>PVHT021183699.1:26293284-26427486 GCA_004024745.2 Catagonus wagneri
GAACCATGAGGTTGCGGGTTCGATCCCTGGCCTTGCTCAGTGGGTTAACGATCCGGCGTTGCCGTGAGCTGTGGTGTAGGTCGCAGACGCGGCTCGGATCCTGCATTGCTGTGGCTCTGGCGTAGGCCGGCGGCTACAGCTCCGATTAGACCCCTAGCCTGGGAACCTCCACATGCCGCAGGTGCGGCCCTAAAAATGACAAAAGGCAAAAAAAAAAAAAAAAAAAAAAAAAAATATGTAATACAACTTAAAATATATATATAATTACATATCATATTGGTGACAGAAGTACAAAGGGAAGAATTATTTGTTTATTTGTGTATTTTGTCTTGTTTTTCTTTTTGGCCTCGCCTGTGGCATGTGTAAGTTCCTGGGCCAGGGATCAAACTCACATGACAGCAACGACCCGAGCTGCTGCAGTGACAATGCCAGATCTTTAATCAGCTGCACCACAAGGGAACTCCCAAGAATTATTTATTTGAATTGCCCAGAAAACTCAGTATTTTGACTGTACATATCATCTAGTGGATTATATTCCAAGGACCAAAAAAAAAAAAAAAATTAGAAAAAAAAGAAAAACACAAAAACATTTTAAACAGCACTTTGTAATTTTATCATTAGTAATACTGGCATTATGTTTAAACTATTCTAAACTACAGGTTAAAGAAGATAATTTTGTTAATATCATTAGCAGCCAAGAATTTCAACTTATAAGAAAAATTAAAATTTTATATCAAAAAGGTAAAAAGTCTAATTTTAAATGTGAGTAGGAAGTAGTGAAATGAATAAAGTTTTTTTTTTTGCTTTGCTGCACCCTTGGCATATGGAAGTTCCCAAGCTAGGGATCCAATCGGAGCTACGGCTGCGAGCCTGCGCCACAGCAATGCAGGATCTGAGCCTCGACTGTGACCTACACCACAGCTCACAGCAATACCAGATCCTTAATCCACTGAGAGAGGCCAGGGATTGAACCTGCAACCTCATGATTCCTAGTCGGATTTGTTTCCGCCGCACCACAACAGGAACTCCAACTTGTAATTTCTTTTAAAGAAATATTTCCTAGCTCTAATCCGTGAATAGTTCTAGAATAAACAACAATCCCAGTAGCAATGAGCACCCTTAGCCAGAAAACATCCTCTTCAACTAAAGCACCATTTTCAACTAAAATTAAACAAGATTCTTTAAAGAACTAAATTCAGACTAGGGCTGACTAATCCCAAGATAAGCCCATGAAATCTCTTAGACAGCAAGTAAGTTATCAGAGAAAGGAGAGCAAATCAAAACTTTAACGGGCTCCCGTTGGACTAAGAAGAATTAAGCATCAAAAAGACCAATAACTGCAAAAGACAAATATACAAACATATACATGTAAATCCATAATTTCTTAATAATACAAAAAAATATCATTGGATACATTAAGGCTACTAAGGCACCAGCTTATTATTCTGAATATTCTTCTATAAGGAAAGATAATCACACTTGTCTTGCCTTTGCTAAACAAACTCTATTTTAGGATACCCAAACAGCTGATATGGAAAAGCTCTTCTGTAAGAAAAACTCCTAGCTATAAATGAGAAAGGAATTATAGAATGACATTTATTTTTGCATTCCTAAAGGACTAATGCATCTAAGCAATGATCGTCACTGAATGCTAAAACTACTACGTAAACGAGTGATGGGAAAGGTCATATGATGGGGCAGACAACACCCAAAGTCAGTGAGCAACCGTAATATCACTAGTAGTGAGGCAACCAGATAATACATGCATCTCTCTTGTGAGGCAATAGGAATACACAGGACCAACTAGGAAGAATTCCTACCCTCCCTCCATAAAACTGCACTTGAATCTAAGCAAGGCTCTACATCTAACCAGCAGTTCACGGGAGATACAGGTGATAAAGGACCATGACACCAAAAGGAATAAAACGTCCAAAATTCCAGCTCTGGATAAAACAAATGACAATTTGTCCTGGATAAATAAATGGCACTAATAATAAGAGGGAAATGTTTGAAATCAAGGGACTTAACAGTCAATATTATATAAACGCAATAACGGATCTTGTTTGAATTCTGGCTCAATGAAAAATTACAAAATGACATGTATGAAACCATCAAGAAAATCTGAACACTGACTGGATATTACATGCTATTAGGAAACCACCAATGATATTGCTGGGTATGACAACAATATCATGGTTATAGATTTTTAAAGCCTTTTCTGTTTAAAGCCTATTCTGTTAGCTATATATATATTTATATATTCATACAATAAAGTATTTGTAAGTAAAATACGATGCCTGGGATTTTTTTTTTGAAGATACTATAGCAAGGGGAAGAGGGAGGAGAGATGGAATGGGATAGAGGGGGATGAGTGAGAGAGACAGGACAACAAAGGATGTTGGAAAGTTCTAGTAATTGTTGGAAGTGATATTTCACTATTTCAGTCTCTTCTACTTTTATGTACATTGAGATTTTCTACAACAAAAATGTTTAATGAAGAGATGAAACTACAGTCTGTTAATATTCCTTCTACTTCTAAATTTTACAGTTCTTTATTCAATTTCCTAAAATATATCAACTGCATGTGTAAGACTGAATATATGTAACATAATATCATAGTGTTTCTTTAAAATTACCATACATAAGAACCACAACAAGGTGTTCCTACTGTGGTGCAATAGGATCGACAGTGTCTCTGCAGCACCAAGGACACGGGCCCAATCCCCTGCCCAGCACAGTGGGTTAAGGATCCAGCACTGCGGCAGCTGTGGCCTAGGTCGAAGCTGTGGCTCAAATTCAATCCCTGGCCCTGGAACTCCACATGCCACGCGGCAGCCAAAAAAGAAAAAAAAGGGGGGGGGACCACAAGTACAGAGTGACAAATGTGTTATCTAGGAGGAAAAGTTTAAGAGGCAGGCTATATTTTTCTTTAGAAAAGATAAGAATTTAATAAATGCTTCTAAACACATACAAGAGATCACGACCAGCTCTTTGCTGCAGCCACTGATGACTGAACAAGATGGAAAAGACAAATTGTATCTTAAGGATAGCAAAACACATTTTTCTCCATCTCTTCTCTTTATAACAAAGTATACTGCCATATTTGCTTGTCATTCTTTTAATCATTAAATCCTTCAGCATTGACTCAATGTCTGAAATATACATGTTACTTGACTAGCAAGACACTGTGGACACAGTGATGAGTAATAAAATGAGGTTCTATGCCTTTAAAATGCCTACAGGGGACTTCCCATTGCGGCTCAGCAGGTTACAAACCCAGCTAATCCACATCAAGATGCCAGTTCCAACCCTAGCCTTGCTCAGTGGGTTAACGATCTGGCATTGCTGTGGCTGTGTAGGCCGGCAGCTGCAGCTCCATTTCAACCCCTAGCCTGGGAACTTCCATATGCCATAAGTGTGGCTCCCAAAAAAGCAAAATAAGAAAAAAAGTAAAGGAGTTACTGTCGAATAACATTTCGGGAGTTCCCTTTGTGGCTCTGTGGTAACAAACCTGACTAGTATCCATGAGGACATGGGTTTGATCCCTGGCCCTACTTGGTGGGTTAAGGATCCGGTGTTGCCATGTGCTGTGGTGTAGGTCGAAGGCACTGCTTGGATCTGGCAATGCTGTGGCTGTGGCATAGGCCAGCAACTGCAGCTCTGATTTGACTCCTAGCCTGGAAACTTCCATTTGCTGTGGTTGCAGCCCCAATAATACATAAAAATAAAAAATAAATAAAATACAATACCTACAAGATCTTCAATCACGAGTTTTATTGTCCACTAATAATAAACCTACTGAAGAAATCTCACACCTGAAAATTTATTAATGATTTACTGAAAAACTGTGTGTGAATACACAATTTTGAGTGTTACAGAAATCTGGCCTCGAGAGTTCTGAACCTAAAGCTCACCAATTGGTCTCAAAAGGGTCCCAAATCCCCTGAAATTACTGCACTATTCTAGAGGGGCTGTCCTGGTTTTTATTAATCTCAGATGGTAATAATTACCAATGGAACAAAACCAAATTTCATGTAGGAGAAACCACCCAAAACAGGGAAAAGATGAACACAATACCATCTACCAAGACAAGCCTACTCCTTCTGAAGTTCAAAGATAAATTCTTAACCTCGTTTAACTTTGTTTCCAATGTTTGGGTGTCCTCTAGTGGCCATTTCAACTATGACAGCCAATTGCTCACAGCAGGAACTAGGAAAGAACTAAAAGTGGTTTAAGAAATAACAAGATAAAAGGTGGCATCACAAAGGAGAATCTGACACAATTTCAATTATTCTGTAAAGTCATTATCCAACATAACTGAATTCACAATATAGTATATGCTAATTCTTAATACAAAATTTTTCCTAGATGGCTAAATATACACTATCAATTTTTAATGAATATGATTAAAACAGTATGCAAAAATATCATACTTAATAGTATGATTTTTTCCATTTCATTTCAAATTAATAAAACATCAGCAAATACCCATAAAGGGAAAAGGGAAGAAATGAAAAGTACTAGAACCTTAGGCATTAGTATGTACCCCCTTCTCTCAATGCAGGCAGCATTGGGAATGCGATGTTTAGTAAGGGACAGCAACAGAAACTGGGTGAGTACTTTGAGAACACAAGGTACCCCATCTCTGTAGGAAAGGAAGCAATGGCCAAAGAGCTCAACCTGAGTGAACACGGGGACAACCACAGCTCAAGAACCACAGGGCCCAGATACATGCAGCTGCAGCAATTGCCAGAGGGACCAGGCCAGACACAATGAGCCGGCGCAAGCTGGACATATCAGCCGAGGTGACTGAAGCCTGCTGTCCGTATCTGCCCAGTTCCTATGGCAGCAGAATATACTACCCATCAGAACCACAGGAGTCGTGAGCACAAGGACCCTGGCAGGGATGTGGGCATCCTCTCCGCTCCAGCCCTGCCCTGTGACGTGTCTTCCCCAGACTGTGCCATAAGGCACCCCTCATCTCCACGACTCCTACCTCGCCCTCATCACGTACGGCACCAAGGAAGAGCCCACCCCCTCACCAAGAACCATCACAGCCCCAGGACACTGCTGACTATAAAGGTCAGTTATTCCCCAGGGAATGTCTCACCGAGGTCTAGGACTACAGTCTCTGACCAGGGGACTCATCCCACCTTGTTGCCCAGTGCTGTGGTCCAGCATTTGCAATGCCGTTTCATGTTCCACTGTGTCAGTGTGACACATTTTGTCCATTCTGCTGTTGACAGACACATGGGTTGTTTCAAAGTTAGGGCTATCAGGAAGGATGCTGGAAATACATATTCCTGTACAAGGCGTGTGATACACTGGGCCACGTGCTCAGCTTTTGGAGATCTTCCAGGGCGGCGGATCTTCCACGCAGTCTTCCAGGGCGGCTGTGCCCATTCACATCCCCAGCAGCAGCATAGGGGCACTCTTCCTGCTCAGGGCTGTCACCAACACTAAGGCTTGGGAGCCTCTTTAATTTCTGCCAATGCACAACCGTCTTGATGTTTTCATTTTGGTTTTGGTTTGCATCTCTCTGCTATCTCAGCACTTTTCATAATGAATATGAGGATTTATACTGGCCAGACTTGGTTACTAAAATTTGCCTCCAACACAGTGAACTTCTTTGCAGAACAGATACTGACTCACAGACTTTGAAAAACTTAGGGTTTCCAAATGAGACAGGTTGGGGGGTGGGGGGATGCACTGACGGTTTGGGTTGGAAATGCTATAAAATTTGGTTGTGATGACTGCTGTACATCCATAAATGTAATAAAATTCATTGAGTAATTTAAAAAATAAAACTTGCCTCCAGATTATCCTAACAATCAGCAAATCTGTCAATACTCTTTAAAATCTATCCAGGAAAAAAAAAATGTATCCAGAACAAAAACACTTTTCACTCTGCCACTACAAACCTGGTTCGCGGTGCCACCCGCCCTCATCTCATGTACCACAGCCCCATGAACTGGTCTGATTGCACCTTGCCCCTGACCTTTGTTACTCAGTGATGCTTTGCAAACATCAGCCACACCGAGGCGCTGCTCTGCTCAAAATCCTCCAGTGGATTTATCCTCTCATTCAGGATAAAACTCCAGGTTGTGACAAGTTTCCAGATGGCCTCTCCCCGCCCCGCCTCCACTACACTGATAACCTCACCTCCCACTCCTCTCTCGTGCTCATTTCCAGCTACACTCACCTCCTCATTGCTCCTTGAAACATGCCAACCACTATCCTCTCTCTAGCCCTTCACAACTGTCGTTCACCCACCTGGAACACACTTTCCCAGTTGAGGGACCTGTTGCTTCAATTCCTTCTGGCCTCGCTCAGCCTTGCCTGACCACCTGTCTCCCAACAGGGCGGCCGCCACCGCATCATTCCCAAACCTTGCTACCCTGCTTCATCTTTTCCACTGCATTAATCGCCACTCAGCATCTTACACTTTCACTTGTTTATTATCTCTCTCCTCACACTGGAGCACAAGCTCCATCAGAACAGGGCTATTTCTCTCTCTTATTCAACACTGCAGTCCTGGTACCCGGACAGCACCGTGTATATACGCAGATTCTGACAAGTATTTGTTCAGAATATGAGTATCAATGCCAAGAAAAAAATAGATTATCAAAACCAAGGATAAAACAGAGCCTGTGAATTCCTTCCAGGACAAGATAAGAACTTGGAATGATGGTCTGACTGCTTGTAACACAGGCTCTGCCCACCACACGCACTCCGTAAATACTCAATTCATAAAACAACAACAAAGAATTTGCCTTCTCCTTTCCCATTCCTTTCTTCCTACCTTTTCAGATTCTCTAAAATAATGTTGAATTTCCATGCTATACATTTTTAAGTATATATATTCTTTTTCAATCCATTCTTCCAGATCATACCTGACAACATTAGCAGCTATTATTTAGACTTAAATTTGAACGGATTCTTCGTTTATGTTTGTTTCTCTTTTACGTTACCTTTCAAACTTAGGAGGGAAGGTGGCAGCTTCTCAAGTAACTTGCTCAAGTAAACTTTCCTACAAATGTTGGTGAAATTCAGACTGAGTTTCTGAATTTCTGAAAAAGTCTTTGGCCCCACAAGTAAGCCGTATGACGGCTGTAACAGAGAAAGTTAAGGTCCCATGATAGTGCGTCACTTCATTTCCACTGTTTTCTGTCTCCTAGTCTTTAGTGTTACCAATAAAATACACTTAATTCTGATTTGCTTTTGTTTATCGCTTGGGTTTTGGTTTTCTTTTTCTCTTTGAAATTACGTTTCACCAGGAAATATCTATATGCGCATCTTCTTTCAACGTTTTGCCCAACATGTGGTAAAACCTTTCATCTATAGATTTGAGTCCTTCTTCAGCTCAGGGTGAAATTTTCCTCTACTGTTTTCCATAAACGTTTCACTTTTGCTTGCTCTGATCTCTCTTCCTGCAAATCCCATTGCGTTTATCTTAGATAAGTGCTATGCCACAGAAAGAATTCTAGCCACATGGGTAATTGAAAGTTTTGTAGTATCCACATTAAAAAATTAAAGTAAGTATTTTTTTCCTTTTAAGGTCGCACCTGCAGCCTATGGAAGTTCCCAGACCAAAGGTCGAATCGGAGCTGCAGCTGCCAGCCTACACCACGGCAACAAGAGCCCCGAGCCACATCTGCGACCTATACTGCAGCTCACAGCAACGGCAGATCTTTAACCCACTGAGCAAGGCCAGGTATCAAAACCACATCCTCATGGACACTGTGTCAGGTTCTAAACCCAGTGAGCCACAGTGGGGACTCCCAGTAAAATTTTAGTATTTATCCAAATAATCCAAAATATTATTGTTTAGAAATGTAAACTATAAAGACAATTACAGGTAAGATACTTTTTTTTTTTCATATTGAGTCTTCAAACTCCAGTGTGTGTTCTCCCCTGGCAGTTCATCTCAATTCAGACCAGCTGTTTTTCAATGGCCCAGCAGCCACTGCTGGCTGGGGGCTACCACACTGGACAGCTTAAGAGACCTTCTACAACTGTCTTCCATGATTTTTCAGTTCATACATCTTCTCCTTTTTTCCTTCTGAATCCTAGAGAATTCATCCAACTGATCCTCAAATTCACTAACTCTAGGATACCACATCTCCTACTTATTACTGCATTGACTGAACATTTTAATTCAACAGTCATATTTTCCGTCTTCAGAGGATCTTTCCTCATGGCACACTGCTTCTGAGCAAGGACTGCCTATTTTGGACATCAAGGTCATCCAGAATGTCAGGGGAAAAGAATGTCATTTCCCCTTAGAATTTTCATCACATTCTCGCCCATCTCCTCCAGCTGCTGGATTTCATTGGAGATCCTTTGTTCTGAATCATTTCTTTTGATTTCTCTTCTGCCCAAGTGACTCTGGCCTATCTGCTTGGTCTTTTAGATAAAAATCTAGTTTATAGATCTCTGATAGATAGCCAAGCTGGGTACCACTAATGACCGTACAGGTCATAGCTCATTTTTCTTGGTCCCAAAAAGGGAAAATTTAGACTTGGCAACAATTTTCTTTAGCAGATCAGAGGTCTAGAAATTGTAGGAAATGGGGATGTAATTCTTAGCGGAGGAATTGCAATGAGCTTAAGTTCATCTCCCAGTCATTTCCACCTACCTATCCCAGGGCTAACTGGGATACCATCCCAACAACTGGCTACAGTACTGGACCACAGATACAGAACTGTTATCATCTCTGCAGACAGTTCTATTAAACAGTACTCGGCTAGCCAATTCCTCTTAAAGCCCCGAAAAGCACACTACCAAGTCTGGCTCTACGAAAATCCCCTCTTCTAACCATTTTCTCCTTCTTGCAGGAGTTCTTGCCCTTCCCCCTAAAAGCCTTAGTCCTTTTCACCTATTTTAACTCTTGACACTCTCCTAGTTCAAGGCAGAAAAATCTACTACGAATTAAATTTTAAACACATAAATAGGATGGAAAGAAAGTAGTTTCCAGTGTTAGGAAATATTCAAAAAGGCAGTACAATGGTCACAGTTCATTTCAGGGAACTTGGAATTACTGGTTAACTAAGAAGGGTTTAGTATTAGCATTTGAAAGAAGTTGATACAGTTGTTTCTCAGCATTGTGGGGGATCAGTTTCAGGATCCCAGGCACAAATACCAAAATCCACAGATGCTCTTCTATAAAATGGCCTAGTATTGGCATATACCCTTTTCACATCCTCCCATATACTTTAAATCATCTCTAGACTAGTTATAATGCAAGGTAGATGTTACATATATACTTGACAGCATGCAGCTAATTCAAGGTTTGCTTTTCAAAACTTCTTGGAATTTTTTTTTTCCTAAATACTTTTGATCCATGGTAGGTTGAATCTACAGGTACAAACCCGTGGACATGCAGAGGGCCAACTATAACTGAAGATATCTTTAGTGCTTGCACTGCAGTGAAATACTGTAATTGTTATCAGAAATAACTGACAGGAGTTCCCTTTGTGGCTCAGTGGTTAACAAATCCGACTAAGAACCATGAGGTTGCGAGTTCGATCCCTGGCCCTGCTCAGTGGGTTAAGGATCCGGCATTGCCGTGAGCTGTGGTGAAGGTTGCAGACACTTCTTGGATCCCACGTTGCTGTGGCTGTGGCGAAGGCCGGCAGCTACAGCTCTGTTAGACCCCTAGCCTGGGAACCTCCATGTGCCGCAGGTGTGGCTCTAGATAAAGGCAAAAAGCCAAAAAAAAAAGAAAGAAAGAACTTACAAGGAGTGGCACTATAAACACTAAATTTAGGCTGAAAAGCCAAAAACATTTTTATTTGAATTATGAGCTGAACTTCAACAAAAAAAATAACATTAGGTATAATAAAATGTTGAGCAGACGAAATAAGCCTTATCCAAAAATTAATGAAATAATGATCAGTAGAACCCACAAGCCTTGTAACCCCATCATGCCACCTTTAATGAAAGAATATGTTGTAAATGAGCAGCTGTGTTTAAGTCCAAAGATCTATTGCAGTTATAACAACTTCGCCAATTCTACAAAGAAAACTTCGGTTGAACACGCATAAAAGCACAGATTTTAAAATCAAGAACAATCTTTGTCACTGTAATACTTCAGTAATAAAAGAAATTACCTCAATGACAGGTATATTTTCCTGAAGACCAGTTGTGTGCGAGGCCAGTAAGCCAATCACCCGAGCAACCTTGGCCCTTCTGTAAATGGAGAGAAAACAGGCTCTGAAGTGGAGGGTTAGGAACTGAGCAAGGTAACCTCAGACATGCTACACGATAGTAAGCCTTAACGTGAGATGGAAAAAAAAAACATGACATGGAAATGGAACGAGACGGGGTGAGAACATATACCCCCTATGTTCGTGGCCAAGAGAACTGACCCGTCCTGTGCAAGGGGAGACGTGAACACAACGCCCTCTGCAGGACCATTTATAATAGTGACAAAAATTGAACCAGCTGTGATTTAATAGTGAAATGGAAAATAAAAGTTTTAAAAGTGTCTCAACCAGAGAGGGCAAGGAAATAGTAATTGTCTCGTATTTCTAAGTACAGCAGTATTTGGTTAACGGTCCCTGTTCTACTTATTAATAGATCAATGATTTTATACACAAGTAGTAAATAATTAGTATCAGAACTATTTAAACATATGTGTATATATTCACTTTAAAAGAAATTTTTACAAGGAGTCTTATAGACACTGTAAAAAGACTACTTTCAGTGAGGTGTTTCTGTTTCATTACTCAGCAGAAAACAGCACTTCAGACGATCTGGAAAAGTTTGTTTCACAGAGAAAACTAGTTTTGATATGATTTTTTAATTGAAAAAAACAGTTAGGAGTTCTTCTGTGGTGCAGCAGATCAAGGATCTAGTGTTATCACTGCAGTGGCTTGGGTTGCTGCTATAGCAAAGGTTCGATCTCTGGCCTGGGAATGTCCACATGCTATGGGGATGGTAATAAAAGTGGGGGGGCTAAATGTATGAGTCAATGAGAACCTCACTCTTATTTGGAAAGCTTGCATGTTCTCTAGACTAATCAGTGTGAACATCAGCCAGAGAGTCTATACTTTTCAGGTTCCTAAAATAAACCATGCAGGACCCATGGCTGGGGGGGGCAACAAATCAGATTCAGAGAAGCACCAAAGGGAAGTGCTCACATTGTCAGAAATCTAACATATAGATAATTTTTATGGGTTTCAATGTTTCTTGGATTAGTCATTCAAATCTCTTAATATATACAGATTAGAGAAGCCCTAGACATTTGTGTGATCAGCATCCTGCCTCTGAATGAAAAGATTATATTTATTTATCTACTTTTTACTTTTTAGGGCCACACCCGCAGCATCTGGAAGTTCCTAGGCTAGGAATCAAATCGCAGCTGCAGCCACAGCAATGATGTATCCAAGCCATGTCCCCAACCTACACCACAGCTCACAGCAAAGCCAAATCCTAAACCCACTGAGTGAGGCCAGAGATGGAACCTGCAAACCCATGGACACTAATCAGGTTCATTATGGCAGAGTCACAATGGGAACTCCAAAATTATAATTTTTTTCTTTTTTTTTCATTTTTTCTCTTTTTGCCTTATCTAGGGCCGCACCTATGGCATATGGAGGTTCCCAGGCTAGGGGTCTAACAGAAGCTGTAGATGTCGGCCTTCGCCACAGCCACATCAACGCGGGATCTGAGCCACGTCTACAACCTACACCCCAGCTCACGGCAATGTCGGATCCTTAACCCACAACCCAAGCAAGGCCAGGGATCAAAACCACAACCTCATGGTTGGTTCCTTGTCAGATTCGTTAACCACTGAGCCACGACAGGAACTCCCCAAGACTATACTCTAAAAAGTAATCGTTTTAAAAAAAAATTTGGGAGGATACTGGCTCAAAAGTTAGAAGAAAAAGCTTCAAATCACAGCTCTGCCACTGAACAGTTCTGTGACACCCGTCAATTATGCTTCAATTTGCAATTGCTAAATAATTTAAAAATTTTTTCCAATTGGTTAAATGAATTAGAAAAAGAAGAACAAACAAAACCTAAAGTCAGCAGAAGGAAGGAGATAATAAAAGTCTGAGAGGAAATCAACAAAATAGAGATTCAAAAAAAATAGAAAAAAAATCAATAAAATCAGGAGCTGGTTCTTTGAAAAGGTAAACAAAATTGACAAACCTCTGGCTAGACTCACCAAGATGAGAAGAGAAAAAAATCAAATAAACAAAATAAGAAATGAAACAGAAGTCACAAAAGATATTACAGAAATACAAAAAACCATGAAAGAATACTATGAACAATCGTATACCAACAAATTTGACAACCTAGAAGAAATGGACAACTTATTAGAGATTTAAACCCTGCTAAAACTGAATCAAGAAGAAAAAGATCAACTGAACAGACTGATCACTAGAAATGAAATTCATTATGTCATAAAAACACCATACATATAAAAGTCCAGGACCAGATGGCTTCACAGGTGAATTCTACCAAACATACAAAGAGGAACTCATACCCATCCTCCTTAAACTTTTCCAAAAGGTTGAAGAAGAAGGAACACTCCCAAAAACATACTATGATGCCACCATCACCTTAATTCCACAACAAGACAAAGATGCCAGAAAAAAGAAAACTAAAGGCCAATATCTTTGACAGATATAGATGCAAAAATTCTCAACAAAATTTTAGGCAACCAGAGGAGATTGGATTAAGAAAGCGGAAGGACTGCAGCTCAAGTTCCCTTCCAAAAAACAGAAAAACACAACCAAATGCCAAGCAACCTTCAACCAAATGGACTGTTAACTTCCAAAAACGATATTCTGCTCCGGAAGACAAAGAGGAGACCACATCGGGAGGTAGGAGGGGCGATTACGTGACAGAAGCAACCCCATACCTCCCAGGTGGGAAGCCCCCCAGACTGGAAAGTAACTGTATCACAGAGACTCAGCTACAGGACTGAGAGTTCTGAGCCCCACATCAAATCCCCATGCCTGGGGATCTGGCACAGGGAGAAAGACCACCAGAGCATCTGACAGCGGGACTTGTGTGCAGGAGTTCCACCAGACTGGGGGAAACAGAGACCACATTCTTGAAAAGCACACAAAGACTTTCACATGCACTGAGTCCCAGGGCAAGGCAAAGTCTCCATAGGAATCTGGGTGGAACCTGACTGCAATTCTTGGAGGATCTCCTGGGAAAACAAGGGTGACTGTGGCTTGTTGTGGGAGAAGGGCATTGGAGACAAAGCTCTCAGGAACATTCATCAGCCTGCGTTTCTCTGGAGGTGGCCATTTCTGGGAAAATCTGGTCCCTCCCATCAGCGCTGAGAAGCCCCAGGCCAAACAACAATCCAGGTGGGATCTCAGCCCCACCCATCAGTAAACAGGCTGCCTAAAGACCCCTCGGGCACACAGCCAGCCCCTAATCTCATCCAGAGACAAAGCCCCACCCATCAGAGGGAGAGGAATCGACCCCACCTACCAGTGAGCAGGCATCACTCCCTCCCATCTGGAAGCCTAGAGCAAACCCCCTCCATACCAACTTTAGCCACAGGGGAGGCAAACACAAGAAGTAAGAGAGGCTACAACTCTATTGTTGGCAAAAAGCTCACCACACCAAAAACCTATAAAAATGAAAAGACAGAAAACTATAACTCCGGTAAGGGAGAAAGAGAAAAGCCCAGAAAAACAGCTCAGTGATGACATTATCAGCCTCCCAGAAAGAGACTTTAGACTGTTGATGCTGAAGATGATGCAAGGCATTGGAAATAAACTGGGGGCAAAGGTTGATAATTTACAGGAAACACTGAGCAGAGAAATACAAGCTGTGAAAATTAAACAAGAAGATATGCAAAATACAACAACTGAAATAAAAAATTCATTAGAAGCAGCCAACAATAGAATACAGGAGGCAGAAGAACGAATCAGTGAGGTGGAGGATAGATTAGTGGAAATCACTAACACGGAAGAGAAAAGAGATAAAAGATTGAAAGGAAATGAGCAGAGTCTCAGAGAACTCTGGGATAATGTTAAATGCACCAATATCCATATTATAATGGATATTGGGGTGCCAGAAGGAGAAGAGAGAGAGAAGGGGACAGAAAAAAATATTTGAAGAGATAATAGCCGAAAACTTCCCTAATATGGGAAAGGAACCACTCACTCAAATCCAGGAAGCGCAATGAGTACCATATAAAATAAACCCAAGGAGGAACACCCCCAGACACATATTAATCAAAATGACCAAAATTAAACACAAAGAGAAAATTTTGAAAGCAGCTAGGGAAAAGAAACAAATGACATACAAGGGAACCCCAATAAGGTTATCAGCTGATTTTTCAGCTGAAACTCTGCAGGCCAGAGGGGAGTGGCATGATATACTAAATGTGATGAAAGGGAAAAACATCCAACCAAGATTACTTTACCCTGCAAGGTTCTCATTCAGATTTGAGGAGAGATCAAAACCTTTACAGATAAGCAAAAGCTAAGAGAGTTCTGCAACACTAAACCAGCTTTACGACAAATCCTAAAGGAACTTCTCTAGGCAGAAAACAAAAGGCCACAACCAGAAACAAAAACACCACAAATGACAAGGCCCACCAATAAAGGCATATATACAGTAAAGACACGAAATCATCCATGCACAATTATGCTACCAAAATCAGAAATCATGAGAAGAGAGCACAAATGCAGGTCACTGGAGAAGCACGTGCAATTAAGAAACCAACATCTTAAAACAATCCCATTTACATATAGACTCCTATATCAAAACTCCAGGGTAACTGCAAACCAAAAATCTACAATTGATACACAAACAAATAAGAAAAATCAACTCAAATACAGCATTAAGGATAGCCATCTTGTGAGAGGAGACAACAAGAGAATAAAGGAAGAAAAAAAGAGCAACAAAGACCCCAAACACTTAATGGCAATAAGAACATATATATCAATAATTACCTTAACTGTTAATGGACTGAATGCCCCAACCAAAAGACAGAGACTAGCCGAATGGATACCAAAAAAAAAAAAAAAACATATATATGCTCTCTTCAAGAGACCCACTTCACTTCTAGAGACACATACAAATTAAAAGTGAGAGGATGGAAGAAAATATTCCATGCAAACGGGCATCAAAAGAAAGCCAGAGTAGCAATACCCATATGAGACAAAATAGACTTTAAAACAAAGAACATTTTAAGAGACAAGGAAGGGCACTACATAATAATCAAAGGATCAATCCCAGAAGAAGATAGAACAATTGTAAATATCTATGCACCCAAGATAGGATCACCACAATATATAAGGCAACTGCTAACAACCTTAAACGGAGTAATCAACAAGAACACAATCATAGTGGGGGACTTTAACACCCCACTTCCAGCAATGGATAGATCATCCAGACAGAAAATCAATAAGGAAACACAGGCCCTGAATGAAGCATTAGATCAGATGGACTTAATAGATATTTATAGGACATTCCATCCAAAAGCAACAGAATACACATTCTTCTCAAGTGCGCACGGAACATTCTCTAAGATTGATCACATCCTGGGCGACAAATTAAGCCTCAGTAACTTTAAGAAAACTGAAATCATTTCCAGCATCTTCTCTGACCACAATGCTATATGACTGGAAATCAACAAGAAAAAAATGGCAAAAAATACAAACACATGAAGACTAAACAACACGCTGCTAAATAACCAATGGATCACTGAAGAAATCAAGGAGGAAATTTAAAAATACCTAGAAGTAACCAATGGATCACTGAAGAAATCAAAGAGGAAATTCAAAAATACCCAGAAGCAAATGACAACAAAGATATGACACTCCAAAACCTCTGGGATACAGCAAAAGCAGTTCTAAGAGGAAAGTTTATAGCAATACAAGCCTACCTCAGGAAAGAAGAAAAAGCTCACATAAACAACCTAACTTCACATCTAAAGCAGCTAGAGAGGGAAGAACAGAGAAGACCTAAAGTTAGTAGAAGAAAAGAAATCATAAAGATCAGAACAGAAATCAATGAAATAGAAACATAGAAAAGATCAATGAAACTAAAAGCTGGTTCTTGGAAAAGATCAACAAAATTGACAAACCCCTCACCAGACTTATCAAGAAAAAAAGAGAGAGGACACAAATCAATAAAATTAGAAATGAAAAAGGACAAGTAATAACAGACATCACAGAAATACAAAGGATCATAAGAAACTACTATATGCAACACTACACCAATAAAATGGAAAACCTAGAAGAAATGGACACATTCTTAGAAAAGTACAATCTTCCAAGACTAAACCAAGATGAAATAGAAAATATGAATAAACCGATCACAAGTTCTGAAATTGAAACTGTGATTAAAAAACGTCCAACAAACAAAAGTCCAGGACCAGATGGCTTCACAGGCGAATTCTATCAAACATTTAGAGAAGAGCTAATACCTATCCTTCTGAAACTCTTCCCAAAAATTGCAGAGGAAGGGACACTCCTAAACTCATTCTATGAGGCAACCATCACCCTGATATCAAAACCAGACAAAGATACCACAAAAAAAGAAATTACAGGTCAATCTCACTGTTGAACAGAGATGCAAAAATCCTCAACAAAATACTAGTCAACCAAATCCAACAATACATTAAAAGGATTGTACATCACGATCAAGTGGGATTTATCCCAGGGATGCAAGCATTCTTCATTATCCGCAAATCAGTGTGATACACCACATTAACAAACTGAAGCATAAAAACCATATGATCCTCTCCATAGATGCAGAAAAAGCCTTTGACAAAATCCAACACCCATTTCTCATAAAAACCCTTCACAAAGTGGGCATAGGGGGAACCTACCTCAACATAATAAAGGCCATCTATGAAAAACCCAGAGCTCACATCATTCTCAATGGTGAAAAGCTGAAAATTCCTGCTGAGATCAGGAACAAGACAGGGATGTCCACTCTCGCCACTACTATTCAACATAGTTCTGGAAATCCTAGCCATAGCAATCAGAGAAGAAAAAGAAATAAAAGGAATCCAAATTGGAAAGGAAGAAGTAAAACTATCACTATTTGCAGATGACATGATACTATACCTAGAGAATCCTAAAGACTCCACCAGAAAATTGTTAGAGCTCATCCATGAATTTGGCAAAGTTGCAGGATACAAAATTAATATACGGAAATCAACTGCATTTCTATATACTGACAATGAAAGATCAGAAAGAGAAATTAGGGAAGCAATCCCATTTACCATCGCATCAAAAAGAATCAGGTACTTAGGAATAAACCTGCCCAAAGAGACAAAAGACCTGTACTCTGAAAATTATAAGGCGCTGATGAAAAAAATCAAGGATGACATGAACAGGTGGAAAGACATACCATGCTCTTGGACTGGAAGAGTCAATATTATCAAAATGACTCTACTACCCAAGGCAATCTACACATTCAATGCAATCCTTATCAAATTACCAACGACATTTTTCAAAGAACTAGAACAAAGTATTTTAAAGTTTGTTTGGAAACACAATAAACCCAGAATAGCCAAAGACATCCTGAAAAAGAAAAATGGAGCTGGAGGAATCAGGTTCCCTGACTTCAGACTCTACTACAAAGCTACAGTCATCAAAACCGTATGGTACTGGCACAAAGACAGAAATATACATCAGTGGAACAGGATAGAAAGCCCAGAATTAAACCAACACATCTACAGTCAACTGGTCTATGACAAAGGAGCCAAGAATATACATTGGAGAAAAGACAGCCTCTTCAGTAAGTGGTGCCGGGAAAACTGAAAAGCTACATGGAAAAAAAAATGAAACTAGAACACCTCCTAACACCATGCACAAAAACAAACTCAAAATGGATTAAAGATCTAGATATAAGACCAGATACTAGAAAACTCTTAGAGGAAAACATAGGCCAAACACTCTCTGATATCAATGACAGCAACATCTTCTCAGATCCATCTGTCAGAGTAAAGACAATAAAAAGAGAAATAAACACATGGGACTTAATTAAACTTCAAAGTTTCTGCACAGCAAAGGAAACCCTAAACAAAACCAAAAGACAACCCACAGAATGGGAGAAAATATTTGCAAATGAATCAACTGACAAGGGATCAATCTCTAAAATTTACAAACACCTCCTACAGCTCAATACCAAAGAAACAAACAACCCCATCAAAAAACGGGCAGAGGATCTAGGCAGACAATTCTCCAAAGAAGACAGGCAGATGGCAAATAAACACATGAAGATGTTCAACATCAATCCTCATTAGAGAAATGCAAATCAAAACCACTATAAGGTAACACCTTACACCAGTCAGAATGGCCATCATCAAAAAGTCTACAGACAATAAGTGCTGGAGAGGGTGTGGAGAAAAAGGATCCCTATTACACTGTTGGTGGGAATGCAAATTGGTGCAACCACTGTGGAAAACAGTATGGAGATTCCTCAGAAAATTCAAAATAGAATTACCATTTGATCCAGCAATCCCACTCCTGGGCATCTATCCAACAGAAACCATGACTCGAAAAGACACACTTACTCCAGTGCTCATTGCAGCACTCTATGCAATAGCCAGGTCACGGAAACAACCTAAATGCCCATCGACAAAGGAGTGGATAGGGAAGATATGGTACATACATACGATAGAATATTACTCAGCCATTAAAAGGAATGAAATAACAACATTTATAGCAACATAGATGGACCTAGAAATCATTCTGTGAAGTGAAACCAGTCAGACAATTAGACAGCAACACCCAATGCTACAGCTTACATATGGAAACTAAAAAGACACAATGAACCTCTTCGCAGAACAGACAATGACTCACAGACTTTGGAAAACCTTGGTTTTTCAAATAAGACAATCTGGGGGGTGGGGGGATGCACTGTGGGTTTGGGACACAAAATCTATCAAATTGACTAGTGATGATTTTTTGTACACCTATAATTGAAATAAAATCCATTAAGTGAAAAAAAAAATTTTAGCCAACCAAATCAACAACATATAAAAAAGTTCATACACCACAAACAGCTGGGATTCATCTCAGGTGCACAAGGATGGTTCAACATACACAAATCAATCAACGTCATACACCACATTAACAAAAGAAACGTCAAAAACCACACGATCATCTCAATAGATGCTGAAAAACCATTTGACAAAGTCCAACATCCATTCATGATCAAAACTCTTACCAAACTGGGTATAGAGGGAACATTCCCTAACATAATAAAAGCCATTTACCACAACCCACAGCAAATATAATACTCAATGGAGAAAAGCTGAAAGCCTTCCTACGAAAATCTGGAACAAGACAAGGACAAGACAAGGATGCCCACTCTTATTCAACATAGTATTGGAAGTCCCAGATACAGCAATCAGACAAACAAAAGAAATAAAAGGCATCCAAATAGGAAAAGAAAGATAAAACTGACACCGTATGCAGATGACATGATACTATACATAGAAAACCCCAAAGACTCAACCCCAAAATTATTTGAACTGATCAACAAATTCAGCAAAGTAGAGGAATATAAGGTTAACCTTCAGAAATCAATTGAATTTCTGTATACTAACAATGCATATTAGAAAAGGAATATAAAAATACAATACCTTTTAAAATTGCACCCCAAAAAATCAAATACCTAGGAATAAACCTGATCAAAGAGGTGAAAGACTTTTATGTAGAGAACTACAAAACATTAATAAAGGAGTTCAAAGAAGATACGAAGAAATGCAGATATCCCAAGCTCATGGGCTGGAAAAATTAATATTGTAAAAATGGTCATACTCCTCAAAGCAATCTACAAATTCAATGCAATCCCTATCAAATTACCCATGACATTCTTCACAGAACTAGTAAAAATAATCCAAAAATTTATATGGAACCACAAAAGACCCAGAAGCACCAAAGCAATTCTGAGGAACAAAAACCAAGCAGGAGGCATAACTCTCCCAGACTTCAGGAAATATTACAAAGCCACAGTAATCAAGACAGTGTGGTACTGGTACCAAAAAAGACATTCAGACCAATAGAACAGAATAGAGAACCCTGAAATAAACCCAGACACCTATGGTCAATTAATCTTTGACAAAGGAGGCAAGAACATAAATCGGAAAAAAGATAGTCTTTTCAGTAATGTATTGCTTGGAAACCTGGACGGCTGCATTTAAATCAATGAAACTAGAACACACTCTCACACCAGGCACAAAAATAAACTCAAAATGGCTTGAAGACTTAAATATAAGACAAGACACCACCAAACTCCTGGAAGAGAACATAGGCAAAACATTCTCTGACATCAGCCTTACAAATGTTTTCTCACGTCAGTCTCCCAAAAGCAAAGAGAAACCAATGGGACCTAACCAAACTGGCAAGCTTTTGCACAGCAAAGGAAACCAAAAAGAAAACAAAAAGACAACTTACAGAATGGGAGAAAACAGTGTCAAATGATGTAACTAACTGACAAGGGCTTAATTTCTAAAATATACAAACAATTTATACAACTCAACAGCAAAAAAGCAAACAACCCAATTGAAAAATGGGCAAAAGACCCGAATAGACATTTCTCCAAAGATCTACAGATGGCCAACAAGCACATGAAAAAACGCTCAACATCACTGATTATTAGAGAAATGTCAATCAAAACTACTATGAGGTAACACCTCATACCAGTCAGAATGGCCATCATTAATAAGTCCACAAACAGCAAATGCTGGAGAAGGAGTGGAGAAAAGGGAACCCTCCTGCACTGTTGGTGGAAATGTAAGCTGGTACAACCACTATGTAAAACAGTACGGAGGTACCTTAGGAAATATACATGAAACTACCATATGACACAGCAATCCCACTCTTGGGCATGTTTCTGGACAAAACTTTCCTTGAAAAAGACACTAGCACACGCAAGTTCACTACAGCACTATTCACAATAGCCAAGACATGGAAACAACCCAAATGTCCATTGACATATGATTGGATTAGGAAGATGTGGTATATATACACAATGGATTACTACTCAGCCATAAAAAAAAAAAAAAGAATGCCATTTGCAGCAATGTGGAAGGAACTACAGACTCTCATACTCTCTTACTCTCTAAGAGAATAAGACTCTCTTACTTTTGAGTGAAGTAAGTCAGAAAGAGAAAGACAAATACCATATGATATCACTTATATCTGGAATCTAATAGACTGCACAAATGAACCTTTCCACAGAAAAGAAAATCATGGACCTGGAAAACAGACTTGTGGTTGCCAAGAGGGTGGGGGAGGAAGTGGGATAGTCTGCAAGTCTGGGGTTAATGGATGTAGACTACTGCCTTTGGGATGGAGAAGCAAGGAGACCCTGCTGTATAGCACCAGGAACTATGTCTGATCACTTGTGACGAATCTATATATGTATGCTTAACCGGGTCATCATGCTGTACAGTTGAAAAACTAACAGAAAACTGTAAACCAGCTATTATGGAAAAAATAAAAATTATATTAAAAAAATTTTTTTTCCAATTCCTTAAATGTGTTCACTTTAAAAGGACAGAAGGATTAACTTCTAGGTTTTTTCACAGTGGTAAAAGAAACGCTTACTATCAAAAACTTACTGAAGAATTAGAGGATACAAGACAAAAACTTATTTTTCCTCAAAGCCTGGCCCAAAATACCTATGAAACCCTGAAGCATTTTTTTCAGTCTACAAAATTAAATTATGGCTACCAGATGTATTCAACTGAAAGAAAACTGTATCAGAAAATGGTAATTCAATATTTCACCCAATCTCACATTCCTATCATAATAAGAGAAAACATACTACTCATCCCTCACCTGCCTGATTACTTCATACAGTAACTAGGACTCACAACAATATGTACCTCTTTCGAGTTGTTTAAAGAATTAAAGGAAAATTCCCAGGGCAACAGATATAAAAGCAAAAATAAACCAGTAGGAAAATAAAAGAAAAAAAAGAGTTCCCGTCGCCATGCAGCAGAAACGAATCTGATTAGGATCCTTAAGGACACAGGTTTAATCCCTGGCCTTACTCAGTGGGTTAAGGATCCAGTGTTGCTGTGAGCTGTGGTGTAGGCCAGCAGCTACAGCTCTGATTCAACCCTTAGCCTGGGAAACTCCATATACCATGGGTGTTGCTCTAAAAAGGCAAAAAAATAAATAAATAAATAAATAAATAAATAAACCAATGGGACCTAATCAACTCATGAGCTTTTGCACAGCAAAGGAAACCATTGAAAAAAAAAAAAAAGACAACCTACAGAATAGGAGAAAACTGTTTCAAACAATGTAGCTGACAGGGCTTAATCTCTAAAACATACAAACAACTTATACAACTCAACAGTAAAAAAGCCAACAACCCAATTAAAAGATGAGCAAAAGACCTGAATAGACATTTTTCTAAAGAATACATACAGATGGCCAACAAGCACATGAAAAAATGCTCAACATCACTGATTATTAGAGAAATGCAAATCAAAACTACAATGAGGTACGACCTCACACTAGTCAGAACGGCCATCATTAATAAGTCCACAAATAACAAATGCTGGAGAGGGTGTGAAGAAAAGGGCACCCTCCTTCACTGTGGGAATGTAAATTGGTACAACCGCTATGGAAAACAGTATGGAGGTATCTCAGAAAACTAAATATAGAACTATCATATGATCCAGCAATCCCATTCCTGGGTATATATTTGGACAAAACTTTCATTGAAAAAGACACACGCACCCTTATGTTCATTGCAGCACTATTCACAATAGCCAAGACATGGAAACAACCTAGATGTCCATCAACAGATGAATGGATTAAGAAGATGTGATACATATACACAATGGAATACTACTCAGCCATAAAAAAGAACAAAATAATGCCATTTGCAACAACATGGATAGAACCAGAGACTCTCATACTAAGTGAAGTTAGAGAAAGACAAATACCATATGATATCACTTATATCTGGAATCTAATATATGGCACAAATAAACCTTTCCACAGAAAAGAAACAAACTCACGGACACGGAGAACAGACTTGTGGTTGCCAAGGGGGAGGGAGTGGGAGTCTGGGGTTAGTACATCATTTGGAGTGGATAAGCAAAGAGATTCTGCTGAATAGCACAGTGAACTATGTATATTTACTTGTGATGGAACATGGTGGAAGAAAATGTGAGAAAAAAATGTACACATATATATTATGACTGGGTCACTTTGCTGTACAGCAGAAATTGACAGAACACTGTAACTTAAGTATAACGGAAAAAATAAAATTATTTTAAAAAATAAAAATAGGAGTTCCCGTCATGGCTCAGTGGTTACCGAACCCAACTACTATCCATGAGGACGTGGGTTCAATCCCTGGCCTCGCTCAGTGGGTTAAGGATCCGGCAATGCCATGAGCTGTGGTATATAGTTCGCAGATGCGGTTCAGATCCCAAGTTGCTATGGCTGTAGTGTAGGCCAGAGGCTACAGCTCCGATTGGACTCCTTGCCTAGGAGTCCTCCATATGCTGCATATGCTCCATATGCTCCAGGCGAGGCCCCCAAAAGACAAAAAATAAAATAAAATAAAAACAAAGAAAAGCTTTATGACATTGGATTTGGCAATGATTTCTTGGATATAACACAGGCAACAAAAGAAAAATGAAAAACTGGGTTTCTCTAAAATTTAAAACTTTTATTCATCAAAGGAAACCATCAACAGAGTAAAAAGGCAACCCACAGAATGGGAGAAAATATTTAAATCATATATACCTAATAAGGGGTCAATATTCAGAATACACAAAGAACTCCCATAAATAAAAGACATAAAACAAACAACCCAATTAGAAAATGGGTGAAGGACCTGAACTGACATTTTTCCAAAGAAGATAAACAAACGGCCAACAAGCACATAAGATGACAGACATTACTAGTCATTAGTGAAATGCAAAGCAAAACCGCAATGACATACAACTTCATACCAATTAGGACAGCTACTATTAAAAAGGAAAAGAAACAATAAATAAAAGAAAAAGACAAGGGTTGAAGAGGATCTGGAGAAATGAGAACCCTCATGCATTGTTGGTGGGAATGTAAAATGGCACAGCCACTGTGGAAAACAGTATGATGGTTTCTCAAAAGTGTAACATTATCAAATGATCCAGCAATTCCACTCCTAGATACATACTGGGGGAAAAAAAAAAAACTGAAAGCAGGGAATGGAACAGGTATTTGTATACCAATGCTCATAGCAGCACTATTTGCAATAGGCAAAGGCAGAAGAAACCAAGTATCCGTCAACAGATGAAAAGATAAACTGTGGTATTTACATTTGTGGAATATTATTCAGCCTTAAAAATGAATGACATTCTGGGAGTTCCCATCGTGGCTCAGTGGTTAACGAATCCAACTAGGAACCATGAGGTTTTGGTTCGATCTCTGGCCTTGCTCAGTGGGTTAAGGATCCAGCGTTGCTGTGACCTGAGGTGTGGGTTGCAGACACGGCTCGGATCCCGCGTTGCTGTGGCTCTGGCGTAGGCCGGCGGCTATAGCTCTGATTAGACCCCTAGCCTGGGAACCTCCATATGCCACGAGTGCGGCCCTAGGAAAGACAAAAAAATAAAAATGAATGACATTCTGATGCATACTAAAACATGGATGATCTCTGAAAACAAGCCAGACACAAAAGAATATATGACCCCACTTATATTAGGTATCTAGAATAAGGAAATACATAGAAACAGAAAGTACAACAGATATTATCAGGGGCTGGGAGAAGGGGGGAATGAGGAGTCACTGGTTCATGGTTAAGAAATTGTTTGGAATTAAGAAAAAAATTCTGGAAACTGATAGTGATAATGGTTGCACAACATGGTGAATAGACATAATACCATTGAATTATGCACTTAAAATGGATACAATGGTAAGTTTTTCATGTATATTTTATAATAAATTTTTAATTAAAATGTGTTACTATCAATTATACCTCAATAAATTTTACTGGAAAAAGGTTTCAAAGCTTGATTGAATAGCTACTGTTTCAAGTTCTAACAAAAGGGCATTGTTGCACAGACTGACTGGGAATATGTATTGATACAACGTTCCTGCAGAGCATTTCTGCAATTTATCAGAAGTCACAAAAGTATCTATTGCCCTCTACCAAAACATTGGAATTCTATGAATTCTAAGGGGAAAGAGGGAAAAAAAAAAAACAGGCACAAAGATTTAATTTAAAAATTTTTATCAATATATTGTTTACAATATTATAATACTATCCAGGGTAAATAAAATGATCAAACATTCATAGCATATAAAAATGTATAGCGGAGTTCCCATCATGGCTCAGTGGAAACGAATCTGACTAGCATTCATAAGAACACAGATCTGACCCCTGGCCTCACTCAGTGGGTTAAGGATCCTGCATTGCCGTGCGCTGTGGTGCAGGTCACAGACGCGGCTCAGATCTGGAATGGCTGTGGCTGTGGCGTATGCTGGCAGCTACAGCTCTGATTCAACCCCTAGCCTGGGAACCTCCATATGCCACGGGTAGGGCCTTAAAAAGACAAAAAAACACAACAGGTATACCTTGAAGAAAACCTAGACAAATAACTAATAACATTAAAAAATGCATAATGTTCTAAAGGGAAGGGAAACTTATTATATCATTTTATGCTTTTGCTTCTCTTTAAGTTGAAGAAAGCCAAGGAAGGAACTTACCTACTTCAATAGTGATTATCTCTTAGCTAAATTAAAGACCCTTATCATAAGCTATCAAGGTGATATGACCCAGGTCAGAGGAGGCCCCACTGCTAAGAAGCAGTATTTAAAAGAATAAAGAGTTTAAAAAAAAAAAACCTTCCAAAACAGAGTGTGTCTCTACTTATCATTTTCATCAAATCAAACTTGTTTTACAATTAAACTTCAATCTGAAAAAGAGAAAAAAACAAAAGTACTTGGAAAGGATTTTAAATGTCTCCTTTTTTTAAACCAGTAGGGGGCACTCTATTCAAGGATATAGTTTAAATTTTAGCTGACATGTTAAGATTTTATTTTCTTTCTTGTGAGTGTACCACAAACTTAATCAAAGTTTAACTTGTGCATAAATGACCTAAAAAATCCTATTTTGTTATGCCATATTTTAACTCAGGAGAATAACGTTAGAAAATGCATTAAGAATAATCATCCAAAAAAAGCATTTTATGAACACCTATCATTTCTACTGTATTTTGCAGCACAGAAGCTTACTATTCCACCACTGGCACATTTCACATAACCTTCATGATTTCATGTGCTCCTCAAAAATTATACAAGATAAATAGGCTTGATAACACCAACTACAATTTCTACACCCCATATACTAAGCAACCACTAAGAACCAGGCACTGTGCAAGGTATTCAATATAATCTCATTCAGAATTATATGTATATATGTACATACATATATATATATACAACTGAATCACTTTGCTCTATATCTGAAACTAACACAACATTGTAAATCAACTCTACTTCAATATTAAAAAGTGTAAGTCTATGAATCTTTCTGTTCTGTAGATAGGTTCGTTTATGCCATATCTTAGATTCCATATATAAGTGATATCATGTGTTATTTGTGTTTCTCTTGCTGACTTAACTTCACTTAGTATGAGAATCTCTAGTTGCATCCATGTTGCTACAAAGTTGCCATGGGGGAGGGAGTGGGATGGACTGGGAGTTTGGGGTTAGTAGACGCAAACTGTTACATTTAGAAGGGATACAGTGAGATCCTACTGTACAGCACAGGGAACTATATCCAATCTCTTGGGATAGACCATGATGGGAAGACAGTGAGAGAAAAATAATATTCATACACACATACACACATATACATATAACTGGGTCACTATGCTATACAACAAAAACTGGCACAACATTGTAAATCAACCATACTTAAATAAATAATTTGTTACTAATCTATGAAGTACATACACTATCCCCATTTTAAAGATGAGGTAACTGACTCCACAGTTACAGTAATTTGCCCAGGGGAAGATCTGTGATCCACATTCACTTCTGTCTGAATCCAAAGCACTTTTGTTATCCCACAAAGATTCCCCAGGAAGCAGAGACTCAAAAAGAGGCAATCAATCATCTTATCAAGTCTCATTAGCAACCAGAGCACAGAGCCTACTAACATTTTACCTGCCATGCTTTTCAGCATGCATGCTGCCTCCACAGTAAGCACACATCCTTCGATACAGAATTTATATATTGTAATCTCTTTAGATTTTTTTAAACCATCTTAAGGAAAGAGAATGACAAGGGAAAACTCCTTCAGAAGCATAACTAAATTAAGATAGAGGGATAAGTATAAAGTATTTGATAAATAACATTGAAAAGACTAACCATTATGGAGCTCCCAATGGTTCGGCAGGTTAAGGACCCACCATTGTCTCTGTGAGGAAGCAGGAAGCAGGTTCAACCCCTGGACTGGCTCAGTGGGTTTAGGATCTGGTGTTGCTGTAAGCTATAGCACAGGTCACAGATGCAGCTCAGATCCAGTGTAACTGGGGCCGTGGCATAGCTGCAGCTCCAATTTAACCCCTGACCTGGGAATTTCTATATACCACAGGTGCAGCTATAGGAAGAAAAAGAAAAAGAGTAACCATTAACAAAATTTTCAAGGGAACCCTCCTACACTATTGGTGGGAATGGAAGAATATAAATTGGTGCAACCACTACGGAGAACAGTACCAAGGTTCCTTTGAAAACAAAACACATACCATACCATATGATCCAGCAATCCCATTCCTGGACGTATATCCAAAGAAAATCATAATTTGAAAAGATACATGCACCTCAATGTTCAATGCAGCACTATTTGCAATAGCCAAGACATGGAAGTAACCTAAACGTCCATCAACAGAGGAATGGATAAAGAAGATATCATACATATACACAATGGAATATTACTCAGCCACGGAAAAGAATGAAATAATGTCATTTGCAGCAACATGAATGGAACTAGAGACTCTCATACTAAGTGAAGTAAGTCAGAAAGAGAAAAACAAATATGGTATTATATCACTTACATGTGGAATCTAATAAAAATGATGCAAAAAAAACTAATTTATAAAACAAAAACAAACTCACAGACTTCAAAAATCAAACTTTGGGTTGCCATAGGGGAAATGGTGGTGGGATGTATAAATTAGGAAGAAAGCAGTAACATATACACACTTCTGTATACAAAATAATTAATTAACAAGGATCTACTATAAAACACAGGAAAATCGGAGTTCCCGTTGTGGCGCAATGGTTAATGAATCCGACTAGGAACCATGAGGTTGCGGGTCCGATCCCTGACCTTGTTCAGTGGGTCAAGAATCCGGCGTTGCCATGAGCTGTGGTGTAGGTCGCAGATGCGGCTTGGCTCCTGTGTTGCTGTGGCTACGGCGTAGGCTGCTGGCTACAGCTTCGATTAGCCCCCTAGCCTGGGAACCTCCATGTGCTGCAGGTGCAGCCCTAAAATGATAAAAGGCAAAGAAAAAAAAAAAAAAAACAGGAAAATCTACTCAATAGTCTGTAATAACTAATATGGGGGAAAAGAATGTACATAGGTATATTTATAACTGATTCACTTTTCTATACACCTGAAACTAGAGCAACAGTTTATGTCAGCTATACCCCAAGAAATTTTTTTAAATAAAAATTAAGAAATAAAATTTTCAGAGTTCCCACTGTGGCACAGTGGGATCAGCAGTGTCTGTGCAGCACTGGGACACAGGTTCAATCCCTGTCCCAGCAAAGTAGGTTAAAGGATCTGGCACTGCCATAGCTGCAGCATATAGGTCACAACGGTGGCTTGGATCTGATCCCTGGCCTAGAATTCCATATGCCTCAGGGTGGCCAAAAAAAAAAAAATGAAGTTTTCAGATGTAGTTTATATAATACTAGATTTTATTTATAATATTAGGATAAGGACTACTATGAAATCTTTTTAAATTTACAGTTAGATGCCTATAGAAATTGCCTACAATTCAGAGTAATGATTACTTCAGAAAATTTTGTGATAGGTACTTAGGACTATGTGCTTCTAATAAATGCATGTGTTTTAACTACTTAATAAAATAAGGATAATTTATTAAAATATAAATGTTACTTACATATCCCAGTTTGGAGATATTCGCAAATTATGTATTAACAACTGGAACTAGAATAAAAAATTAAAATGTATTTCATTCTTGAAATGACACAGAAAGTGACCACTAAGTTAACAAATCAAACCTGTGTACAAATGAAATATAAACCCTAAACTATTTACAAAGATGCAAAAGCACTGAATATATAAAAATACAACCAGTACTTTCAGTTTTTCCAACTCAATTACATTACCTAAACATGACCCCACCCCTGACCCCACAAACACACACACCAAGTACCAAATAAGGAACTGTAAGCAAATGAAGAAAACATTTTTCAAGCCAGTTCCCAAATGAAGGCCCACAAGGGAAAATGCCCCAGATCCCTGTAACTCCTTTCTAAGGATGACTTCAGAAGCTCTGTTAAATTCCCATGCTTTTTTTCAATGAATCAAGACAGTCCAAGAAATAATATTACCAGAGGAAATGGGAGAAAAAAAAGTTTTAGAGACTCGGTTCTCCCTTCAGCGTCACATCAGAAACCTTAAGAGTTTACAAACAGAAAGACCCAGTAGAAAGAACCACCCCATTCCACATGGGTGGCTCACTCCAGCAGCTGATGAAGACATCTCTGTGTTATAATGTCAGAGATGAAAAATATCTCACAATTATTACAAGCGAACATAAAATGCAAGCTGAGTGTTGCAAAAGGAGAAATTCAAAAATCACTGTCAACTCAAGCACATTGAGATCTAAGCATTAAACAGAGAACAGTTTTGTCAAACCTACATCTTTGATATCTCATTCTTTTTATTTGTAACTAAATAAAATTAGTATTTTAGAGCTTGTTTTAATCTCCACTGAAACACGAAAGTTACGTGCAGAAGATGTAATGCAAGGAAGTAAAAAATGAGTCTTTTTAATTATAGTTGATTGACAATGTTATCTTGACTTCACAACTGAATTACCCACCAGGGGAGAGTGGAGGAGCCTGGTGGCCACCTCCCTGTGACCAGCCACCACACACAAATAGCAAAGGAGGTTCAGCTTGGCTCGGGAGGCTCCCACGCTCTTCTCAGTCGAGTCGATCTGTGAGCACACTTGCTGTAAAAAGTCATTCCAGTCTTGCTCTTTTAGAAATACTAATCTCTCCACTGAAGAAGAAAGGAACTATTAGAAGTGGGTATCATGTGAAAAAGGATTGCTGAAAACATTACACGAAAAGTAAGATGGAACATATATAATTTCAGTAGCTAAGATGAAGACACAGAAAACAGTAACTTTATACTGTAGAAACCAAACAGATTCCAAAGATGTCACTGTTTTTATTTACTCTTCTAGGTTCATTTATCTTTTTCTACTCATGGAGATGTTTTAAACTATGTCAATGGAAAACTGTTTAAAAAAAAAAAAAAAAGGAGGGGGAGCTCCCATTGTGGCGCAGCAGAAAGGAATCTAACTAGTATCCATGAGGATGTAGGTTCGATCCCTGGCCTCGCTCAGTGGGTCAGGGACCTGCCATTGTCATGAGCTGTGGTGTAGGTCGCAGACGCGGCTCAGATCCGCGTTGCTGTGGCTGTGGCGTAGGCCGGCAGTTGTAGCTCCAATTCGATCTCTAGCCTGGGAACTTCCATATGCCCCGATAGCAGCTCTAAAGAGGAAAAAAAAAAGGTGGCAGAGGAAGTTCCTTGGTGGTCTAGTGGTTAGGACTCAGTGCGGTGGTTTCACCACTGCGGCCAGGTTCAATCCCTAGTCTGGGACCTGCTATCTCGCATCCAGCCACTGAGGCCAAAAAAAAAGTAGATAGCTAAAGGAGAACTATGCTGCAACCAAGAACATAACAAAATGAAAAGTCACATAAATTTTACTATGAAAAAAATAAGATAGCCTTTGTATAAATAAAGTGACCTAGCCTTAAGATATTGAAAAGGCCAAAAATTTTACAGTTGTTAAAAGGCTCCACTGAAGTTACTGATAAACGTAGCCAGGTTTATATAATAGCTGAAAGCATCGGGGAGTCCCCCCTCTTCAGATCCTTATACAAACAAAAGACAAAATCTGGGAAATGAGATGCCATTTAAAATTAACATTGTTTCACCTCATCTCTATGTTTGAACAGAATAAGATATAACAATAATTTCCTAAAATAACTCAAAATAAAGAGGAAAAGGGAAGGAGTATTATTTTGAAATCATAATTCTCTTGGTTATCATAAATAGTGCATCTACTTGGCACAGTTTATTTTACTCTGAACATATTTTATTTTGAATTTACTCTTATTTGATTTCAAATCATAGATTCTAATCTAGCTATGATAAAGATTTGTTTTTCCAGATCTGGCTTAAAAGCTTAAAATACAACTTATCAAACACAGTACATCAAAATATAAAGTATAGAAAAATTATTACCTTCACCTTAAATAACACTTTCCATAAGGGAAAAGGAAAAGCTTCAATCGCCCTTTAAGCATCTCTAACACTACACCCTCCTCACAAAAATGAGCCATCTTTTCTGTGGTCAGCTGCCCGACTCTCTCAAGTAAATTCTTCATTGTGGTTTCCAATCTCCTGTACCCACAAAAGCACCATAAATGTTGGAGATTTAACTGGCTTTACAAAGGGAAGGGCAGGAGAAGGGCCCACCCATTCAACAGGAAAACTCACCCAGCTTCACAGGAACTTTCCCACCCACAAGAGTACAGAGTAGCCCAAACCCAGCTGAGTATGGTCAGAGGCCAGCACAAATGGATTACAGGTTGTTTAAAATTTATAGAACAATGCCTCAAGAACACAGCCAGTTGGCAAGAAAATAAAAATGCAGCTATTCATAAATTAAATATTCCATTTGCTACTAAATTTCATATTTGTGTTTGTCTGCCATGAATCTATGTGCTTGATAAGGCCTTTATGATCCTACCTGAATGTGCTGGTAGATGCAATATTTTGGGATCAAATTTAATTGGTGGTTGTTTCATTATCTGTAGTTAAAAAAAAAAAAAAAAAAAACTTTTGAGATGGGTTATCAGTCTCCTGCTCTATCTCCTATACCAGGTTATAAATCAATGAGGACAGGTAAAAACACTGTAAAATGTGTCACCAAAAAGAATAAGCATTTAACAGAAGTCTTTCAGATTAAAATACACAAATAGAGATACTAATATATAAAAATAAAATCATTTCAGCTGATATCTGTAGTAAAGGAAAACTTCATGGAAAAGGGTCAACTTATCTTGCCTTATAATTTACCTCTTGCAGAAATTTAGTTATGCAACAAATGGTCATTGGCTACCTGTCAAGGTGAGGCACTATACTAAGGGGGATACAAAGATATAAAACACATGACCTTACGTCCGAGAGCCATCACTCTGGTTGGGAAGAGAAGACAAACATCTCTTCAACAATAGAAAAAACATGAAATATTTAATTTAGAATGCAAAACAGGCAGAACATAATTATAGACAAAATACTTCACAGAAATTTTCCTAAAAAGTTAGCGAATGTAGTCAGGACGGGGTTTATGGAAGAGCTGGAAGGTGGGCCGAGGTCTTGAAGGATGGTTAGGACCTGATGGTTGAATTAGACAAGAGGCCATTCCAGGAAGCTGTAACCAGCGTTAATAGGAAAGCACACAATTTTCTCAAGCAAGGTGAAGAAAACATGGAGTAGCTGGATCTGTGAGTTTGGAATAGCTGGAGTACTTCACCTTGAGACTTTTAATTTAAAAATTCAACCATCATATCCATGTCTAACTTCTCCAAAACCTCTCTGCAGAGCATTTTTAAAACTTTTGCTGGTATTGTTCTTGCCAAAATTGCATAACCTCACTCTAATCATAAGAAATGCTTAGACAAACCCCCAGCTGAGGGACAGTCTACAAAATATTTGTCCAGTGCTCTTCAAAGTGTCAAGGTCATGAAAGACAAGAAAAGAAGAAATTACCACAAGACCACGAAGGTCAAGGACAGACCGGAGGACACTAAGGAGACGTAAAAACCTATGCGCGTGGGGTCCTAGAACAGAAAAAGGACATCGGGGGCACAGCTGATAAAATCTGAGTAAGTTCAACAGCATAGTTACTAGCCCTGTACCAGTGTGAACTCCCTGGCTTGGCTAACCACACTATGTTCTTGTATGGTATTAGGAGTAGCGGATGCTTGTTAAAGGTATACAGGAGCACTACCATTTCTGAACATTTTCTACAAGTCTAAAACTAGTTCAGAATAAAAAGCTTAAAAAAAAGTATGAGGTTTCCTGGAAACAACCAAGTATGGTTATATAAAGAAATATGGTCAAATTATTCTAGAAGTTCCACTGGGGAAACGCATCATTATACATTAAATTTGGCAGAGTATGCAGTTAATCTGCCAGATATCTGAATTCATAAAAAGAAATAGCTCCATTATGAAAAATAGCTGGGTGATCTATATTAAATGTTGTCTATAGACTAAATAAACATGCATCCAAGAATCCATTTATGCTAAACTATAGTAACGTCCTCCAATGCAATGAGAAGAAACAGTCATAAATTAATACATAAAAAGACATTTTTTAAAAGGAAGCAAGAAAATACAGAATAGGTGGTGGAATACTAGTGTGCTGGAGACTGGAAATCAGTTGAAAGCAGGAGAATTGAGAAACAAATTTTTTTAAGAAAAGCAGTCAACATTCCCAAGTAATACAGTGAGTATTACATTCCAAAAATAGGAAGCAACAAAAACCACGCTGGGTTAGACATGCATGGTAACCATGTCTCGCCAAGCTCCCTGTGTCTGCCCACCATCCACCTGCAATCCTGACAGACTATGGGAGGTGCGGTTTCTGTGTGATCTCCCCACTCACCACCCCAGCCTGATGAGCGCTGCTCACTGACACCTGCCTGCACAGCACACCAGTGAGGAAAAGGTCTGGAGTCATTCACCTGAGTGGATACGGAGAAGTGAAGGGACTGAGGCTAAGTTCCGAGGTGTAGAAGTCACAGCCACTTCCCAGCTGGTGTACCGACAGAGGGGCAAAGCTGCCACAGAGGCAGGAGAAAGCTTACCTCTCCAGGGAAATGGAAAGTGATGCAGGAAGAGAGAGTTACAGACAACTCTGTATTAGATTAGAAATGTAGACATGTGGCAAGAAAGAAAGAAAAGTAGGCAACAGTAAGAACAGGCAAGAAAATAAGGCAATGAATATTGGGAATGAAAACATCACCCAGATTTCAGCCCCTGGTTGTTAGGGTGTCTTTCCGCACCTTGGGATTATCTATAATGGGGGTGACAAGCAGATCTGAGTCTGTGTAGATAAGGTCTCTCATCCGGGACTCCAGGTCCTGCTGACTCAGGTGTGTCCTTGTAATCTGAAACGGGAACAAAAATTACACTTTGTTTCTGTGACTAGTGAAAAGCAAGACAGAGGTAATAAAATGAGGATTAGATGCCACCAAAAAAGTTCTCCTTTATCAATGGACCTCAGTTGCTATTCAAAGCACTTCCACAGATTGTCTCATCTGATCTTCACAAAAATCCTAAACCTTGTGTACCATTATTCCCATTTTGAGAAGAAAAACACAAGGGTCAGAAAGTAAGTGACTTTCTTGGGTTTACCACAAAGACAGGTTAGTACTAGAAAACAGATCTTCTATAGTTTGATGTTCTAAACTATGATGAGGCAAACTGGTCTTTCAATAACTAGCGTGGCTTTTATCTTTTATCTGCCAAAAACTAATTAGCATATTTCTGCTTTAAAGAATATTCAATATGAAGCTCAAATCATATCACAAAAAATTTTCAGATAAAGTACTGACCTATTACATAAGTATTAAACATCAGAAAAAAGAAATTTATGCATTAAGAACTTCCATTGAAATACTGACCAATAAACTGCTAACCAGAAAACCTAATCAGTGAAGGGAAAAATAAGGAGAAAAAAAAATTATTCCAAACTGAGGTAGAGGCATGGATAAAGGGACAGAATAATTAGCTAATAAACTTCCTGGAAACTAAGACCATTCCTTTGCAACTTGGAAGACAGGCATATAAAAAACACATGAAGGAGTTCCCGTCATGGCTCAGTGGTTAACGAACCCGACTAGGAACCATGAGGTTGCAAGTTCAATCCCTGGCCTCACTCAGTGGGTTAGGAATCCGGCGTTGCAGTGAGCTGTGGTGTAGGTTGCAGACGCAGCTCGGATCCCACGTTGCTGTGGCTGTCACATAGGCTGGCGGCTACGGATCCAATTAGACCCCTAGCCTGGGAATCTCCACATGCCGCAGGTGCAGCCATAGAAAACGGAAAAAAAGAGACAAAAAAAAAAACAAAACATGAAGAGGGAGTTCCCATTGTGGCTCAGCAGGTTAGGAACCCAGTCAGCATCCATGAGGAAGCAGGTTCAATCCCTGGGCTCGCTCAGTGGGTTAAGGATCTGGCAATGCTGCAAGCTGCAATGTAGGCTGGCCTCTGCAGCTCTGATTCGACCCCTGGCCTGGGAATTTCCATATGCCACAGGTGTAGCCCTTTAAAACAAAAAAAAAAAAAACACACACACACACAAAGTAAGGAGAAACTGCAAAAAATGTTTTCAGAAGGTTAAGATACGGATTTTCCAAACAGGAAGACTTGAAAGAAAATCCAAAATGAAATCAACTGGAAACTCCCTTGCAGTACTTCTATAATTACTGCTTGAATATTCTCAATTAAATGATTACATATATTCTTCTATCATCTATCACATTTGAGAATGTATTTTTTACTTACACTGATTTTCTATCTCACATATAACCCATTATTAGCATAGTTATATTTTATTATAACCTATTTACATTTCATTTCAATTCAGAATTGTTTCACGTTTCTGCATTTCACGTTACATAAAAATTACAGTTAACACCTAAAAGCAATTATATCTCTACCAAGTAATATGTGCAATAAAAGATCACTTTGAAAAACTTAATTCAGAACAACTTATGTGTGAGATAAATCAAAGACCTAAATAAACAGAAAGACAGCCCATGTCCCTGGAGGAAAACTTCTTACTCTTAGCACAGCAACACTCCCCAAAAAATTTTTTTTGTCTTTTTTGTCATTTTAGGGCCGCACCTGCAACATATGGAGGTTCCCAGGCTAGGGGTCCAATCAGAGCTACAGCTGCTGGCCTACGCCAGAGCCACAGCAACTCGTGATCCGAGTCGCGTCTGCAACCTACACCACAGCTCATGGCAACACCAGATCCGTAATCCACTGAGCGAGGCCAGGGATCAAACACACAACCTCATGGTTCCTAGTCGGATTCGCTTCCGCTGTGCCACAACGGCAACTCCAACACTCCCCAAATTGACCTAGAGGATCAACACAATGGCTATCACAATCCAGCTGGCTTCTTTGCAGAAAATGACAAACCTGATCCTAAAATTCCTATGGAAATGCAAGAGATCCACAATAGCCAAAAACATTAAAAACTTTGAAAAAGAATACAGTCAGCAATCATACTTCCTAATCTCTAAACTTACTAAAAAGCTACAGTGATTAGAAAATGTACTACCAGCAAGAGGAACGACATCTATTGATTAATGGAAATGAACTGAGAATCCATAAATAAACCATCGCATTAGTAGTTCACAAATATTCAACAAGAATTCCACTTAAATGGGGAAAGAAGAGACTTTTCAACAAATAGTGAGGCAACTGGATATCCACATGCAAACTAAAGAAGCTAGACCCCCTATCTCATGACATATGTAAACATTAACTCAAACTGGATTAAAGACCTAAACATAAGAGCTAAGCATAGGCATAAACCTTCATGACCTTAGAGAAAGCACTGGTTTCTTAGTTATGACACCAAGAGTACAGGCAACAACAAACACAAAAGAGGTAATCTGGTCTGCATCAACAGGATGGAGCATAATGTGAGAAAAAGAATATATATGTATGTATAACTGGGTCACTTCACTGTACAGTAGAAATTGACAGAATGCTGTAAATCAACTATAATGGAAAAAATTAAAGTCTTAAAAAAAAATTTTGTGCTTCAGAGGACACCATTAAAAAAGTGAAAGGACACAGAATGGAAGAAAAATATTTATCTAAATTATATAAAGAATTCCTGGAGTTCCTGTCATGGCTCATCCATGACTAGCATCCATGAGGATGTGGGTTCAACCCCTGGCCTTGCTCAGTGGATCTAGCATTGCTCTAAACTGTGGTGTAGGTCGCAGACACAGCTCAGATCTGGCGTGGTTGTGACTGTGGTATAGGCCAGTGGCTACAGCTCCAATTAGACCACTAGCCTGGGAACCTCCAGATGACACAGGTGTGGCCCTAAAAAGATTAAAAAAAAAGAAAGAAAAAATTTCTACAACTCAGTAATGGGCAAAAGGTTTGAATAGATATTCCTCCAAAGAAGATACACAAATGGCCAATAAGCACATAAAAAGATGCTCAATATCATTAGACAACAGAGAAATGAAAATCAAAACTACAATGAGATAAAATTTCACACCCACTAGGACAGCTAACATCAAAGATAGACAACGAAACCAAGGAGTTCCTGTTGTGGCTCAATGAGTTAGGAACCCAGCTAGTATCCATAAGGTTGTAGGTTCATTCCCTGGCCTTGCTCAGTGGGTTAAAGGATCTGGCATTGCCGTAAGCTGCGGCGTAGGTCACAGATACAGCTTAGAACTGGCATTGCAGTGGCTGTGGTGTAGGCTGACATCTATGACTCTGACTGGACCCCAAGCCTGGCAACTTCCGTATGGTGTAGCCCTAAAAACAAAAGCTCAAAAGTCGAAGCAATCTAAGTATCCATTCAAAGATGAATGGAAGTTCATGGCCTAGGGCTCTAATCAGAACTGCAGCTACCGGCCTACACCACAGCCACAGCAATGCCAGATACGAGCTGTGACCACAACCTATGCCACAGTTCACAGCAATGCCAGATCCTTAATCCACTGAGTGCGGTCAGGGATCGAACCCTCATCCTCATGGATACTAGTGGGATTCAACCCACTGAGCCACAACAGGAATTCCATAAAGGAGTAAAATTCTGATACATGCCACAGCATAAATGGACCATGAAGACATGCTAACTAAAATAAGCCAGACATAAAAGCCAGACACAAAAGGATAAACACTGTATAATTCCACTTACATAAGGTTACTAGGCAAATTCATAGAGGCAGAAAGTAAAATACTGTTTGCAGGTTCGATCCCCGGGGGGTGTGTGGATGGATAGTGGTGATGGTTGTATAACACTGTGAATGTACTTAATGCCACTGAACTGTATACTTTAGAAAGGTTAAAATGGCAAATTTTATGTAATGTATATTTTACCACAATTTTTAAAAAGACAGACAATAACAAGTTGTGCTAAGGATGTAAGAAAACTGAAACCCTCCTACACTGCTGCTAAGAATGGTGCAGCTGCTTTGGAAAACGATATGGAAGTTCTTCAAAAGGTTAAGCGCAGTTACCACATGGTGCAGCATAAAGCATACACCTACCCAAAAATGCGCCCAAATACTCAAAGCAGAATTACTCCTAAGAGCCAAATGGGGAAAACAACACAAATGTCCACAAACCGATGAATGGAAAAATAGAATACAACAGGATATTATTGGGCAATGAAAAGGAATATAGTACTGATACATGCTACAATCTGGATGAATCTTAAAGACATTATGTTCACTGAAAAAAGCCAGTCACAAAAGGTCACATATTGTTATGATCCCACTTATTAAAAAACGTCCAGCATAGGCAGATTTCTAAGGACAGAAAGTGGTTGCCTAGGACAAGAGGGCAGAGAAACTGAAGAAACTAGGAGTGACTGCTAATGGGTACAGGGTTTCTTTTTGGGATGATGACAGTGTTCTAAAATTGACTGTGGCAGTGACTGCCTAACTCTGACTATGCCAAAAGCCCCTGAATTATATACTTTGAACAGGTGAATTACACGGTGTGTCAGTTATGTCTCAATAAAGCTGTTATCAAGAACACCTATGAAGCACCTCTCTCTCAAGAGTACTTACTTAAAAAAAACCAGTGATAATCAAGAAAGATGACTTAAATGCAAATTTTGCAATTACAAACACAGTTCAGAGATTAACTTGCAATTATTCTCCTGAGTCTATATATTATGTTAAAAAAAAAAGAAAGAATTCCTTCTCTACTCACCTTGGTCAAAGGAGGAGTCTTCTGTGGTGAATTCTGAGTCATATCCTCACCAGGACTTAATGCCACTGCAATGCTAGTTCTTGGAGTAGGACGAGAACTGAAAAACGCACACCAAGTCACATTATTCAGATATCAGAAAATTTATCTCTGTTTAGTATTTCTGGGAAAAACACATCTCATGAAAAACACTAGACTACGATGATTCTACATGATCTCATTATATAATAAGTTTAAGCTGTAATTTTTGTTTACACGATGCTGTTATTTTTTAAGTAATTTTTTATTTACTTATTTTTGGCCATACCCACGGCCTGTGGAAGTTCCAGAACCAGGGAATGAGCCCACACCACAGCAATGACAACACGGGATCCTCAACCCACTGAGTCACCAGGGAATTGCCTGTTATTTTTTTTTTACTGTTTTTTTGAGCATGCCCGTGACATGCAGACGTTCCCAAGCCAGTGATCAAACTCAAGCCACAGCACTGACAACGCCAAGTCCTCAGCTGCTAGGCCACCAGGGGATGCCCATGATTTTATTAATTTTTTAATGCCTGCTGGTCTGGCAGGACTAATGTAATAAAATGGATCATATACTCTACGAAGCATGAAAAATACTTACAATTTTATTTCATCAAATGTTTGAAATGGAAAATTACCTGGGTCCCTACTTAAGTAACAAGTTATAATCCACATCTATTTATGACTCCTCTTATCCTTATCAAGGGCTGCCATACTCTGTGGGCCACACTCCTTTATACCTGGGTCTCTGATTTTGAGTTTTTCACGGCTTAAGAAATTCTTCCACTCAGATCATTGGACTCTTTTTAAATGAATTCCTTCAAATTCCCAGATATCAAGATTCTCACTCTTTGACTTACTTGCCTTTTTATTCATTCCTTCGACAATGTCAGAGATTGTACCAAGCTTTTTTAAAAACTGAATGTAAAATGCCTAAGATGAATGTAAAATGCCTAAGATGTATTTAGATAAATTTAACACTCTGCATTTATTTATTTTTGTTTTTTTTAGGGCCGCATCCATGGCATGTGGAGGTTCCCAGGCTAGGGGTCAAATCAGAGCTGTAGCTGCTGGCCTATGCCACAGCCACTGTAACGCTGGATCCTTAAAACCCACTTAGCGAGGCCAGGGATTGAACCCGCGTCCTCATAGATACTACTCAGATTCATTTCTGCTGAGCCATGATGGGAACTCTCAACACTTTGTACTTAAATATAGGTTAAACAAATCAAGAAATTTTAGTTTACCATAACATCTGTCGTGAAATTAAGCTATTTCTTTATGAAGCTAAAAATAAAATATAAAACTAAAAATAAAATATAATGCAATATTTATACCCTGTTAAAATTTTAAATACATTGGTCCTAATCACTTTTAAAATACCATTCTGAGGAGTTCCCGTCATGGCGCAGCAGAAACAAATCCGACTAGGAACCATGAGGTTGTGGGTTCGACCCCTGGCATCGCTCAGTGGGTCACGATCCGGCATTGCTGGGAGCTGTGGTGTAGGTTGCAGACGCAGCTCTGGCACTGCTGTGGCTGTGGTGTAGGCCAGCAGCAACAGCTCGGATTAGACCCCTAGCCTGGGAACCTCCATATGCCACAGGCACGGCCCTAAGAGACCAAAAAGAAAGAAAAAAAGTACCATTCTGATTTCATTGTTTCAACGATTACAAACATCATTTAAGCCTCGCAGATAAAATGACATTTAAAGAAAAACACAACCTGTTCTATTATTTAGTCTTTATCCAAATAAAGTTGGACATTTTTTCTTTTTAGGGCTGCACATGAGGCATATTCAACCAGGGTAGGCGTTGAATCAGAGCTGCAGCCACCGGCCTACACCACAGACACAGCAATGCCAGATTCAAGCCACATCTCTGACCTATATCACAGCTTGTGGCAATGCTGGATCCTCAACCCAGTGAACAAGGCCAGGGATCGAACCTGCTTCCTCATGGATACCAGGCAGGTTCTTAACCCTCTGAGCCACAACAGGAACTCCCTGTTTTATTTTTGAGCCATGCCTGCGGCATACAAGAGTTCCTGAGCCAGGGATCAAACCCACACAATAGCAGTGACCTGAGCCATAGCAATGACAAAAACAGGTCCTCAACCCACTGAGCCACCAGGGAACTCAAGAAATTTTAAATTCAATTTTACTTGAAGTACAAAATGAGGAAGTTTTAACCCATATAAACATAGGAAAGGGAGTTCCCTTCGTGGCTCAGTGGTTAACGAATCCGACTAAGAACCACGAGGTTGCGGGTTCGATCCCTGGCCTTGCTCAGTGGGTTAAGGATCTGGCGTTGCTGTGAGCTGTGGTGTAGGTCACAGATGCGGCTCGGATCCCGCGTTGCTGTGGCTGTGGCGAAGGCCAGCGGCTACAGCTCCTGTTAGACCCCTAGTCTGGGAACCTCCACATGCCACAGGTGCGGCTCTAGATACAGGCAAAAAGACAAAAAAAAAATATATATATATAGGAAAAATAAGGTGGTTTGGTTAAGAATGCATAGCAAAGTCCACATTTCATTGGCCAGCCCTCAACAGTAACTTTGAAAGTAGAGAGTGAAACAGGAATTTGGCATTTATCCATGCCCTTTACTTCCTTTACTTTACATAGTTTGCCACCAGGACAACAGATACTATAAAAGATTTAGCTTTCATCTCCCATGGATTCCTTACTGCTCCATCAATTTACATACCTCAGAAGAAACATGGACTCATTCAACTGACCCCCAACAGTACTCTTAGGCTGTAACTCCGATGGATTTTCTGTGGCAACAAGATAAAACAATGTTGATAATATTGATAAACAAGAATATGAGTAGGACATAATGCTCAGAGAGACTAAAAGAAACATAAAAGAAATTTAGAACTCTCAGAAAAAGGCATTCTCGACAGCATGAACGTGTCCAAGTGAAAGCTCACCCAGCCTGAAGGAGTGACTGAGTCGCTGACCACTCTTATCCCCTTTGACTTGTCCACTCTGAGGGCTCTTCAGAAGCTCCTTGGACTCTTGTGACCTAGAATATGCCATGTTTTTGCTGTTCAACAAGAGAAACCCAACACAGGCAAGATTACCACTGAGCTTTCTATAGTTTTCTGTGAACAAGAGGTTGGAAAAGATACTTAAATTGCACGTGATATGTGACAAAACTATGGAGTTAGAAAAGCAGTATTCATTCAGTACCTAAAATAAGCACTTACTATATGCAAGACATTGTACAAAGAGGTCTATAAATGTTATCCCTGAAAAATTAATAGCAGCAGACAGACTGGAGAAAGAAACAAGCACTCAAAGTATCAACGAGCCAGCAGTGAAGTTTCCCTTTTATTTTACCCCTTTCAGTACTGCCCAGCCTGGACTCAAAGGCAGCAAGTACAGACAGAAGCCCCATGAGAAATCCTCTATTCCTGTTGCAAGGAACAGGAAAGGGGACCACTAAGGGTCAGAGCAGGGGAAATCCTCTAGTTTTATTGTTTGACTTTGTTTTCCTTTTACCATTTTGTCTGGCCCCAGCCTCCAGGTAACCCTGCAGCAGCTACTAGAGGACAGCAGTCGCTTCTGGCCAGTATCTAAAACCCTGACAGAGAGCCATCCTCTTCTCTAACCCGAGAGCTATGATCCCTAGAATGTAAGGCAAAGACCTGGTGCTGTGTTCTCTTGTTTTTCCCTCTCTCATTGTCCTCCTGCCATGTGGCCCCAGACATATCCAGCAAGACATTAAAAACTGTAATACAGGAGTTCCCGTCGTGGCTCAGTGGTTAACGAATCCGACTAGGAACCATGAGGTTGCGGGTTCGATCCCTGGCCTTGCTCAGTGGCTTAAGGATCCGGCGTTGCCGTGAGCTGTGGTGTAGGTCACAGATGCGGCTCGGATCCCGCGTTGCTGTGGCTGTGGCGAAGGCCGGCAGCTACGGCTCCTGTTAGACCCCTAGCCTGGGAACCTCCATATGCCGCGGATGCTGCCCTAGATAAGGCAAAAAGACAAAAAAAAAAAAACTGTAATACACCACAACTAAGTGAAGTTTACTGTGGGAATGCAAGGCTGGTTCCATACTGGAAAACCAGTTTATCTAAAAGTCCATAATGAGAGTCTAAAGAAGAAAAATCATAGGATCATAACAACTTACACAAAAAGGCATTTGACAAAATTCAACATTCATTCAAACTGAAAAAATGCAGTGACAAAAACCTCCAGTTCATCATAGTGGGAAAAGGTGAAATGCTTTTATCCTAAAATCAGAAATCAGACGAGAATGACCACTTTCATCACTCCTGGTTCCACATCTTATTTTTTTAAAAAAGTCCTAGCAAGGGCAGTAAGGCAAGAAAAAGAAGCAAAATGCATACTAATTAAAAAGGAAGAGAGCCTCCTTGGGTAGAACATGATGGACAATGGTATGAGAAAAAGAATACATATATGAATATATATATGAATGACTGGGTCACTACACTGTACAGCAGAAACTGACACAATACTGTAAGTCAACTATACTCTAATTAAAAAGGGTGAGGGGAGATAGCAAAATAAAGTCAGAGGTGTTCTGACACTTGCTGAGGCTGATGGACAGGTCCTAAGTCCAGTTTTCTGTACTTTGCATAGAGCCTAATACAACATGGAAACATAGCTGAAGCTCAATGGAACACAGAAACTGAAGTTTGGAAGAGACATTAAATAGAATTCAGATTTCTCCACCCAATACACTGAATTTGCCATGATTAATATTAAGAAGTGGGAGTTCTCATTGTAGCTCAGTGGGTTAAAAACCCGACATTATCACTGTGATGATAGGGTTCAATCCCCGGCCTCTCCCAGAAGGCTAAATATTTCGCATTTCCACAAGCTGTGTTGTAGGTCGCAGATGAGCTCAGATCCAGTGTTGCTCTGGCTGTGGGACAGGCCTCAAGCTGCAGCTCTGAGTCGACCCTTGGCCCAGGAATTCTCATATTCCACAGGTGAGGCCATAAAAAGAAAAAATTAAAAAAAAAAAAATTAAGAAGCAGACAACCAGTTACCACTAAATGAACTGAGGTGGGAGGACAGTCAATAAATAGGACTTTGTCTCTATTCAGTCACTTCTTACCTTGTTCACTTCAAAATACCATCACTTTTATAAGTGTCCTGGGCTAAGAAGATTGGATAAAAACGAAGATATTCATTGGGATGAGCTAAGTTAAGCTGCGGTAACATACAATCCATAAATCTATGTGGCTCAGAATCTCCAACTTTGTGTCTCACTCATGCATGTAGCCACTGAAGGCTGGCAAGAGCATTATGCTTGCTGTAGTCACTAAAGCCCAGCCGCACAGCAAGTCCATTTGGACGTTTTCTTCCCAGTTACCTCGCCAGGAGAAAGAAAGGTGGCAAATCACACAGCAGCTCTTCAAGTTTCTATCCAGAAATAGCAGGCATCCCTTCTGCTCACAGGTCATTGGCCAAAGCAAGTCCCATGACTGCACCTAACTTGAAAGGGGGATGTGAGATCCTACTATGTGCTGGCAGGGTGGGAAGCCAGGTGAACAGAAGTAATGACTACTGTACTAAATCCCTGGCTGGAGAATAAACAACTGAGCATAAAATGAGCAAAATCAAGAACACAAAATGTCATGACTAAACTCTTTAAGCAACCCTTAATTAAACACATGCTTGATTTTCTCCTATTATGAAACCATTGAAATTCACATCATTGATGCTACAACAGAACAGTACAATAATCATGGCCAATACACAAAGATAAGTTTACACTACCTGACACTGGAATCCCCGGTGCTCGAGTCCTGCTCGTTTCTAGTGAAAGCGTCCTTCCAAAATGAATGCTGCAGTAGGCCTGCCCAAGTTAATCTTTATAAAACATAAATGTTAAAATTCTACTTTAACATGGTTTACCATGGAGAATTCCCAAAACATGTCCCAGTTATATCTATCAGGTTTGTTTCACCCATTTCTTTTTTGGAACTTCACTTTTAAAACTTCATTCAGAAACAACTAAGACCATCGACCTCATGACTCTACATAGTCGCACTTCCGTTTAGGAGTCAAAATATTATCTAAATAATTCACCCCTATTAAAATGACTTTAGGCCTTCTTTAAAACCCAGCCTCACTATCAAAGCATTAAGTTTTACTACTTACAGAGTATACCTGAGTACTCAGAATGGTTAAGCCTGACTAAAATTCAAAACAAAAAAGAAAGAAATTTATATCTGATTAATAAAACTACTTTGATTAAAATTATAACACAAATGATAAAGAGAGACAATGTGAAACCATCTATAAGATCCCTTTCACGCAAAGGACTCCAAAAATGCACTAACTCCACAGAGAGAAAAATTACCAATTAAATGCAATTTCTTTTTCATCCATCGGATTGGCAAAACTTTCTAAGAACAAAGCCCACTGCAGGAAACAACAGGAGGGAAGGAGATTTCTGATGTCAGTGGAAGTAGAAACCCATCCACATACCCAGGATGCAGCAAATGCAAATCGAACTTTTTAACATTCTTAGCCTTTGGCCTGGGACCTTAGTTTAGGAAATTTAACCAAAGGAGGTAACTGTCCAAGTGAACCCCCAAAAATTATTCACTGTAGCAGTCAGTGTATATGATATTCTAAATCAAGAAGCACTCCAAATGTTGTTATTATAGGTTATCATATGCAGCCATTTAAAATGACCAAGCTGATACATGAAGAGAAAAAAAAAAAAAACTAGGTTATGCAGTGTTATCTTTTATGCAAACAAGTATTTAACGGGATATAAATGTGAAAATGTGTCCTAAATAAAAAAAGTCCTGAAGAAAATAAAATATATGAAGTATATTTATATCCTGTCAAAAGCTAGGGAGATTATCCACCAAATTAACACAGACTCTAAAAGCATTCTGTTGTAACATAAGAGTATCTTACAACTTCTACAAGAAGCAGCATTTTCTTCTGCAGTTTTTCTCTTCTACTTAATGAAGATACATTACATGCTACACTAAATTTATTCTTAATTTTACACCCTGAAGCAGAGACTCCAAACACTTGCCTTAAAACCCCTAGTCACCTAGAGGCAGAACCCGAACTAGAAACTAATTTCTCTTGTTTCCCAGGCCAGGGAGACCACCCTTCCATTCACTCCCCACTCCCTCCTGTCCTACTGGAATCCACACCGCAAGGATTTCTAACTTCCTGCCAGCACTGCAAATTCACATGAAAAATTCACAATGTGCCTATTTTCCTGTCACTTGATATCCCCAGTATGACAAGATTATCCTGAAATCACAATACTGCTCAGTTAGAAGTTATTACATTAAGTATCTTTGAGAGTATCTCCCTACTTGAAAAAGTCTAAGACGGTTTTAGTCTGAAATCCACAGTGGAAAAAAAAGTGTACTTCTTGGATTTGCGAGTTACAAGAAAATCTGTAAAACTACAAGGCAGCTATTTGATATATTAAAAGACAAAGTTGCTCAGTGTAAACTCAGGTTTCTTTTCTCTCAAAAAAAAAAGATAATTTGAACAGCTCTTTCTAAATGAAGAACAGTACAGTTTTACACGTACGCCAAAGGAAAAAAGATTCCACTCTTAATTCACGTTAAAATACTATCCATACATACCTTTTCTGAGGATCTTTTTGAAGTAAACCATCAAGCAAATTAATAAAATCTGAAGAAGCTTTAGGACAAGAAGAATCTATACACAAAGTAATACCCAAAAAGAAAAGAAAAAGCATTAAGTAGCTTAATATACACCCTATAACAACATTTAAAGTAATAGTATTTTTTCATTTGTTTTTAGCCACACTAGCAGCATGTGGAAGGCCAGGGATCAAACCCGAGCCTCAGCAGTGACCCAAGCCGTAGCAGTGATGATGCTGGATCCTTAACCTGCTACAAGGGAACTCAAAGTAATACTATTTTAAGCACATACATTATTTCTAAGAGAAGACTCAATACATTAGTAACAATTACAGGTTCCATTTATTGGGAGGAGGGGACAAAAATTAAAAACATGTTCCCCTGGACCACAAAAACATGAATGTCAAAAACTAAGTTCTCACTAACCTCCAAATTTTCTTTTCATTGAACAATCCCACAGAGGATCACCAGCCTGACAAACTCATACCCTTTCGTCTTCAACTATTATGCCTCCTTTTTCAGAGGCATTCTTAACTTGACCAGCTTCGTTCTAGAATACACTATGATTAGAATACTTCTAATCCCCTATTTTAAAGATCTTTTAACATGAAAATAATCACAATATTTTGACACTGTCCAATCCCATTCAACTCCAAGTGTTTTGTCTTTTTAAATTAGACAGGTATATACCATGGTCAAATTATCAGTCTACGGTTAAAAGAAGTGGCCGTGAAGACACTGGCCAAATACATAACAAAGCATCCTTGAGACGAAGCCATCAAAACAGATGGTGCCACTGTGGCCACAGGCTGATGACGATCCCTAGGAAATAATCACACTTGGGTCACCAGTGGTATCCTGACCAGACCTCTGATATGTTCATCCCCAGATTTCTCTTCCCTGCATAAAAAAAAAATCTTTAACTTACAGGAAAAACCAAAAATCAATGCTATGAGTATTTAAAAAAAAAAAAAGCAGGACATCATTATAGGAGACAGGAATGACTGATTTCTACAAAAACTAAAATAAATAAAAACGAAATGCAGCTTTTTGTTTCTAGAAATACCATCCATCTTCAAAATAAAGAATTTTGGTTTTTTTCCACCCAGGATGATTCTCTACATAATGAAAATATCTGTATTCCTATTTATTCCATTAATTACTTCTGAAAATTTTGTTCTTTTAAAAGCTCACAACCTTATTTTTCATAAAGTCCTATTTTCATTTCTGTGTCTTAAGAATCACGTCTTTGTGGTATACAGCCAAGTATATTACATTTTACCTTTTTTGTTTTTTATTTCCTTTCCTTAAAATTGTTAATGGTAAATTGCCACATTAATTACAATTTGTATGATTAAATTTCTAACATTTTCAAAATACTACAACTATATCTTCTTTAAAAAAAACTTTAAGGAGTTCCCATTATGGAAACGAATCGGACTAAGGAACCATGAGGTTGCAGGTTCGAGCCCTGGCCTCACTCAGTGGGTTAAGGATCCAGCATTGCCGTGAGCTGTGGTGTAGGTTGCAGACGCGGCTCGGATCTGGCGTTGCTATGGCTGTGGCACAGGCCAGCAGCTGTAACTCCAACTGGACCCCTAGCCTGGGAACCTCCACATGCCACGGGTGTGACCCTAAAAAGGTGAAGGAAAAAAAAAAAAAAAAGAGTTAAAAGACTTTAAAAGCTGACTTACCAGGGTAACATTCTGATTCATCAAGATAAGGGCTGAGAAATGCCTGGTTTGTTCCTATTCAAACACTAATTATAATAAAAAAATCTTACCTTTTGGAATAGGTGGCAAAGGATCTTCATAAAGAATCTTTTCAACTAACTCTGATAAACTTTCTGAGAAGAACGGAGGTTTTCCTAAAATCATGTGAAAACTTGCACAATTAAACAACAGTTTGCTATCATTGAATAATTAATAATTATTAATAAATCTCATTAATAATTCTTAATAAATCTTAACTATAGATAATTCAGGATTACTTGATTTCCAGGAAAAAAATACGTATACTGCAATAACTATTTATTGAATTCCTAGTATATATCAAATACACTGCCTACACATTTTTATACTGCTGTGGTAATTCCAGATTTATCATCCTAACAAATACACAAATTCACTATGGACCACTACCATGATCCAAGGGCTACACAGGCCCCTGGACACATCTGATAATTCACAGTGACAGATACCTTTAAAAGATTTTCTGCTAATACTCAGTTTTTAATAGTTAGGCATACCTAACATGCCAGAAGATTATCATGAAAAACACCTCTATGTCCCAAGTTTCTAAAATATTGCATATTGCCTACACACCAAGCAAGTCAATCAAAATCAATATACAGAAAAATTTAGAAGAAGTTATCTTTTTCACATTTTATAGGCAATCTATTTGCAAACCATACATTTAACCTTTTTTTTTTCCTCCTTTTTTTTAGGGTCACACTTGCAGCATGTGGAAATTCCCGGGCTAGGGGTTAACTTGGGGCTGCAGCTGCAGGCCTACGTCAGTCATAGCAACACCAGATCCAAGCAGCATCTGTGACTTATACCGCACCTTGCAGCAATGCCAGATCCTTAACCCACTAAGCGAGACCAGGGATCGAACCCACATCCTTATGCACACTATGTCGGGTTCTTAACCCACTGAGTCACAATGGGAATGCCTAGATTTAACCTTTGCATGTGTGTGCCCAGCTCTGACTTTAAACTGAACCATAAAATAATCACCTGCAAACATTTCATAAAGTAGACAGCCCAAAGACCAGAGGTCACTGGTGATGGAGAAGTCGGTGCCCCTCACAATTTCTGGAGCTGTATAGATAGGAGATCCTAAAAACACAGGAGAAAGGACAGCTTTATTAGGCATTTTTATTGTTCCCAATACAAATCTACCTAAAAGAGACCAGGTGAGGCGAAAAAAAGATGGAAGGAAAACATGCTCATGAATATACCTTCATGCATATGTCACATTTTTTAATGTTTTCTAATGTTAAGGTTCCATTTTGCAAGAATACGTGAAAATATTTTTAAAAAATTAACATTAAGCCCAACATTAATAGATTCTTCACGGCTATACACCACTCCCAGAGACCAACGGTCAAGCCCACCACAAAAGTCAGCCACTGACAGATGTCAAAAAGCAAGGCTTTGGAGTTCCCGTCATGGCGCAGCGGAAACGAGTCTGACTAGGAATCACGAGGTTGCGGGTTCAATCCTTAGCCTCGTTCAGTGGGTTAAGGATCTGGCATTGCTATGAGCTGTGGTGTAGGTTGCAGACGCGGCTCAGATCCCGCGTTGCTGTGGCTGTGACGTAGGCCAACTGCTACAACTCCTGTTAGACCCCTAGCCTGGGAACCTCCATAGGCCGCGTGTGCGGCCCTAGATAAGGCAAAAAGACAAAAAAAAGGCAAAAAGATTAAAAAAAAAGCAAAGCTTTTACTTCAAGTGACTATTGATCAACACACTTAGACTGTGAGTTCGCAAAGCCTCCAGAAAAACGGAAATGGTTTTACTTTATCTTTATTGCACAGGGATATGAAAGTGAGCAGCCCATGGGGGCTCGATCAAAGAGGCCAGCGAGCCCCCATCATGGGGACTGTTCTTAAATTAAGCTCAGAAATAACTCAAGAGTCACTGGTGGAAACTATGCCGTTTCTCCTTGACACAGCCCTCTTCCCCTTACAAACAGGGAAGATTTCAAATACACGTTCCTGAAATCTATTGCCTTCCCTATTTTCTCTAGTAAAAGCATAGCCCACAATATTCATTTTCAAAGAATGCCAGAATGTCATTTGGGGGTTTAAAAAGCCTCCTTCTTGGGCACAAAATTTTACTCCAAGACTGGCCCTGAAAGTTAAATTTCCTTTGTTCATATTTATGGGGCCTACGGGTACCTGCTGCTCCCCATCCCTTTCCCTCATTCCTCTCAGCCAGGACCATGTGACGCCAAGTCCAAGGATGCTCCCCTCTTCTTCCACAGCGCCCTTGGCTTCCTGGTGAGTCTCCAGAGCTTCAGTGGTCTAAAGTCTCAAGTACCTGCACCGGGAACTTCAGGAAAAAAGATCTTTACCACTTCTATCAAAAGTTCTGGTATAAGGAGTTCCCACTGTGATTCAGCGGGTTAAACACCTGACTAGTATCCATGAGGAGGCAGGTTCGATCCCTGGCCTCACTCAGAGGGTTAAGGATCTGGTATTGCAGCAAGCTGCGGCTTAGGTCGCAGACACGACTCAGATCCGGCATTGCCATGCCTATGGTGTAGGCCAGCCACTACAGCTCTGATTCAACCCCTAGCCGAGGCACTTCCGTAAGCCACAGGTGCGGCCCTAAAAAGAAAAAAGGAAGAAAAGTTCTGATATAAGAGGAGTTCCCACTGTTTCACAGTAGGCTGCTAATCCGACTTGTCTCCCTGGCATTGCCAGTTCGACCCCCTGCCCTGCACACTGAGTTAAGGATCTGGCGCTGCCACAGCAGCTGTGGCTTGGAGTCAGTCCCTGGCCTGGGAACTTCCATATGATGCAGGTGCAGCCAAAAAAGGGGGAAAAAGTTCTGGTGTAAGAAATATAACTTCACACTCTCCCCTCAGTTTCAGCAATCTGAGAGCCCAGGCCCCATCTCACTGTCAAAATCACCTCCCAAGATGCACCCCTAAAAAATCGTCCTTACTTCCAGAACATCAGGTATATATAACTGAGCATCTCCTGAACCACGAGTACATGGCAAACACTGCTTTAAGTGCTGAGGATACAGCAGCAAGACAATACCTACCTCCTTGTGTTCTAAGGAGTGGCCAGGGACAAAGCCTGTGCCATACTTGGCCTTAGTTACACAAGGGAAACTTCAGGCCCTGGGCAAAGCCATCCTTATAAATCTAGATTTCTCCTGGTCATTATTATTTTTAATACATTATTTGACTGGCAACATAAAAGGCGGATATTACCTCATAAACACACGACTTGGGCGGCCCGCAACTCAAGCTCTGATCTTGAAGCCCTCCACATACCTTTGACTCTACTTTTCATGTTTTTCTTCAGTACATTTTCCCCACTATCGCCTCCTCCTTCTTCTGCTGCCACCAAGGCAAAGAACTCTTCCAAATTTTCACCTTCTACTTTGGCCAAGCAAAAATTACTGAACTTCAATGTGCCAGGCCCTTCCAAGAGTATCTATAAAGATTTAAAAAAATAATAAACATGTTCAGAAACAAATTCAATTCAATTTGCAACCCCATTAGTAATAGTACCTGTTATACTCTCACTGTAGTGTGGAGTACTAGCTTTCTAGCTTTATCACAATTCAGAAAATTAAAAAGAACCAAAGAAAAATAATTCCAACATTTGAATAATAATACAATCATATATTAAGCTGTCCATTCTCAGATGTATATGATAAATGTATCATAGAACCACAGAGAGAAAGCACAGTCTTTTGGGAAAGATTAAAAAAAAAAAAAACAATCTATATTCATCAACCCTCAGTGACAACTGAAAGAGGATTTAAAAACCTACCCACCCTAGACTTGTTTATCAAGGAGGAAGTACGGATTCTGAAGTTAAAGATCTAGATATGAGCCCTGTGTCTACTACTTACTGGCCGTCTGACCTGCACAATTTACTTAACCTCTGTCAGTCTCAGTCTCTTCACCTATAAAATGGGGAAAATGATTCAGATTGTTGTAAGGACCGAGGTTAGAAGTGATGCAAAGGGCTTCTTAACAGTGAGTGGCTGGAGTTCCCGCCATGGCTCAGCAGTTAAGAAACCCGACTAGGATCCATGAGGATGTAGGTTTGATCCCTGGCCTCGCTCAGTGGGTTAAGGATCCAGCGTTGCAGTGAGCTGTGGTGTAGGTGGCAGACGTGGCTCAGACCCGGTGCGTTACTGTGGCTGTGGCGGAGGCCGGCGGCTGTAGCTCCAATTGGAGCCCTAGTGGGAACCTCCATATGCTGTGGGTGTGGCCTGAAAAACAAAAACAAAAACAAAAAAAAACTGTGAGTGACATGTGATAGGGGTCAAGTCTAGTCAAGTCTAATATCATTTGTGATACAAGGTTATCTGTTGATTGTTGAAGTCAAGCCAGGAACCACTATTCTATCTTTTCCTCCCTTGCAACGAGTTGGGGGGGCTTTTTGGTCTTTAAAAAGCAGTTTAAAGTCTACTCGACTCCTGGTCATAAATACTAAGGATGTCTGTTAGTCTCCCATAGTGACTTTTAAACTTTTTTTGAGCATGTGGAGGCCTTGTTCAGAAAAACTACTAGTCCTATCCCCAGAATTTCTAATTCAACAAGTCTGAGGTGGAGCCCAAGAACCTGCGTTTCTAACAAGTCCGAGGTAATGCTGATGCTGCTGGTCCAGGGAACGCACTTTGCGAATCTCCAGCAGGGAGCAGAAAAAAAAAAAAAAAAAAAATTTAAGTTTGTCAGTATTTCAGACTTTGCAAGCCGTAAGGTCTCTGTCCTGACTTAAAGCTCCTAGCTTATAAACAGCTGACACTAGACCTTACTAAAGACCTCCCATACAGAGGCTGGCACATTACAGCCTTTGGGCCAGATCCTGCTACTGCCTATATTTGTACAAGCACAAGCCAAGAGTGGTTCTTCTGTTTCTAAATTAGTGAAAAAAATCAAAATAAAAGTTAACATTTTCTCTTTATTTTTTTGTTTTTTTTTTAGGGCTACACTCCCAGCACATGAAGTTCCCCAGTTAGGGGTCGAATCAGAGCCGCAGCTGACACCCTGCACTACAGCCGACACCCTACACTACAGCCACAGCAACACCAGATCCAAGCCGCGTCTGTGACCTACACCACAGCTCATGGCAACTCCTGATCCTTTAATCCACTGAGTGGGGCCAGGGGTGGAACCCGCATCCCCATGTACACCAGCCAGGTTGGTTTCCACAACAGAAACCCCCCAAAAAAGTAACATTTCTTGACATGTGATACTTACAGGAAATTTACATTTCAGTGACCACAAATAAAGTTTTATTGAAACAAAGCCACACCCATATATTTACATACTGTCTATAGCTGCGTTCATGGCTATAACACAGTTAAGTGGTTATAGACTTGACATAAGTATACAAATATTTCAAACAAGAACTTCTATTCATTATATGGAGTTTTTAAGGAGTTTTTTTTTTTTTTAAGTTCAATTATGTCCTTATACTAATGGCCTACAATCATGCTTAATCGGGAAATACTCAACTTTTCATTTCATTGCCTTCACATTAACACAAGAAAAGTAGCAGCAACTCAAACCTGTAACACATACAATGTGTAAAGAGCACGAACTTAAAACAATAGATGTCACTGATTGAGAGCATACTACCTCCCACAAAGTGTTCTAAAAGTTTAACATAAATACACTATGTAATCCTCACATCTCCCTGAAATATCCATCTCCATATCACAAGCAAGAAAACTAAGGTGCAGAAAGAAAGAAAGGGTGACTTGTCCAGGGCACACAGCTTCTAAATTGCCGTCAGCGTCACTAAGACACTGAACAGGTATTATGACTCTTCTACACTGAAGCGCATTTACTTATGGGTAATTAGTTTTACCAGAAAAATACTTAATCCATAATATTAGCAACCATACATCCAGAGCCAAGAATGTTATTATCAAATTAAAATTACGGCTCAAGTGCATACTGTAATTTAAGAATGAAAAGTCTCGTTTTATATATCTATTGAGCTCATTGTTCACAATATACCTCAAGAACAGGAATTACTCAAAGAACCCTGAAAGGAGGAGACACTTTGCATTCTAAAAGCTACTTCAATAAGTAGCTAAATAGGAACCTAAAGTACAATACTGTAGGTTCCCTATCAAAAAAAAAAAAAAAGTTAACTTAAAATTTCAAGATGTTCTATATCAAAATTGTATGTAAAAATAAAAACCCCTTTCTGGAAGCACTATAAACTGAGACATAAACAGGAAATCAAAACTTTCATGAATTACCTTCCAAGGAGAAATGTCACAAAAGAGAATTCCGAGTTGATGAAGATGATATAATCCTGTAATCAGGTCAATCCCAAATTCTCTCACAACATCTTCAGGAAGGTTTTCATCTTGAGCAATAACCATTTCTAAGGAACCACCTGCAAGTTGAGTTAAATCACCCACTTTATTTTGTGTTTCTTTTCCTTTTTTTTTTCCTTTTTGGCTGCCCTGCAGCATATGGAGTTTCCAGACCAGGGATCAGATCTGAGTTGCACTTGCAATCTAAGCCACAGAGGCGGCAATGCCAGATCCTTAACCCACCGTGCCAGGCTGGGGATTGAACCTGCAGCCCAGCGTTCCCAAGATGCTGCTGATCCCCTAACACCACAATGGGAACTCCTAAATCAACCACTTCGACCCACCAAACTACAAAGTGCCTCTGAGAGGTTCTATGCTGGGGCCTTTGCATTAAAACACAGTAACATCAGTACGCCTGCAGTCCGGCAGGGGAAACACACATGTGAACCAACAGTGGTCCGTGCATCCCAACAGAAATGCCCACGTTCCAGAGCCAGGTCAGAGAGAACCACCACCAGGTCTGGAAGAATGGTCAATAAGGATGCCAGGAGGATGGAGGGAGAAATCACTCTGGTGCTGTGATTTCTCACTCCATATCCCTCAGGGAAAAAAAAAAAAAGGTACAAAAATTTAGGTTACCTTACTGACCTAAACTGTGCATTAATCACATTAGGTAAAGTGCAGTCATGTTGACCCCTATGCAAGGATAGGTCACACTGTGCAAGTACCATATGGCAAAAAAAGTTTCCCTTCTTTAAAGCTTAGAAAATCACAAACTTCAACGTACACCACTGATGAAATTAAGGTTCAATGGCAGACACACTGGGAATTCCATTTCTATACACTTTCAGGGCCCCAGTCACATCTCTACCATCTAAGGGCTGGAAACAAACTTTTTTTTTAGGGTCAAGATAACAGTAGGAGTTGAGTTCAGAGACAGTGCAGTCTTAGCTGGCATCTGACAGTTCAATCAGAATTACAGTGATGAAAGTAGGAGATATTTGGGGTTCTGTTCATTTTGTTTGGTGAGTGAAGAACTATTCCAAATACATTAGAATTATGTATTACATACATAATAATGGCCAAGGGTCACAAATAACCGCTGAAGCAAAGACAAACATAGATTGAGTGTCCTTATCACCTCGACAGTATGTACGCCTTATGAAAGTAAATAAACCACAGTCCCCTCCTTTTGATTCAGAAAAATAAAATGCAAACACGTTATTATTCCAAATAATCTCTTGCATGATTCTGTTTTATAAATGCTAAGTGCCAACAGGTAAGAAACTCATAAATCCAGAAATATTTATATATTAATATTTAATGATTATTATTACTCACTGTATAAATAGAAGTACACTGTGGTACCTGTTACTTTTTCCTAATGACACTGAAACTAAAAGCCAGATAATATCTATGTATTTAGTCACCTTTTGCCCTGTATATAGCTCTAGAAAGTTATATCAAGCAAGAACTATAACATGTTAGTTATCTCTAATTACTGCTAGGTGGTGTTATTTGTTGACTCATCTTTGTACTTTCCCACACTGCTTAAGTTTTTATTAAGACAAGTATTCTTTGCATAAAAAGATAAGCACTTTGCAAGCTAATTAGCTATGAGATAGTTGACCTATTTAAAATAGTCTGTTTTTAATGTACTGAGAAAGCTTGTTTGATAATCACTAAAAATATTTCTAAGTTTTATATAGGTGATTTAGAAATATTTTATACCAAAGTAAACCCCAAATTACATGTCTTCCTCTTACCAGATATCTTTGCTCTTCTCCCATCCCTGCTATCAAACCACTGACGTTCAAGTTAACGGAGTCAATAGTATTAACGCTACTTATATTTTTAATAGAAGGAAAACAGAAAATAACAAAACCCACATGATACGTTTTTTCAATACCACATAAGGAGGCTAAAATTGTAGCAGCTCTTACACACTTACCTGTGCAGAGTTCTACAACCAGCCAGAGATGATTGCTGGTTTCATACCATTCGTGGAAAGTTACAATATTCTTATGTTTAATTCCATGGGTGAGACGGACCTATAAAAACACCAGCATTCACACTATTAAAAAAAAAAAGGTTCTTAAAACCGTTGTATCTACTAAGAAACCCCTAGACACACGACTGGGAAATACGTGAGGAAACAGCAGAATTTACGTAGTGGAATTCTATAAAGACAGTAAGAATGATGTTTATGAAAGCTGGTAACATGGAAAAATAATAATTCAATGTATAATCTTTAAAAAAGAACAAAACCTAGTATAATAGTTTTGTGTATTTTTGTGAACTAACACTGAAGAAATATTCATGGGAAAATGACAAGTTATACACCAAAACAGCTCTATTACGAGTAGAATTGCTCAAGTTTTGAAATGTTTTCTACTTCTCATTTTCTGTTCCCTATATTAAGTACAGAGTACTTTAATAATCAGAAAAAAATTAATTTCAAAGGAGAAAAAAAACCTTTAGTAAGTAAAATTAACCTAAAGCCTCAATAATACAATAATAGTTAAATAAGTTGTATATCAGGAGTCCCCTTCGTGGCTCAGCAGTTAATGAACCCAAGTAGGATCCATGAAGATGTGGGTTCCATCCCCGGCCTCACTGAGAGGAATAAGGATCCAGTGTTGCTGTGAGCTGCAGTGTAGGTCGCAGACACAGCTCGGATCTGCTATGTCTGTGGTGTAGGCCAGCAGCTGTAGCTCTGATTTGACCCCTAGCCTGGGAACTTCCATGTGCCATGGGTGCAGCCCTAAAACGACCAGGAAAAAAAAAGTCGTATATCAACTTATTATTAGGCCAATATCAAAGTATTTACTAAATTTTGGAAAAATGACAGTGTTACAATGTTAAGTGAAAGAAGAAACAAAAATACTATGATAAGAAAGATTTTTAAAAACTCATAGAAAAAAAAAAGACTGGAAGAAACAAACCAAAACAGAATAGCGATTGTATTCAGATAACACAATAATGCTGCTTTTTTCCTCCTATTCATTTTTCCATATTCTCTAACTTTCCTATGACAATGTATTACTTTTACAATTTTTAAAAGAAATCTCAAAGAATTCCATAATTTTCTTTGCAAACATATTCTTAGTGAATCCTAAGATCAATTTACCTGGATTACTAAAAGAGGAATCATTACAAGTATACAGATCTTAAAATGCACATTTCCAAAAAAATTCATCGAGTTAAAAAATTTTTTAAAATTAAAATGTACATTTACATTAGATTATAAGAGTATCTGTGCAACAAAAACAAGAGTGAATTCAAAACTCAATAGTAAAGATGCAAAAGCCTGTCCATTAAAATATACTAAGGTGTTGGAGTTCCCATCATGGCTCAGTGGGTAACAAATCCAACTAGGAACCATGAAGTTGCGGGTTAGATCCCTGGCCTCGCTCAGTGGGTTAAGCACACAGCATTGCCATGAGCTGTGCTGTAGGTCACAGACGTGGCTCAGATCCCGCGTGGCTGTGGCTGTGGTGTAGGCCAGTGGCTACAGCTCCGATTAGACCCCTAGCCTGGGAACCTCCATATGCCTCAGGTGCGGCCCTAGAAAAACACACACAAAAAAAAAAAGCCATCAAGAGTCAGAATTGGAGTTCCCATTGTGGCTCAGTGGTTAATGAATCCGACTAGGAACCGTGAGGTTGCGGGTTCGATCCCTGGCCTCGCTCAGTGGGTTAACGATCCAGCGTTGCCGTGAGCTGTGGTGTAGGTAGTAGACGGGGCTCGGATCCTGCGTTGCTGTGGCTGCGGTATAGGCCAGTGGCTACAGCTCCGATTAGACCCCTAGCCTGGGAACCTCCACATGCCGGGGGTGCGGCCCTAAAAAATGACAAAAGGCAAAAAAAAAAAAAAGAGTCAGTATTGCTGATGACTACACAAGTGCTTTCGATCCTTGCTTTCTCGTTTTTTTTCTTTTTTTTAAATCATACGTAGGAGTTCCGTGGTGGCCCAGCAGGTTAAGGACCTAGCATTGTCAGTGCTGTGTCTCTGATTATTGCTGTGGCTCAGGTTCAATCCCTGCACTGGGAATTTCTGCATGCCATGGACATGACCAAAAATATCATATACAAATTCAACTATCACTCAAAACAGACTAATGGGCCCATAATTTGTAGAAATACAGAACGCTCTGTTTTAGAAACGGAATTTGGCACACTCTAGGGACAACTAGGTGGGCTCATATTGTAACAAAAATAAAGGAAAAATGTGGAGTTCCCAGTGTGGCTCAGTAGGTTAATAATCCAATTTCAGCAGCTTGGGTCCATGTGGAGGCACAGATTCAACCCTGGCCCAGGAACTTCCATATGGTGCGGGTGCGGCCATCAATAAATGATAAAGGAAAATCAATCTACATGACCTAGAAGACAGATGGGAAGAAAACCAAACATCTGAGTGAAGAAGGGAGAACTGGAGGAGCACCTTGTAATACATTCCAATAAAAGGCCACAAGAGAGTGGAGAGGACACTCGAGGTGCATATTTTAACACATGCCCACTGATTCAGGCAGGAGAAGGGTGTCCTAGTGAAAAAGTGAAAGGAGGTATGGAAATTCCAACAGAATTCAGGCCACGGCACACCCCTCCAAACTCAATATATATCAAACATCTACTCCTCCTGAGGCTGGGCTGCCAGTCTCACCCTCCACCCTCACCTCAAGCATCCATCTGCGGACTGTGCTGGCCACCAGGGGAAACTTGCCACAGAGGGCTATGTGCTCTTGAGAAGCAGCTGGTCTGAACTGGGATGAGCCCCAAGTGTAAAATACACACCAGGTGCTCGATATTTAACATCAAAGGAACAAAGAAAAATAATCAATATTTTATATTGATTGCATGTTGAAATAATACATTGCACATAATGGATTAAGTGACATACATTAATAGAATGAATTTCACCTATTTATTTTTCCTTTTCTTTTTGTCCCTTTTTTTTTTTTTTAAGGACCACAGTCAGGGCATATGGAGGTTCCCAGGCTAGGGGTTGAACCAGAGCTGTAGCTGCCAGTCTACACCACAGCCACAGCAACGCAGGACCCGAACCATGTCTGCGACCTACACCACAGCTCACGGCAACGCTGGATCCTTAACCCATTGAGCAAAGCCAGGGATCGAACCCATGTCTTCATGGATACTAGTCGGGTTCATTAACCAGAGCCACCACGGGAACTCCTATTTTCCCTTTTTCAATGTAGATACTATGAACTTTAAAATTAGATGTGTAGCCCCACTGTATTGCTATCGGATAGAACTGCTAGATTTTTTACTAATAACTGTATTTTCTCCAAAATCTCTCCAACACACCCTAGTCCATGACTACCACTCACTTTCTAGTTCACTCACACTAGTACTCCAGTTCTGGTTCAATCAACCCTCCACACAGACACAGACCACCCAGAGTTACCTTCCATTCATGATCCCCAGCCTCCAATGGCCCCAGTCTGTCCTCCAAGTGACTACTCACCCCTTTTCTTCCCTCTTTTCAGGAACACTGCCTTCCCCTCCCCCATCTCCTAACTGAAGACTTAGCTTCTCATCTCAGAGAAATTCCTCACGCTCCCAGCTCCAAATCTTCTCACATGCATCTTGTCCCATAGAGCTGTCTTCCCTTAACTGTTCACACTACTTTCAAAAGCCAACACCTCCTCCTGCCCCTGAGAACAGCTATTTTCAAAAAACAAAAGACAAAAAAATTAAAATAACAAATGTTGTTGAGGATGTATAAAAACGGGATCCCTTGTGTACTGTTGGTGGGAATGTAAAATGGCACACTCTCTGTGGAAAACAGAATGGCAGGGCAGACCCTCCAAAAATTAAACAGAATTACCATAGAGGAGTTCCCCCTGTGGCACAGTGGGTTAAGGATCCAGCAATGCTGCAACTGTGGCGTAGGTCACAGCTGTGGCTCAGATTTGATTTCTGGCCTGGGAACGTCCACATGCCATGGGTGCAGTCAAAAAAGACAAAAAAGCTTTACCATAGGATCCAGCGATTCCACATGGGTATATGATTGAAAGCAGGGTCTTGACATATTTGTATACACATGATCATAGCAGAATTATTCACAATAGCCAAAAGGGGAGGTACCATCGTGGCTCAGTGGTTAACGAATCTGACTAGGAGCCATGAGGTTGCAGGTTCGATCCCTGGCCTCACTCAGTGGTTAAGGATCCAGCGTTGCAGTAAACTGTGGTGTAGATTGAAGACACAGCTCGTATCTGGTGTTGCTGTGGCTGTGGTGTAGGCCTGCAGCAACTGCGATTAGACCCCTAGCCTGGGAACCTCCATATGCCGCAGATGCAGCCCTAGAAAAGACAAAAGACAAAAAAAAAAAAAAAAAAGTCAAAAGGTAGATGAAACCCAAAGATCCAGAGACAGCAAAATGTGGTATATACACATGGTGGAATACTACTGTCTTAAAAAGGAAAGAAATTCTGACATATGCTACAATGTAGATGAACCTTCAGGCAACCAGGCTGAGAGAAGTAAGTCGCAAAAAGACAAACTTTTATTATTCCACTTATAGGAAGTACCTTTCAGAGATAAAAAGTAGAGTGGTGATTACCAGAGGCCAGGAAGAAGGAAAATGGGAAATTATTGTTTAATGTGTACCGAGTTTCAGTTCTGCAAGACGGAAAGAGTTCTGGATGATTCAACAATCAAACTCTTGGTACTTACCCAAAAACAGTTGAAAACTTAAGTCCACACAAAAACCTGCACACAGGGAAATTTCTATACCTTCTTCTTAATTCTGCTGTGAATCTCAAAGCACTATTTAAAAAGAAACTCTTAAAAAGGAATTCCCATTGTGGCACAAAGGGATTGGCGGTATCTCTGCAGCATCAGGTTGCAGGTTCAACCCCCAGTCCAGCACAGTGGGTTAAGGATCTGGTGTTGCTGCAGCTGCAGCTTAGGTCAAAACTGCAGCTCGGATCTGATTCCTGGCTGGAAACTGCCTATGCTTCAGGGCCACCAATAATGGAAAAAAAACCTCTTAACAAAAAAAAATTCTGGAGATGGTGATGGCTGCACAGCAATATGCATGTGCGTAATATCAAACTGTACACTTTAAATGGTTAAGATGACAGTTCCCATCATGGCTCAGCGGAAACAAATCTAACTAGTAACCATGAGGACGCGGGTTCAATCCCTGCCCTGGTTCAGTGGGTTAAGCATCCAGCGCTGCTGTGAGCTATGGTGTATGTAGGCTGCAGACTCGGCTTGGATCTGGCATTGCTGTGGCTGTGGTATAGGCCAGTAGGTTACAGCTCTGATTCAACCCCTAGCCTAGGAACTTCCATGTGCCGCAGGCACAGCCCTAAAAAGACAAAAATAAAATAAAAAATGGTTAAGATGATAGATTTTATGTGATGTGTATTTTACCAGAACTTTTTTAAAAGGTTTGCTAGGGATGGAGTAGGCACATCTGGTTGCACAAATCTCAGTAAAGGATCGTAGATAGGGAAATCTAGAGGACTTTGGGAGATAACTGCAAATTAACAAATGGCTCAAAAAAGCCATCAGAACAAAGCAGGCTTGCTTGACTAGTGAAAGTGCTAGAATTGCCTCAGGTCCTTGGGTGGGGGATGGAATGAGGTCTGCATTCAGATTCAGACCAAGAGTTTGAGGACCACCCTTTTGCTGATTTGAATACACACCTTTACCAGATCCTAAGGAGGAACTACTACTCCCAAAAAGGAAGAGGCGGGCTTTTCTAACCCCCATGCCGGTTGGAGGATAAAACTGTAGCCCATCGGATCCTTGGGGCAGAGCTTCCGTGCCTGCCTGCCTGTACCTCTCACAAGCGTTCTATCTTAATAAATCTATTTCTTGCCTATCATTTTGTCTCTCGCTGGATTCCTCCTGTGTGGAGACATGAAAAACCTGAACTTTAGTGAGTCCAGACACAGGGTGGTGATTCTAATTTAAAACCGTGGGTTCAAGTCCCAATCTGGGTTTAGGCTGGGTTCAAGTCCCGGCACGTGGCTTCAAGTTAAAACCTGAGTTTAGGCTGGGTTTGAGTCCTGGCACCTGGGTTCAAGTCCCAGTCTGTGTTCCAGCTAGGTTCAGACTGTCAGTACTGTCAGTTTCAGGTTGGGGGGAAAAAAGTCAGGTTTGGTCCAAGAAGCCTGGACTGTAAAGTAGTACAGCTATTTCAAACTCAAGGCACTCTCACCCAGTGTCCTTCCTTTGGAAAGCTTCATCATAATCATACAATAAATTTAAAAGCAAATGATTTAATATAGACTCTATTTTCCCTGACTCTCACAGAAAAAGAGAAACTGTTATATCGCTAATTTTGGGGGGTATGTTTACTAGTCATCATTCAGGATTGGTGGCACTCAACAGACAGAAGTTGCCCATTCCAGCCTGAAAATGTGCCATTTGCTATAGTGAGTTCAATGGCTTCTGGTTACATGTTACTTATTCTATGTGGTCATAGCTCTGTCTTCTTCCAAAAGGAGGGAAAGATGCTTGACTTACCCAGTTGGTTATTTCAGGCCTCTTGCACTTATCAGTACAGAGAATAGCTACAAAATTGATTGTTCCCTTCCGCCGCCCCTTATAGACAACAGTTTTGCTTCCTCTGCCAATCTCCTCATACAGAATGAAGTTTTCCATCTCTGGGCTGACTTCTCGGATTCAGTAAAATGACAGCCTAATACCATCTCTAGGTCCTAAAAAGTAAACAAAAAAAAATGCAAGCTGTATTGGAAAAAAGAATGGATACATGTATGCCTATGACTGATTCACTTTGCTGTACACCTGGAACTAATACATTTTAAGTCAACTATACTCCAATAAAATTAAATTAAAAAGAAATACAAGCTACCTGAATGATTAATTAGGCTAGGATATTTAATATGTAAATAAATCTAATAATTCTTTAAATTCAAAAAGTCACCTACAAATGTTAACTACTACTGTCCTTCTTTTGTAAAGTGATGAAAGATAAATGAAAATAAACAATTCACAAACCAATATTCAACTCCCTAGCAACAAAATCTTAACAAAGATAATGAAAATGACAGGCTATTTCCAACACATGTAACAAATTCAGGGATATGAATGAAAGTCCAGCCAAGCTCTTTTTTTTTCTTTTTCAGGGCTGTGCCTGCGGCATATGAAAGTTCCCAGAATGGGAGTCCAATCAGAGCTGCAGCTGCCAGCCTGCTCCACAGACACAGCAAAGCTGTATCCTCTAACCTACTAAGAAAGGCCAAGGATCGAACCCAAATCCTCATGGATACCAGTGGGAATCGTAACCAGAGGAGCCACAACAGCCAAGTGTGCTGATACCTCTCTTACTTTCTCTGATACAGAGGAAAGCGCTTTGTGTCAATATCTGTATAACAAATGGGGTGATACACGCCCCACCTAAACCCAAGTTCTACACTAATAAAAGGCTATATACCAAATCGTTATTTACTGAGAAATGAGACAATGTATGTGAAAACCCTCTATGAACAAATAATGGAGTGGTAGTATTTCTATCTAATCCATACAGATTTTAAGAGTCTCAAGTATTACTCAAAGTAAATGGTCAGCAAACTACCGTTTCCTGGGCCAAATCCAGCCTGCTGCCTATTTTGTAAATAAAATATTAATTGGAACACTGCCATGCTCATTCATATATATATATATATATATATATATATATATATATATATATAGTCTAAGGGTGCCTTCAGACTACTATGGCAGAATTAAGTAGTTGTGACAGAGACCCCATGGCCTACACACCCTTTAAAATATTTACTATCTGGCCCTATATACGAAAACTTTGTCAACTCCTGTTTTAAAGCAAGATTATTTTTTTTAAACCATCCACTTCATTATCGAGGACATAAGCAGTTCATTTTCTTGGCCAAAAAAAAACAATTCCCTAATTTTCATCAGTGAATAATGATTTGACATAGCCTTTTATTAGTATAGATTTTTATTGAAAATTGAAATAGTGCAATGAAACTAGAACACACACTCACACCATGCACAAAAATAAACTCAAAATGGCTTGAAGACTTAAATATAAGACAAGACACCATCAAACTCCTGGAAGAAAACATAGGCAAAACATTCTCTGACATCAGCCTTACAAATGTTTTCTCAGGTTAGTCTCTCAAAGCAACAGAAATCAAAGATAAACCAATGGGACCTAATCAAACTGACAAGCTTTGCACAGCAAAGGAAACCAAAAAGAAAACTAAAAGACAACAAACAGAATGGGAGAAAATAGTGTCAAATGATGCAACTGACAAGGGCTTAATCTCTAAAATATACAAACAACTTATATAACTCAGCAAAAAAGCCAACAACGCAATTTAAATTTTTATTTTTTATTTTTTTGTCTTTTGTCATTTGTCATTTTAGGGCCGCACCTGCGGCATATGGAGGTTCCCAGGCTAGGTGTCTAATCGGAGCTGTTGCTGCCGGCCTACGCCAGACCCACAGCAACACCAGATCTGAGGTGCATTTGCAACCTACACCACAGCTTACGGCAACACCGGATCGGCAACACCGGATCGTTAACCCACTGAGCAATGCCAGGAATCAAACCCGCAACCTCATGGTTCCTAGTTGGATTCGTTAACCACTGTGCCATGATGGGAACTCCCAACAACCCAATTTAAAAATAAGCAAAGACCTGAATAGACATTTCTCCAAAGAAGATAGACAGATGACCAACAAGCACATTGAAAAATAGTGCTCAACATTACTGATTATTAGAGAAATGCAAATCCAAACTACCATGAGATAGCATCTCACACCAGTCAGAATGGCCATTATCAGTAAGTCCACAAACAACAAATGCTGGAGGGGATGTGAAGAAAAGGGAACCCACCTGCACTGTTGGTGGGAATGCAACTGGTACAACCACTATGGAAAACAGTATGGAGGTACTTTAGAAAACTATACATAGAACAACCATACGACCCAGCAATCCCACTCCCGGGCATATACCTGGACAAAACTTTCCTTGAAAAAAACACATGCACACGCATGTTCACTGCAGCACTATTCACAATAGCCAAGACATGGAAACAACCCAAACGTCCACTGACAAATGACTGAATTAGGAAGATGTTTTATATATACACAATGGAATACTACTCAGCGATAAAAAGAACTAAATAATGCAACTTGCAGCAACATGGATGGAACTAGAGAGTCTCATACTGACTGAAGTAAGTCAGAAAGAGAAAGACAAATACCATATGATATCACTTATATCTGGAATCTAATATATGGCACAAATGAACCTTTCCACAGAAAAGAAACTCATGGACTTGAAGAATAGACTTGTGGTTGCCAAAGGGGAGGGAGTGGGATGGATTGGGAACTTGAGGTTAATAGATGCAGAATATTGCCTTTGAAATGGATAAGCAATGAGATCCTGCTGTATAGCACTGGGTACTATGTCTAGTCACTTATGATGAAGCATGATAATGTGAGAAAAAAGCATCTATACATGTATGTGTAACTGGTTCACCATACTGTACGGTAGAAATTGGACACTGTAAACCAGCAATAATGAAAAAAATAATCATTATATATAAATTACAAAAAAAGAAATAATGGATCCGACATATTAAACACATTTACAACAACATAAAGTATTTACTCAACTAAAAATATCTCCTTTTCTTTTTAAGGCCACACTTGCAGCACACGAAATTCCTGCACCAGGGGTCCAATCCGAGCTGTACCTACAGCTCCAGCCACAGCAATGTTGGATTTGAGCCAAATCCAAGTTGCACTTGCAGCTGCAGCCACAGCCATAGCAATGCTGGATCTGAGCCGCATCTGCAACCTATGCCACAGCTTGTGGCAACACCATATCCTTAAACCCACTGAGCAAGGCCAGGGATCAAACCCGCATCCTCACAGACACTATATCAGGTTCTTAGCCCACTGAGCCACAATGGGAACTCCCTAAAAATATCTTTTAAACTGGCATCTCTTTGGGAGGATTATGCACACTAGACTACATAAAAAACTTCCCAGAAATTATCCAAGCAGCAAGACAGCCTCTTTAAAACAGCTTGTGTTTCTATGATACCCAGTATCCTATAGCAAAACCCCATGAAAGAACCTATAGCAAAATCCCATGAAAGACAGAATGTGAAACAGCAGTAGGTTAATGGGCATGAGGTTTCTCTTTGAGGGGCAGATGAAAATGTTCTAGAATTTGATAGTGCTGATAGTTGTAAAACTTTGCAAATACAGTAAAAATCACTGAATATTACATTTTAAAGAGGTGAATTTTATAGTATGTGAATCTTATCTCAATATTTTTATTGATATATAATTGACATGTAACAATATCTAAATTTAAGGTGTACAATGTGTTCATTTTGTATGGTTATAAGGATTACCATCATAGCATTAGTCTACTCTGTCGCATCAGATCATTTTTTTGTGCTGAGAAAGTTTTAAGATCTAGTCTCTTAGAAACTTTGAAGTATATAATACATTATTGTGGACTATGATTACATTTACCTCCAGAATTAATTCATCTTTGGTTATAAGCCATACGAAAACAGATATCACAGTTCCAGCCATAGGGCAGTGGGTTAAGAATCCAACTGCAGCAGCTCAGGTCACTGCAGAGCTGTGGGCTCAATCCCTGGGCCTGGCTCCAGGTTAAAGGATCTTGCTTTGCCCCAGCTGCGGTATGGGTCACAGCGGTACTCAGATTCAGTCCCTGGCCCAGGAACTTGCACGTGGCAAGGGTGCAGCAAAAAAAAAAAAGAAGAAGAAAAGAAAAGAAAAAAAGATACGGCCAGTAGGCCGAGTTTACTGATTCCTATCTTGGTATAGGGAACCATTAATCTAAGAATCTAGGAGTAACTCATTCTATGATTCCACCTCCAGTGAAATTAAAACTTACTGCAAAATGGGAAAGATACTACACAAACTTACAGGCTAGTAATTACATTTAGTCATTTGGATTATAAACCTGGTACCTAGATCAAATCAGAAGAAATCTATTGACAGCAGAATTCTAAATAGAAAAAAACATGGAAGAGTTTTGAATTTAAATCAAACCCTAAAAGGCACAGATAGCATCTATTTATTTTAATGAACAATTTTACTAAGTTCCTCTACATTCCTCTCCTAAAACCCACTCATTTAAAAGAACTGTAAAAAATTAATAAACAGAAACACAGGGAGACATCCACTAGTTGAATCTTTTAGCCTTAAAAAGACAAAGGTCGCCAAAGAAAAATTGCAGTTTGCCCGAACCCAGGTTCGATATTTAGGGCATCTACTATCAGAATAAGGGCTACACCTAGATCTAGACAGACTTTCTGGCATCCTAAATTTCCCAAAACTAAGCACCAACCATGAGGTCTTCCTCAGCCTAGTTGCTTACTGCAGAAACTGAATTCCAAACTTCTCTCACGTTCTACCCAACAATAACAACCCTGACCCAGTTTTATGGGAAGGACCAGAAGACATAGCCTTCAAGGCCTTAAACGAGAGTTGAATGAACCAACCTGGGGATCCCAATGGTCAGATCCCCATTCTCCTTTCTGTATATGAAAGTAAGAAAACGTCCCTGGAGTACTCACCCAAAAACTTGGGGACCACCATTGATCCAGAGAGTATTACAGCCAACCACTGGACCCTGTGCCATGGGGATACCCCCTTGCCATAGAGCAATTACAACCACTGCCCCTTGGTTAAAGCCACTGAGAAAATCATTGTAGGGTCCCCTTTAACTATTCATACCTCATAGCTCATGCAATAGATGCTCCCCCGAATTCTTGCTACACTCAGCATTTCCCAGCTGGCCACCTCCTATGAAATCCTTTTGTTAACTGCCCCTCACACAAATCCTCGGTTGTAAAAACCTTAACCTGGCTACTCTTCTTCGCTCTTTCACCAACAAAGCACCTCTCTCACTACTCAACACTGAGAAACTGTTGTGTGCCGATTTGCAGGAAATTCCACTGAGTAACACTGACTTCTCATGGTTCACTGACAGCTTTTATTTAAAAGGTAACAATGACAGATATTGTGCCCAGTAAGCTACTGCAACTCCTTTTAATGTTGTTGAGGCAGCATCTTGACTTATGGTTACTTTAGCCCAACATGCGGAATTATATGCCCTTACATGGGCTTGTACTTTAGCCAAACACAAAAGTTGTCAATATTTATACTGACACTGATAGTAGATATGCTTTCAGAGTAGCTCATGATTTTGGAATGTTGTGGAAGCAACATGGCTTCCTTACTTTCAGTGGAAATAAGGAATTATCAGGAATTATTGAATGCTATCATTTTTACATGCCACTTTAGCTATTAAGATTTCAGGGCACTGTAAATGACTCTCTAGAAGCAAAAGAAAATCAACTTGCTGATATTTCTGTGAGGGATGCTGCCCTTAAAGGGACCAACTGCGGCCAAACCTGTAGTCCAAAGGGACAGTTCCCCAAACGATGATTTAGAAAAACTGGCTAGAAATGCTTAACAGTTGGCCTCACAAAAAGGAAAAAAAGATTGGAAATTCATTCATTGTTGGTTTTATGAAAGAAAAAAGTCTGGTTTGGACTAAATTACAACCCAGCCCTATGGGAGACCGAAGTTTCCAACCTTAACCACTGTACGTGCATTCAGCCATCAGTCCACTGGCAAAATTATGGCCTCCATGAATCAACACTGGTGGGGAAACATTAACAGGGCCAAAGAAGGTGCCCACCTCCTTTGTCCCACTTGTCAAATACAACCAGGGGAAGCCTGTTCAATCCACTCCCGGACATTTTAATCTGCCTAATGGACAATTCGAGGTCTGGCAAATGGATTTCATAGGATTTCCTCCATCTCATAGATAAAAGTATGCTTTAGGCATGGTCTGTATGTTTTCAAACTGGAATGAAGCCGTCCCCTGCAGACACACTGCTACCTCTTCCGTAGCTAAAGTCGTTTTTAAGAAGATTAACCCTCCCTGGGAAACTCCTCTCGACATTCATAATGACAGAGGAACCCATTTTACCGACCAGATACTTGGACAAGTAGGTGCTGTTTGGGTGGTTTTACAGCACTGTGCTTACCATGCTCAATCCTCTGATTTATTTGCTTTATAGGGTCACACCCACGCATATGGAAGTTCCCAGGCTAGGGGTCCAATCGGAGCTACAGTCGCTGGCCCACGCCACAGCTACAGCGGGTCCGAGCTGCGTCTGAGACCTACACCACAGCTCAGGGCAACACGGGATTCCCCGACCCACTGAGTGAAGCCAAGGATTGAACCCTTGGATACTAGTCAGATTCATTTCCCCGCACCACAACGGGAACTCCCTCAATCCTCTGATTTTGTCGAACATAACTAATAACAGTAAGACTCAATTGACAAAACGTGCAGAGGCCCTCCACACACCTTGGCCAAAAGCACTGCTGTTAGCCTTCTAAATCCCAGATCCGCTCCTTTTGAAACTCAGAAACTCTCACCCTTTGCGACAGTCATGGGATGCCCAATGCATTTGGCTCCTACTCCCTATGATCCACAATAAAAGGAAAAATACTCCAATACTGAAAGGCCTAACTGCTTCTTTTAAAAATAACCATGTGCTGGTAGAGCAATCTTGTCACAGTTTGCCCTCAGAAAACAAAGACCTCACATCATACCTTGCAACCTGGAGATTTTGTTTATTGGAAAAGACACTTCCAGAAGAACCCCCTTCAACCTCACTGGAAGGACCCCTACCAAGCACTAATAAGCAACCACTGTGCCACCGAACTCCAAAGAACAGACTCTAGGACTCATGATGTAACTAAAAAAAGCACTGAACCCTGACTGGATCCACACATCACCTGGTGACCTGAAAGTAATGATCTCCCAGGAGTGAAGTAGACAACACCTGATGAGACAGCTTTCCCAAGATATCCAGATAGAGAGTGCTGGAATTGTCACTGTTAGACTGCACATTGCAGGCCTACAAGCCTCATAGTAAATGCCCAGCTTCAAGACCAAATAAAGAGCCCAGAGTCAGCAATAGAGACATCAATAGCTTACTGGACAGAGAATCTTACACATTTGAAGCAAGGTCCTGGAGCAACACCCCACCGTGTAAGGCAGCCAGCAGGCAGAACACGGCAACAATCTCTACTACTTGAGGGCGGGGAGGCTACCATTTATGGGGGTTATTGATGTCAGGTGTGCTCATCAGTTACCAAGGACTAATTAAACCCTATAATTAAGAGATTGGATAGTCATGTGAGTGATGCAGGGCCTGGTCAAGCAGGGGAGTGTAGCAAGAGAAGAGAACAGCCACCTTGAATGGCCTAACCATACAGTTACCAAAACTTAGCATGATGTCTAATGTCTATGATCTTGATAATATACGAATTTTAGATTAAAAGTACCTGAGAGTTCTCACTTCCACCTCTCCTTGTTATCTGTGACCCTAATAGGTTTCCAATCTGTGCACTTTCCCTCCAACACTACACCCAGGAAAGTTTCTTCCCAACACTGAGGGACAAAAACAAAACCACTGAAACTAGAAAACCTGACTCTTGATCAGCAATGCTTTCATAGAAAGATCTTGATCAAAAGGGTGAAATGTAGGAGCTCCCACTGCAGCACAACAGGATCAGTGGCATCTCTGGAGTGCTGGGACACAGGTTCAACCCCCTGCCCAGCTCAGTGGGTTAAGAATGCAGCATTGCCACAGCTGCAGCAAGGGTGACAACTGCAGCTCAGATCTGATCCCTGGCCTGGGACTTCCAAATGCCACGGGGTGGCCAAGAAAGAAAGGGGGGTGGGGGAGAAATGTAAAAAGTAATATAGAGAAGCCTCGATTAAGTACAGCTGCGAAATAAGAATCATGCCCTCTGAAGACAGTAGAGCCCAAGAGGAAGAAGAAAGACTCTTGCTGCTATGGACTCTTGGTGTACTGGAGCCCTCTCAGCTTTTTTTCCTCCCTATAAAAGCCTTCTTCCCTGCCATGCTGGGGAATTGCATGATGGCTTGTCAGGGTTACAGACCTCCAACTGCAATTCCCTGATAATGCCAAATAAACCCATCTTTGCTGGATAAATATCTAGCAGCCTTTTGGTTCAGGTAAAGAGAAGCAATCCTGACTCCTGACCCACTAAAATGCAGCTTTAACCGGAGTAATTACGTGGCCAGAGGTCAACAATATATGTAATATAACCAAATTGGAGTTCCCGCAGTGGCACAGGGGATTAACAATTTGACTGCAGTAGCTCGGGTCTCTGTGAAGGTGTGGGTTTAATACCGGGCCCAGTGCAGTGGGTTGAAGGATCCAGCATTACCACAGCTGCAGCTTGGATTCAGTCCCTGACCCAGGAACTTCCATATGCTGTGGATACATTAAATAAAAAATAAAAATAAAACAATAAAAAAAAGACTATATTGAAAATACGTTAAGATGGAGAAGCTATTCAAGCAGGAAAAAAAATAAACAGAAAACTTATATGTTTACAAATTAGGATACATCAGGATAAAACATTGATAACAAGTTTTTATGTAAGAATAACTGGTTCCTCAAAAACAAGGTTTTAGGCTATAAGAAAAAAAAACTTAAAATTCTGAATTTGAGTCAGGTCAAATTCATTTCTGCAATCTTCTACTAAATAGAAGCATGTGAACAAAGCACACAACCTGAAATTAACAGAACACATCAATTACAAAGTGGCTTTGACAAGGGTGCTTTATTACCTTCAGCAGATCCCCTCTGGGAAGGCTCAATTTCTTTAGAGTAAAATAAGAATTGGATCAAATGATCTTCTAAGTTATCTTTCAGTTTGAAATCCTCATGGCCTTGAGATTCTTTTTGACTCAATCCTCGAATGTTCCTCATCTGAAGCTTCCTAATACGCGTTTTTTATAATCTGTAACCTCTTAAATTGTAATATAAAACACAAGTCTTTTTAATCTCTAAATTCACCTAGGTATGTATCATCTGAGAAGACAGAAGTCAGAGAAACAACGTATTTCAGCAACTGAAGCATTTAAGATTCAGGGGGCAGGACCTACCTTCAAAGAACTCTGAATCAGACCAGGTGGTAGGGGAACCTTGATAAAAATTGGAAACCTCTTCCTTCAGATCGTTAACTCCCACACTAGCAGCATCAACAACCCTCAGGAACTTGATAGAAATGCAAATTCCCGGCCAGGCCCAGACCTACTGAATCGAAAACTCTAGAAGCGGGCCCAGCAATCCGTGTTTTAACTTGCCCTCCCGGTGCGCTCTACCTTTGAAAACCTCAGGCCAAGTCAACCTTTCCCAGGTGCACAAAAGGCGTCAGGCACTACGCTAAGCACTCAACAGGTGCTCCCCCTCCGCACTTCATGGACCGAATGAACTGCAGGCTTTGAGCTTGGTGACCTCGAAAGCGCAGACTCTGAGTCGCTACGTAAACACTCCCTCCTCCCCACCCCCAAGTAGCTCGCCCCCAGAGAACTGGCGGCTTTCGGTGCCTTCCCCACGTCCACCGACATCATTAGAACCTGGGACGCTAAGCCCAAGTTTTAAGAGCCCGAGTTTAAAACTGCGAACCTCGGGCGTCTATAAAGCGCAACTCCCGAAACAAGGGGTGTCCCGTGTACCCTGAAGTAAAAGTTGTGGAGTTTAACACATCACAAAGTAGAGCTTGAAGAGGGGGAGGCGGGGTGCGGGGGGGGCCCACGGGGTCCACCCAGGGAGGGACGATAGGTGGGCAGCTCCCCTACAGACCTGTAACCACTCCAGCGAACGCTGAAAGAGACCGGAACCCAAATTCAGGGCCCCTAAAGCCTCCATTGCCACTCACCTGCTCACTAGCTGGGGAGAAGCCGCAGGTCCACCCGACCGCTGCAGCGAGTGCGCGCGTCTTGGCCCCCGCCCCTTAGGACGAGTCCACTGGTCAAAGCAAGGAGCGAAGCAATGGAGCAAGGCGGGATGCCCAGAAACAGCGTGAAACCGTACAGGTCCAGCACCCCTTCGCATTTGGATTGAGCCTGCACGTCTCCAGGGCAGCACGCAGAACGCCGGAAGGACTAATTGCCGCTGATTGGCTGGAGTCTGGAAGTGAAGCAGTTAGGCACCTCCCTCAACGCCTCACGCCCTGCGTTAAGACTAGTCCACCGATCGACCCTCAATTGGGGTAAAAAGTACTTGAAGAAACCGGGCTCAGAGCGTCGGCGTCTAGCCTTGCGACTTCCACCCACCTCCACTTTTGGATTGGCCCATCCCGTCTCCTGGGCAGCTCTCAGAACGGTGGAAGGAGCGCTGGGGTTGCTTTTGGTTACTAGTGGCTGGGTCACGGAGGTGGATGGCTGGGACCGAGAGCTTGTCCACCCTAACGGGGGTGGGGACTGGGGGATTGGGCTGGTAGAGGGGACCTACCTGGGCAGTAGTTGCATAGTTGGTGGTAATGGAGTCCTGATCCCTTGTCATTTTTCCTGCCCCTACTGTCCTCCTCCGTTTCCTTCCATCCTTTTTCTTATGCCCCCCGGAGCTCAGATGGAACCGGTGATAGTGTGGGTAACAAATGTCTCCTCGGATTCCTCACTCTTTAGAAAAGAGTAGGCTGTTGATTATCTTCCTTCTTGTACATGGAAAAAAAAAAACAGATCAGATCCTCTAATCTCGATTTGGTTGCTTATGACTTTCAAAGCTCCACGCCCTCAAATTGCAACTGCCAGGCACGTTAGCACCAGCATCCCTTTCCTTCCACTAGGGTCAGTGCAGTGTGTCTCAACTGTAGCATCAGAATCAGCTGGAGCGCTGGTTAAAACAAGTCCCACACTTACCTACAGAATGTTTGGTTCTGTAGATCTGGATGAGGTCCTAAGTTTTGCATGTCTATCAAGTCAACAGGTGATGTGGATGTTGCCAATAAGGGGCCACGTTTGCAAACCTACGCTACGTGGAGGAACTCTGCCTTTCTAATCTCAGAGGCAAGGTAAATCTCTAATCCCCTATTTACTTTCCGTCTCAGGAATTTTATTAGCCGTTATTGTCAATTTAATAGATTTGATGTGAAAAAAATCCTCATAAATCAATTCCTAATTAATCAAGACTTAAAATAGGAACTAGTTTATTCCAAGTTTGATAGCCTTCGCATTAATGTCAGAAATAATATCAAATCCTGGTGCTTCTTAGCCTAAGCTTTTTGGATGCCTCCAGGAAAGACATGTTCCTACCAAGAGAGCTAAAATGTGCACATGTGCATTTTCCTGGATGGGAATCCATGGTTTGATCAGATTCTCAAAGGTACCAATGACCAGAAAAGTTTAAGAACTCCTGCTAGAGACAGTTTTGAGACAATATCGTAAACACAAGCTAGAAAGTACATGGACCCAGCTCATTCACCACTACTGGACCAAAGGTTGGACCTCAGCAGGCATTATCAGTTCGATGTCAAAAAATAAAAACCAGCTAAATGCTATTTAGGTTCTTAAACAGGGCAGAACTGAAACAATGTTTTGAATTGCTTCAATTCCTGAGCACTCTCAGGGTACCCTTCACCTCAATTTTATATAATTCCTTCTTGTTACAGTTGATAAGAATGAATCTGGCTTGAAGGATACCAAATGCTGAGTTATGCAAGTGAAATAACTTATGCCTCCTCTTCCTCATGTCTAGACTATCATAAAGAATCTCTTCATTCAGTCACACAGAAAGTTCCTTTGGACAAAGCACTATGTTAGACTTGCAGAGAAGGAAAAATATCTTTTATTATCTATCTTCATTCAAAGATGCATACTAAGTAATAATACATGTAAGGATAGCAAAAAAATTGGGAAAGGGGATCAAATTAATAAAATTCACTTGGATCCTGGGGAGGTTAGAACAACAACAAAAAATACATATTTTGAAGACCAAAGAATTGTAAGTGCTCAGGGTGGGCCCTGTATATTCTAGCTGATAATAGGAAAGCATAACCCTTAAACCTTCTACTGGCTAAAAAGTAAAAACAAATCCTTTAGTCGGGAAAAATCTTAACTATTCCTGAAAGGAACACATCCTCTAGGTCTTCAACGTGCTGTGAAGAGCTGCGCAATTGTGAACAACATCCGTTCATTAGGCAGATCCCTTTTCATGTTCCCTCCACATAAACAGTCTTACCCCCACTCAGTGACTTCAGCTCTGCAGGAATGGGCATGCTTCAGGACAAACACTCAGCCCTCTTGGTCTCTTTCAACTGGGAATGCTTTCAAGCAGAAGCTCAGCAGAGAAACTTCCATAGTGACTTCACTTAGGTCACAGCTTTTAAAGATAGAAGAGCTTTAAATCCAAGTAAACATCTAGCTCCTCTTTAAAGCCGGTTAAATATGCAAGACCTGTGCTGAAGAAGGTCACACATTCTTGGGACAACTGGGGAACCTGAGAAAGATGTTCCACTTCTACTTAGAAGGAAGCCAAACCAGGACACTTGGGAAGGGCTGTAACTGTCCTCACAAAATAATTTGGACTTGTGATTCAAGGAACTGAACATGAACTTTCCATGCAGCCTCCCAAAACCTCACTGAAATGACTGAACCAAGAGTTAAACCATAAGAGCACTTACAAATAAGGAAGGAAAATGGAAAAGCTGAGGCTTTTTTGGAACACAGAAAGCACTTGGCTTCAGATAAGCAGAGGGACCCTAGCAAAAGTAACCGCAACTCAGACACCACCTCCCTCTTGGATGATGATTTGCAACTTTATAATACTAACCCCTACCCCTTAAAATGTCTGGCATCCTAGGATGTCTTTTTCCTTTAATAACAAAGTTAATCACTCTAACATCCATCACAAATACTGTGGCAACTCCAGGATGGAGTAGATTTCCAGTGAATTTTTTTTTTCGGTCACTTCTTGCAGCAAATTTCTTTTTTTTTCTTTGCCTTTTTTTTTTTTTTTTTTTTTTTTTTTTTTTTTTTTTTTTTTTTTTTTGCTTTGCTTTTCCCAGCTGCACACACAGCATATGGAGGTTCCCAGGCTAGGGGGCTAATCGGAGCCACAGCTGCCGGCCTACACCACAGGCACAGCAACATCAGATCCGAGCCGTGTCTGTGACCTACCCCACAGCGCACGGCAACACCAGATTCTTAACCCACTGAGTGAGGCCAGGGATCAAACCCGCATCCTCATGGTTCCTAGTTGGATTCGTTTCTGTTGCGCCAAGACAGGATCTCCCATCTTGCAGCAAATTTCTTTATGGTTGGCCCTTTCACACCTTATCTCCAGCACATCCTATTCACATCAGGCCCTGATTCCCCTCATGTACCTGACGGTGCTTTCTTCTTTTTCCTTTCCCAAAGCCCACGTTACTGTGTGAAACATTTTACTGCAGGTATAGCAAATGACAGAGGGAGTTCCTATTGTAGCTCAGTGAAAACAAACCTGACTAGTATCCATGAGGATGCAGATTCGATCTCTGGCCTTGTTCAGTGTTTAAGGATCCGGCGTTGCCACAAACTGTGTCACAGGTCACAGGTGTACCTTGGATCCCAAATTTATGTGGCTGTGACAGGCTGGCAGCTACAGCTCTGATTTGACCCCTAGCCTGGGAACCTCCATATGCTGCAGGTGCACCCCCCCCAAAAAAAAGTACCTATTGACGTTCTCTTGCAGCACAGTGGATTAAGGCACTGGTGTTGTCACTGCAGTGGCTTGGGTCACTGCTACGGCATGGGTTCCATCCCTGGCCTCCGCGATTCCATTCCTGGTCTGAGAACTTCTACATGCTGTGGGTTGGCCGAAAAATAAAAAAAATTTTTTTTGTCTTTTTGTCCTTTTATGGCCGCACCTGCGGCATATGGAGGTTCCCAGGCTAGAGGTCTAATCGGAGCTGTACCTGCCGGCCTTTGCCACAGCCACAGCCACGCGGGATCTGAGCCACTTCTGCGACCTACACCACAGCTCGCGGCAGCGCCAGATCCTTAACTCAATGAGCGAGGCCAGGGATTGAACCTGCAACCTCATGGTTCCTAGTCAGATTCGTTTACGCTGTGCCACGATGGGAATGCCAAAAAAACTTTTTTAAATAAAAAGTATGTGTGTGTGTGTGTATAAATGACTTTGCTGTATACCTGAAACAAACACAACACTGTAAATCAGATATATTTTAATTAAAAATTTTAAAGTGGATATTAGACATGATGCTGCTAAGTGTGTTAGAAAGCAGGTACTTTCACTGCTGATGGGAGAACATTTTGGCAGTGTATATCAAAACAGTAAATGCACATCCCCATTGACCGACAAATTTTCCACTTCTAAAAATATATCCAGTAAACATATCCTTACATTTGCAAAATGACATGTGCACAAAAGTATTCATTGCAGCCTTTTTTGTAATTTTTTTTTGTCTTTCTGCCTTATCTAGGGCTGCACCCGCGCGCGGCATATGGAAGTTCCCAGGCTAGGGGCCTAACAGGAGCTGTAGCTGCCGGCCTTCGCCACAGCCACAGCAACGTGAGATCCGAGCCGCGTCTGCAACCTACACCACAGCTCATGGCAACGCCAGATCGTTAACCCACTGAGCAAGGCCAGGGATTGAACCCGCAACCTCATGGTTCTTAGTCAGATTCGTTAACCACTGAGCCACGACGGGAACTCCCTTTTTTGTAATTTTTAAAAACTGGAAACAACTTAAATGTCCAGCATCAGGACACTGATTAAATTAGAAATGAATTTGCTCTCTGTGTATTGCTGTGAAAATATTTTCAAGACTAATCAATGATGAAGGGGGGAAAGCAAAGCAGAGAACACTGAGTATTGTAGACTACCATTTGTAGAGAGGAAAAGAAGAGGGGCAAGAACATATGTCAAGGAGTTCCCGCTGTGGCAAAACGGGATTGGCAGCATCTTGGGAGTGCTGGGACACAGGTTCAATCCCCCGGCTGGCACAGCTGGTTAAGGATCTGGCTTCGCCTCAGCTGCAGCTTAGGTTGCAACTGCTGCTAGGATCTGATCCCTGGCTCAGGAACTCTATATGCCATGGGGTGGCCAAAAAAAAAAAAAAAAGAGAGAATATATGTCGGTATTTGCTCATATATAAAAAAATAGATCCAGCATCTGAAAGAAAGCAGTCACTATTGACTTGGTGGTGGAGGGGGAAATGGGTGGGGGTGCGAATGGGTATAGAAATGCATTTTGAACAATTCCAGTTTGGAAGCACATAACGAAACCGCCTATTCTATCTGTTCACCATGTAATTTAAGTGAGTATATAGGTTTAAATTATATATTACATGTGTGTCTATACACATATGTAATATATACGCATACATAGCTATAGAATTTAAATGGACAGAACTGAGTGTGGCCCATCTACATTCTGCAAGTCCTCCCATAAGTAACCACGCACTGTGCGCCACCCTCCTCCCTAGGATTCTCCCTACAGCTCTATTTTCCCTCCTTATCTCTTCTACTCATCCCAGACTTTACCCCATTTTCTTCCTTGGCCTCAGGGAAAAACTGTAAGTCTCAGCATGTTATCTGCTGGAGCATCTGGACTCTCTGTCCATTACTCACCTCCCTCTAGACAGAACTGACCTAATCTAATCTTTCAGCATCAGCAGTCATCACGGAGTTTGCCTAAACAAACGTCACCCACTGCTGACTTTTACTTTTAGCAGGGCAAATAATCAGCAGATTCAATAATTATTTGAATTTAGATTTTTCTCTTACAAATCTCAGGCCACGTTTATTAGTTAGCCTCCCAAACAGTCTCTGATAAGGAAGGGGAGAGGCAGGCTCTCCTTGCCCAGAGTAAAAGCCAGTTTCTTCTCCTCGTTCCTAATACATAGGAACAATCTTATACATTCTTCTTGGCAAGTGTCTCTGATTTTTCTGCCTGAGGATAAAATCATACGTGATATGACAGTGTCAAACGTTTACCATTTCCTTTGTGATTTTTTTTTCTTTTTTTGGCCGCCCTGGAGCATATGGAGTTCCTGGGGCCAAGGATCAGATCTGAGCCACAGTTGTGAGAAGCAGCGGCAACGCTAGATCCTCAACCCACTGTTTCGGGGCAGGGATCGAACCTAGCCTCAGCACTCCAGCGATGCCACAGCAGGAACTCCTCCTTTGTGATTAAAAAAAAAAATTAAATTTAGACATTTCCCACATGGAGATTAAATATTCACCTGCTTTTCTTTCTTGTTTCAGTTTTTAATGTCAGATTACTGAGACCATCTGTAATTTGTTTTGATGAACACTAATTTAGGTTATAACTTCATTACTCCTCAGAATAATTAGCCAACTATCCCAGCACTAAAATCCTCCCTTTCCTCAGGAATTTGTGGCACCTCCTCCTTTATAGACCACTTTTTTAGTGTGCACACTGAGGTCTGTTTCTAGCTCATTTATGTTGCTCCATTGAACTATTTTTGAACTAGTTGGAGATGGCTCTTGGTAACATGCATTTAAGATTTTCATAATACAGAAGAAAGAAAAATTTCCTGCAGAGAACGAAGGGGCAGGGATGACAATGAAAAGATAAAGAGAAAATGGTTAAGGCAAAGCAGAGTGGTGTGTGTGACTGCGAGTCATTCACAGTCGAAGCACTGAGCTCTCTCACAACCTGGCTGTGGCTGGAGAACCTCAAATTATGGGAGAAAAAGTCTGGCATCATGATGTCAGCGGCTGTCTAGGAGCAGGATCAGAGGAGTCATATGTATCATTCATCTATTCATTCGACAAATATATATTGAGGACCCACTATGTGTCAGGCACTACATTAGCTCCTGAGACTAAAGCAGTGAACAAAACAAACAAAGGATTTTGCCTCCTGGGGCTTACTGAAAACAGAAATATTGTCCCTGCAGTAGAATTTGTTGTCAGTGGGGGTTATGCATCTTGTTTCCTTTAGTTAGTAAGATCAGCATTGCAGGTGGTTGTCAGTTCCTGACAGCTCAGAACATGAGTCTCCTTTTCATGTTCGGGGTTGTTGATCACTATCTTGAGTTAGGTTGCTTAGAAGAAGAACCTGGGAAGGGAATTATTGTTCATGTGGTTTATTGGGAAAGTGCCCGCGGGGAGGAGAGCAGTGAGGGAAACAGGACAGGGCACAGAGAGAGCTAAGCAATGGAGACTCCATTTGGTCTGAATCCATCGGGGGTTCGGAATCATAACTTGAACTCTAGAGTTGGTCACACCTAGGAGCAAGGGTGTCGCTTTAGAATGTCCATAGCAGTCAAACTTTGGCTGAAGGCTACTAGAGATGGGCAGCCTAATTTCCAAGGTTAAGGTTGTTACAGTTAAGATAAGAGTACATTTCAGGGGAAGGAAGTGAATGGAGGATGAGCACACTAGCCAGGTAAAGAAAACCTGGGTGAGAAGTCAAGAGCACATGCTACAGGAGTTCCCTGGTGGCTCGGTGGGTTAAGAATCTGGAGTTGTCACTGTTGTGGCTTGGGTGGCTGCTATGGTGTGGGTTCGATCCCTGGCCCAGGAACTTCAGCATGCCGTGGGCGCGACCCTCCTCCCCCCATAAAGAACAAATACTACACGGACAATATGAGCATTCCACTGGCCTTAACCCTAATCCTCATTATAACACTGGATGAATCCCTGTCTCTGCCCTATAGCTCTCTCTGTCATAAGGTTAACAAATGCCCTAAGCCAAGCCCAAGCCATAACCCTAAAAGACTCACGCTGTTGCAACCCTAGGCCTAACCTTAGCCCTAAATCTAATCTTAGCCCCAGTTGTAACCCTTATAGTTAACAGTGAGATTATATTGTGTCTGGACTGGGATTTGTTTCAAAATAATTCAAGGGATGAAGGGATTTAGGTGAAGATAGAAATAGAGTGGCCCTGTATTGATAATTATTGAAGCTGGTGGTGAATACATAGAGCTCATTATATGATTCCATTTTTAAAATTTTTATTGATTGATTGATTGCTTTTTAGGGCTGCACCCATGGCACAAAGAGGTTCCCAGGCTAGGGATCTAATCATAGCTACAGCTGCTATCCTACACCACAGCCACAAAAACATGGGATATGAGCTGAGTCTGCTATCATACATCACAGCCATAGCAACGCCAGATCCGAGGTGCCTCTGAGACCTACACCACAGCTCATGGCAACACCAGATCCTGAACCCACTGAATGAGGCCAGGGATTGAACCTGCAACCTCATGGTTCCTGGTTGGATTCGTTTCCAGTGTGCCACGATGGGAACTCCTCATTATATGACTCTATTTTTATGTTGGAAATTTTCCATAATATAACTTTTGAAAAAAAAAGTTGCTGAATGTATTGGTGATGGCTATTCATCCTGAATATCAAAAGATGAGGCAAGGCCCCTAGAGACAGACTACCAGGATCATCTCTTTTAAAAGAGGAAGAAGGACTAAGAGGAGATCAGAGAAGAACGGAACACTTAGAAAATCATTTTGAAAAGTGTTTTCTGTGGATTGTCCCAGGGTTTTTCCAAAACCCACAATACAGTGGGCACCAGAGGAATTATAAAACTTTACAGTTTTCTTCCAGTAAAACAGTGTCTAATTGATTATTCAGGACCCCAAAGAATGTAAAATAAGGGGTAAATATTGTCTTGTTAGCCATAAAACTAAAATCTCACGGATACATTATTCTGTTCTTCAGCACTCAGTTCTGTGCAATTGGTGTATTTGTCTATTCCTGTGACAGAAATAACTTCTTGGAGTTCCCGTCATGGCTCAGTGGTTAACGAATCCGACTAGGAACCATGAGGTTGCGGGTTCGACCCCTGGCCTTGCTCAGTGGGTTAAGGATCCAGCGTTGCCGTGAGCTGTGGTGTAGGTTGCAGACGCAGCTCGGATCCTGCGTTGCTGTGGCTGTGGTGTAGGCCGGCAGCTACAGCTCCTGTTAGACCCCTAGCCTGGGAACCTCCATATGCCACGGGTGCGGCTCTAGATAACGCAAAAAGACAAAAAAATAAATAAAAAGAAAGAAAAGAAAAGAAATAGCTTCTTAATTACTGTCACCTTATGTTCTGTTTTGTTTTTTGGTCAAAATTAGTGTGCCTTGATTGTTAAAAATTGTCTTATATATTCATATGTATTTATTTTTCTGTATGAATTTTGGGTACATTGTCATTTCCTTAAAATTTCTTTGGCACTTCATTGAATTACATAAAATTCATGGATTAATCTGGGGATAAATGACATATCACAACATGAAGTCTTTCTATCTGGCTAACTGGGCTAACGTATAATTACTAGCCTCGGGTCTCAGTCAACTCTAATTAAACATGACAGCCTTACATTAGCTGCGCTCGGGCAGACAGTTGTGGCGGGGCCTCAGAATGGCATTGACTAGTGAGGTCTGCAGAGGCAAGAAGCCTGCAATGAGTCATTTAGAGGCCCAGCACAAGAAGTGACAAGAATATAATAGGATGAATTGCTAGAAAATGTAAACACTTTTCAGGATCCCCAGATCTACTGAGGGAAAGGGCAGAGAGTTCTTTTCAGGAAAAAGATTCACCCTTTCTGGAGTTCCCCTTGTGGCGCAGTAGAAACAAATCTGACTAGGAACCATGAGGTTGCGAGTTCAGTCCCTGGCCTTGTTCAGTGGGTTAAGGATCCGGCATTGCTGTGAGCTGTGGTGTAGGTTGCAGACGCAGCTGGGATCCTGTGTTGTTATGGCTGTGCTGCAGGCTGGCAGCTGTAGGTCCGATTGGACCCCTAGCCTGGGAACCTCCATAGGCCGCAGGTGTGGCCCTAAAAGGCAAAAAAAAAAAAAAAGGATTCACCCTTCCTGCAGAATATCCAAGATGGTCAGACTTAGGTGCTCCTGCACTTTGCCCTGGGCTTTGTGCTTTTGTTGGCAGTAACGTCCTCCCACATGGGATAAGGTGACTTTTGTGTCCTGTCCCATGGATGATTAAACTGAAATGAAAGGAACGAGCATTTCATGCTGTACCTGAAAGTCCTTCTTTGTGCACTAAGCTACCGGCACTGGCATCTTCAAGAGCCTGCTACTTCTGTATCCTCAGTTTAATTGGTCCATGTGGGGTGGGCTTGGGAGGAATCAGGTAAACTGTGTTTCCCCACATTATTCCATCAGCCAACTCGACTTCATCTCTGCCAAGTTATTATACCTTACATGGAGTTAGTTTCCTATTGTTTTATTTATTCCTAGGGCCCAGTCAAAGAAACATGAATCTATTCATATTGGGTCAACAGTTTTATTTTGCTAAATGGGATGAATTTAGTAACTCCAGGGAGAAAATTGTTTTCTTGCTGGTGCTGAGCAGTGGAAGATTGTTACTTTTGTTTTCTTCTCTGAGTCCTTAAACTGCAGAAAGAGCTGACCCCGCCTCTCCTCACCCCAATTCCATTACGACATAATCAGAGCGTCTAAAGAGTTTCCTTAGAGTTTCTTTGCTTGGCTTTGACAGCTTCCAACAGAGTTTGTACTAAGCACAAACACTAATATGCATAATCTCATGGCAAGATAGGTGTCTTAGTTTGAGTTCCTCCAGAAGACGACTCAGAGCTATGCAAGCAATTTATCTGGTGATCCCAGAAAACAGGCAGGAGAGCAGAGACATGAGACTGGAGAAGGAAGCTAGCCAGTGAAAGATGTTTAATCAAGCAAAAAACAGCTGGAACCTAATTACCTGGAGGAAGTGTGGGAGCCAGCATAAAACATAACATTGTTCTAAGGGACAAAGGAAATTCTGATACAAGGTCATAAATTCCCCCAGAACTTGCAGGCTACTGTACTGAGCAGAGCAGCCTTCAGAGGCCAGGAGAGGCAGCCAGTGAAAGAGATACAGGGACTGGCAGCTGGTACTGGTGACGGGAAACTGTAAGGCCACAAGGGACATGGGTGGAGCCCCAAAAGTTTCCTCACAATAGGTTTTTCTCAATTCATATTAATAGGAAATTATTTCAGATGTTATAACATGGCATGATGGTATGACTGTGCTTGTAAACCTAGCCAGACCATATGTACTGGCATCTTTCATTAGTGACAGACCATAAACCTAAGTCCTTACAGCCCAGTGACCCCACTGGGCCAGTGAAATAGCTCCATGATTCCTGGTGATGCACAAAGAATCGTAACATAAGCTCACTAAATTAAAAACATCATCTTTTCATTTACACTGAGTGAGTTCCCATTGTGGCTCAGCAGAAATGAACCTGACTAGTATCCATGAGGATGCAGGTTTGATCCCTGGCCTTGATCAGTGGGTTAAGGATCTGGCATTGCCATGAGCTGCAGCATAGGTCACAGACGAGGCTCAGATCCCGCATTGCTGGTGTGGCATAGGCCAGTAGCTGCACCTCCAATTTGATCCCTAGCCTGGGAACTTCCATATGCCACAGAAGAGGCCCTAAAATAAAAATAATAATAATTTAAACTGACAAAGCAAATTTTTTATACTTTTCAAAATAACACAAAATAAATGGAATTTTAAAATTTATTTTGTGACTTAAAAACTTAAACATGAGACAACACCATAAAATTCCTAGAAGAGATCACAGGTAAAACATTCTCTGACACAAATCGTACCAATGTTCTCTTAGGTCAGTCTCCCAAGGTAATAGAAATAAAAACAAAAATAAACAAATAGGACCCAATAGGACCTAATCAAACTTATAAGTTTTTACACAGCAAAGAAAACCACAAACAAAATGAAAAGACAACCTACAGAATGAGAAAAAATATTTCCAAATGATGCAACCAACAAGGACTGAATTATCAAAATACACAAGCAGCTCATACAACTCAACAACAAAAAAGCAAACAATCCAACTGAAAAGTGCTCAGAAGACCTAAACAGATATTTTTCTCCAAAGAAGAAATACAAACAGCGAATAGGCACATGAAAAAATACTCAACATTGCTGATTATTAGAGAAATGCAAATCAAAACTACAATGAGGTACCACCTCGCCCTGGTCAGAATGGCTATCATTAAAAAATCTACAAATAACAAATGCTGGAGAGGGTGTGGAGAAAAGGGAACCCTCCTACACTGCTGGCGGGAATGTAAGTTGGTACAGCCACTATGGAGCATAGTATGGAGGTTCCTCAGAAAACTAAGTATAGGGCTACCATATGATCCAGTAATCCCACTTCTGGGCATATATCCAGACAAAACTATAATTCAAAAAGATACACACACTTCTATTTTCAGAGCAGCCGTGTTCACAATGGCCAAGACATGGAAACAACTTAAATACTGATCAATAGTTGAATGGATTAAGATGTAGTATATATTTATATACAATAGAATACCACTCAGCCATAAAAAAGGAACAAAATAATGCCATCTCCAGCAATATGGATGCAACTAGAGATTCTCATACTAAGTGAAGCAAGTCAGAAATAGAAAGACAAATACCATATGATATCACTTATATGTGGAGTCTAAAATATGACATTGATGTGAGTTCCCCTTGTGGCTCAGTGGGTTAAGAACCCGACATAGTGTCCATGAGGATGTGAGTTTGATCCCTGGCCTTACTCAGTGGGTTAAAGATCTGGCGTTGCTGCAAGTTGCTGCTTTGGTCACCGATGTGGTTAGGATCTTGTGTTGCTGTGGTTGTGGTGTAGGCTGGCAGCTGCTACTCAGATTGGAACCCTGGCCTGGGAACTTCCATATCCCACAGGTGCAGCAGTAAAAAGAAAAAAAAAGATGATACAAATGAATCTATCTACATAACAGAAACAGATTCATGGACAAGGAAACAGACTTGTGGTTGCCGAGGGGGAGAAGGGTGGGAGAGGGATGGAGTTGGAGGCTGGGGTTAGCAGACCTAAGCTATTATACATGTAAGGGTAAAACAACAAAATCCTACAATATAACACAGAGAACTATATCCAATGTCCTATGATAAACCATAATGGAAAAGAATATTTTTTTTAAAGTATGTGTGGATATGTGTGTGTGTGTGTGTGTGTGAATTATTTTGCTGTACAGCAGAAATTAACACATTGTAAATAAACTATACATATATATATAATGTATGTGTCCACTTTTCAAACCCCCTTCAGCAGAAAATGCTAGCTGAGCACCAAAATCTATTCTGCTTTTCTTCCTGGTTATTCAACTAAGCTATGTTTCCCTGCCTCCCTTGAAGTTAAGTGTGGCCATATCACTAAGACCTCTAGCCAGTGAAATTTGAGCAGAAGTGACATGTGTGGCTCTGCCAGGCCTGACTCATAAAACCTCCCAAACAAACTCCTCTGCTCTTTACCCTAGACCCTAACTGAGATGGCCAGACCCAGGACGACCGAAGATGATAAAACCAAAATTAGCCCACATCTTTTAATAAGTGTGTGAAACAATCTGGAATTACACTCAGCTTTTACCTGAGCAAGAAACAAGCCATATGTTCAGCCATGACATTTTAGAGTTACCTATTATATCACTTTAGTCCATCACTCTAATTAGTAAGCCTCAATACCCGCCCTTGGACGTCCATGGACCCTGGATGAAGAATCTCTGCTCAGGGGAAAATAAAATAAAACATGTATACACAAAACAAGGAAACTGGCCACTAGAATAATATTGGCCACACTTAAAATATGTACCAGAAACTCAGAAAGGCATATAAATTTGAAAAGATTTAGACAGAAGCAACTAGAGAATTAAAATGACAGAGGTAGTCTTCTATCAGGCTAAACTGAGATTAGGACTCTTTAGCTTAGAAAGAGGATTAGATGAGCACAAAGTCCATGAAGGCTTGAGGTTTAGCTGGTGTCAACAGAGTCATCCAATGAAACATGGAGTCAGTGCAGTTATTGGAACTGGATATAAGAAGTTCCCTTATGCCATAATCAGAAAGTAATATGGGACATCTTTTACCCCAGGGAAAATACTATGGATCTTGGAAACAAATAGGATCCAGCAGGTTTTTGATAGATGGCCACTTCACAATGGGCTGTGAAGAGGAAGTTAAGGTTCAGGACATAATCTCAAGCACTTTTAACCTTGATATAAAAAAAATGACTTCATTCTCCACCCACTAAACAATAAAATGTTGATCTTTGGTTAGATTCTGAAGGCTTGATCATTCCACAAATATTTATTGAGCAACTACTATGTCCTAGACATTGTGCTGAGAATACCTGGTGAAGCAGGAAAGAGGAGATGGAAAAATCATAAATACTTTTTAATATTATAAAACATGCTAAATAAAGAAAAAAAATAAAGAAGGGCAGGAGATTAGGATGCCAGGGGGAAATAAACGGCATTATGAACTGAGACGAGGGTTCAAGGAGCCCTCTTTGAGCAGGTGAGGGGAAGGGTATTCAGGTGAAGGGAACAGAGCAAAAGTGCTGAAGTGAGTGTGTCCCTAGCATGTTTGTGGAACTGCAAGCAGACCACTGTGTCTGTGGAGTCAGTGAGTTTGAGGGAAGAGGAAAAGAAGGACAGGGGACAGACCAAGAAGGTCTTATGGGCCGTTGGGAAGACTTTTACTTATATTCTGAGAGCAGTGAGGAGACATTAGACCGTTAAGAGAAGAAGGCTATGATATCGCTTACATTGGCTCCTGTGTTGACAATGGGCTGTGGAGAAGCTGGGGGCCAGGGGAGCAAGCAGGTATTTAGACGGCTCTTACAGGAATCTGGGAGATATGACAGTGGTTTGCAATAACATGGAAGCAGTGAAGGTGGTGAGAAGTAGATTCTGGATTTTATATATATATATATATATATATATATATACACACATATATATATATACATATATGTATATGTATATATATACATATATGTATATATATTTATATATTTTTGCTTTTTAGGGCCACACCCAGCAGCATATGGAAGTTCCCAGGCTAGGGGTTGAATCAGAGCTAGAGCTACTGGCCAACGCCACAGTCATAGCAACATGGGATCCAAGCTGTGTCTGTGACCTACACCACAGCTCACAGCGATGCTGGACCCCCGACCCACTGGGCAAGGCCAGGGATTGAACTCACATCCTCACGGATACTAGTCGGATTTGTTTCCACCACATCGCAGTGGGAACTCCTGGATTATATTCTGAAGGTAGAATCAACAGACTTGCTAATAGATTGGATGTGGGGTGGAAAAAAGAAATTCAAAAATGAGGAGGAGGTTTTCACCCTGAGCAGCTGAAATCTAGCAGCCTGGAGGAGTAGAACTTGGGGAAAGACCAGCAATTCAGGTTAGGGCATAGAAGGCTGACATGTGCACTAGACATCCACATAACAGGGTCAGATAGGAAGTTTGCTTACATGAGTCTGGAGTTCAGGAGGGAAAGGCAGGATTGGAAGCATAAATTTGGAAGTGATCCATGCATAGATGGGGTTTAAACTCTCAAGATTAGCACCAGATGCAATAAAGGAGTTACTAGTATTAATCCATTTTTTTTTCTTCTAAAGAATCCGTGAGCAATGGGTCAGCATTTTAAACATAAAGGCTACGTGTCTTAACTTGAGGATTCTTTTCCCATTTCAATCCTTAGTTCTCCATTCTTCCCATCTTCCAAGACAGGTTGATTCTCCTTTACTTCGCAGGGGAACAAAAGCCATGTGTTTAATTAATCATATGGGGCTGGAAGGCTGGATTGGAGTCTGACCTTGTCAATAGAGTGTGACTCTGAGTAAATTAATTAACTGCTCTGAGGCTCAGCTCCTTATCCATAAACTGCAGATAATAAGAGCTATCCCACAGAGCTGCTGTGAGGATTCGGTGAGCTGAGGTTATTAAAGCACCTAGTACTGTGCTTGGTATGTATACGAGCTCAATAAACATTAGATTAAAACTCCAGGATAAGACACTGAAAGATAATGTGAATGTGGATCTAAGGTACTTGGATCTTTGCTCTTGTTCTAGGATAGTTTTAGGTTCAAGTTCTTTTCTTGGAAGATGTATGTAGAGGAGGTGGTTATAGGTGGGTATCCCACAATCATTCAGAGTGCTCTCTGTTCAGTGTAAGCTGATGCTTTGTTTGTAATAATTGGTCCATTTCCTACATATTTACTAAATGAATAGAAAACATTTTTTCCCCACATAGTAATTGTAAGATTGTCTGAGAAACATTTATTTCAATTAACTAATTAATTAATTAATTTGCTTTTTAGGGCCACACCCACAGCATGTGGAGGTTCCCGGGCAAGGGGTTGAATTGGAGCTACAGCTGCCAGCTTACACCACAGCCACAGCAATGCGGGGTCCGAGCCGTGTCTGCGACCTGCATCGCAGCTCATGGCAACACCAGATCCCCAACCCACTGAGCTAGGGCAGGGATCAAACCAGCATCCTCATGGATACTAGCTGGATTTGTTTCTGCTATACCACAATGGGAACTCCGAGAAATACTGATTTTAATTAACTTTCAACCATACACACTGCCAGTTGAACTTAGGAGGCCCACTTATGTTACAGTGGGGTGTTGGCACATTACTGAGATATTACTGGTGGTCAATAGTGGTGGTAGAGGTGGATGCCATGGAAGTGATGGCTCCCAGCTGGCTCAGAAGTAGTCAGGTCTTCCTTACACCCTCAACAGCCAGAGGCTGTTCTTGGTTGTCCACTCGAGTCCATCCTCCACACAGTAGCTGGAGGGTGATCTTTTAAAAATTTGCATTTGAGGAGTTGTCTTGTGGCTCAGCAGGTTAAGAACCCAACTAGTACCCATGAGGATGCAGGTTCCAGCCCTGGGCTCACTCACTGGGTTAAGGATCCGGTGTTGCTGCAGGCTGCTGCATTGGTTGCAGATGAGGCTATGATCTCAAGTTGCTGTGGCTGTGGTGTAGGCTGGCAGCTGCAGCTCCTATTGGACTCCTAGCCTGGGAACCTCCAAATGCTGCAGGGATGGCCCTAAAAAGCAAAAAAAAAAAAAAAAAAAAAAAAAAAAAAAAAAAAAAAAAAAAAAAAAAAAAGCTTTTGCACAGCAAAGGAAACCATAAAAAATACGAAGTGACATGCCACAGAATTGGAGATCTTTGCAAATGAAGCAACAAACGAGGGATTACTTTCCAAAATATACAAACAGGTCATATAGCTTTATATCAAAAAACAAACAAGACAATTGAAAAATGGTCAGAAGATCTAAATAGACACTTCTCCAGAATTACTACTAACTTAAGATTTACTAAATCAATTTAGCTTAGGTTTTCATACGGCAGATTATAATTGGTATTTCAGTTTTGGCTTAAGATTTCTTCATTAGGAATTACCATCATGGCTCAGTGGTTAACAAATCCAACTAGTATCCATGAGGACATGGGTTTGATCCCTGGCCTCGCTCAGTGAGTTAAGGATCCAGCATTGCGGTGTGCTGTGGTGTATGTCACAGATGTAGCTTGGGTCTAGCCTTGCCTGTGGCTGTGATGTAGGCTGGCAGTTGCAGCTCTGATTCAACCCCTAGCCTGGGAACCTCCATATGCCACAGGTATGGCCCTAAAAAGAAAAGAAGAGGAGTTCCCTTCGTGGCTCAGTGGTTAATGAATCCAACTAAGAACCATAAGGTTGCGGGATCGATCCCTGGCCTTGCTCAGTGGGTTAAGGATCTGGCATTGCCGTGAGCTGTGGTGTAGGTTGCAGACGCGGCTCGGATCCCGCGTTTGCTGTGGCTGGTGAAGGCCGGCAGCTACAGCTCCTGTTAGACCCCTAGTCTGGGAACCTCCATATGCCACGGGTGCGGCTCTAGATAAAAGGCAAAAAGACAAAATAATAATAATAATAATAATAATGAAAAATAAAAAAATAGAAAAGAAAAAGGAATCTGCATTTGACCACATCATCACATCACTCCTTTACCTAACACTCTTTTCTCCTTACCAAAACTATGAGAGGCCCATGATCTGTCTCCTCCCCACAGTCCCAGCCACTAAAGGTCTTTGCTACCTCTGGGTCTATAGCTTATGTTGCCTCCTCTCCTTTGCATGGTTGGCTCCTATTCCTCTTCTGGGTCTCAACTTCAGGATCATCTCCTTAGACAGGTCCTCCCAGACCAACTAATCTATCATAAATCTGCTCATTACCTACTTCTAGTGCCTGCATCCCTTTTTTTCCTTCTTTCTTTCCCTTTCTTTCTTCCTTCCTTCCTTCCTCCCTTTCTTCCTTTCTTTTCTTTTTAGGGCCACACCTGTGTCATATGGAAGTTCCCAGGCTAGGGGTCAAATCAGAACTTGCAGCTGCCAGCTGATGCCACAGCCACAGCAATGCAGGTCTGAGCCACATCTGTGACCTACACCACAGCTTGTGGCAACACCAGATCCTGAACCCACTGAGTGAGGCCAGGGATCGAACCTGCATCCTTTTGGATACTATGTTGAGCTCTTAACCCACTGAGCCACAGTAGAACACCCTGCATCCCTTTCTTGGTAGCACTCGTCACAAGCTAACTGAATATGTGTAAATGTATCACATTATCTGATTCCTCTCCTGGACTGAAAGGTCCAACAGGACCAGGTTATTTCTATACCATCACCCTAGCCTATCCAATACTTGGCACAGGCAGGTGCACACACCCAAAAAATTGTTGAAAAATGACTTATACACCTATTTTTTATAATTTCTCTTATTATCGACCTAAGCTAGAATTTCATTCATTCTCTATCCGTTGATTGGGCATCTACTATGAATCAGGCACTGTTCTGAGCGCTGGGAAAGCAACAATGAATAAAGCAGACAAAAATCCCTGCCCTCTAGCTGCTTTTTTTGCTGGTGAGTCAGGCATCGTTTTATGTATGTATGCCCATTGTCACAGCTTCTTGGTTCACTTTTTTGTTCAGGATCTACTTGACCAAAGGGAGATAGGAGCTAGTGGATAAACCCACCCCTCCTCTGTCTTGCATTTTATGTCATTCCCCAGAGAGCCCCCCAGTAGGAGGGGGCCCAGTTGCTCACAGAGATAACCACCTAGATTAACTCATCCTTGCACGGGCTTTCTCTCCCTCCCTGTTTTGTGCTTTTCTGGTCCTGCTTTGTTTTACTACCAGAATTCCAAAGGACCACTTCCCAAAAGTGATCACTGCCCTCAAATCCTTCTCCAGCACTGCTTTTTGAGGAGAAACTGAGCCAGAAAAGCTTTCTTTCATCAGGTCATTTTGTACATTTCCATCTTGGGTCCCCGTCTGTATTTTGGATTTTTCCCTCAAAGGCAGGGATCAGATGTGAGAGTTTCTTTGTTTTTTGTATTTTCCCACAGTTACTAATTCAGAGCCTGGCACATCACAATAAACATATGTTGATTTTGATCTGAGTTGACAACAGGAAAGAATGCAGTGGCTATCTGCGGCCCAAGGGAGCCCAAAGTTGCTTCTGGTGCAGAGGCCTCTGCCTGATGTTGGATGAGGCCAGGATCTGCCAAGGCAATTCGTGTTTTCTCTTCTGTGTGCGCATCCTCCCTCCCAGGGCCCTGCACCCTTGGCTTGCAGCAGCAGCAGCAGGTTACCAGCAGCTCCAAGTAGCTAAGGACCCACAGTCAGTCAGCGAGGCCAGTTCACTCCAGGGGTTCCGTCTGCCACCTGCTTCCTCCAAGCTGGGGTTGCCAGAGGGAGATCAGCTCCTATTCCACACACGCGGGATCCACAGTCTGTCATCTGGTGCTGGAAACCAAATGTCAAGTCCCTGGTTCCACAAGGTCATAGTCAGAGACTCCAAATGACTGGATGAATGACTTCAGAACTGTGTACCAACCTTGACTGAATCTCACGGAAACAGAGAGTGACAGGCAGCTGGTAAAGGTGCAAAGAGCATTGGACATATTCGGCAGACAAGACTTGTAGTTATGGGTCTACCACTAATTTGATGCTGCTCTGGTCATGTACCAATTTTCTGCCCGCAGTTTCCTGAAAATGAGAAGGTTGGACTAGATGATCTCAAAGATCCCCCAGCTCTAGGTTCTTAAATTACAGAACTGGAAGCAACCTGATCTGTCAGTTAGACTTCAAATAATCCTTTTTCTTCTTCTTCTTCTTCTTAAAAAACCCCTCGGTGTTGGGCACAGCTCCATATCTGCTCTAAACCCACCAGAAGTCAGCTCCAGCACGTTTGCTTTTCTAGCTCCTAGGCAGCCAGACTCATTTATATACAAACCTGGCATATACTTGATCTTGATCATTTGTTGTTGCTTTTTTTTTTCTTTTTTAGGGCCACATGCTTGGCATAGGGAGGTTCCCAGGCTAGGGGTCAAATCGGAGCTGCAGCTGCCAGCCTACACCACAGCCACAGCAATGTGGGATCTGAGCCGCATCTGGGACCTACACCACAGCTCACCTGAGCGAGGCCAGGAATTGAACCCACATCCTCATGGATACTAGTCGAATTAATTTCCACTGTACCACCATGGGACCTACTTGATCATTTTTTTTTCTTTGTAATTGAAACTTTAAGGAGATAATTGTAGATTCACATCAGTCATAAGAAATAATACACTTAATAATACGCTTTGCCCAACTTCCCCTAATAACATTTTGCAAAACTTAATATGGTATCATAACTATGATATTGACATTCATACAGTCCACCTATCTTACTCCATCTCCCCAGGTTTACTTGTACTTATGTCTGTGTAAGTGCTATATGAATTTTACCACCTGTTTCTAAAGTCACAGTTACTAAAACCAGAAATATCTCTGTGTTGTCATTTTATACCGCTTCTTGCCTTCCTCCCATCTCATCTCACCCCCTGCTTGATGACTTTTCAAAATCCTTTTAGTTGAAAATAATTTCAAATTTACAGAAATGTTCCAATACGTCCTATAACCAGATTCACTAACTGTTAATATGTGGCCCATTTACTTTATCATTTTTTTCCCTAGCAACATATTTTTTCTTCTGAATTACTTGAAGATAAGTTGCATACATCATGCCTTTTACCCCTTTGCAATACTTCAGTGTGTATGTCCAAGAATAGGGATATTCTTGCACATGAATACAAGCACATAATACAAGCACTATGTTGATAACACAGTACAAGTTATCAACATCAGCAAACTTAACATTGATCCAATACTTGAGTCAACTATCAGGATTCCAGTTTTGTCCACTGGAATGTCCTTTACAGCATCCCCCTCCCACCCCCTCCAGAATCCAATCTAGGACCAAGTATCACATTGAGCTGTCATGACTTTTTAGCACTCTTTAATCTGGGACACTTCCCAAGCCTCCTTTTGTGACATCGACATTCTTGAAGAATACAGCCGTTGCCCCCTTTTAATAGATATTCCTCATCTTGGGTTTGCCTGGGGTTTCATTATCCTTAGATTCAGGTTATGCATTTTCTCTGGAAATACTGCATAGGTGATGTGTTCTCAGAGCGTGACCTGCTTTTACTGATGATGTCAATTTTGCTCCTGGTCAAGGTGCTGTCCCTCTGCCCCTTTGTATACTGAATATTTCTTTCTCTTTACTAATAAGCCTGAACCACCTATGGGGAGACATATTAACCCAGGCAAATCCCTGCTTCCCCCCAAAATCCTCCCTAGGGTTAACATCCATTGATGATTCTTGCCTGAACCAGTCTTTACTATATACTTTGTCTCTTCAAGTCTTCTGGTACTAGAAACCAGGTTTTCTCAGGTTTAGTTTCCTTGGGTCCTCGGTTCTGATCTGAGTCTTCTCCAGGTCCTCCCAATGTCCTCTACGACCTTTGGGCAGGGACTTGGTCAAAGCTGTAGACTCAGCAGCCCCAGCTGGAAATGAGGTCATGTGTGTTCCCAGTTAGACCGTCCAGCGGTGATTTGCATACTAGGGTAAGTAGCCTGTGAGCACTTACTTCCTGGATCATTTCCTGATCCCCCACACTTCTGTCCCCCTCCCTCTTTGGTGTCATTTTGTTCAGACGGCTCATCCATATTCCTCTCATCTCCTGGCTCAGTCCCCCCCCCACCTTGAGCCTAAGGGTCGCTTTCCTAGGGGACGGCCTGGCCTGCAGGAACGGAACGCCTGGACTTACACCGCGTTCGGGGCAAAGTCTCCGCGTGAGTTCCATCCTTCTCTGATACCGGCTGGACTGACATCGAGAAGTGCTAGAAGTGTATAAGCGCTCGTTGGGGCGCGGGTGGTGGAGTGTGATAGCTTGTCCCGAACCAGGTATTTTTCCAGGGGCTTCTGCAGGCCTAGATCGGGTAAAGGCTCCGGAGCGAGCCACCTGCCGAGACGGGAGGGTAGGAGGGGGCGCGGCTCCGGGAGGCTGGGACGAACTCAGCTCCCGCGGGCATCCGGGAGGGCCACCCGCAGGTGGCGGCGCTGGCCGGCGGGCGGGGCCGGGGAAGGGGAGGGCTAGGCGCGCGTCGGTTGGTGACGGCAGCGCGGAGGGGAGGTGCGAAGCGCCCGCCCGCCGAGAGCCATGGCGAGAGGCCGAGCAGCGGCGCCCGCCTCAGTACCCCGGTCCGCAGCAGCGCCCCCGCCTGCCGCCCCCGGGCCCACCCGGCCGCCGCCCCCGTGCGCCCCAAGCCCCTGATCGCTGCGCGCTGTGAGCCAGGCGCCCCGGGAGAGGGGCCGCGCGCGGGAGGGCGGCACCGGAGGGAGCGCGCGGGAGCCCGAGCGCCCCGACGACCCCCGGGTCCCGGAACCCCGGATCTCTAGCCCGGAGCGCGAAGTCGGCGGGCGGGCAGCCGCAGGAGGAGGAGACGCCAAAGCCCAGCCCGCCGCGTGCGCCCCGGTACCGCCCGGCCGGCTGCTGCGGAGGGAACCAGAGCCGCCGGGTGGCCGGGGCCGGGCCGAGGACACCGAGGAAGAGGCAGCCAGGAGAGTCGATCGCCCCAGCAGCCCTGCGCCGGAGGCCCCCGGGGCCGCGCCTGCTACGGGGCTGCACTCCGTGCGCCTCTAGAGGGTAAGCGCGGGGACCGCTGACTCGTTCCGGTGCATCGGCCTCCGGGATGGGTGGAGAAGGACACGGGTGTTCCGAGAGTGTCGGTGCTTGATGTGGTGGCGGCGGGAAAGGCCGGGCTCCGAGACCCAGCTAGGGCAGCACCCCTCCCGCATCGGCCGCACCTGGTGCACATTGTGTATCGTGTTGGTCACGCCGCGTGGCCTGGATTCTGGGCTCCGGCACTCCGAAGTGACAGTGAGGCGACCTTCAAAGAGCCTGGAGCTGAGCAAGGCCAGAGCGCGAGCGGCACCCTAATTCCCCGCAAAATGAATGTAAATTACATCATCTGAGAGTGTTTGGGACGAGAAAAATGGCTTTTAGGACCCCTCCTTTCCACCCTGAAAGTTAAGTTCACTTTGTCACTTTTTTGACCTGAGTTTTTCAGTTCTTTTCTCATCTCCAAGGTCAGCCTCCTGCAGGTAACAAAACTTAGTGAAATGTGCTGCTTCTTTTGTTACCTTGTGTTTAGGAAAGCAGCAGTCCAAAGCCTGGCCGCCTGCTGTTGGGGCTAGGGCTGGATGCACCCTACCTGTTAAGACTACGTGTTTTAGAACCCTTGGGTGCACTTGCTCAGAAACTGAAATTTGCGTCCACTTTGAGCACCTCCTAAGTAGGTGTCTAGGCCTCTGATTGAAAAAAAATTTTTTTCCTGATATGCTTCACCAGAACTTTGCTTTAAACAAACGTGTGAATATTTCACTATCTGAGAGTATGTAGGTAGGGTGGGTTCCCTTTTGCTGGAGCATCTTTCGGTTATCTGTGGTGGGCACACACAGGCCAGGGAAACAAGCTAGTAACAGGGTCCTTCCGATTTCCAGCAGCAAGAGCAGCGGAGAGGGAGGTGGCCACACCGAGTGGTGTGGGCCCTGGGCAGTCTGTGGCAGAGAGAGTGTCCCAAGTTCCAGTGAAGGATGACAGGTTGGCTGGCAGGTTCAGAGTTGGGCCTGGAGTGACAGATGGCACCTTCCTCTCTCTCTTGATTTGGAAAGATAGCATTTGTGTGCCCTTTGATCTCTGGCCCCAGCTTTATCACAGAGACAATTGCCCAGACAATTGTGGCTTGACCTACCACGAGCGCGGAGCTGGGCTTGGGGATGCTGTGCTAGATTAGAAAGCCCAAGTCCGTGTGCAGCAGGTTTGGCAAGAGATGGATTTCAGCTTGGCCCCAACACCGGCTGTTTCCTGTTTGATGCTCCAGGGACCTGTGGGATTTGGTTTCCCATCCCTAGCTCTGCAAAGAGGGTGCCTCCACTTTGGCTCTGTTGCTCAGGCTCCTTCTCTCTGGTGTGTTAAAAAAGGACTTTGGCCTTGGAGTGGGAAACTTGGATGCATATTCCACCTTCTCTCTTTCTTTGCTGGCTGCGTGACCTTGGCCTCTTATTTAACCTCTTTGACTTGGCTCTCCCCTCTCTTGGACTGCCTCCCCACCTCCCCCGAAAAAACAGCAACAACAACAACAACAAACAAATAAAACACAAACAAACCTCACTGGACTGTTATAAAGATTAAAGAGTGTTTTGTTTGTTTCTTTTTTGGCTGCGCCCAGGGCATGCAGAAGTTCCTGGGCCAGGGATCAAACCTGCACCATAACAGTAATCTGAGCTGCGGCAGTGACAACGCTGGATGCTTAATCTGCTGAGCCACAAGGGAACTCCAAGAGTGTTTGTTTGTTTGTTTTTGTTTTTTTCTTTTTTGGCTGCCCCCCTGGGCCAGGTATCAGAACCGAGCCGCAGTTGCAACCTAAGCTGCAGATAGGGCAATACCAGATCCTTAACCCACTGTGCTGGGCCGGGGGTCAAACCTACATCCCAGGGAGTTCCCTTCTGGCTCAGTGGTTAACGAATCCAACTAAGAACCATGAGGTTGCGGGTTCGATCCCTGGCCTTGCTCAGTGGGTTAAGGATCCGGCGTTGCCGTGAGCTGTGGTGTAGGTTGCCGACGCAGCTTGGATCCCGCGTTGCTGTGGCTGTGGCGAAGGCCGGCAGCAACAGCGCCTGTTAGACCCCTAGCCTGGGAACCTCCACATGCCGCGGGTGCGGCCCTAGATAAGGCAAAAAGACAAAAAAAAAGAAAAAAACCTACATCCCAGTGCTCCAGATCCTTTTGTGCCACAGTGGAAACTCCTTCAAGAGTGTTTTGAATGAAAGCGTCTGTAAAAGTTTGAATGACCTGGGAGTGTTTTCAGGTCTCATTTCAACATGACTAGATTTGTGACTTGGTAACCTTTCTGAGCCCTAATAGAGATAAAAAAGCAGATATAATAGCAATTGTTACTCTTCTTATAGGTTAACCGTGAGGGTCAAATCAGATCCTGTAAAAGAGCTTTGAAAATAAAACAAATAAAACAGCATTATTCGCTTTGAGAGGCGTTCCTGAACTTTCAGTTTCCAGTAGTAGCATTCTACACTTTGCCATCTGTTGGGGACTTTCTTCCTTCTGAGCCTCTTTTCCTGGCCTTGCACATACTAGGTCTCTGTAATCATTAGATGAGTCTGGAATTAACCCTCTGGGAGCCCCTCTTGACTTCCTGCTCCCAAGGAGAAGAACGGACCCAGGGCTTTCTCTGTCCCATCAGCCAATCGGACTTGACCTTTGCACTGTACATCCTGGAAGACAGCCCAGGAGGGCAAGCAGGCCGGTGGCTGCTTTTCCTAAAGGGGCAGGTTCTTTATTTCTCTTATAGGGCTCCAGTGAGAAAGGCACTGGAGGATGAAGAGCTCATGTAAACTCACTGAGGGTTGCAGATATGAAATCAGGCCTTTCACCTGTCTTGCAGTTTGATAAAATAGGGGATAATGTTAGAAAGGCCAGCCTCTTCAAGTGTATGATTATATGACCTTGGTTTTGAAAGTAGACTCTGATCTCTTTAACTCATCTGTATTTGGTACGCACCATGATTTTTGTGCAAAGACAAAAGGATGCTCCTTTTTAGGAGATGAAGGTATTAGGAGGAGAACTGTCTCCACCAACCCCAGGGCTCCTGTGGGTTCTTAGATTTTATTTTACGGTCGTGGGTGGGTTTCTGTTGTATAGAGGTACACTGTTGAGCGGGTATTCTGGTTCCTCCCCCACTGCTTTTCCTTCTTTCTGAACGAATATTCCCTGTTTTGACTTGCCTTCCTACTAGTTGTATCCAAGTGGAGGCCATCTGCAATGTTGAAAAATTTAAAGTTTTAGGGGAGAGACAGTAAATAATAGCACATGTGTCAATCTGGGTGCCTCTGAGCTATGTGTAATACCGAATGATGTGCAGCTGGTTAAAGAAAGGATTTGACATGTGTTTATGAAGGGCTGTGTGGCGTCATTATTCATTGAGAAGCGTATTTAATTATGTGTTTGTTCATGGTGCACCTGAGGTAGAAGAGGGTGGAACAAGGTGGACAGGTGAGCTCTTAAAATCCTGGCTTGGGCTTCTGGTCTAGCAATCTAGGGAGGACTGCTCCCAGCCTCACCTGGCTGGTGGTGAGATGCTCTGTCAATCTCTTTGAAGACTTAACAAGGAGCAGTGACTTCTCAGGTGGCCACGCATACACAGCCTTGGGATAATCTTTTATGATCACCATGTCTCAAGCTGGGAAATGGGTCCTCTTGATGCTGCTGAAACTTGCCCTCAGAAACCTTCAGGGCAAAGGTACCCTGGAAAGGGGACGGGGGAGCTCCGCCTGAGGCTTCTGTACTTCTCAGTGAATTTGCAGTGTTGATCCCTTTGACGAAGAAGAGGGTGCAGGATTCATCGTGTATAATGTAAAAATGTTTTAAAGTACTGCCTTGAGTCAAAAAGTACTCAAGGAAGATATACCTTCTCTTCCTGGGGGTTCTGGGGGCTCCCCGAAGTGTAATTCTGTGTGCTCCAGTTTGACAGTCTTGGGGCTGGAGTGTTTCTAGGATTCTAGTTCCAGACTTGATGATACAGCAGGACATGGAAAAGCAGAGGTGATCTTCCCAGAAGAAGTGGATTTTGTACTGACATCTGAAAAGGGTGCTCCATTATTTAGGGGAAATAAGCATATGAGTAAATTAAAGAACTACCAGAATCTAAATTATCTGGGTTTGAAAGTTAATGAAGACCCTGCTGTGGGTATTCAGGGGACTTTCAAATCTTTTTTTTTTCTTTCTTTCTTCAAAGAATTAGTTGAAAATAACTGTGAACAGGTAGAGTAGGTGGTTTGACTTTTTCTGACAAGTACCCTTTAGCACACCATTCAGTGCGCTTCGCTCTGTTCTGTATTCCTCCTCAAGGCCTAGACTTAGTTATGAGATAGTGTGATTGCACTGACTGAAAAAACGCTGCTGTCTCCTGACTGGTGTTTATGCAGATTAGCTACTGGTAAATCCTACATTCGATAACACAGATTCAGGTGTATTTGCAGTTCTTAAAAAAGATATTAGTTAGAATAGGGATATGAGATTTTATTCTTTCTTCTCTCATCACGTTTGAGAGAAGCATCCATGCATATGGAGAACCTGGGGATTTTAGAAGTTCTCCATCAGTTCCTCTGATGTTCTGGTAAAATCCAAAAGTCCTTCCGGGCAGTTCTTTAATATCAAGAGCATATGGGAGTTCTCATCGTGGCTCAGCGGAAACGAATCCGACTAGGAACCATGAGGTTGCGGGTTAGATCCCCAGCTGCGCTCAGTGGGTTAAGGATCTAGCGTTGCCGTGAGCTGTGGTGTAGGTTGCAGACACGGCTGGGATCTGGAGTTGCTGCAGCTCTGGCGTAGGCCGGCGGCTGTAGCTCCGATTAGACCCCTAGCCTAGGAACCTCCACGTGCCAGGGGGGCGGCCCTAAAATGACCAAAAAAAAAAAAAAAAAAACAGAAAACAAAAAGACAGCATATGCTTTGGGTGGACCTGAAGTTTTTGTTTTGTTTTGTTTTGATGGTAGCATTCTGCAAGCTCTCAGTTGAAGTTTTGTATAAAATAGCGGAGGCATGATCTAGGGGCGGCTCACCTCCTTTTACTCCAGTCTTTAACAAATAATTTCCAGCGTAAGATGTAGCCAGAGATCAGTTGCCTTCCTAGAGTTTTGGAAATAGTTTGGCCTCCCTTGTCTTGTTGAATCATGCATTTTAACCAGGAGGAGTGGGTCAGCAATAGATGCAGAAGCCATCCTTGAGCTTCTGTTTGAAGACAGTGGGGAGACTTTTCTTAGGCAGTGGGGAGGAAAACTTTCTTTGACCTCCAGGAACATTGGTTGTCCTCATTGTGATGAGAAAGGCAGGAAGTGAGTGGCTGCAGACACCTCAGTTATTTATGCCAGAGTGGTTAAGGGTCCTGATTCATGGTGGAAACAAATGGCTGTGGCCTGGATGCAGTGGGAAGAGGGCAGTGCTCACGACTGGGAGATCCTGCCTGTTGCTGTTTCTGCCTGACCTTGATCCCTGCTGAATGCAGGGGTGTCAGGCCTCTACTGTGCAACGTGTGGTGGGTGGGCCTGCAGTGTCACCTCAGAGCTTGTTAGGCCTGCAGAATGGCAGACCCTGCCCCAGTCCTGCTAATTTTGTTTTGTTTTGCTTTTTGTCTTTTTAGGGCCACACCCTAGGCATATGGAGGTTCCCAGGCTAAAGGTCGAATGGGAGCGGTAGCCGTCAACCTACTCCACAGCCACAGCAACGCGGGATCCAAGCCACATCTGCGACCTGCACCACAGCTCACGGCAACGCCAGATCCGTATACCCCCTGAGTGAAGCCAGGGATCGAACCTGCGTCCTCATGGATACTAGTCAGATTCATTTCCACTGAGCCACGAAGGGAACTCTGGTCCTCTTAATCTGGATCTGCATTTTAAACACGTCCCCGGGTGGTATTAATTGTCAGACATTCCTTCATGGTTACAAAGAATATTCTTTTCGAATGAACAAGGAAGAGGAAATGACCAGCACACACTTGCTCCCTAGATTGCTGGGGAGAGCTGGTGCTCAAAGCTGGGTTCAACCTCTGGCCCTCCACCACCAAAAGGAAAGGGGCTGGGGTTTTTCAGAAGACTGCTGAGCCCATTCCCCTCCCATTGCCCATCTCTTCCCTTCCCTCATTGTATGCAAGACACTGTCAAATGGGGGGACCCAAGAGGGAAGGACAAACTCATTCTAAATCAGAAGTGAGGAAGAACAGCCCCAGTGGCTTACCCTCCCTACCCCAACATTGGGAGGTGTTTCGAGTCCTTAAAAATTTGCCAGAGCAGTCAGTAGGCAGTTCTCCCCAAATTCTAGCCAAGTAGTTGAAACATCCATCCATTCATCCATCCACCTACACACCCACCTACTCTTTGAAGAGTAAATCTTCAGTGCTGAGTTACGTGCACTGTGAATATGGGAGACCACAAGAATGACAGAATGGGGAGTTCCCGTTGTGGCTCAGTGGTTAACAAATCCGACTAGGAACCATGAGGCTGTGGGTTCGATCCCTGGCCTTGCTCAGTGGGTTAAGGATCCGGTATTGCCGTGAGCTGTGGTGTAGGTTGCAGACGCGGCTCGGGTCCCGCGTTGCTGTGGCTGCGGCGTAGGCTGGCAGCTACAGCTCCTCTTAGACCCCTAGCCTGGGAACCTCCATATGCTGCAGGTGTGGCCCTAGATAAGGCAAAAAGACAAAAAAAAAAAAAAAAGAACGACAGAATGGGAGCCACTGGATGGTAAGTGGACCTGACCCAGTATATGTAACCCTCTCCTCACCCTCGCTTCTTCCTTCCTACTTTCCTAGCAGGTGCAGGGCTCTAGGGCTACCATGCTCTTTCCATAACCTCATGTGCGAGTGGAGCAGGTGGCCTCTCTTTGCCAGATTCTTCTTTTTTTTGCCCCAGAGGTGCCCAAGTGCCTCAATCTCAGAGATGAAGGGAAATTCTTGCAATGACTGCCTTTTATTTCTTTTTTTAAATAAAATTGTGGTAAGGTAAATGTAACATAAAATTGACCATTTTAGCCATTTTAAAGTGCACGGTTTTATGGCATTTAAGTACATTCATATTGTTGTGCAAATATCACCACCACCATCTCCTGAAATTTTTTATCTTACTCCAGTGAAATCTATACTAAATAAACAATGATTTCCCATTTTCCTCCTCCCCTTGGCCCACAACAGACACCATTCTACTTTCTGTCTCTATGAAGTTGAATATTCTAGGAACCTCATGTAATAGGAATCATACAGCATAATGTCTTCAAGATTCACCCATGTTGTAGCATACCAGAATTTCCTTCCTTTTTAAAGCTGAATGTATCACGTTTTGTTTATCTCTTCATCCACCATTGGACAGTTGGGTTGCTTCCATCTTTCGGCTCTCGTGAATAATGCTGCTGTGAACACGGATGTGCAAACATCTGTTTGAGTCCTAGCTTTCACTTCTTTTGGGTATACATCCAGAAGTGGAATTGCTGGATACTGTGGTAATTCTATTTTTAACTTTTGAAGAATCACCACACTGTTATCCTCACCGACGGCACTATTTTGTATTCCTACCAGCAAGGCACAGGGTCCCAATTTCTCAGCAACCTCGCTAACACTGTGATTTTCTGTTTTTGATAATTGCCATCCTAATGGATGGGACGTGGTTATTTCAAGTCAGTTTTCTCCCATCATTTTGTTATTCTCCCAACACTAGCCATGGTCTTTGCCTTGCTTTAAGCTGTGGGGAATTCCTGAAAAGTGGTTGATGATAGAAGCTCCTGCTTTAACCCTTGCTGCCAATTGCTGTTTAACTCTGAGGACATCACATTTAATTTATTTAGTAAGTGTAGTAGGACTCAGGTCAATAAGGTTTCTGGAAGCTGCTGGTGTTTTAGGCTCTGTGCATTTATGGTCTTTGCCTCCATTCTTCCCTCGTCTTTTTTATTTTGAGTGGAAATTGGAGTGTGTGAGTTGAAGGATCAAAGAGGCTGAGAACAGAAGGGAACTGAATAAGACAATCCATTACATTTTGTGATTCTGAGTTCTAACAATGAATCTGGTTTGCCTTTTGGACCTTGACTTTGAGTGGGGTGGTTGGTGGTGTGACATTGGCAGAGACCTGGCAAATGGAATGTCAAGGGCCTTTTTAACAAAAATGGACAGAGGGGTCCAGAGATGTGTACCTTGCTTGCCTCGAAAAATTTCAAGCCTGAGAAGAAAATTAGAGGTTTACTTAACCTAAAGGGCAGATGCTTGCTGAGTTACAGAGTTGAGTGAAGTTGGAACTGGTAAGCTTTGTACTGGGGGATTAAAAACACCACCGGAACAAATAACCACCCAAACCTATGATTCTGGAATACCAGTGTAATGATTTAGAGGAAAGGTGGGGAGCAGGAAAATGAGCAATTTGTTACATGTATGACTCACTGGGGTTGTGTATGTGAATGTTACATTTGGGTGTAGAATTTCTGAGACAATTGGCTTACTGGCTTTCACTGAGGAGAAGAAAAGGGTGTTATTCAGACGGTGGGTATTTTATTCCAGCCTTTGCATCTAGAATGTTTTAAATAAAATACTGAGTATTATGGGAATTGTACAGTTCTGCTTTATGGACCTAAGTGGGAGTGTTTTTTCATTTGTTAAAAAATAAAGCCCCCCAGATTTAACAATCTGTCTGTATAGACTAACATAGCATTGATGTGTTTAAAGCCATGTTCCTTTTTTTCCCTTTAAGATTGGTGCTTTGTCAGGGCTAAAAGTATGGAACCCAGCAAAGAACTGTTTATGACAGTCAGTTCCTGAATTATTGCCTTACATGAGAACCTCATATGGTTATTAAGAGGATTGCGTGAATTAATATATAGGTTGGACTCAGTATTTTGTGTTAGCCATTTTTGTTTTTTTTGTCTTTTTAGGGCCGTACCCACGGCATATGGAGGTTCCTAAGCTAGGGGTCCAATAGGAGCTGTAGCCACCGGCCTTCACCACAGCCACAGCAACTCGGGGTCTGAGCTGTGTCTGCGACCTGTACCACAGCTCATGGCACTCTGGATCATTAACCCACTGAGCAAAGCCAGGGATAGAACCCGTGTCCTCATTGATGCTAGTCGAGTTCGTTAACTGCTGAGCCACGACGGGAACTCCGTGTTAGCCATTATTATTGTTTGCTGTCTTTGAACTCCTTACTGTCTGTTCCCCGACAAACAATTTTGGAGCACATGTTCTGTGCCATGCCCTAGGGGTGATGTGCTGGCCTTCATCTTTGTGGTACTAACAGCAATAGCCCCTGTGATCTAAGGCAGTGAGGTAGGCCATGGTTTTTATACACCTGACAACTGTCTTCCCTCTTTTGGAGAGAGGAGAAAGGGTTAACTTTGCAAGGATACCAAAGCATTAGAGAAATCCCTTTGGACTTGATATTTGGACACACATATCAAGATATTTCAAAGCTCTCTTATGGGAGAAGTATAGTTTGGTGTTAACATTTTGAGAAAATACCTTTCTATTTGAAAATAAGCATAACTATTCTTACTATTACAGCAATAGATGAGGAATGACAAGCAAATCACTGGGAAAATAGACTAAAATGTTGACTAATGCAGTGGATGTGTTTCTATTGTACTTGCAAGTAGGAAAATTGTATTATTAAGCAAGGAACTACTTGATAAGTCCAAAAGGACTGTCATAGCAACTACTGAATGTTAACTTGAAAAACTTTTAGCTCGGCTAAATCTCTTGATACTAGAAGAGAAATTATATGCATATGGAAGAGATTAAAGAAGTTAAATCTTCCTGCGAGTATGGTTATCTTATACGGACTTGTACCATTTATGATATATTGAATTATCAGTTTGGCTAGAGGCAGCGTGACAGGATAACAAGTCTGAGAATTTCCCTCCCAAACTAGGAAGCTGCAGCTACATTTGTTTGCAAGGGTGGAAAAGAGATGCAGTCTGTAGACTTTCCTAAGAGAAGGTTGTGTCAGGGCAGGGGCCTCATTAGGACAGGCGGCTGGCTTTCCCTTGGTGAACGTGCTGGCGTGAGGTCCGGGGACTCATCCACTGCTGGGGTTGGCTAAGACCTGGACTGGAAGCTCTGGCTTTACCCAGAGGGAGACAGGACGGAGACCTGCCTGGGCTTCTAAGTGATACCTCTGGAAAGAAGTGGATTCCTGTGAACGCTGTTCAGTGGGTGAGCCCGGCTCTTTGAAGAGATGGTGGTAGGGTTCGGGAGGAGCAGAGTCAAGGATGGGGCTGAAATTTCCAAATTGGATTCATATCATTCAGTTGTGCAGGGGTGAAGGCTCGGAAGATCCTATTTTGAATGTGCTAAGTTTGATGTGCTCATGAGATTTCCCAGGGGAGACAGAGCAGTGGGACATCTGGGGCTGATGCTGGGAAGAGAGATCTGAGTGTGAGGCAAGGCTCCGGTGGCCATTCCCATGTGGACAGTGGTGATACCATGTGTAGAAGCACCTAGAGAGGCCTGCCCAGAGGTTGACCAGGAGGAGATCGCAAGTGCTAGGGGTAAGCGTTCTAGGTGGGGTTCGTAGGGTCACTTTACTGTGAGAGGCCAAGTAGGATAAAGGCTAAAATGTCCTTTGGGTTTACGTATACATAGTAGGTGTACAAATATTTGTAGAGTTGTATCACTCTGTTCTCCATAGTTCAGAAGAGATACTGGCTTAGCCTTGTAAATACCTTTTTTTTTTTGGCTTTTTTTTTTTTCGGTCATTTTTATGTCCGTACCATGGCATATGGAGGTTCCCAGGCTAGGGGTCTAATTGGAGCTACAGCTGCCGGCCTTCGCCACAGCCACAGCAACGCGGGATCCGAGCCACGTCTGCAACCTACACCACAGCTCACCCTAACACCGGAACCTTAACTTACTGAGCAAGGCCAGGGATTGAACCCGCAACCTCATGGTTCCTAGTCGGATTCGTTTCTGCTCAGCCACGACGGGAACTCCCAGCCTTGTAAAAATCTTATAGTAACACACTGACTAAAAATTCTTGTGGTATTTGTGAACATTTGCAGGTTTCCTTGCCAAGCATCATGTGTGTTTGTTTCACATATTGCTGTGTCCATATTTTTATGAATTCCTGAAATAATGAGCTCTGAATTAGAGATTTTTCTGTTCTTTCCTGTGATTCTTATACTTCTTACTTTTATAGTTTGTGCTCTTGGAGCTATAGAATCATGGTACAAATCGAAGAGAATTAGAAACTGCTTGTTTTAGCAAAGATATTCTGCAGCCCCCATCAGAATGGATGGAATAAGAAATTTGACATTATCACCTTCTGGTGAGAATGTGGAACGGCTGGAAGCCTCATGTACCACATACAAAGATCAAACACTTGGAACATCAGCAATATTTACTAAAGCTGAGCGTATACATTATGACCCAGTGATTTACTTCTGGGCATATATGCAACAGAAACCAGTGCTCTTTACTTAGTTCACAGCAGCTTTATTAACAATAGGTCCAAACTGGAAAAAAGCCCATATGTCCATTAACTGGTGCCTTTACACACAAATCTGTATAACTACACAATGGAATACTACTCAGCAATAAAAAGGAATGAAATACCAGTCTTTGCAACAAATGGATGAAAGTTTGAGGCAAAGTGTTGAGCAAAAGAGAAAAGACACAAAAATATATACACTATAGGATTCCATTTTCTGGTGGTTCAAAAACAGGCAAAACTATCCCATAATAAGGCTCAGAATAGTGGTCACCTATGAGAAGGTATTGATTCTACAAGGTGTATATGTGTATATGTAAGTAAAAATGAATGGAGCCGAATGCATGTGATTATTAAAAGTTCTAGTTAATTTGGCAACTATTAGATTTTAGTGCAACACGATGTAAAATATTTGCTCCACAGAATTTAACTGTATTTTGAAGTTCCCATTGTGGCTCAGTGGTTAACGAATCCAACTAGGAACCATGAGGTTGTGGGTTCGATCCCTGGTCTTGTGCAGTGAGTTAAGGATCTGGCGTTGCCGTGAGCTGTGGTGTAGGTTGCAGACGCGGCTTGGATCCCGTGTTGCTGTGGCTGTGGCATAGGCTGGTGGCTACAGCTCCGATTAGACCCCTAGCCTGGGAACCGCCATGTGCTGCAGGTGTGGCCCTAGAAAAGGCAAAAAGACAAAAAAAAAAAAGAAAAAGGAATTTAACTGTACTTGAACTTGTGATTTTCATACCATTTCCCCTGTCCCTTGGAATCACTTAGAACACACGCCCACAAATAGCCTTAGAAGATGGTCCTTAAGGCAGGTCTTGTCCAGTCTTTGGGGTAGTTAATGAAGCCGGGATATTTATTCTTTTTTATCGTTCTCTCCAGGGTGTATTGTTATTATTATGCGCTAGGACCTGAGCTAAGGTGAAGTGACTGAGTCTCTTGCGTAAGATACAAAATTTAAGGGCAGGGGAGTTGCCGAAAAATTTAAGTCATCAAGATCAACACTATTTTATTGCAGCATTTCTAAACAAAATTTAAATAATGCAAAGAAATCTATGATGAAAAATCAAAAAATTTATTTTATTTATTATTTATTTATTTGTCTTTTTAGGGCCACACCTGCAGCATATGGAGGTTCCCAGGCTAGGGGTCTAATTGGAGCTACAGCTGCCAGCCTATACCACAGCCACAGCAATGCCAGATCCGAGCCACACTGCGACCTACACCACAGCTCATGGCAACGCCAGATCCTTAACCCACTGAGCAAGGCCAGGGATTGAACCCGCAACCTCATGGTTCCTAGTCGGATTTGTTTCTGCTGTGCCATGACAGGAACTCTCCCAAATTTAAAAAAAGACAGAATTGGTATTACTGATTTTTCCTTCTACCTGATGCCCTAACATGAATTGGTCAGGTGTACTGTTGTTGGCTAAAGATGGAGCCAAGAGGAGTCTCTAAGACTTGAGAAACATAGACTTGACCTGACTGTATGATTTAAAAAGAGTGAAAGTGAAAGGACAAGGCTGATAAAGACTGAACTGATTCTGTTAATGCTTTTATGTTTTGTGAATGAAAATAACTGTTATTCTTGGGAAAGCTTCTCAGTATAGTAAACATTTTAACAAAGGGAATAATGTCTAAAAGTACTTATGATAGCCCTTAAAATACCGTGATTGTTCTTTAAATTTTTGTGAACTTTGCCGCGTTAATTTATGGCAAGGGTGACATTGGAGTTATAAATCAAAACAGGAGGTTGTCAAGGCTTAGATAACTTATTCATGGCGTTAACAAGGTATAAAACACTGTCTTTTGCTGTGTACCTGTGTTTAACAGTAGAAAAAGTTAATGATTGTCCACCTTTCAGCTAATCATGTGATTGCTGTTGCTATAATTACTTGGTAGGCAGGGACAGACTCATGTAATTTGTTAGCCTTGGTTCTGGATGCTTACAAACATGCGTGCTATTGTTTGTCACCAAGCGGGGTTTCTGAAACATGGCCTTCTTTGTCTTTTTCTGGTGAATAAGCCCCAAGATTCATGTCCATTTGGCTCTTCATTGCGATGGAGATGTGTTGCATGGACTGAGAGAGCGATTCCAGGTTTTTCAGCTTTTCCAATTGCTATGGATACGGTGTCAGTGCCAACTGGAGTTTCCTCTCCATCAGTTTCCTAGATTTCCCCTTAGAAGCTGAAATCCTTGCCCATCCTGATCCTAAGGTGCATTTTTTTCAAATGTAGAAGGCTTTTAAGAGTGTACCGTGATGGGAATTGGTTTCAAAAAATTGCGCCAGAGAGGGTTACAACTTCCCAAACTTGTAAAACCTCACTTCTTTGTTCCCGTCCCCCAGCGCCTTCCTTTTGCTGTGCGTGGTTTCCTCCTAGTAACAGGCAGTGATCGGTGGGAAAGTCAAGCTGGCCGAGAGCCTCCGTGTCAGGGACAGTGAATCGCCTTGGTTCCTGGAAGGGCCGGTACCCTGGGCAGCAAAGCCCACGTGGTGGCATCCTGGCCTTTCCTTGGATGTGAAAAGGTTTTTCATTAGGAGTTGCGCTGCTTTAATAGATATTGGGCTTTTCAGATCTTTTCTTTCCTCTGGTATTAGTTTTGGTCAGTTGCTTATTTCAGGGAGCAGGTCCATTTCATCTAAGCTGTTGAATTATTGTCTTTTGAACATCCGGAAGATCTTGTGGGATGCCCCCACCTATTATTTCTCTTTTCAAAGGAACTGCTGGATCCGAGTAAGTTAGCTCAGGAAACTGGGTGGGGGGCGGTTTGAGGAAAGGGAGGAGGGAGGCAGTGGAGGAAAGGGCGCTCGGACGTGGGGGAGGGCGGGGGCGGGGCCTGGGCTTGGCGCCTCCTCTCTCCCGACGAGCGGCTGAGGAAGGGCGGTCACGTGGGCGGTGAGCTCATTAGGCAGGGGACACCAGCTGTGCTATTATTAGGGCTTTAAAAGTCCCTGGCAGATGTTCTCAGGCGGAGTTCCAGCCGCGTTCACTTCCCACATATGGCATAATACAGTACATGGAAAAAGAGCGACTCGGAAACAAATAGCTTTTCCATGAAACACATCATTCCTTTTTTCCCATGAACTTTTTCCTTTCCTTTCTTTCTCTGTCCCTCCCTTGGTGTCATTTTCTCTCTCTGCTGTTCCTTTTGTCTCTCTGTGTTTCTTCTTTATTTTCCCTCTTTGTTTCTCTCTCTTTCTCTCTCTGCCGTTGTTCTCTCTCCCCACCCCCGTTCTCTTTCTTTCTTCTCTCTTCGCTCTCCTCCCCTCCCTCTCTCCTCTCTCGTTTGTGTTCCTGTGTTTTCACTCCCCTGGCACTCCCTCTGTCTTCTTCCATACTTCCTTATTTTCTCCTTTTAGGCCTTTTTTTTTTTTTTTTTTAATAATCGTATTGAAGTATAGTTGATTTCTGCCATACAGCAAAGTGATTCAGTTATACATATATGTACATTCTTTTTTTTTTTTAATTTTATTTTTTATCACCGTACCCGTAACATATGGAAATTCCTGGCCAGGGATTGAATCGGAGCTACAGCTGCTGCAACGCTGGATCCTGTAACGCACTTCGTCGGGCTGGGGATTGAACCCCTACTTTCTCAGCCACCAAAGCCACCTCAGTCAGAGTCTTAACCCACTGTGTCACAGCGGGAACGCCCTATATAAACATTGTTTTTCATATACGTTTTTTTTCCATTATGGTTTATCACAGGATATTGAATATAGTTTCCCGTGCTATACACTAGTTTCCTTGTTGTTTATCCATCCTATCTATAATAGTTTGCATCTGCTAATCCCAATAGGCCCTTTTATTTAATCCTGGGTTGGACTAGAAAAAGACACAGTAGGACAAGAAGAGAATTTGCCCGTTTTAGGTGAAAAGTGAATCTCAGCATTTCAAGAAAGTATAAGGAGTGCAGGTGAATCTGAGGGTGATCCTACACCGGCAGTTGTTTGGCTGCGCACCTGTTTCAAATGCCTTCTTCACTCCTTTGGGACACCGGTGGCTATAAGGTCACTCTAAACCCGAACAGACCGATGAGATGGCCCAGGGCAGTGGTAATTTTTGTTTAGCTTGGCTCACAGTTTGTGTGTCGTTGGTTCTGCTGATGATCTCTCCTCCCGCTGTGGTCCTGCATCTCCTTGATCAGCTTTTGTCAGTCAGTTTCCTCATGGCTCTCCCCTCCCCCTTTTTACAGTGACTTACATCTCAGCTTGGAACCACAAGCTAGAATCAATATCAAACTGACTTCATGTTCTTATTCTAGGGGACTGTACAAGTAATGCAAGTAATGTGTCGTTATGTGATAGGACCCCAGTGTATTTTCTTTAAAGCTCAGAGTGATGCAAGCTTCATTATACAAGTTTCCTACTGTTTACATCAAAGTGCTGATGTTTGATATATTTACATTACTTGTGTAGCTATGACACAACATTATATGCTTATTTAAAAAAAAAGAAATAATAAATGCATACGTTAGCCTTATTTCATACTCTGATGATGGCCATAGTAGTCAGAAATAGACCTTAAGAAAAGCTTCTGAAACCTAGGCATTTTTCTTCTAGAGAGAGTAAATATAACTGTTTTAGAAAAATACTTTTTTGAATTTAAAAAATTATTTAGTTGTAAAAAAGATGAAAATAAAAACGCCCCAAACCTGAACCTATAGAGTGAGTTCAGTAGGAGAAAAGTGATCCTGAACTTGGCGACTAATTATTTCCATAGATTTTTCTGCTGATCGAGAGATTGGGAAAGAAAAATAGGAGTAGCCTTTTTTCATTTTCCTAACTTTGTCTGGAGAAGGAGAATCCTACAGACTGGGAGGTGCACGTCCGGAGCTCCGGGCTATGGGCAGAAATGTGTGCGTGCCCCATGGCTTGTATTTGCTGAGTGGTTTATGTTTATGCCAGAAATGTGGTTGGTTCTGATTTCTTCTGTCTTCAGCGGCTAAGAGTCACCTTTGGTTGGAGTTGGTGCATTCTTGGCGGAGTAGGGAGCTGGGGATCTACTTAGAAGGAAGTTTGCTAAGTGGTGTGGAGTGACTTCCCTGGGCCAGGCATTGAGATGTGACGGTAAGATTTGACAGTCCTGGTCTGGGGGCAGGCAAGAGGGACACAAACGAGTAACAGATGTTCTCTGTAGTGTTAGGTAGCAACTAGGGGTGACGGACAGAGACAGGGGGCTGTGCAGGCATGTTTAGGGAGGTTATGGTGAGCAGAGACCCAGTCACAGTGGGGGGAGGGGAGTGAGCCGTGGGAAAAAACGGGGGAGGCACTGAGTCCCCGGCAGGGCAGACAGCAAGTGCCCAGACCCCTTGCAAGAAGGCCAGTGTGACTGGTGGACACGGGATGGTCAGGGCAGGCCTGCGCCCCACTGGCTTTCCAGACCGTGGGTGGGAGTTGAAATTTTAATCTGAGTATGACTGGAAGGAAGCTGCTGGAGGATTTTGCACAGAGGAGTGACATGAATTGATTGATTTTTTTTTTTCAGGGATCCCCCAGCTACTGGGCGGAGAGCCTGCGGGGTATGGGGCTAGTGGTGGAAACTGGGAGAGAGGAGAGGTTGGAACAGCTGAAGGCCAGTGAAAGGTCGTGATGTGGCCCAGGGGCTGGAGACTCAGGACAGCTGGCTGTGGGTGTGAGGAGCCACAGGCAGAGAAAATCGAGTGTAATGTCTTGGATCTTAACACAAATTCTAAGTGGGCTTTTTTTTTTTTTTTGGTCCACTCCTGGGGCATATAGAAATTCCCAGGCCAGGGATCAAAGCTGAGCTACAGCAGTGACAGCGCTGGATCCTTAACCTGCTGAGCCACCAGGGAACTCCCTAAATGGAATTTTTAACACTGCAAAGCATTTACCCAATTTTAAAATCCTGGTGTTAGAAATCATTACGGGTAATTTGTTGGTCAAGCAGTTGGTAGAGACACTGGGGTTTAAGTTTTCTGAACACCAAGGAAATGAGTGGAGTCCTCTTCATCTCAAGCTGGAGCTAAAGAATGAGAGGGACAAGAATGCTGTTTTCTTTTAAGGCTGAGAAATGACTCTTGGCAGAACTCAGAAGGTACCGCTCAAACTTCACCCCAAATCAACAAGCATGAAGTAACCACTGAACAGACTGCGGAGGAAGAGGATCCATATGCCTCAGGGCGCAGTAACAACTGATGATAGCTAACCTTAGCAATGTGGATTTTCAAAATTGAAAAATTTCCAAAGAGTCTTAAAGGAACTTGATAATATTGTCCCAGTATGAGTATGCACATTTGTTTAGCCTGTGTCTGGGAATAGTGCCCTATTGGATATTGGCTGTTTTATTTATTTATTTTTATTTCTTATTGCAATGTAATTGATTTACAATGTTGTTTCTGATGTACAGCAAAGTGATTCAGGTTTTATATATATATATATATATATATATATATTTATGTATAATATGTACATACACATGTATATTCCTTTTCAGATTATTTTCCATTACAGTTTATTACAAAATATTTAATATAGTTCCCTATGCTATACACTACGACTTTGCTGTTTATATATTTTACATGTAGTAGTTTGTATCAGCTAATCCCAAACTCCTAATTTATCCCTCCCCCTACCCTTTCCCCTTTGGCAACCGTAAGTTTGTTTTCTATGTCTGTGAATCTGTTTCTGTTTTGTAAATTAGTTTATTTGTATCATTTTTTATTTTATTATTATTATTATTATTATTATTATTATTATTATTTTTGGTCTTTTTGCCTTATCTAGGGCCGCACCTGCAGCATATGGAGGTTCCCAGGCTAGGGTTCTAATCAGAGCTGTAGCTGCCGGCCTTCGCCACAGACGCAACGCGGGATCTGAGCCGCGTCTGCAACCTATACCACAGCTCATGGCAACGCCGGATCCTTAACCCACTGAGCAAAGCCAGGGATCGAACCCGCAACCTCATGGTTCCTAGTCGGATTCGTTAACCACTGAGCCACGACGGGAACTCCTGTATCATTTTTTAGATTCCACATATGAGTGATATCATATGACATTTGTCTTCCTCTGGCTTACTTTACCTAATATGATAATCTCCAGGTCCATCCACGATACTGCAAACGGCGTTAGGAAATTGACTATTTTAAAAATGCTTCTCTTTATGAGTGGGGCTGTCTGGGTGCATTTCCGGTTTCCTCACAATGGGTGTAGCTGATAGCACCCCCACCCCCTGCTCCAGGAAGATCAGAATTTCAGGGACCAGGGAGATTAAAGAGATTAAACAGCTGATCCAAGGTTTATCATTATCACTCTTGCTCACCTCAGCAATCTGAGATTATTTCCGTTCCTGTAAGGCTGGCCCTGAGGCATGGCAACAGGGGACAAACGAGACTGCCACAGCTCCTGAGAAGTGAGGGCATGTGGCTGGTCCACCTGTAGCCTTGGAGGGTCCGAGTTAAAAATGCTTCGCAGGTTCCCTTGTAAAGCAGGTGCTGATGCTTCAGGTGGGTCAGAGGCTGAGGTTATGGGTAAAGAATTTGGAGGAACCTGAAGTATTTGAGGACAGAAAAGCACGCTGCTTTTTGGCAGAGGATGGTCAGAATAATCAACACGAGAGCTGGGCTTATTTGGGGACTGCAGTAAGTGAGGATGAGTTATGCCTGGTTATTCCAGAATGTGCTGTGGCTTCCTAGGCCGTGGGGCTTGTGTTTTCAGTGTGAGCAGCACGAAGGGGCTGCCCATTGCCCTGTGCTGTTTATGGCCAGGAGAGTCCTGCCAGGTCTGGTGTGAAAGAAACCCCAGTATATTGCTCTCATGTGCCTCAAGTGTATCAACCTGAAAAGATTTCTTCCCAACCTCGGAGCTCTTCTAGTCCTTTCCACTGTGTCTTACTGGCATCTGAATAAATACCGAAACGATTGAGGATCAAACTAATTCTTATGGCCATTTCATTTATTACTATTGGCTATACGACTGTTGTCCTGTTTTATTTCCTCAAGTTTTTTTTTTTTTAATCACCCTGAGACTGTGTCACAAATCTTCTTTAACTTCATAAAACAAGTGTGGTAGGCTGCTGTACTCCTTAAAATGAAACTTCATTGTCATTAGAATTAAAATACTGGCTGCTCTGTTTGGAAATGTGGGAAGGAAGAGATTTTTCCTGTTGAGTAGGATCAGGTCAGCTCTTTTAGAAACATAAATTCCAGCCTAGTGTTTTCCTTAAAAACTAATATTTCTGTATGTTTATTCTGGAATGATTAGCACATCACAATCTGGGATCTTTTTAATGGGCTCTGGGTAATTACTGTCGCCTCTCATCTCAGCCAGTACAGTCAGCCATTCAGGAGGACAGCTGGTTGCTTATTAGCCACCAGCGGGTGGCCTCCGACCCCTCCTCCTTGGAGATGGTGTAAGGCACAATTAGAGAGGCCTTGCATGGGCATAAGTGATTGCTGGGGCATAAATAATGCAATCTACCCTGTCCCTCTGTGAATGTGGAGGGGTTGAACTGATTTGATGTTCAGAAACCTGAACCTCCTATTCTGGGTCCAGCATGTTGAGGCTCTGTGACCTTGGGCAAGTTCTTAGCCAAGGAGCCTCGATTTTTCTATCCAAGGAGAAAGACTGCATAGTGTGATTGTGGAGATTGAAGGTGATGTACAGAAGGGTTTGCCTGGTTCCGGTTGGCAGCCCATAGCAGGCACTTAGTGAAGGAGCTCTGAGCGTGTTCCTTTGGGGCTGGTGAATTTCAGCCTATTATCCCCTCCTTCCTCCTTTTGCTCCCAGCCTGGCTGCTTCCACCAGGGAAGACTTAAGCATTTGACTTAAGGTCATCTTCCCCTGATCTACTTCTGAATCATTCTGGATTCTGATGACTCACCTAGCACCTTGCCTGTCTCCACTCCAGCAGTGGCCTCTCAGCCCTGCTTTACCCATTGCCCTAGTCACCGCTGGACTTGTGTCATCGCTTGGAGTTAGAAGTTCCACCTCTGAGATCCTAGGCGTAACCGCCCTGTGCTCCAAACCCCAGTCCTCCTGGCCTTTTTGCACACATTCTTGGCGCCACCCAGGTTTCTGATTTCTCCCCCTCCATCCCATCTTGACCTCACTGAGTACCCGCTGCCCTTCCTTGCCGCCACCTGGCAGAACTCTGCCCCTGCTTTTCAGAGGTGGTTGGAGAGGTTATAATCACCTGTCACCCAGCGTGATGACCCTGTAAAGCAGCTTTAGCTGGCCCTCGGGCTCTGCCCAGTGGTTCCTTGGGCTTCTCTCTTTGCCTTTTTGCCACAGTGACTCTTCTAGACTTTCCACGTCTTTCTCAGACACCTGACTGCTCGCCTTCAGTAGATACTCTTTAACAGAGCGAACAGGAGCCGGCGGACTAATTGCACTCCAGCCTTTCTGCCCCGCTTTCTAGACGGGAGGAGGGTCCCGCCTCCTGTGAGGCCAAGGGGGGACGCTCTTCCTGCCTGAGGTTATTGTCAGCCCATCCTTTCCCACCTACTCGGGGCTGGTGGTTGGTCCGTCAGCCCTCCTTTCTGTCTCTTAGGAGAGCCCCATCCTTATCTGTGGACGCCCGCTCGCACCCCAACCCCAGTATCCTATCACATGCTCAGATCTCTATCATCTTTCTAGAGTCCATGTAGGTCCTCCATCCCCTTCACTGCCAGACTCACTGAAACGGCCTCTCCTTCCTCTCCCTGGCCCTGTTACTATCGGGCACCCAAGCCTCTGATGCCTCTAGCACTAGCAACAGTGAATTTGGTCCCAAGTCCAGGGCACAGCCTCCAGTCCTGGTGTTCTTGACCTTTGACGGCACAGACCATCTTATTGCATCCTTTCTATCCTGATATGCTCTTTTCCCTTGGCTTCGGGAAAGCTCCACCCTGGCCACCTCCCTCCTCCCCCTCCCGCCACCCTGCCTCGGTGGCCTGCAGCCTCCTCTGCCCCCGCATAGCCTTTGAATGGCGGAGTCCTCGGGATGTGTCACTTGAGGGGAGCACCTTGCCGTCCGCTCTGCCCCTGGAAACCACCGTGCCGGTGTCCTCAGTTGCCACCACTGCCCAAATCTTGTCTCCTGAACTCAGGACCCATTCACCTCCCTGCCTGCCCTCTGCACACTTCCGTTCTAAGATGCACAAACACTGCCCAGCTCATTACACTACTGCTACTGTGTACCTCGCCCCTCCTCGTACCCACTGAAGAAGGGTCTGCCTAATCACACAGAGGGCATCACTGTTCTCAGCTGCTCAGGCAGGAACCTGGACCCTTTCGTGACTTGCCATTTCTGTCATTCCCTCCCTCCCGGGCGGTTGCCTCCCAGATCTCCCCGAACACCCTGCTGGGCTCGGCTCCTCCAATATTTTCTCTACTCTGCTGCTAAGATGACCTTTCGAAAGTGCAAATCGAATCCCATCAGTCTCCCTTGCTTAAAACCCTTTCAGGAACTCCCCACGGGGCCAAAGAGGCTGCTGCCCTCCTCCCCCTGCTGAAGCCATTCAGAGCTTTTTCAGTTCCCTTGCTGCCTTCCTCCTCTGGGGCTTTGCCTGTGCCCCCGCCTCTGCCTGTGGAACGTGCCCCCACTCCCCGCCTCCCTTCTCTGCGCAGCTTCCTGGCAGCCTGGCTAATTCCTGCTCACCTTTTAGTTCTGACCTGAGGTTGGCCTTGGAAGCCTTTCCTGGCACCAGGTCACCCATCTGTATCAGCAGTACCCCCACCCACCCCCGCGTCACTGCTGATATTTTTGTCTGTGGCCCCTTGGGGGTCAGAAACATCGTGAGTGGCTTCAGTTGGACGGTGGAGGGCACGCCGATGTCTGACCAGGCATTCGGTCCTTGACCCAAAGGGCCCTTCTTGTCTGCGTGTTACAGGGGACAAGAGCTTGTTGAGATAATTGCTCGTCACAGATTTGCAGGTTCCACGAGGGTAGGGATTTTTTTGTCAGATTCACTTTCTGTTTTATTGCCACTTACTGGTAAGGACACATAGTGGTACCTGGCATGCACTAGGCACTCGATAAATATTTGTCAGAGGACCGAAGAGCAGAAGTGAGATTTTCAATCTCAGCTCGGTCAGTTTTCATGATGCTAATTTAAGTGACTCTGTCCCTCTGCCAGGATGCTAGAAGGGCACGGATTTGGAAACAGGAGCCAGCCTCACAGGAGCCAGCTTTCTCTGCAGCCTCCCTGTGCTCTCTTTTATCACACATTTGTGAACCTTTTAAAATCACAAGTTGTAATCACCAGAGCCATGTAACAGAATTCTTGGGTCATGAGATAGCTGTGGCCGCTCTGACTCATGTCGCAACTTGGGAAAATTGATGTGTTTCTGGTCCTGAGGATTAGAGGCAGAATATCCTTACTTTCAGGCCAGATCTGTCTCTGTTGAAGTGCTTTTAACACTTTATGCTCCTTTGAAATTAACCTGGCAGAGCACAGCAGATAGCGCTGTGGAACCGAGGAACAGAGCCGTGCCGTGGGGATCCGATACAAACGGAAGCTGCTTTGATAGTTTTAGGAGTCAAGTAACTAATTAGAGAAGCTTCTTTGTCATTCTTTTATTGGGCACATACTTATGGCCTGTTCATCTTTTGCCCATTTTCTTTTACAATCTTACTCACTGGTTTATGAGTTTTGTTTTTGGCCTTTCCCCTGAATAGAACGGAAGCTGCTAGAGGTGAGGGGCCTCATATGTCGTGTGCTCAGGACCTAGCACGGTGCCTGCTTTCTGATTTTTTCAGATAGAGACAGCGTTGTTTTTTCCGTTCCTACCCGTATGCCTTTCATTTCCATTTCTTGCCCGGTTGTACTGGGCAGAGAACTTCCAGCACTGTGTTGAGTAAGAGTAGTAGAAGGGGACACAACTGCCTTATTTCTGACCTTAGAGGGTGTGATGGTTAGTTCATTGTATCACTGGGGCTAGGCTATAATGTTATGCAAACACTAATCTAGCTGTTACTGTGGAGGGATTCTGTAAATGTGATTAAAGTCCATAATCAGTTGACTTTAAGTCAAGATTATTCTAGAAAACTAGCATAACGTTTTTTATTGAATGAATGGCAGGCAGGGTCCTGGGAATCGTGAGCAGACACTCAGCCCTGCCCCTTGGAGTTTATAGTAGGGTTTTGTAGATAGACACAATCAAATGGAAAGTTGTAGCTGTGATCAAGAGGCTGCTGTGCTTGGAGGGCTGTCATAGGAGCTTTTGACTTTATGGGGTTTGAGAAGGCTCCCCCGAGGAGCCGAGAGCTAAAGGAAAATAATCCAGTCAGAGGGATGGGGCTAGGCCATTCAGATGGAGGAGGCTCATGATGTGTTGGGAGAGTGTGTAGGGGAGCTAAGCTGAGCAAGATCTCTTTCAGTCTCTAAAACTGAGCTGTAATACTTACCTGTCCTTCCTTAATGATCACAACAGGTAACATTTATTGAGCATTTACATGGATTATAGCATTCATCCTCCCAGTGACCCGTCTGAGATGGGTTCATAGACACCAATTAGAGGTTGCTCAGCCGTCCGGGTGAAAGGTTCGAGTCCGGGCAGCCTCACTGCACAGCCCTCACTTCTGAGTGATTGTGTGTGGTGTGATGTGCCGAAGATGCCGTCAGTCCTGGATTCCTGAGAGGCGATTCAGGGGGACTCTGCAGGGACAGCTGCTGGATCATGTATAATTGAAAGTCAGCGTTATAATGTCCTCAGCAACTGGCCTGACACGGTGTGGATCAGAGAGCTCTATTGCCTTTTTCTGATGGGGGACTTCGAATGCAGGGAGGCAGCAGATTAGGGCTTCACAGAGGGTTATGACTCATCGGATTTTTAACCCAGAGTTAAAAATCTTTCAAATAGAGTCTCCTTCTAGGGCTGCTGCAAGAGTGCTGGGATATTCCATTATACAGATATACACGTTTTATTTATATAGTCATCAGTTAGTTGATGAATATTAGGTTGTTTCCACCTTTTTTTTTCTTTTTAGGGCCATACCCTTGGCATGTGGAAGTTCCCAGGCTAGGGGTCAAATCTGAGCTGTAGCTACCGGCCTTTGCCACAGCCACAGTAACCCAGATCCAAGTACATCTGCGACCTACACCACAGCTTGTGGCAATGCTGGATCCTTAACCCACTGAGTGAGGCCAGGGATTGAACCTGCATCCTCATAGAAACTAGTTGAGTTCTTAACCCGCTGAGCCACAATAGGAATTCTTGTTTCCTCTTTTTGACTTTTATAAGTAATGCTTCTATGAACATTTGTGTTACAAGTTTTTATGTAGATGTGTGACCCATGTTTTCATTTTACCTGGTTATATACCTGGTGGAACCGCTGGTCATATTGTAGAACCTCCAGGACAGTGTTGAATGGAGGCGGTGAGAGTGGACAGCCTTGTCTTGTTCCTGATCATTTGGGGAAAACATTCAGACTTTCACTGTTAAGTTTGATGTTATCTGTGAGTTTGTCATAGATGCTCCTTATCAGGTTAAAGAAGTTTCCTTTTATTCCTAGTTTGTTGAATTTTTTTTTTCTTTTATGGCCGCACTCACGGCATATGGAAGTTCCCAGGCCAAAGGCTGAATCAGAGCCACAGCTGCAACCTACACCACAGCTTCAGCAATGCCTGACCCTTTAACCCACTGCCCCAATCCAGGGATCAAACCTGCACCTCTGCAGCAACCCTCAAGATGCTGCAATTGGATTCTTTTTTTTTTTTTTAGCGCCTCACTGGTGGCATATGGAGGTTCCCAGGCTAGGGGTCCAACCAGAGCTTACAGCTGCCAGCCTACGCCACAGCCACAGTAACACAGGATCCAAGCTGCGTCTGCGATCTACACCACAGCTCAGAGCAACGCCAGATCCTTAACCCACTGAGCAAAGTCAGGGATAGAACCCGCGTCCTCATGGATACTAGTCGGGTTCATTAACCACTGAGCCACAACGGGAACTCCTGCAGTTAGATTCTTAACCCACTGCCCCACAGCAGGAGTTCCTTTTGAATGTTTTATCATGAAAGTTTGTTGAATTTTGCAAAATACGCGTTTTCTTCATCTCCTGAGCTAGCCATATGACTTTTATCCTTTATTAATATGGTATATTACAATAAATGATTTTCAGAAATGGCCTTGATACTTTTTAAAATATTTTTCAGAACTGCCATTAAAAGAAAGTACTTTTTCTTTTCAATGAAATACGGACTGCTCAATAGAAATTGCTTGCGCTTGCAAATTGTTTTTCATTGAACTAAAGTTCTTCATCCTTTTTTCTTTTGGAAAGTGAACCCACAAGAGTGATCGCTTCACAGTGTATGTCCTGGAGAAGGAATGTGGTTCTTAATTTGGATGATGATGAATGGCTGCTGCACTCTCTAGGGCTGATTATGTATTGTTGCTACCGCCGCGATTACTGTCTCTAATACTGAAGTAGACCCTGACCTGTCATGTTCTGAAGTGCGGCTAATTATACTGATCGCTTTGTCTCGTCTTTTAAAAAGAATGATGATCCTGGGTTCTTATTACCGGAGGATGCTGGTCTCCTTTGTAAAGAATACATTAGGAAGGATGCTTATGTGGAATTTGATCCCGGGAACTCTGCTTTACAGTTCTTGCTGACCTTTCCTCCCCCTTTCGGGCTAAGGATTAGCGTATCTGTGACCGTTATTGTGGGTTTATGGGCAGGAGCTTAGCAACTGTTCCATGGCACTCAGCTGTCTCAGTTGGTCTCTGCTTTTAGTTCTCCTCCTGCCTGTCCCAGCTCTCGCCCCACTCCCCTCCCCCACCCTCCACCTTGCCGCCCCCTCTCCTCCTGTCTTTCCCCCATGTCTCGTCCTCCTGTCCCTTCCCCATGGCTTCTCCTGCTGGTGGCTCTCTTTCCTCTTCCTCTCCCCCCTTCTCTCCTGACCTCTTCTTTTCTTTTTCTAGTCCCCTCCTCCTGACCCCTGCCCTCCCCTTTCCCCCTCTGTCTTGGGAATCCTTTGTCCTTACTCTGACCCCAGTCCCCCTCCATTGCCCCAGCCCCCCAGCTTTAGACAGATGCTGTCTTTGGCTCTTTGCCTCTGGGTTTCTCCAACTCAAGCCGCTGTGTCCTGTTTTCTCCGTGGAGACGGGGAGTTAAGGGGATGCCAGCGTCCCTGGTCCCAGACAGGCTGTGTCTGCAGAGTCTGGCCATGTCTGAGCCAGTCGGTGGCTTTGCTCCTTGGTGTCCCCAGTTCTCACAGTGGCCTGTTGAGGGAGCAGGAGCCCTCCCCCCTCCTTCCCCAGGGGCCTGGGATTTGGAAGAGGACAATGCTTCGGCCGCTTAAAGCTCTTGATGACTTGATTGGACAGCTTTCTTCCTGGCCCTTTAAAAGTGCTTTAGGTTGGCAGGAGGCAGTATAGTTTAAATAAAACAAAATGATGATTTTGATAATAGTATATTATACTATATTGAAAATGGGAAACAAGTGTTTGCTGTCTGGTTGGGATTCTTTGTCTTGAGAAGTGGGTTGGTTTGGGATGGAAAGCATGGCCCATGATCAGCTAGTTCTCTTGACTTGCTGGAACCCATGTGCCCTTGTTCCCTGGCCTGGGTACAAACCCGCCTTTCAGGTGGCCCCAGGCACTGGGTTGTCTCGTCCTCCTGATTGTGGACCATAAAACTGATGTTGGAAGTTTTTTTCTTTCTTTCCCTTTTTTTTTTTTACTTATTTTATTTTGTTTCTATTGTTTGGAATTTTTAAATATTGCTTTCTCAGTATTACTCGGTACTCCCTTACTCCCGTGTACCTTTTATTTTTTTGTTGTTGTTGTTGTTTTTTTTCAAAGGCCGTTTGGACATTGTGTTATGTAGAAGGAGTTTTCTCGGTGTAAGAGGATAAGTTTCCTAGAAGGTGGAGCCAATAAATTGGATTTTCTAGTACAAGTTTTGCCTTGCCGTGCCAAGAGCCCAGAGCCAGACCGCCCAGATTCTATCCCCCTCTGTGCCACTTGCCAGCTGTGTGGCCATTTCCTAAGTTTCGTTTCTTTCTTTCTCTCTTTCTTTCTTCCTTTTCTTTTCTTTTCTTTCTTTCCTTCCTTCCCTCCATCCTTCCTTCCTTCCTTTCTCTTTCGATCTTTTTGTTTCCTAGGGCCACACCCGCGGCATATGGAGGTTCCCAGGCTAGGGGTCGAATTGGAGCTACCTACAGCCGCTGGCCTACACCACAGCCACAGCAACGCGGGATCTGAGCCGCATCTGCGACCTACACCAAAGCTCATGGCAACACCGGATCTTTAACCCACTGAGCAAAGCCAGGGATCGAACCTGTGTCCTCATGGATGCTAGTCGGGTTTGTTAACTGCTGAGCCACGACAGGAACTCCCATTTCCTAAGTTTCTAAAGTTGCATTCTCCTCCTCCTCAGTAGAACTGAGATGGGGTGCCTCTTGCCTCAGGTGGTGAGGGTGAGGACCGGTGGTATATGGGAAGTGTTTATTAATAAAGGCTGTCTGTTAGTTATGAATATTTAGTAGCAAAGGTCAACCCTTGAAACAGCCACGAGCCTGCTGTGCATTTTCCTTTTTTTTTTTTCTTTCTGTGATTCTGTTTTTTCACTTGAGTTACATGATTTCTCTGGATTTTTAGGTTAGCCCAGTTAAAGAAATTAAAGCCGTAAAACCAATTTCCTTGAAGAAAGTAAAATCTTTACCAGCTGATGCCTGCGTATTTCTTAAAAAATTTTTTTTCTTATAAGATTTGGCAGTTTTAAAATGTGATGATTAAAATTTCTCAAAGCAGAAATCTATTGGTACCATAAATTTCTGCTCGTGAGAATATGTTTTATAGCATGTTATATCTATAAATATATACGTCTTCATTTTATAACCTTATTAAGAAGCTAGACTCATATTCATTTACGGGAAACCCAGTGTGGAAACTGTTCCATGTTAGAAGTTTTAAAGGTAGAATCATTGTTATTTAATTCACTTAAACAAAAACTGAAGGTTCAGAGTTCCTGCTGTGGCTCAATAAGATCAGTGGCAGTGTCTCTACAGTGCTGGGACACAGGTTTGATCCTCAGCCTGGCACAGTGGGTTAAGGATTGGCGTTGCTGCAACTGAGGCATAGATTGCAAGTGTGGTTTGGATCTGATCCCTAGCCTGGGAGCTCCATATGTTTGGGGGCAGCCAAAAAGAAAAAGAAAACAAACAAAAAAGCAAAAACTGAAGGTTCTCCCTGAGGTTGGGGGGTCACTGTGGGTCCAATCTGGGATAAGGGAGACCAGACGCCCTTTGTCTAATGCTAATATTTAAAGATTGGGCCTCAGAGGCCCCTGGACTCTCCATTTACTGCCTTGGTTGGGCCCCAGCCTGGACCCATTTCTCACCCCAGCCTGAAGTTGTCCTGCGATCCTGAGGCCTTGCCATTGTCTTCTGCCCTTAGCCACGACTTCTTCACCTGGGAGGGTTAGAAAGCAGGCCCTTGTGTTTAGTAACCTGGAAACACTGTCTAGTGTACTCTTTATTCAGAGGTCTTTCTTTTTTTTTTGTCTTTTTAGGGCCACATCCCAGGCATATGGAGGTTCCCAGGCTAGGGGTCAAATTGGAGCTGTAGCTGCCGGCCTACACCACAGCCACAGCCAAGGCCAGATCCAAGCCACGCCTGCGATCTACACCACAGCCCACAGCAACACCAGATCCTTAACCCACTGAGCGAGGCCAGGGATTGAACCTGCATCCTCATGGGTACTAGTCGGATTCGTTTCCACTGAGCCACGATGGGAGCTCCCTTAGAGGTCCTCTGAATCAGCCTCACACTCCAGGGCCATTGTTATAATCACCCATTACATATGATGGTAATTTAAAAAATCTGTTTATTTGAGCTTTTTGGTTATGTGAACGTTAGGTAAGTGAACGATTTAGCCTATCCTATATGCCCTTGTGCCTGCAGAGGTTGGCCGTCTTTCCCTGTCCAGTCTCTACACCAGTGATGTGTATTCTGGGCAGTGGTCTCCAACTCAACGGCAAACAGAACAACTGGGGTCTCACTCAAGGGGCAGATACCAAATCTGAAACTGGAAGCGTTGTGTTTTAACTGAGCAACTACTTTATTCTTTATATTGATTCAGATCTGACATCCGGCATATTTGGGAAAAAAAAAAAATCACACGTAATTTCTGCACCATTCCAGAACTCCTAAGAGCCCCTCAGACGGCCATAGTTTGGGCAGGCGGGGGGTGGGGGCGGAGTTAGCTGATCTGAGGGCAGATGTGGGTTCTGTCCATGGCCCCAGTGCTGCCTTTGCTTGGTTGCTTGGAAAAGACCTTCCTCCTTTGGCTCATCTGCTGGCCAGGAGGATAAACCAGCTCGTCCCTGGAGTTCCCACTCCCGGGAAGTTGGAATTCGAAGGATGTCTACTGCGGGCTTAGAGCCCGTCTGATGGCGGGGAAGGTGGATCGATGTGTTCAGAGTTGTTACATTTGGATTTAGGCTAGAAGGTACTGGGTCCGCTGGAATTTACAATACTTGTTTGGGGAGCGGGGGACGGAAACGTTTTCTCCTAAGAATCACTGCCAGTCATTAACCCATAAAGCACTAATAGGCCTTATTTCTGGTGCTAATTAAGTAGCTTTCTCTTCCTTTCCAGTAAATGTGTGCTTCTTGATTATTGATTCTGAGTACCGTTTCTGAGGGTCCTGAAATGACTTTATTTCTCGTTCGTTAGGATTGCCTTTTCCCGCTTCTAAGCCAGTGTCCTCTACTGCCGGGAGGCACCCTGGTGACTCATTTGGTGATTTGCAGCTGCCCTCTGGCCTCACGATATGATAGCTTACTTCGCTTGTGCCCAGCTTTTGAATGATTACATCTGTAGGTTCCATCGGAAGCAAGGAATCATCAATGAAATCCAGATTCACGAAGGATTTAAAGGAGGTTACAGATCAGAGACACCCCATCCCCGGGAGGGCTCCGCGGGGCATGGCATCAGCCCTGTGCTGGAGTTCAGTGTGTGGGTGTCTCAGGGATAGGTCTGGCTCGCAATTACTCGTTGGTTTAGGACAGTGGCCCTCCTTATGGTCCCCAACCAGCCACATCAGCCTCACTTACGAGCTTGTCTGAAATGCCAAATCTTGGGCTTTACTCCAGACCACAGAAACTCAGGCTTGGGGCCCAGTAGTCTGTGCTTTCATGGGCCTCTAGATGGTTCTCATGCACACGAACTGGTTTAGATGAGCTTGTAGACACACAGAGAAGCCAGTTGTCGTGGGCTTGGGGTTTTAGTCCCAGAAAGCCTGGAAAGCTGTCCCCCAGGGAGCTGTAATCTCACTTGGGGCTTCCTGAGGGACGTATCCGTGGACCATCGCCGCCTGAGGCTTCTTAGGCCATTGTTGAGAGTTTCAGCCTCTGATTTGGGAAAGCAGCCAACTGGACCCAAAGCGTGATTAAATCTTGAAGGAAAAAATAACTTGTCTTATTGTACATCGCGTGAAGAACTAACAAGGTCTGCGCATGGATGCTGGTGATACCAGCAGCTGGCATTCCGGGGGTTCCTTCCAGGCTTTATTCCGTGTGCATACAGGTCTGGGATGTGCATTTAACCTGGGTGACATCACACTGTATGCATTGTTCTCCTCCGACCCTCTCTGGCCCCATCCCGAAAGAGCCCTAGATACCACTGTGCTCAGGGCGAGTGTGGTGAGGGGCCCCAGGCTTTGAATTCCACTTATCAGAAGATCCTGCTCCCTGAGAAAATTGGGGGCCGGGTGCACAGGCTCTCAAGAAGTCACGTTCCCATGGCATTTGGAGTTGCTGGTGCTCCCTGCTCCTCTCGAGCTTCTGTTAAGGGGGATAGGGACGGGGGAGCCGGCTGAGTGGCCGCTCCACTGCCATTTAGATTCCCTGACTATGCAAGCTGGCTGAATGTTGCTTTTTCATGTGCTGCCTGGAATAAAGCCGTCGGATTCTTTCCTCCCGAACAATGGCTGTTTTTATGAGTTCTTGCCTCTCCCAGGCAATGCCCTGCACAATGAAATCTTTTCTTTTCCATTTGTTTAAGCTGGTAGACCTTATGGACCCTGTCTGATTGACTTTTTAGCAAACGTTTACAGTTTGGGTAGTGTGATAGCTGAGCTCACTCTTTGCATGAAGAGAAAGAAAAGGTGGACGGCACCCCCTATTCCTTGGGAGGAAAAAAAAAAACAGCAACCGAACCCACTATGGGAGAGAAAATAGCACACCCCCATTGAGAATTTGAGGTCAAGTTGATGGCAAAGGAAGATGATAAAAAGAGGACCCTTGGGGCAAGCGGCTGCTTTTGTTGGGGGCACTGGGGAGTGTCTCCTTTTTCTGGGGGAGCTGGGTGCACTCTGCTTGGGCCTCCATTCTGTGGTACGGTTACCTTTCTTCCTGGACCCGGAGAAAGCCTGGAGAAATCCTTGTCAGAGGAACCACTGCCTCCCCCACCCCCGCCCCCAGGATCCAGGCCCAGGAGGAGCCTGTGTTAATAGCCTGCTCCCTGCCAAGTTCACACTGAGCCTGCTTGGCCTGGCTGGTCAGGTAGAAAAGGCCTGAGTTGGCCAGAGCAAAAGGGATTTCTGCATCCAGGGACACTGCCTTCCCTCTCTCCTTGACTTATCTTCTTTGACTGAAATGAGACTCAGACCCCTGTTTGCTGAGGGTTTCCACGACCAGTGATGGATTTACTGCTCATCTCACACAGCTGGGAAAAAAAGTCTCTCTCCCTGCAGACAGCCTACCTCACTCTGGCACTTAGGTTAGCCATGACAAAGACACACAAAGGTCCGCTTTCAATTTTAGTAGAATTTTCTCTAACCACCTAGATTCTTCTGGAATCTTCCCTCTGTTCTCCAAGATCAGTTTGGTGGGTGTTGAGGATACAGGGTCGGCAGAGACCTGTCCTTGGGAAGCTGACAGTGGTGTATGTGTGCCTGTCTCTGTGTGTGTGTGTAACTCGTATGTCTATAACAGTAACAGTAGCTGTTGGTTATTGAGGGCTTATAGGTGCCAGTTACTGGGCTCAGCACTCAGTCAACATGATCAATAAACCCTGAGGAGTGAATGACCTCCTGACCTCCTGCACTCTTCCCTTTGGGTGCAGAGTCAGGCCTGGCTGGTTTCATGGCCCACGCTGCTGTCCTGCCTTGTCCTGGCCTCCAGCCTGGTATAGCCAGATGCATGCTGCACAGCGAGAGACTTGCAGGCCAGCCTTAGGAGCTCAGATTTTATTTTAGCCATGATGGGAAGTTCTGGTAGGTTTAAGCAGGAGGATCTGAAATAACTCACTCCAGGTCATCACCTCACCAGCTAACCAGATGCATAGCCAGCCCCACACCTTGCCTAGTGGCTAGAAGCAGCGGCGTTATGTTGGGAGGCTCCATTATTGCCTGTCAAAATGGCCTTCTGCTGTTTTATCACCATCATACTTGTTCCCAGTATGACTGAAATATTTGGAAGGGATGTTACAATTTATATATGGTGGTAAGTGGAGGTGACTTGATCATTTCATTCACTGAAACAAGTACAGCCAAATCAAAAGAGGTCAATCATTCCCTGATTTTTTTTTTTTTTCCCCAGGGCCACAACTGAGGCATATGGAGGTTCCCAGGCTAGGGGTGGAATCAGAGCTGTAACTGCCAGCCACAACCACAGCCACAGCAACTCGGGATCCAAGCCGCATCTGCAACCTACACCACAGCTCATGGCAATGCTAGATTCCTAATTTAACCCACTGAGCAAGGCCAGGGATCAAAACTGCATCCTCATGGATGCTAGTCAGATTTGTTTCCACTGAACCACAATGGGAACTCCCATTCTTTGTCTTATATACTAATCATTGTTGTGATTATATTTGGGCATTTGTTCACAATACATAAGCTGTGGATGCCCCAAGCCATAGACTTGTTGAAAAATGTTTGTTTTTCAAATTGCCATGAAGTGAAATACTTTTTTTTCTTTTGGCATCCACTTACGTGAATTTTAACACACGTGTAGAATTATGTAACCAGCACCAGGATACGGAATAGTCCATCACTCTAAAGGAACTGCCCTGTGCCTGCCCCTTTATTGTCACTCCCTCCCATGGACTTTTTTCATAAGTTTAAAAAAAATGGCTCTATTGCAATATCTCACATACCATACAGTCCACTCCTTAAAAGTGTAGAATTCACTGGTTTTTAGCGTATTTAGAGTTGCACAACCATCACTGTAATCAATTTGAAACACTTACATCATCCCCAAAAGGACCCCCTTACCCATTAGTACTTCCTCCGTATCTTTCCCAATCGTCCAGCCCCAGGCAACCACTCGTCTACTTTGCTTTTTTAGATTTGCCTATTCTGGACATTTCACCTAAATGGACATAATATGTGCTTCTCTGTTCTGGCTCCTTTCACTTAGCATGGGGTGTGTGTGTGTGTGTGTGTGTGTGTGTGTGTGTGTGTGTGTGTGTCTTTCTGTCTTTTTAGGGCCGCACCTGCTGCATATAGAGGTTCCCAGGCTAGGGGCAAATGGGAGCTACGGCAGCCAGCCTACACCACAGCCTCAGCATCTCAGGATCCAAGCTGCATCCGTGACCTACATCGCAGCTCATGGCAACGCCGGATCCTTAACCCATTGAGCGAGGCCAGGGATCGAACCTGCATCCTCATGGATCCTAGTTGGGTTCCTTAACTACTGAGCCACAACAGGAACTCCAGCATGATGTTTTTGAGGTCCTTCCATGATGTAGCATGTATCAATACTTCATTCCTTTTTATTGCCATATAATATTCCATGTGTGGATATAGACCACATTTTGTTTATCCATTTATCGGTTCATGAACTTTGGGACTGTTTCTACTTTTTGGCTCCGATAAGTAAAGCTGCTACAAACATTTAGAGACAAGATTTTGTGTGGACATATGTTTTCATTTCTCTTGAGCAGATTGGAAGGAGTGGAATTGCTAGATCATATGGTGACCTTTTGGAGAACTGCCAGACTGCTTTCCATAGTAGCTGCACCCTTTTACATTTTCCTACAAGCAGTGTATTAAGATTCCAGTGTGCCCATGTCCTCACCAACTCTTGTTATTATCTTTTGATTTTAGTCATCCCAGAGGGTGTGAATTGCTGTCTTACTGTAGTTTTGATTTGTGTTTCCCTGATGGCTTCTGCTGTTGGACATCTTTTCAAGTGACTACCGGCCATTGGTGTCACACAAACTTTTGAAATTATTTTGTTTAATTGAAATATATCTCGGGTTAGGTATCTTGGAATAAATGCTTAAAATATTTCAACATAAATAAAAATTAACCCTTTTCTCTTGAATCACTGATTTTAAAAATTAGAGATAGTATACTTTTTTTTTTTTTTTGCTTTCTATGGCTGCACCCACGGCATTTGGATGTTCCCAGGCTAGGGGCTGAATCAGAGCTACAGGTGCCAGCCTACGCCACTGCTGCACCCACAGCAACTCGGGATCCAAGCCGCATCTGTGACCTACTCCACAGCTCACGGCCATGCCAGAGCCTTAACCCACTGAGTGAGGCAAGGGATCGAACCTGCATCCTTATGGTTCCTAGTTGGTTTTGTTAACCATTGAGCCACAAAGGCTCCAGAGGTAGTACTTATTGACCGACATTAATTAAATAGGCTATTTCACCCAGATGAGTATTAGCAATTGTAAAATCAAAAGTGGTCTTTTTTGTTCCATTCACTCAGCAATCTTATAGAAACAAGGTGAGAAATCCTGCTTTTAACTATCCCAGTTGCAATATAATAATATGCATTTTTTTCATAGTTTGTGGCTTTAAATGTGTGCCATGTGAGGATATGACATTGAGTACTCGGGATTTTTTTTTTTTTTAATTACAAGTCCTCACTCTTTTCTGGCTTTGATAGTAAGAACAGACTGCTCTATATCATTTCTAATATATTTCAACATCGACGCTTTTGTTGCCAGGACTAGGGTTTTAAAAATAAGAATCTCATGTGAGAGACAAAGTTAAGAACCAAAACTGCCTCAGTTGTTGGAGCTAATTTTATATAGATTCGAACCAACCTGTAACCTGAGTCACGCACAGTTGCTGTTAATAGGATGGGGCCTCGGAAGGGCACCTTCTGCTGCCTCAGCCGTTTCAGATCAAGCAGCTTCCCAGCCAGCAGTGATCATGGAGATGGGAAGTGGAGCGCTGCTGCATTTGAAGGTGTAGTAATTAAAATCACTCTGAAACCGATAAATTACCCTTTGATAGTTAGACCGCCTGCGATACCCAGTGCTACTTTGACTGTCAGGCAAATGGAATATTCTTCCGTAAATATGGCCGCGCTCTGAGCTCCTGCAGGGCTCAAATCCAGTTCTGGGCAAGAGTTTTGCACACAAAGACTGTCAGCAGGCTCACAGTGGTGCTTCTTGAATGAATGAATGAACCAATGAGTGAATGAATGACAGGAGTAGCAGAAACTCATTGCCAACCCACAAACCCATCTTCTACCATGCTTTTCTCTTTATTAATAGAATCCGGATTTGAGGAGGGGGAGGCACAGGCAGGCACTGATCGGTCCAGGGCCATCCACTGTGGCCCCACCCTCACCCCGACTCCGTCCCTCCCACTTCACCTCTCCTAACCCCCCCACCATGGTTTTTTAATTAATTAATTTTTTATTGAAGTATAGTTGATTTATAATGTGTTAATTTCAGGTGTACAGCAAAGTGATTCAGTTACACATAATATGCATTCTTTCTCAGATTCTTTTCCACAGAGGCTATTGCAAAATATTGAGTTATCTGCACTATACAGCAGTTCCTTGGTGATTATCTGTTTTATATATAGTAGTGTGTCTATGCACATGTGTATGTCAAAACCCCGCCATGGTTTTGACACGGGTGGTTGCCATTAGGACGAATCTACTTCGGTCTCCTGAGGAAGGTTCCTGTGGGTAAGAAGGAGACGTGAAGACAGCCCCTCTCCTTCCCCTGGGCACTGTCATGTCTCGGAGTTGTTGTCCCTTTGCCTGTGGGAGAGTGGAGGCGGAGAGGCACTGACGAGGTGGGCAGGCTTAGGAGCGTAATACCTGACCGACTGCCCATCCTGCAGCCGTTGTTTCACTTAGCGGTCTCACTGGTGCATAGTTGCCGCCTGTCATCGGGGACGTGGGGGACAGTCTTCATGTTAACATTAAACACTCACAGTGTGTTTCGCAGTCCTTTGGGGACTTCATTTCAGCTTCATTTCAGGCCTAAATAAATTGACCCTCTGAGGGATTTGATGACTTATGCAGAAGAAGCCTTTGGAAACTAGAATGATATACTTCAAGCCTTCAAGTTGACCTAAAGTTTATTTATTTTTGAATTCTTTATTATGGTATAATTTTAGATTTACAGAACAGTTGCAAAGAGAGTGCAGAGAGTTCCCACACACCCTTGACCCAGCTTCCCCTGATGTTAACATCTTGCATAACCATTGGCCTTCAGTGATGGGTTTGTGTGTACATACGCAGGCAGATACACACACACACACACACACACACACACACACACACACACAGTGAGAGAGGCAGCTTTGTTATCTCTTGGTCCTTTGATAGCTCGTCACCCTCACACCTCCTGGACACAGCTTGGACTCTGGCCATGGCAGGAGCAGGCAGGGAGTTACTTTGAAGCTCAAGTTCCAAAGCGGGAGATACTAGGAGAACAATCAGCTGTCTAGAGAGCTCTGGGTATCATGTGAACTCAACGCCACTTGAACTTTATTTAGTAGATGATTGGCCTGAGATCCTTAATATAGACATCCCGGCTATCATGTGAGAATTCCATTCTGCTCAAGTACAAATGCAAGGGAATTGGGGAATGTTTGCTTTTGCTTATCTCATGCTAAGTCATCTCACTTCTTTCCCACGTAATTTCTGAGTCAGAAGACCAACAATATGTATCAGTTTATTGATTTATGAATCAGGAGCAACAAGTCCATCCATCCATCCATCCATCCATCCATCCATCCATCTTCCTGGACTTTAACTTTATTCAGTAGTTTTTTTGGTCTGAAGTGGTCCAGATTGCTTTGGAAGGGGACATTCGATCCAAATGATGACAGCTGTTGGCACTCACTCTGGAGCTTAGGAGGGAGTCCACGCCCTTCTACCACCATCCCTGCAGAATGCAGCTGTCTCTCCTGGATGCTCTTCTGGCCAGGGCTGCCCAGCTGTGGGAGCAGGGGACCTTGAAATGCAAGAGGAGTCATAGCTGAGATCCTGCTCATGTGGGTGAGCAAGAAAACTCTGCAGTGAACAAGGT
>PVHT021183699.1:26427586-26487943 GCA_004024745.2 Catagonus wagneri
AGAATTTTCATCAGTGAACGTTCCATTTCACTGGGCAGCAGTGGGGCCAGTCCCTCTGTCCTGCCCACTAGATTTCCCTGTGACCCCCCAGACGAGCTGTTCTCCAGGCCCTGCAGGCTGGGACCAAGGCTTGTGTGTCTTACGGAGGCAGGGGGCTGTACCCTTTCATGTGTATCCCTTCTTACAACCACCTCGGACGATGAGCGGCATTAACTCTATGTTTCAGATACAGAAAGTAACATCAGAAAGTTTAGGAAACTCAGCTCGGGGCACATGGGTAGTGAGTAGTGAGGTCAGAATTCCAGGCCTGATTTTCCAGTCCCAAATCCAACACTCATTCTCCTAGACCAAGGCCCAACAGATTGTCTTGTAAGCCAATTCTGTCGCACCACCTGTTTGTAAATAAAGTTTTACTGGAACACAGGCACATCCATTCATTTGCATGTTACCTGCGGCTGCTTTCCTGCTGCTGCGGCAGAGCTGAGCTGTTGTGAGAGAGACGGTACTGCTCTCAAGCGTGACATATTTACTCTCTTTTCCTTTACAGGAAAAGTTTGCCAACCCCTGTCCTTGACCATAGCTGAAGAAGCGTTCAGTTTCTTTGTGTTATCGGACTTTTCATCCAAGAAGGCCTTTGTGTCTCTCTGAGGTCTCGTTCTTTTGAGAGACTATGAACCACGCGGCCAACAAAGAAAAAGTCAGCAGGGCCAGCACGGCTCTGCCTTACCGTCTGAGGGTAGTGGTGCGGTCTTGCCCTGGGCTGGGCCACAGAGTCTTGGCACACGGTGGTGGAGAGTGGGCGTGTGTATCTTTTCCCCTTGAATCTGGGCTGGCCTTTGGGACTTTCACCAATAGACTGTGGCAGAGGTGACACTGTGTAACGTTCAAGACCGAGTTTAAAAAGATCTGCAGTTTCTGCCTCGTACTGTGAACACTCCTTCTTGGAGTCCCACCTCCACTGGAGAAGCCCAAGTAGCCACGTAGAAATGACATGTTTCCACGTGACAGAGAGGTCCTAGACTTGCAGCCACTCCTTGACGGTGCCAGACGTGTGGAGAAGTCATTTCAAATGCTCTAGCTCTTGTTATCATCTGACGAACTTCCTGAGAGGCCCCAAGTGAGACCAGCAAGAAGGACCATCCAGCTGAGTCTCTGCCACACCCACAGACATCTGCGAGTCAGTCATCGCTATTTTTAGGAACTGTGTTTTGGGGTAGTTTGCTGCATAACAGGAGAGAACTGAAACACTCCAAGATCAAGGCGGAGGGGGGATCTGGGGGACGTGCCACAGAAGCCTTCTGGATTGGGTGATGGTGACACATCACAAAACTTTGAATTAGAAACAGTTATGAACTTGCTGATTTATGCGAATGTGATTCCTAAGAACTCTTAACAGTGTTGTCATTTGGAATCATGTGACTCTAGACTCATCAGAATAGAATGAATCTTGCTCTATTATGAACTTATCAGGGAAAAGCAAATAAAAAATAAACATTTTAAGCGGCTTACAGAATATTTCCTAAAATACTGAAGTTAAAATCTTGGTGCTAGATGACTTCTTTCCAATGAAAGAGCTTTTCTGAAAATGATCTATGAATTGATTTTACCTTAGAATATTCAGAATATATTTTCTTTTCTTTTTTTGTTTTGATTTGCTTTTAAGGGCCACACCCACAACATATGGACGTCCCAGGCTAGGGGTCGAATCAGAGCTGCAGCTGCCAGCCTACACCACATCCACAGCAATGCCAGATCCAAACCGCGTCTGCAACCTTCACCACAGCTCATGGTGATGCCTGATCCTTAACCCACTGAGTGAGGCCAGTGATCGAACCTGTGTCCTCATGGATACTAGTTAGGTGCATTACCACTGAGCCACGATGGGAACTCCAGGATATATTTTCAATGGGTTAAGTAGTTATATTAGGTAAAGGCCATTCACTCTGATATTGTTTGATTCTAATCAGAGAATTGTGCAAATTTAAACACATGCCTTTCTTTCTGCAGGTCGGAATTGGTGGGACTAGTTTGTACTGAGTGAATATTCCATACCCCCAGGCCATGTAGCTCTCTCATGTCAACACCCATGACTCCTTTAACTCATTGAGCATCTCAGGGTGAACTTGGCAGCAGAGAGAGTGTCTGCCATAGTGGATTATTTGCCTCCTGGACAAAGGCCAAGCTCTTTTTAGCACAGAGTATGAGGCCAGGGCCACCTTTGTGTACAATTACATAGGTTTCAGTGTAAGTAGGGGCCCCTGAACTGTGTGCTGAAGTGTCCTGCATTGGGTCCTGCCTCGCCAGCTTTACCCCTTGAATCTTAAATTCCGCCCGTGTTGAACCTTTTTAGGGTTTTCTTGCAACTTTTGCCAAAAATGCCTTCCCTGGCCTTCCAGCTCAACTAACAACCTCCCAAACCTTGTTATAAATAATACCTATCTATTTACATTGCACCCCAAATAATTTTAAAATTGGCTACGCCCATGCCCATACCACTACCATCAGGAAAGCTACTAAATAAAATTAGAGATTTGCTTTTTGTCGACCTTTTTGACCTCAGAATATATATCGAGTACAGAGTATTGTGTGCCAGCGGGACACGGATTCATGCTTCCTTTCCTTTTTCTTTTTGATGGATGCTTGCTTTCTTTCCTTCTTCTGTTTTTGATTGATGTTTTCTTTTCTTTGAGTGCTTAGGTTGCCAAAATTGTTATTGTTTGCTCTATGGTTATGTTCATTTCTTTCTGTTTACATGCTGTATTAAATAGAGCCTCTATCTTCATTGACTTAATTTAATTCTTAGATTATGTAAAACATTAACATAAACTAAAATCCAAAGTGTAGGAAAAGCTGTACCCAAAGATGGTTTATTAGTTTCTTAATTCTTTCACATTCTTCCTGCCCATCCCCAAAAGTAATCCATTTCTAGTTGCTAGTTTATCCCGTTTCTCTTTTTGTAAAAATAAATAGCTAATTATGTGTGAATATTTTATTTCCCCTTCTTCCTTGGAGAGAAAGTAGTAACCTCTCATACCTTTCTTTTTCACTGAGACTGTTCTCAGAGACTGTTCTAGAATCAGTTTACAGAGATCTTCCTGATACATATTTCTTAAAAAAATTTTTTTTCTTTTTTTTAGGGCCGCATTCGTGGCATATGGAGGTTCCCAGGCTAGGGGTCGAATCGGAGCTACAGCTGCCGGCCTTTGCCACAGCCACAGCAACGCGGGATCCCAGCCACATCTGCAACCTACAGCATAGCTCATGGCAACGCCGGATCCTTAACCCACTGAGCGGGGCCAGGGATCAAACCTGCATCCTCATGGATACTAGTCAGATTCATTTCCACTGAGCCACAACAGGAACTCCCATATTTTTCTTTACTCTTGTGAAGTATTCCTTTGGTTGAACAAACTCCTGTATATGAACGTTGAGGTTGCTTCCAATATTTCAGTGGTACAAGTAATTCATGTCATAACGAGTGGATAATTTTTAAAAACCATTTTCTTGTGTTTTCCATATTTCTTGTTCAGTTTATTTCTGAGTATTTTATTTTGCTGTCCTATGTGCTGGTTTATCTTTTGTTGTATCTGCTAACTGGTTATTGTTCAGGGATATAAAGGCTGTTGATTGTTGTGCTTGTATATCCTGCTCCCTTACTCAGTTCCTTTATTGTTTGGATTTGTTTTGTAATTATTTCTCTTGGATTTTCCCTAAGAGGTATATGATCGTATCAGCGAAGATATTGTTTTACTTCTTCTTTTCCCATTCTTCTGCCATTCTTCTGATTATTTTGTTTCATCTAATTGTATTAGCTAATACCGCCAACACTTTGTTATATTGTCTTGAAGAAACCTGAGTAGTGCTTATAACTTTGCTCCTAAACATATTGAGAATGCTGCTGGTGTTCCCCTGTGGAATAAGATGTTGGTTCTAGTACTGTCTGGTGTGTGTATTCATGTTAGGGCAGTGTCCATTAATTCCTATTTTGTGGAGTGTTTTTTATTAGGAATAGGTTGTTGGATTAAATGAAGGTTTTTCAGTATTTTTGGAGATGATCATGATTTTCCTCCTTATACTTAGTATATTACTTAGCGTATTATACCAAGTAATAATATACTTAGTAATATAACAATGGACTTTTAAATGTTGAGCCATCCTTATGTTCCTGGAATAGGTTCCACAGTGTCTGTATGTGTGTGTGTGTGTTTACGTGGTAATGGATTTTGCTGCTTGTGTTACATTAAGTTTTTTGGTTGCTGTTCAAGAGTGAGATTAGGCTTTACGTTTTTTTGTGCTATATTCATCCATTTTAGGTGTCAGTGTTATATTTACTTCATGAAAAGGAATGGATTTTTTTTTCTGTTTCCTATGCTCTGGAACAATTTAAGTATAATTAGAATTATCTAGTCTTTGAAGGTCTAATAGAATTTTCCTGTGAAATTCTGATTGTAATACAGTAGAATCTGTTGGAGAAAATTCTCATTATGTGAAGTTTAAGGATTTCTTAGTGGAAACATTTTATGTTAGGTTCTATGTCACAATTTTAAGTATAAACAATAAACTAGTCAGAACTTTATCTTAAATCAACCCCCTTTCCAAAGATTCTTTAACTGGAATTTTGCAAAATGACACTGATATAAAAAAGAGGACCTGCCAAGATTGGAATTATTTTGTGTTAGTGGAAGCAAAACTATTCCAGAATGTTGCCCTTTTTTCTATATGACATGCTAATAGATAACACAAAGGGATGAGACCAACTGGATACCAGATACTAGGGCTGTGGCAAATTGGAGAGCAACTGCTTTCTAGCTGCTGACCAAGCATTATTTTTCAGTAACATCTCAGGAATGTGAGTCTGAAGTTGCCAGATCTCCACATTTATCAAGAGGGGCTGAGAAATCCAGATTTCTTAAATGCGAAAACTTATGATTTTTAAGACTTGCCAATAAGTTCAAAAATTTTAAAAATACAGTGTTGGCCAAACATCACGCAGCTGTGAAAATGGGATCCCATCAGTTCCTCTGAGGCCCTGTGGCTGGTGTAGTTTTGAAGCTGTCTTAGCTGGGTCTGCCGTTCACCTTTCACTTGTGAAGAGGAAGCTGTGAGGTGTGTGCGACCCATTAGAGCTGCGGAGGGACATTGCTTGCTCTGTGCTGGAAAGACGACGGAGAGAGAAGGCGCCGGCCCAGCTTGCTAAATGAAGCTGCGAGTCAGTCTTGGTTCCTCTGAGCAAGGGCATCAACAGGAAGAGCTTCTGCGGGGCCTCCCACTGTTGGCACCCTTGGGGTGGTGGCTGGTGGGGACCAGTGAGCGCCGGCCCTCTTTTGCTTGGGGATGACTAAGTCCCCCTGCCCTCCGCCGTCCAGCTCCTAGCTGGTGTGTTTCCTCCTTTCACTTCCTGTCCTGCTGTGGCCTTTGTGCCTAGTGCTTATCATGGCCCCTCACCCAAGGGAGATCCTGCCATCCCAGAAGTTCTGTGACTGCAGGCCCAGCTGTCAGTATCCGCTCAGTGTGTACATGGCTGTTTTGACCAGTTCCCTGGTAACGGCCCTGTTAATGTCAGTCAGAAAGACTAATTTAAAATGCTTTTTTTCTGGGGGAAAATATGCTTCTTTCACCCCCTTGGTGGCTTTGCTCTCTGACTTCACTGCTTCCTGGGATATTCTTATATAGAGACTTGGGGGTTCTGCTCTCAATGCCACGCATTCCTAATTACGTATGCTACTTCACGAGTAATTGCAAGGTCTGCTCTGGATTACTTACTGAAAGTGATGATAAAAACTGAACTAAGATTTCCTGTTCCTTTCTCGTGCTTTCCAGATGCCTGCTTTACCACTTTGTAGAGAATTTCTTCTTTGCCACCAAGCTGGTTTAAGTCTAGAATCTGACTCTGAATGTGGGCCAAGTGAAACCCACTTGCCTCTTGGGGTATTATTGACAATTAGTAAAATCAGGAACGGGCCACTTTTTTTTTTTTTTTAACTATGCATGTGCCTGAAGTGTGAATTGTTAGCTGAAGGGACTTTTACGTGGTGCAGTTTGTCTGGAGAATTAAGAATTTACGGGCTTCATTTATCGATTATGGTAAAGCACATTTTATTGAAAAGAAAAACATTTGCAGCTAAGTCGTTGTGTGGGAGCTGAGATGTTTCTTCTCCCTTGATCCTACAGTGAAGTCAGTATACAGTGACAGCTTCTGTTTCCATAGCTGCGGAATCTGTTTTGGAAAACACGAGGCTATGATTGCGCTGATGGTCAGCGCTCACTGAGAAGGCGATATGGAAATGAAGCTTTCTTCAAAACATAATTTAAAACAAAACCTTCCGGTCCTTCTTTGATGCGTAGATGAGATCCCCGCCTTTCAAGTTTTGTGGGTTAATTTCAGAGGCTGACTGTGAAATGATCCTTTTGTCGTTCAGGAGCCCCTCAAAGATTTCCTTCTCTTGTCCTAATATGACAGATGACTCAGTGGAAATCCATTGTTTTTTATAGTCGCTGCAGTTGTATAGTTGTGGTTAAGACAGGACTGTTGGCTTGGCTGGCTTTAGTAGGTTTGAGCACAGCGGGCGAGTCATTGAATTCATTCTACACTTGAGCTTTTACCATGTTCCAGGCACAAGAGTGAACAAAACAGACAGAAATGAATATTTTACTCAGTTTCTGCCCATACCATATGAGGCATGGAATATAAATTGTGTGTGCTTGGACTTTCTATAAAGCCTGATTGTAGGAAAATGCATATTGAAATAGGGTCCCCATTTCTCCAACAGGTTAACCCCCATTTCTGGTGCGTTTCCTCAGAGGTCTGAGCTGAGCTGTTATTTATTGAGCATTTACTAAGGGCTTCGAGTACATTTGACTTGAGTCTATCATCTCCTTTAATCCCCATGAGAGTCCTGCACAGTTAGATATTAATGTTACTTCCCATTGTACAGATGAGAAAACTGAGGCTTGTAGAAGTTAACTGACTTTAACTTGCCCAACATCCCATAGTGACTAATGGTGATTGTGCCTTTCTTTCCCCACAGGGGTTGAGCTTGTAGTGGGTATGCTTTAGGAAGTAGATTTGTGCCTGTCTGGCCATGGTGAGGAACTGTGTTCACATCCAGGCTGTTTGAACATGTGGGCCGGTGTGGTGGCGCAGCACCTCCGTGGGGAGGTGAGGGCTGGCTTGTCGTGCTGGAGGACAGCCAAGGGCCTAATAAGGAGACGGTAACAGGACTGTCGGATGTAGGCCTGTGGGTGGGAAAAGGATGCCTGCAAGGATGAAATTACACTCTTTAATTGTATTTGTATGTGTCTCATTTTTACTAAAACAGAGACGGTATATTTATACCCTGTTTTATGACCTGGCTTTTTCCCACTCACTCTTTCCCATGCATCTCTTCTCGGCTTCCACGGGTCTCTCTGCAGCATCGTTAGAAATGGGAGACGTGTGTAGACCTGTTATATGGATGGGTCAGGCTTTATTTCATTGAAATCTGCAGTATTAGACATTTTAATTTTCCAGTTTTTCACTGTGATGCAGTGCTGAAAGAGGAAAGTTCACCTTCTGTACACAGTTGTGATTTTTTCCTAGGAAATAATTTTAGAAGTGGAACTGCTTTTGCTGCGTGCTCCCGGGTGTGAATGACTTCGTTACCCACACGATCAGCGGCCCGGGTTATTTTAACTAGGGCAAAAGGCATACAGGTTGGATAGTATCTCATACTTGTCTTCGTTTTCATTTCTCTGATTACTTGTGATTTTTCTCTTGAAAACTATTATTTTTTCATTTTATGGCCACACCTGTGACATATGGAGGTTCCCAGGCTAGGGGTCGAATTGGAGCTGCAGCTGCCGGCCTACACCACAGCCACAGCAACACCAGGTCCGAGCTGCGCCTGCGACCTACCCCACAGCTTGTGGCAACACCAGATCTTTAACCCAGCACTGAGTTGGGTTCTTAACCTGCTGAGTCATAACAGGAACTCCAAAACTACCTTTTTTTTTTTTTGTCTTTTTAGGGCCACACCCTCAGCATATGGAGGTTCCCGGGCTAGGGGTAGAATCAGAGCTGTAGCCCCTGGCCTATGCCACAGTCTTAACAATTCCAGATCCAAGCCACGTCTGCGACCTACACCACAGCTCACGGCAATATTGGATCCTAACCCACTGAGTGAGGCCAGGGATTGAACCTGCATCCTCATGGATGCTAGTCAGATTCATTTCCATTGAACCACGATGGGAACTCCTCCAAAACTACTACTGAATTTTCTCTGATAATGATTCCTACATGAGCATTTTTATTGGGAATGTTAACATTTTTCAGTGTAAAATGATCTTCATGATTTCTTCAAATGTATTCATCTTGAAATCGACATTATCTTATAATCTTTAAACATTTTTTTTCACAAAAGATTTCTCTTTTTTCTGTCCCAAATGTTTTTGAAAAATCTCAGATCTACATTAATGGTAAGAGAATAATACCATGACCTTAGTGTGATGTTGAGCTTAAGCATTTTTTGGCTTGTTTGCCATGTGTTAAGGCATTAAACATGTTTGGGTTCAGCACCAGTCCCCTCTCCAGGTTTGCAGGACTGTGGAGAGTTGAATCTAGCTCCGATTTCCCCATCGGCAACCGGAAGAGGCCATGAGGCAGGGCAGCAGGCTTCTGTGTTTCAGGTCAGCGTTTCCTGGGCTAATGCACCCAGGCCTGGCCCGGCTCTCGCTCCCTGCAGTTACCGGGAACCATTCAAGTTCTCTTCCTTGATGGAGTCATTATAATTGTTTTAAGAGCCGGACTCCACCTGGGGAGTGAGTGCAGTAAAAGGCGGGACCCAAGGAGGGGGTCACGTACAGAGGATTGTTCTCTTCCTCTCTCTCCCTCTCCAACCCTTGTCCCACATTCTTGGGCCTCTTTCTCACTCTGGTTATTCTATTAACTTTATCCTTGAGCATGACAGCTGGGCAGCCGCTGTTCTGGCCGGACAGCCGAGGTTTATTACTAACGCAGGCTTCATGTACGTGCCTTCCCTGGGGAGCCCAACTCTTCCCCTCCCCCGCCCCCGTTTCTTGCTCCGCAGAGACTCCACACCCCTTTGAACTGACAGCACCCACGGTGTCAGTGGCAGGGCTTCCTTCCTCATTTAGGACATCTGGGTCTACTCAGGCCAAGTTTTCCTCTTCAGAGCAATAGCTCTCTAACCTGGAGTCGTAGAGATTTCCAACAAGCCACCCCACAAGGATGGCTTTCCCTGTCTGGCTTTGGCCAGCCAGTCTCCAAGTTTCCTCCCCTGACCCGGCAATGTGGAAAAAACTCTGCTGCAGGCCTGGATTTTCTGATGGGGGTTAGAAGTGGGGCAGGGAGCGCGGGGCCCAGATGCTCCACCAAGAACGGCCTGCCACCTGCCAGGCTGGCCTCACACTCCCTGGGTGGCGGGATGAAATGTCCAAAGGCCGCTGTGTGTCCTGACTTGATCTGGAAGCACAGGGCAACCCTATCTGCCTGGCGTGCTGTGCAGAGCACTGGGCTTGGTTACCGTTTCTGTGCTGGCTTAGGAGACAGTGCTCCCTGAATGTCTTGTTCAGCTCTTAGGGTCTCTTAGGTGACACGTGTCTGCACAGGGCCTGGGCCAGATGCTCTCATTGAACTCGCTTTCTGCTGCAAGACACATGAAGGTTCTGCTGGGGACAAAAGAGGAGAAGGCAGGCTGTCAGCGAGGCTCTGCAGCTCAGCCTCTCAGCCTGCTCTCCTTTCCCCCGAGAGGGAGCTATTTATGGCACGTTATAAATCTGCTGCTGCCAGCGCCAGAGATGGGGACTGTTACGTAAGGCTGTCCGAGTGTGCTGCCTTTTTACTTTCCTTTCTTCCTTATTTTGGGAGACGGGGCTGGGCTTGCAGAAGGTAGCGTGGCTGGGCATTTCTGTTCTCCTGGTTGCAGCAGAATTATTTTTGGAAACTGGTGAATTTGGTCACAGGGTAGCAGTTTTCATTCATGAGACCCGATCCATGCGATGGAGTTGTCCTTACTTCTTAGGCCTCTGCAGGGGGCAGTGCCTTGTGTTGGTGGGTTTGCTTCTGTCCTCGGCACAGTTTAGAAAGAGAAGGCTGAGTCAGGAGACCACGCTGGGTTAGAGTCATTTTTCTCCACTTGCCTTGAGTGATGAAAATTTTCTTTGGGGGATTCTTGATTTAAAAGAAAACAAAACAAAACAAAACAACAACTTGGGCAGTGGGGAGAATTCACCTCCGGAGCTGGAGAATGGTATAGGCTTAAGAATGGCATTTGTTTCACATGTGTATGTGGGGGTGCCTGTGTGTTTGTGTGTGCCTTAGACGAGAGCATGGGAGAGAGAGAGCAAAGGAGGAAAGATACACGTGACCAGCATACGTGACAGGCACACCTGATGGGCGCATGTGTGCAGCCCCCATTCCACGCTCAAGTTCTCCCTTCAGTCAGTGGAAACCTTGACAGTATCTGCCTTAATCTCCAGCTGTCTTGGCCTCTCCTTTTCTAGGGACACTCAGGGGCTCTTATGGGACTTTGCAGAAGGCCCTGACAGCCTCCTTGAAGACCATATGGCCTCTCCTTTCCTGTGCCTCTGGTTACCCCACGTGGCTCTGACTTGTTGGCTGTAGTTGCCGATATCGGCTCCTCTGCGTGTTCTTCCTTGTTCTGTGGTGCTCACACATGCCCTCTGCCAAGATCCTCCTGCCTTCTGCAGGGTGGGATAGCAGTAGGTGAAATTTTTGAGTAAATAAGAAATGCTTCCGGGTCTGCTTCTGCCCTTTTTTGAGATACAACTTTGAGCAAGTCGCTTAACATTTCCCCTCACCCCCCACCTCACAGAATGAGAATGGTTCTGCCAAGCTAGAGCATCGATTTATTTCATGAGACAAACGGCCTTATGAAAGCCCTCAGTGAGCAGCATCGTCCTGCAGGGCCAGTGGCTGCTTCTTGGTGGCCCTGCTTTTCCTTCCACTTGGCACCGTTGCTGAAAAACTGCAATGCCTCTCCTTCTCCAGCTGTTCAACTCTTACATGATGTGTTCCACTCCCTAGGCCCTTGTCTCATTATTTAAGGAACTGGCCTGGACTGCTGCGAGGGCCAGAAAGATCAGATGAGGTGGGGAGCAATATGATGAAGGAGAAGAGGAACAGACCTTCATGGGGTGCGGATACTTGCATGTGTAATTTTATTAAAAACAAACAGAAAGGCTAGGACCAAATTACTTGCATGGCCCCGGAGGTCAGACCCCCATCTTTGGGCTGCCTGGGGTGTGCATATATCCTTTTTTTTTTTAGGGCCTCACCCATGGCATGTGGAGGTTTCCAGGCTAGGAGTCAAATTGGAGCTGCAGCTGCCGGCCTACGCCACAGCAATGCCGGATCCCCAACCCACTGAGTGAGGCCAGGGATCGAACCCACATCCTCATGGATACTAGTTGGATTTGTTTCCGCTATGCCACAATGGGAACTCCCAGGGTGTGCACATTTTTTTTTTGGTCGTTTTTTGTCTTTTTAGGGCCACACTTGTGGCATATGGAGGTTCCCAGGCTAAGGGTCCAATCGGAGCTATAGCCTCTGGCCTACACCATAGGCACAGAAATGTGGGATCCAAGCCGTGTCTGCGAGCTAAACCACAGTTCACGGCAACGCTGGATCCTTACCCCAGAGATGGAACCCACGTCCTCATGGATGCTAGTCGGACTTGCTAACCGCTGAGCCACGATGGGAGCTCCGTATATTTCTTATGAAGACTTGCCTCAGTGGGGTCTTCTGTGTGAGTTCCTTTGCCCCCGTTATGACAAGCGGGCTGTTTTGAGAGCCGGTAGACAGATGTAGGAGAATGGTCATTGGTCAAGGATCACGTGGAATGTGTGATTCTCCACCGGACTGTGAACAACTTTAACCACATAAGCACAATATGCTCACAACTCTGACAGAGAGCGTAGCACCTTTGGAGCCATTCAAATCTGGGTTCAGATCCTAAGCAGGTTACTTCATCTCTCTGAGCCTGTTTTCTCTCCTGTAGAAAAGCGGATACTGATATTATTTTATAGGTTGTGAGCCTGAAACCAGATCATGCGTATAAATGACCAAGTCCAATATCAGACCTGTAGCTCCTTGTGCAAGGAATGCTGGAGCTGCCTGCCCTTTCAAAAAGCATATTTTGGTCTTATCACCTTCTGAAGCGGGCAGCAGTTTGCTCAGAGAAGCAACTGTAAGGTGGCAGCATAACAAATGGCCCTGCCAGATCAGCCTGCAAGTTCCCTGTGATTATTCCTAAGATAGAAACAATGCTTGGAAAAAATGCCTCCATTGCATGTTCAGGTGCTAAATGCTTACGATCCCTATGGCAGGTCTCCAGACCTCTGATTCAGTCTCAGCCCTGCCGTCCTAGGCCTGGCAGGCCATCTGCTTTCATTGTGTCTGCTTCTTCCACCAACTTGACAACCAGTTGGTGGTACTGACATTTTATAGATGAGACTTCCTGGAACCTGACCCAGGACTGCAGTCAGTAGGCGGTGGCGGAGCTGGAATTAAACCCCGGTCTGTGTGGTGCCCATCACTGTATCTAAATCATCTTCCTCTGGAGGCAGAAGGGTCTGGGGGCCTGTGGCTGACTCTGGTTTGCCTTCTCACGGGGCTTGGAGCAACACGGGGATTTAAGCCTAAGGCATATTGTGCCCTCAGATCTTAAGACCCCTGTGGGAGGCAAAATTCTCAAATTGTTTCCTCAAGATTTCTGCCTCCTGGTTATTTGGTCAAGCGGTAACGTAGTTACTGCTATGATGGTACTTTGCAGATGGAATTAAGGTTATTGATCACATAACTTTAAGTCAGGGAGATTGTCCTAAATTTATCCGAGTGTAATCACACTTGCAAACAGAAAAGGACAGGCCGCTAGAAAGATGCAGCAGAAGAAAAAGAAGAGAAATTCCAAGCATGTGAAGGATTCAGTATGTCTTTGATGCCTCTGAGGTGTGGGGATGTGTGCAGGGACCAGAGACAGGCGTCTAGGGGAACATGGAAAGCCTGAGAAGGAACACGAGTAGCTTCTAGGGACAAAGACCAGCTGGCTAAGAGCCGGCAAGGAAATAGTGGACTTACGGTCCTGCAACCACAAGGAACAGATTTTTGCCAACAACCTGAATAAACTTGGATATAGGTTCCTCTCCAGAGCCCCGGGAAGGAGCACAGCCCTGCTGATGCCTCAGCTGGAGCCGGGTGAGCATGTCGGACTGCTAACCTATAGGACTGTGACTTGACAAATGGTCATTTCAAGCCACTGAACTTGTGGCAATTTGTCATAGCAGCACTAGAGGCCTTATTAATCCTGGTGAACAGTTTGTCCCTTTTTGAAAACTTTTGCTATGTTGGGACCTGTTTGTTCAAAATTGCTGAACTGGGGCAATAAGTCAGTCCCCAGGTATATTGGCTGCCTTTGCCCTTAAATCATAAACCGTGAAGGCCCAGGCATCTGGCTGACCTTGGAGGGGAGTCACCCGGCACTGGCTTCTCCTTGTCACCTGCTGAGCCTGCTTCTCTCCTGACCACCTCTGAGTTTGTCCAGGAGAACGCTCCTCCTTTAGCACTTGGGAAACAGGTGATCTGTATTCACAAAAGACAGCTGTATCACTTGGCTCTCCTGCTAGAGGCCACTTACACGTGGGTGGCAGAGGGTTCATGCTCATAGCACTGGGGCTGGGAGTCGGGGAAGGGCTGCCTAGGACACAGAGGGCCTCCTTGTAGCTCCACCTGCCTGCTCTGGGGGAGGCTGGCGGTGGCTTAGCTGCAAGGACACTGGCCCGTTGATGCTCCTTTCATCCCTACCTTGTTTAGAAGAGGCTTAAGCCCAGAGGAGTGAGACCATGCCCTCAGCATCACACAGCTCTGGAGGTTTTAGCTCAGTTTCTGAGCCACGAAAGCCCCATGCTGGAGAGGAACGAAAGCGTAAGAACATGCATGCGTGTATTTTTTCAGCAGCAAACTGGACTAGGCTTGAGCAGCCTGGCCAGTGCCCTTTGACAGCCTGGGGGCTGGAGCTGTGGCGTCTAGGAGAAGAATGAGGCAGGGGACCTGGGCCAAGGGCTCCAGGCCAGAGGCAGGAAAACACTCTCAGCTCAAATGCAAAACCGCCTCCATGTGTACTTTTCTCTGCTTCTTTTCCAAGCACCTCTTTTGCTGAAAAATTGACCAGGTTGCAGAATTTCTCACTCCTCTGCTAAGAAAAATCCCTCCTTCCCGGAGGCTCCCCAAACACAATCCAGTGAGACAGAGGCGCTTTCATCTTTCAGGGTTATCCACTCTCACTTTGCTTAAGCCTTGTTTGTCTCTTCTGCCTGAAAGAAGCCTTTTGCTTGGTGTGCTAGGGTTGGCTGGATCCAGAGAGCGCCCACTGCTGCAGCTGCTTTGTTCTGGAACCCCACGTGAAGCCTCAGAAACGCCTGCCGACATTAGAGTGAGGGGCAGTAACCGGGTGCCGAGGATTATTTTCCCACTGGGTTCCCATCGCTAGTCTAACTCAGACCTGGATTACCCCTTGGACTGGCTCTGTGACCTTTGGAAAGTTACTGAACCTCTCTGAGCATTCTTGTTCTCAGCTGTAAAACGGGGCTGGTAACGGTACCCAGCTATGAGGGAGGTGACCCAGGAGTGGGTGGTAGAAATTAGAGATTCCAAAACACTTGGCACGGTGTCTGGTGCACACCATGAGTCTCAATAAAAGTTGATATTGTTGGGATTTTATAGATGTGCACTGCTTTATAGAATACTGGTGTGCAAACTGTATAAATTTAGGAACATGCAAGGATCGTGTCTCTTAGACAGTAAATGAATAATTTTGAGGGGGAGGTGACCAATTTAAAAGTGTGTAAAATCGGAGGGCTAGTTCTGTGCTTAGCACCTTCGTTTGCCTCCATGTTCATCATCCTTTTAATAGTCTGAGAGGTTGTGGGTATTATTACCCCAGAGAGGAGGAAACAGGCTGGAGACCTGCAGGAACTCATCTCTCTCCTCTTCTCCCCAGTGTTTTGGGGTTGTTGGGGCTATGTGCTGGGCGGCCTCCCCTGCAGTAGTGGCTGCTTGCCTTCTACGAGTCTGATCAAATGTCTGGCTGTTTCCTTTTTTCTTGTTTTTTGTTTTGGTTGTTCCCGTGGAATGTGAAAGTTCTTGGGCCAGGGATCGAACCCAAGCTGCTGTGGTGGCAATGCCAGATCCTTAACTCGCTGCACCACAAGAGAACTCCATGGCTCTCTTTATTTCTGATCCTTGAGCTATTAGAGATCCTGAGTTAGCAGAAAAAAAAAAAATGCATTATGAATACAAACACTGACAAACAGTTGTTCTGAGAAACTGACTCATTGTGGTGTCCTTCTCAGCACCACTCACCACTCCATGGTCCCTAGGTCTCCCCAGAGGGCACACCCTGGGACTCTTTCTTCTAACTGAGTGAGCGAGCTGCAACCTGGGTTTTGAATGGTCTATAAATGAGGCTTCCTGATTCCTGGGTTGTAAATGAGTGATCTTACTCCATTTGATCATGACACCACATTTGGTGTATATTGGTCTGTATTGGAAAAGATGATTGAGGTTCAACTGAAGCCATCCTGGGGGTCTGTGGGGGGTGGGCTGCATCTCTGGAACATCTCAGGAGTGCTTTATAAAGTTTCTCCATTGATTTCTGTGACTCTCCAAGGTTAGCTGTCTGTAATTTAGGAGTTTCCACCCTTTGGTTCCTGTATGGATCGTATTTTCCTCAGAGCTTCAGGAAATCCTCGAAGCCCTATGGACCAAATCCCTTGTTTCATTCATTATTGTTTATTCTGCAAATATTTACTCAGTACCTAACAGAAGCCAGGGTCAGCCCATGCTTTCCAGGAGCTCACCACCTGTGGGAGAGATGAATTCTTAGCCAGGGGTGATAAAGATATAGAGGTTTGCCAAATACAGAGAAGCTTTACCCAAAGTCTGTTCCACGAAATATATACCATGGGACCAGGTACCCTGTGGTGAAAGGTTTCATGGTGAAACAGGCTTGGAAGTGTTGGCAGATGAATATTGTGGGGAGGCCAGGAAAGGTGCCTAATGGCAAAAATTTGGAAATTACAGTCAATGGTAGTGATTATTTTGAGAATGTGATGTGTACCTGGCTTGGATGTAAGTGTCTTGTGTGAATTATTTTATAAAATCCATAGTTGAAGTCCTCTTTAAGAAATCTTTATGTTTAAGACCTTTCGTTTAAAAAAACATATTGATTGATGGGGACGGATTGTTGGTAGGCTTATCGTGGTGGTGATTTCAAAAATGTATGCAACTATCAAATCACTATGTAGTACACTTGAAACTAACAGAATATTGTACATGAGCTCTATTTCAATTAAAACGAACTTGATCAATTTCAGTAGAACGATGACATTTTGCAAAGGGAGAAAGTATTTCAAACCTCTGTGTAAGGATCATATAGAGGATTCATCTAAGTACAGATTAAAGAAGATTCGAATGAGGTTTCAATCTGTTAATGGGTCTTAAAACCTTTTAGAGTCCATGTTCATTATCCACCACTTCTCGGTGCAGAGTGTCCTTCCACACTGATAAATTCATAGCTGCGCTGAGACTTCCTTTTCGCAGCTGCAGCGTTTACTTCTCCGTGGTTGCACCATAACTGGCTCCATCCTCTCTGTTACATGTTAGCTTGTTCTTAGCTTTTCACTGTGGTAAGCACCCTTGGTTCATGCATCCTGGGGGCCAAGAGCCACTTGTATTTATCCAGGCTGCCCTTCTGAATTTATTAGCCTTCCCCTTATGAGTCTTTTAAAACTCTTGTCAAATTGAGCATTGTTACCATTTTAAAAGCTTTGTCAGTCTGATAGATTTTCTTTGGTTCACAATTTATTTCCTTGAGATTTTGTTTGCTTTTCAGAGACTTTAGGTAACTGTGCTCCTCTCTCTGGATTGTCCCACAGATTCCTAGTGAGGAGCCCCTGCTGGTGTGCCAGACCTCCTGGGGGCCGTCCGCCCGACTGCTCCAGACTCCGGCAGCAGGGCCCCCGATGGCAGTGGGCACCTCCCCGTGAAACCTGCCAAGCTGGACGCCACAGCTCTGCACGACGACGCTTTGGCCAACTCTGTGCCCCCTTCGGAGGCGTGCAACCATGCAGTCCTAGCCTGCAGCCCGGGCATCCCTGAGGAGCACTATGTAAGCGAGGCTGTGGAAGATGCTCCCAGCTCCAGAGGGTACCGGGATGCCTGCACCATCACCGGTAAGGGTGCCTCTCCCTGTCAGGGACAAAGGCAGTCAGTGAGGACCAGGGAAGGGTGTGGCCACAGGACTGGGTCTGGGGGAGGGTTGTGAAGAGTTGCTGAGGCGGGGGGGGGACCACCAAAGTGCAAAGAGTCAGAGCTTTGTGTGTGTGTGTGTGTGTGTGTGTGTGTGTGTGTGTGTGTTTTAGGGCTGCACTAGTGGCATAGGGAGGTTCCCAGGCTAGGAGTTGAATCAGAGCTGCAGCTGCCAGCCTACACCACAGCCACAGCAACTCAGGATCTGAACTGCGTCTGCAGCTTGCACCACAGCTCATGGCAATGCTGGATCCTTAACCCACTGAATGAGGCCAGGGATCGGACCCCTGTCCTCATGGATACTAATTGGGTTCGTTACCGCTGAGCCACAACAGGAACTCCCTCAAGGAATTCATGAGACAAGTACTTGGAGCCAGCATAAGAGGGGGCTCTGAGTGGGAATGGTGTGGGTTGGTGTGTGGAACAGCAGTGAGGAGCATAATGATAACTAAATCCAATTGTGTTCATATCAGAATTTGCCCATTCTCAACTTGTCTTTGCCCAGGGTCAGTTTAAAATGTGCAGATTTGCTTGCAGTATGTCTTTTTTTTTTTTTTTTTGGCCACTCCTGTGGCATGTGGAAATTCGCAAGCCAGAGATCAAACCCATGCCATAGCAGTGACCAGAGCCGCTACAGTGACCATGCTGGATCCTTAACCTGCTGTGCCACAGGGGAACTCTCCCCAGTAGCTTTTTACTGTTCTCTCTTACCAGTTAAGCACTGAGGACCCCTCTTGTGTCAAGAGCTCCCTGGGTATGAGGGGCACCAAGGTGCCTGGGATCCCAGCCTGGCAGTGGCCCCCCTCCACTTGTGCACTAGTTGCCACTGCTGCTTGCCTGACCCAGGAAGGACATGGTTTCAGCATGGTTCCCTTTCCCTACTACGCCATCCGTTTCCCCTTGCTCATGGATCTTTCCTGTTAGCACAAAAACATGCTCTGATAGCTCCCTTCTTAAAAAGAATCCTCCTTCCTCCCGCTTCCTTGCAGCCAGGGCCCACGTCTCTGCTCTTTGGTCTGCAACTGTTTATTTATTTTCCTCTCCTGTTCGCTCCTGTGTCCAGTGTGAGCAGGCTTGTGACCCCACCATGCAGCATGGTTAGCTCTATGACAAGCACAGGACACGGGAGAAACACTAAGGAGGGTGCTTGGCTGAGGATTCCAGGAGGGCTTCTCAGAGGAGGCAGTGTCTTAACTACACCTTCATTTGTCCAGACACATCCACTAATTACTTGGATTCTAGCGGTGTCTGTGCCAGTGAAATCCAGGAAGCATCTAGCCTATTAAAGTTGTTTCACTTTGAACGTGACAACCAAGGGCAAAGTAATGGCAGAAGGCAGCACTAAAACTTCAAACCTCGTGGGGCGTGGTAACGGGAGGTTCTTTCCTGGGACATCTGTAGCAAGCACTGTAGGGCGGCTGAGAAACCGCTCAGGGCTGTCACGTTTGGCAGTGGTTTGGTGAACAGGAGTGTACAACACGGGCACTGTTATGCTTTTAAGTGCTAGGCAGCTGGGCAGAACGCGCTCAGGTTCAAGTTTTGTTCGATTGTTGTTGAGAAGAACACACAGAATAGAAAGCATTCTCGAGAGACCTGGATTCTCCCCGAGAATGCGTATGTGGACTCCAACAGCTTTGCCAAGTGCAGTCCTGGGAGACCGCTTGGCATCCAGCCTCTGATAAATCTGTGCCACCCCCTGTTCCCAGGGAGCGCTGAGTTGAACAGCAGACCTTTTGTTCCTCTGCAATTTTCAGGCAAAGCCAAATGCCCATCACAAAGCCCTGCTCCCCTCTTCCTCCCCCTACCCCCAACTCAGGGATATCATATTTTGGGGTGCGTCATTTTTCTGTTTGGGGTGGTTTAATGAGATGAGCTGATAGGGTGCCCAGGCTGCCTGGAGTTACGTAACCCATTGTGCTTCACGGCAGCGCACAGTCTTAGGATTTGCCCCAACAAGCATACTCAGAGAACTGCTGAGTAGGTGCTGGAGGTGGCTGTGCCGAGGTGTTGCTCGGGCTGGGTGCTCATGGGGGATCGCTCCGCTCTCTGAATTGCCTTTGGACTTTCCTTCTGCACATGGCATTGGTATTTCAGTTTGGGCAGCCCGCGAGGGCCCAGCCTCTGCCAGGACTCTGCCCAGGCAGCCTCATTCGGACAGGCTCATGCGGTAAGTGTGTCTGCCCGGTGTTTCTGCTATTGCTTTTCTTTGTAAAAGTTGTGGCCGGAAGGGTGAAGAGGCCATGGGAGAAGTCATTTCTCCCCTGCTCTGTTCCACTTAGACGGTTGTCCTTGGACCTGGGGTGGGAAATGGCAATACTGAGTTATTGACAGGTAGAGGAGGGTCCGTGGAAGCTGCGCACCCCTCAGCCCCTAATCCAGCCTCCGCAGAATCAAGTGACCCCTGCAAGGCCGTGAGCAGCAGGTCTGAGTTGGGACCAGGCTTCCAGACTCTCACCATCTTGCCCTTCAAAGTTCTCTGTAGTGGCTGACCGAGGTTTCTAAGGCCTCTTTTGGCCTCTCCAGCTCTGTGATTTTCCTGTGCCTGTGTCTTTATCCCGGTTTCTTAGAGCCTCACCTGGTGTCTGGGTCAGCAAGGAATTTTTCAGAAGGTAAAGAACAGAGTCAGATAGTTTCTCCTTCCGTCCCTCTTTTCTGCCCTCACTTTTCTTTCTTTCTTTTTTTTCTGTACTAAGTGGGCTTGGCCCCGGACCTGCCATCCACACCCAGGTGATGGCGGTGATGGTGAGCTTGCTAATCAGTTCTGCTCTGGCTTGTCTCTTGCTGTGGGCTTTTGTTTCTCCTCACTTCCTCTAAGCTGATCGGAGTCCGATGGGTGATGACCCATCTGGTTTCTGTCTTGTCTGTATGCTGCTACCCACAAGCTGTCTGGGCCACAAACCAGTAAATTCCTCAGATGCCGGAGCTCTCTTAGCCCTTCCTATTCAGTTTTAGGTTTCAAGGTATATGATACTGGATGAAAGATTATGGAGATGCTGTGATATAAGTGTGTATGTATGTGTGTGTGTATTTAAAATGCCTTCGTGCTTATTCAATAATTCTGTTCAATTAGCATCTACTTGAGGCCAGCTTTTTGCTGGGATCTGTAGATGAGATCTCTGTGCAGAGCCCTGGAGGGGGGCAGAGGTGGAAATGACCTGCTGTGACCCCGGCCAGGATTGTTCCCACTGTGCTTAGGAGAGCTGCCCCGTCTAAGCATCCTCATTGTCACAGGACCACCCTCAGACTTGATGATTTATCCTCTGAAAATATGTTGAAATAAAATATCATGGAATTCTTTCGTGAATATATGAATATAAACTTAACTTCTCGACTCCTGCCTAGTGTGATATTTTTATGGTGTTTTCCATTGAACGTGCAGAATGTAAATGGCACTTACTTGGCTAAATGATATAGGAAAGAATGGACTGTGAGACATCCCTCTTTTCACAGAGTGAGAATTAGGATCTAGGGAATTATAAATTCTTTTTCAGATGCATAGCTTAAAAACGTTCTTTGCTTCTTCTCTTGGTGGAATGGCTTGTTTAGTGACTGGCTTGTTTTCTTAAAGGTAGCGCAGGAGGAGGGCCCTGTTAGGCGGATCTGAGAACTAACACAATCTTCAGCAGAACACAACACTCACATCTGTCTTTTAAACATGCTGCAAATGACTGGCGGGGGGGGGCAGGGGGGCACCAGGTGACCTTACTTCCTCTCTGTTACTCATCCTCAGGTGCGGCAGTAGAATATTTATCAGACAAGCTTTCGATGTATACCGTAAAATTCAGTTAAAATGTATTAGGAAGATTCTTGACATGTGATCGGGGGGCCCTGTTCCAGAAGCTTGACATATTTTGATCCTCCTAATTGGTTTTCATTCTGAATTTGAAACAGCTTTTCCACGTACCTAATGTATTGGTGTTTAACTTTGCCCACTTCAAACAGTTTTAGGAAGCTGGCAAGTAATAAATTACAATAAAAAATAAAGGGTAATCTCAATAAAGAACTGATCAGGGGTGCTTTGCGGGGGCTTCAGGATATCCTTCCCAGCTACGAGGAGCATTCCTGAGAGCGTTCCTCTAGATGCCGAGTTTTCATAATGGATTTACATAAATTTGTTTTGCAAGTGTCAGAGTGTCACTTCACACACTTTGTTCAAGGTGCTCTTCAGTGGGATTGGGCTGGACCAGGGTTCCAGGGCAGTTGCTGGTGGAGGGGCCAGGCATGGGCCTCAGCACCCTGTCTGTCCCACTCGGCTGAGGTTTGCTGCAGGGGCTTTCCAGGGATTCACTGAAAGAGGGTGCTGGGTGAACCTTGCAGGTGGGTTTGGATGTTCCCCCAGCCACACAGTTCACAGGTAACTCTGGGACTCATGGCCCCGAGAAACTCGTCATTGTTCTCTGACCTCTCATCTTGTCTGATCTTGTGTGAACACTGACAAACTTGAGCAAATCAAGCTGAAACTATGAGAACAGAAACTTTATAAGTGTAATTAGACCCGGAACAAATCAAATTTCATAAATCTTGTATTAGTCAGGGCTCAACAGAGAAACAGAACCAACAGGATGTGTGTGTGTGTGTGTGTGTGTATCAAGAGGTGTATTATAAGGAATTGTCGTACCCAGTTATGGAGGCTGACAAGTCCTGAGATCTGTAGTTGGCAAGCTGGAAACCCAGGAGAACCAGTGATGTAATCACTGTCCAAAGATCTGCAGGCTCAAGCCAATGTTTCAGTTTGAGTCCAAAGGTAGGAAAATTCTGGTGTCAGCTGGCAGGCAGTCAGGAAGGAAGAATTCTGCCTTACTTGAGGGACAGTCAGCCTTTTTATTCTATCCAGACCTTCAGTGGATTGGGTGAGGCCCGCCCACATCATGGAAAGGAATCTGCTTTACTCAGTTGTACCACTTTAAATCTTAAGCTCATCCCCAAACACCCTCACAGAAACACCCAACATGATGTCTGGGTAAATACGTGGGTACCCCGTGGCTCAATCAAGTTGACAATTAGCCGTTAGAGATCCTAACAAAGGAAACCACTTATTGAGTAGTTGCTCTGTGCCTGGCAGGCTTCCAGGCACTGCCCTGGAAACTCACCTTGTTCTCAGCGCTACTCTGCCAGGTGGGGACTCTTACCACCCTCGCCTTGAAGGAGGTGCAGAGTAGCGTGGCCTGTTTCCCCATGTAAACCAGGTAGCCTCGGGGTTTAGACCCAGCAATGTTATTTTCCGATCCTATTTTAACTTCTTTCATTGTGGATTTCTCTCTTCCAATAATTTCCTTTAACTAAGGTTTTTTGGGGTTTTGTTTTGTTTTTTGGCTGCCCCTCGGCAGATGGAGTTCCTGGGCCAGGGATCAGATTTGAGCTGCAGTTGTGACCTACGCTGCAGCTGTGGTAATGCTGGATCCTTTAATCCACTGTGCTGGGTGAGGGATTGAACCAGCATCCTTAGCAAGGCAGAGACGCCACTGATGCCACTGCACCACGGTGGGAACTCCTAACCAGGGTTTAAATATAAAAAATAACAATATGCAAATGGTAAAACTTGAAATCGTACCAAAGCATAGTAACAATCACCTTTCTATCTGTACAGTTTAACCATTAAGAAAAAAATCATTCTGAAAGTTTTTATGCAACGATTTTTTTCCTAAAACTATGCACATGGAGCCATACCGTATACCCTAAGCTGCATTTAAAAAATTAACATATTACTTAGGATTGTTTCATTACAGTACGGACAGTGTTGCTTGTTCTTTGAAATAGCTCTATAGTTGCCCATTATTTGAATCTATCATTATCATCCTCCATTTATTTGAACCTGCAATTCTCAGATATAATTTTTTTTTGGTCTTTTTGTCTTTTTAGGGCCATGCTCATGGCATATGGAGGTTCCCAGACTAGGGGTCCAATCGGAGCTGTAGCCCCCGGCCTATACCACAGCTACAGCAACGCGCGATCCAAGCAGCACCTGTGACCTACACCACAGCTCATGGCAACTATGGATCCTTAACCCACTGAGCGAGGCCAGGGATTGAACCCATGTCCTCATGGATTGCTAGTCGGGTTCGCTAACTGCTGAGCAATGACGGGAACTCCTCCGATATAATATTTCCTTTTATAACAAACATTGTATCATTCCTGCTTTATTAATCAGAAATTAATAGGTAACAAATCTTCCTAAAGACATAATTTTAAAAGAACTCATGTAATGCTTCACAGTAACATAAAGGAGAAACTAAAGTAAAATGATGGAGCCTGGATTCTGGTTGTAGCTGTGTGGACCTGGCTTCATTAGGGTGGCAGACCCCGCCCCTGCAGGTAGGGCTGTGGTGCAGGTGGCAGCCACAAGAGCAACTAAGCTTACTGGCGACTCCATGGCCAAGAAAGAGCTGCTGTTTTCATCAGTCCCCTCTTGATGGATGCTTTAAGTTGTTTCCAGTGTTTGTAAACAGTGCTCCAAGGAACAGCATTCTTGCATGTACATCTTTTGAGTCAGTTATCTTGCATGTCTGTACGAACAGGGAATGATGCACACATCACAACACGGCCCTCCAGAGAGCCTGTGCCCATCAAGTGCCCAGCACCCAAGTGAGGAAGGGGCAGTTCCCAGCAGTTTCTTGCCAACTCTGGGAATGATCAGCCTTTTTCATCATGGTTAATCAGTCATAAAAAATGGTGTTTCATTTTATTTTGTTTCTTCGAAACTATGAATGAGTCTGTGCCTCCTTTCTGTCCTATTTTCTGCAAACAGCCTGTTTTTTTGTCTTTGCTCACTTTTCTCGTGGGTTGTTGGCCTTTAAGAGGTGTTCTTGAGATTCTGTTGTGTGTACAGAGGATAGGGCAATGTGCCAGGTTTGAGATTCTTTTATATTTCGGAAGAGAAAAAAATCTTGAAAATAGTTACACAAATTACTTTTTAACTATGACTGTTTGATATTCACAAAAGTTTAGGGATCTAAGAGATTGTGTAAAGGGTATTTCTGAAGTGGCATTTCTAAGGCTTCTGTGAAAAAAAGCAGAAATCTGAAAGATATGTAGGCGTTAGCAGGGAGGAAGAGAGGAGGGAAAGAGCATTCTAAGCAGTGAAACTAGCATGAGCAAAGGCCCTGTGGTGGGAATATACTGTGATAATAGTAGCTAACATTGATAGAACACTTGCTATGTGCTAGACACTGTCCTAAATGCATTTTATGTCTAATTCCATTTATCTATTAGTTATCTACTGCCGTGTACAAACTTCCCTAAACCTGGCAGCTTAAAACAACAAACACTGATAGTCTTCCATCTGGCTGGGTGGTTCTGGCTCAGGGTCCTTAATGATGTTGCAGTCAAGGTAAAAGTTTGCACCATGGAAAACATTCTGGTAGGCCCTCAAAAGGTTAAACATACCAGTTACTATTTGACTTACAAGTTCTACTCCTAGTTATGTACCCAAGAGAAATGAAAACGTAAGTCCACATAAAACCTTATATGTGAGTGTTCCAAGCAGCATTATTCACAATAGCCAAAAAAATAGAAGCAACGCACGTATCTATCACCTGACAAATGGATCAACGAGATGCGATATAGTCATATCATGGAGTATGGTTCAGGAATAAAAAGGAGTGAAGTACTGATACATGGTACAGTGTGGATGACCCATGAAAACAGTATGCTAAGTGAAAGAAGCCAGACACAAAAGATCACATGTGAAATGACCAGAAGAGGCAAATCCGTAGAGATAGAGAGTTAATAAGTGGATGCCAGAGACTGGAGGTGGAGAAGATGGGGAGTGGCTGCTAATGGGAGCAGGGTTTCTTTTGAGGGATGATGAAAATTTTCTAAAATTAGGTAATGTTGATGGTTGCACAATTCTGTGAATATACTGAAATTTATTGAATTGTCCATTTAAAAGGTGAATTTTATGGTATGCAAATATCTCAATAAAGCTTTCACTTAGAAAAAGTAAAAGCTTGCCTGGGGCTTCCAAGATGGTTCACTTACTTGCCTGGCAGGTTGGTGCTGGCCCTTGGGGGGTGGTGCGGCTGGGGTGCTCACCACATAAGTCTCTCCAAAGGGCCACTCCACAGTCATAATGACAGTGTGCAGCTGGCTTCCTGAAGAATGAGCAACCCAAGAGCAGGACCAAGGTGAAACTCCAGTGTCTGGCATGACCTAGCCCCAGAAGTCAGATAGTCACATCCTTAATATTCTGTTGGGCTCACAGGCTAGCCATGGTTCATTGTGGGTGGATACCATAAGGCAGATGAGGCAATTGGGGGCCATCTCAGAGACTGGCGGTCATACCAACTGTGAAGTGCATCTTATCTCCATTTTACAGATGAAGAAACTGAGGCACAGAGAGCTTAAGTAACATGTGCAATGTCACACAATTTATTGGTGGTGGAGTCAAGGTCTGAGTCCAGGCAGTTTGCCATTAGAGTCCACTTTCGTAACCACTACCAATCTTTTATGAGTCTTGACTGTGACCCACAGTAAGAAAAAAAAAAAGAAGGAAAAAAATCTGCATTTATACTATGACCCGGCACCCTCATACATAGACCTAAAACAGAAGTTCCACTGAGGACCCTGCTTATTACTTGGGAGTCACTTGAACATTTTCTGTTCTATTTCTCTTAGAAAACAAATGCCAATTGTGATTCATCATATTGTTTGCCTGCCACCTGCTTGAAAAATTTTATTGTGTGCATATTGTTTACCTCCTCCTCCTTTTAAAATTTGTCTCTAAATGGGAACATACACTAAACATATTTGTGCCTTAATTTTTCTACTCAGTAATGTATATTGGAGACCTTTCTCTCTAGCAGTCCTATCTGTCACGTTGCTTTTGTTGGTGTCTAATATTCACTGTGTGCAGGTCCCACCATTGATCTTCCCTGTCAACAGGCATGTAGATTTCCAGTAGTTTGCACATACAAACGGGGCTGCAGGGGAGAGCTCTGTTCCCACTTATTTGAGCAAATAAGTGATGAATGTACTTGTGAGAAGTGCTAGAGTGGGGACTTTAGTTCTGAAAGATGTTGCCAGAGAGGTTTTGCTTTTTGTGTTGTTCAGATACAGTGGGACTGTCGAGCCACATCCTCTGCACCCCAGGATCAGTGAACATCTTGCTCTTTGCCACTCGAGGAACATCAAACTGCATTCTGTGTGGTCTTGATTCATATTCCTCTTAGTGGGAAGAGGCTGCGCATCTTTCACTATTTCCTAGAGGAATTTTTATTTTTATTTTCTGTGATCTGAAATAGAAGCTTCTTAACAGTCTCTGTTATAGCTCATGAAGGGAGTTATTACCTCCACAATTCTCCCCCCCCCATAATTCTAAATATAATAATTACTGCTTATACTTTCCTTTTTTTACTAACTTTAGGAGGGGGTCTCACTATAGTACCTGCCTCACTGGACTGCTATGAGATTGTGTGGGAATTGTATGAGTGAATGCACATAGAGTACTTAAAGTGTTGTTGGCACATAGTATGTGTTCAATTAATGTTTTCTTTGTTGTTATTATCTGGCGAGCTAGCTAGTTATCAGTCAGTCAATCATTCATCTGTCCATCTGCCTATCTCACTGTCATATCCATCCACCTCTCCATATTTGGCCTGGAGGACAACTCTCAGATTCCTGTTGCTGGGTGAGTAGGTATAGGGTAAAGGCGGGGGACAGCAGCTGGCATAGTTGTTTTCCGTTTTTATTATTTTTTTCAAAAATAAAATAATATTTATTTACAATCTCACCATCCAGAGACAAGCACAGATTACTCTGAGGTACATGTCCTTTCAGTTGTCTGTTGCCCTTTAATTTGCCCTGTTTACACTCCATCTTCTGTCTTCCTTCTGTCTGTGCAACTGGCCCGTGGCCACTCCTTCATCTTCTGGGCTTAGTCTCTTCTTTCTTCTGTCAGCACACTCCAACCCAACATGTTAGGTTTCAGCAAATCTGACAAATATAACTCTATACTTTTTTTTGTATTGAAAAAAATCCACAGCAGATAACTCATGCTGTCATAACTGCAGGCTTGAACTCCATTGCTCAATGCTATTGCAGCTCTGTTTTTCCCCCTCTTTAAGTGGGGGTTTGTGGTGAGAAGAAATGGGAAGGAGCAAGTCTGAGTTTGAGAAGGGCCTGGGAGTCTTCTGGTTTCCTCTCCTCTTTGTCCCAGGCCGGGAGGGAGGGACTGGGCCTGCCCAGGCACGGCTGCAGCACCACCTAGTGGGCCATGGAAGCACTAGCAGCAGGACCTGCAGCCTTAACCTGGAGACCAGACACCTGCAGTGCCCTGGGTTTACAGCTTTTGAAAGGGAATGGAGGAAAGAGGAGTTAATTGTCTAGGGAGTCTTGAGAGGTAAGGCAGGCAACTTCAGATGTGTGGAACAAGAGAAATCTCTTCCCATCCCCTCTCTAGCCTAGGTCCGTCCCACCTTTATTCTATTCCCATCAGTTGTTTGCTAGAGTTAATTCCAGAAGTTGTTTTTGTAAGGGAGGGTGTTATGAAAGCCAAGTGTGGCCACATCTTTTTTGCTTAGACTACTTGTTAGCAGATCCTGATGGTGACAGAATTTCAGTCTTATGTGGTAAACTTTATCGTTACATTTGCCCTTTCGGTTGAATGAGATTAAGTCGAAGGCTGGCACTGATACACATATTAATTGACTGCAAGTTCTTCGCCTACATTTAAAAATATGCTAAGAAAGTGTGTTTAGAAATTGCATGTGCTTTTCTGATCCCATCACTGGCTGTACTTTACATGATTTTAAATTAGATGTATGGGAGTTCCCGCCACGGCTCAGTGGAAGCAAATCTGACTAGGATGCAGGCTTGATCCCTGGCACTCAGTGGGTTAAGGATCCAGCATTGCCATGAGCTGTGGTGTAGGTCACAGATGTGGCTCAGATTTGACTTTGCTGTGGCGTTGGCCAGCAGCTACAACTCCGATTCAGCCTCTAGCCTGGGAACCTCTCTATGCTGTGGGGCAGCCCTAAAAAGACCAAAAAAAAAAAAAAAAAAAAAAAGACTTGTGTCAGGTTTTGCCGTAGAAATGCTGGGTAACAAATAACTCCCAAATCCACAGTGGCTACTGCAATGCTTATTCCGTGTTCCTGGTCATAAGTTACAATGCCTGGGCTTCAGTTCAGGTCTTGAACTTGTTGCACTTGTCTTGTCTGAAGATTTGGGCTGACGGACAGCAGCTGTCTGGGCCCGTGCTCTTCTCCTGGCAGAGCATAGGAGCTCAAGGGGACAAATGCAACCACACAGGCACATTCACAGCCTACGTGTCTAGTTGGACGTGCAGCAAGTGATGTCAGCTCACATTACATTGGCCAAGCAAGGGAAGTTCCATGGCCCGGCTCAAGGTCACAGAGTGGTGAAATATTTCATTGCCAGTGAGGCGTAGCCACGGTGGGGAGTGAGGGAAGAAGTGTGAATAAAATGAACAAACAGCCTGGATTTTAGGAGATCCTTAAGGAGCAGGAGTGGCCTTGAATAGCTGAGGGGCACAAATGATCTTCAGAGAAGCCTCATCGCATCAGTGACTCCGGGTCCTTTGCTTACTCGCTTAGCTCTGCTGGGCCAGGGGACTGGGTGGGGGTGGCTGGAGGAGGGACATGGGCTCCAGTGGCCTAGAGCAGGGACTGCTCCCTAAAGGGCCGGAGAGTAAATATTTTAGGTTTGTGGGTTTCATGCTCTCTGGTGTTGTAGCTGACAGCACCTGCAGATGATATGTAAAGGAATGGGCATAGCTCTGTTCCAGTGCAATTTTTATTTGTAAAAACGTATGGGGGAGGGGCGGAGGGCTGAATTTTACTGTGGGTTGTAGCTGGTAGACCCCTGGTCTAGACCTTCAAGCCCTGATCTGTATCAGGACATCAACTTAACAGTAAGAGAGAAATATCCCTTTTTAGCTGAGAAGGCCCCCCCCCCAAAAAAAAAGAAAAAGAAATTCAAAGGGCTATTGTTGAGTCCAGTAATACCCTATCCACTGGGTGTTGCTATGCCATGAAGAGTTGTTCCATGTCATTGGATTCTCCAGGCAACCAGAACTTTTTGTTTCTAAGCATGAAATGTCATTTAGCTTAACTCATTTTCAGTAGAAATGGCTGTGAAAGGTATTAGAAGCTCCTTGGGCTAAGGATGATGGGGAAGGCAGTTTAACCCTTTGGGTGTATTCAGTTGCATCTTTCATGCACAGTGTTTGGCAGATTTGGAGATGTGCCCTAGGGTGGTAGGAATGTGAAAAAAGCCAGCCACCTTTTTTCACATTCCTTTTGGTTGCGTTTTGTATGTGCGAGTAACTGCTTCATTGAGATAGAATACCATATAATGCATCCATTTACAGTGTATAATTTGATGGCTGTTAGTATGTTCACAGGGTTGTGCAATTATCAGCACAATCAAATTTTGGAAGATTTTCATCACCCCAAAAAGATGCTCCAGGCCCTTTAGCTATCACCCATCAATATACTCCTCTGTCCCCCAACGTGGCTGTGTTTTTAATAAGCTTTCAGAAAGTCACCTCTTGGTTTCTGCTTGGCTCTAACGGGTCCATTCCTGGCCTTGGAGAGCCGAGCGGTGGATGTTCTTGGGAGGTCACCCAAGCTGTTCAAGTGCACACCTTAATTAATTTCTCCTGACATTATATCACCTGATGAGATAACTTAAAATTTTTTCCTTTATTATAGCTTTGTATTTCTTCATGTGTATTGTGCTTTGTAGAAGGTTCTCCTTTGTAATTTTCTACATTTTGAATATATGTTTGTGTTGGTTTGAAGCCTGGTTCAAATAATGTGAAATCATTTCATGCTCAGGTTTTGTTATTTTATATGTTTTAACTGTTTGTTAGGCCATAGTGATCTCTCTCTTTTTTTTTTTTTTGATGAGTTTGAAATCTTTTAATATCCAGATGATCTCATGTGATGTTTTGAAAAAGTAACCATTGTTCATTTATAAACAGAATTTCCTGTTCAGGAAGTTAATTTAAATTAACAATAAAACGTTGACTACATAACTCTTTATCTCAGAGTTTACCCTTTTTGCTTACTGACTTCCAGTGTCCCCTAGTAAGGGCTGTAAGGGCTGACTTTGGGGAGGAGAAAAGAGGCAGAAAGATTGGGCCCTGAAATCCAGCAGCTGCTCAGGCTGCCTTTAAGGTCTTAGAGACTCTAACTATAAATACTGGGTATGAGTGTTTTTGGAAAACAGCAAATGTAAGTATAAAGAGTTAACAATTTGAAGACAGGAAATTGGATCTGAACTCCCAGATTAGAGTGGCAGAACCACAGAGGAGGGAGGTTAGTGAGATGAAGTATAAGCAAATTATCTTATTTTTGCTATGGATAATGAGGGAAATATAGACTTACCTTTTAGTAATTTCAAGGTAACTACCTATATCAGTAAGGCTTAGGCTTAGCTGCATAGAACAGTGCCTTCACCTGATAGGATTTATTTTTCTTTCAACATAAAAGAAGTTTAGAGGCAGGCTTTGCAGTGCTGGTGTAAACTTTCTGTCCTTCAGTTCTACCATGCTTGTTGTGGGTTCTATCTTTAAGGACACCTCATGGCCTCCAAAGGCTGCTGAAGCTCCAGCTATCATGTCCAAGTTCCAGGCTATAGGAAGGCAGCCTTTGGGAAAGCCTCAGTGTACCACTACTTAAATTTCAATGGCCAGAACTTAGCATTCTTGGTCACATCTTGCTATGAGGGAGCCTGAGAAATGTAGTCTCCCGGGTCTTTGATACCAAGGAAAGTGGGAGAGAACGAGTGGTTGGGAAGCCACTAACAGTGTCTACCATGCCTCTGATGTAATATTGTAAGATGCCATACCTTTTTGTCTTCTCTTTTTACAGCTGCACCTGCAGCATATGCAAGTTCCTGGGCTAGGGGTCAAATCAGAGCTGCAGCTGCAGGCCTACACCACGGCCATGGCAGCACCAGATCTGAGCTGCATCTACGATCTACGCTGCATCTTGCAGCAACGCCAGATCCTTAACCCACTGAGTGAGGCCAGGGATGGAAACCACATCTTCACAGAGACATTGCGTCCTTAACACACTGAGCCACAACAGAAACGCCCAAGAGATTGTATCTTAAAGATAGAATGTGAACCTTCCAAATTAGTGCTTCCTCATCTTCCACATCATACCCCCCCCCAAGAAAATGATGATGTTTGCATAGCTCAAGGGGTAAACGGTGATGGTAACTCATAGCTGGAGGCCACCCTGCACAGTGCCAGGCACCATCCATTCCCAATATTTGGAGGAAGCTCTGCCCTGAATCACTAGGAAAAAAAGAATCTGGTGGCACATATTCTATAAAACAAAAGACAGCTAACTAATGAAACCTCAGGAGAGTGGGACCACCAGGAGGCGGGACAAAAGTAAGATTAGTCATGTCCGACATGCTCCTATGTGTAGACAAAGTCTCTGAATGGGTCAGAAAGTGAAGCTTTAGAGATGTTCTGTGTTTCAGGAAATCTCCAAGCAAAGTACTCAAGGGACTGGGAGTTGAAGAGGAGGAAGTTTTAGAGAAAGGAGATATAAGGAGGAATTTTTCATCAGTGAGGCTAGAAGGCCATAAGCAGCATGGGTGGTGGCTGTGGCCATGGCTGCTAGTTCCAGACCTATGTTAGGAAACCAAGTCCACTCTTGACCTGTGATGTGAGACCAGTTATTTAACCTCTCTGTGCCTTAGTTTCTCTTTCTGTAAAATGGGGATGATAACAGTCTCCACTCTTAAGGCTGCTGGGAAGTTTAAACGAATTAGTGGAGGTAAATGCTGAGAGATGGTAGAACTCCATAAATATTAGCCCTGATTGTTGTTGTTGTTTGTTATCATTATAAAAAGTACAGGTGGATCCCTTTGTAACTCCTTCAAACCCAATAAAATCCAGGTGGCCCAAAGAGATAATGTTAAGATTGAAGCCATAAAAATGCTAGAAGTTAGTATTGCAGTATATTTTAATAATCTTTTTTTTTCTGTCTTTTGTCCTTTTTTTGGAGCTGCACTCTCGGCATATGGAGGTTCCCAGGCTAGGGGTCTAATCGGAGCTATAGCTGCCGGCCTACGCCACAGCCACAGCAATGCAGGATCCGAGCTGCGTCTAAGACCTACACCACAGCTCACGGCAATGCCAGATCCTTAACCCACTGAGCAAGGCCAAGGATTGAACCCGCAACCTCACGGTTCCTAGTCGGATTTGTTTCCTCTGCGCCACGACGGGAACTCCCATATTTTAATAATTTTGAGATATGGAAGACCATCCTAAGCATGACCCAATTTCTAGAATTATAAAGAAAATGACTGATCAGTTTGACTCCACAGTGGGGAGATTAAGAGATACAAACTTCCAGCTGCAAAATAAATGAGCCATGGTATGAAATGTATAGTGTGGGGGAGTATAGTTAATACTTATATAGCGTCTTTGTATGGTGACAGGTTGTAACTAGAACAATCCTGGTGAGTATTTTGAGGTATATAGAAATACTGAATTACTGTTTTGTGTAACAGGAACTAACATACTGTTGTAGGTCACTTACACTTCAAAACCAAACAAACAAATCCGTAGAAAAAGAGATCAGATTTGTGGTTAACAAAGGCAGAGGTGGGGGATTGGGAGAATGGAAGCTGGATGGAGGCAGAGAAAAGGTACAGACTTCCAGTTATAAGATAAGTACAAGGATGTAATGTACCACATGATAACTACAATTAACGCTGCTGTATGTTATATATGAAAGTTGTTAAGAGGGTAAATCCTAAGAGTTCATCACATGGAAAAAATGTTTTCTCTTTCTTTAACTTTGTATCTATATGAGATGATGAACTGTTCACTAAACTTACTGTGACAATCATTTCACGATGTATGTAAGTCACATCAGTCTGCTGTACAATTTAACCTTATACAGTGTTGTACTGGCAATTATATCAATAAAACTGGTGGAAAAATTTGCACAAAAATTAAATTCAGCTGTGAGCATTTTAATTATAATCACACACTGGCTATTTTCATGTAAAATTCTTTCCCGACAATTTAATATTTGTAAGATATGGAATAGATACACTTTTAAAAGCAATTATGAAGCAAACTGGAAAACCAAAGTACTGTTTCTGTTTATTTCCTAACAGAACAAATTCAAATGAACAGTCACATCTCCCTTCCCATTTTTTGAACATTTTCCTGGAGGTTTAACTCTTAAAACTAACACATTAATTTTTTCTTTCCATTAATGTTTCCTAAAAAATATTTCTGTGCAGTTCCAGCTTTATGTTTTAGGACAGGAGTCAGTCTAAACTGTAATGTGACACAGATCTCTCTGCAAAGCCTACTGGGGTAAATATTTCTGCAGAACACTGCATCTAGTTTTGACATCCTGGGGCCTCCATAGCTGGGTCCTTCTGGCTTGGCTTTGTCCCGCCTCTTCCTGCCTGTTCGTTGCACAATACCCCGGCCTATGTGAGTGGATGGAGCCACACTTGGTTGCACAAGGTGGCACTTTGGCCCTGTGTTGGAGACCCTGCTTGTGAAGGCAGCTGCCGGGCGGCTCGGCCGCCTCTGCCTGTGCTGGTGTTGTGTGTGACCACACAACAGCTCAGAACCTGATACCCCATCTGCGTGGAACTGAACCGGGTCATTGTTTATTATCCTTTTTCTTAGAAAGAGTCGTTTCTGGTGGCACGGAAGGCCGTGGCCGTCCAGTGTCGGGTTTTGTTTCTGTCTCTGCATCTTGGTTTCCTTGGCCTTTTCTTTCCGCTTCTGTGTGGGGGTGTCTTTGTTTGTCCTTCCCCCTCCTGAAGACCCTGGTTACTGCTCACAGTGCAGTGGGGTGAGGCAGCAAGGAAAAGAAGAGAAAGCTGGTGCTTATCCCTGTCCCCTGTCCCCGTGGGGCTGGACCGCGAGCAGCAGGTTGTGCATGCAGAGCTGAGTTCAGAATGCGCGGACAGGAGGGCATCAGAGGTCCTGGCACCCAGTCCCAGCACTGCTCAGCCAAGACCTGGCCTAGGTCCCTGCACCTCAGGGCCTCAGGGTCCCCTCTGTAATGGATGGGAGAGGGCTGGCGCAGGGTTAGGCTCTACTGGCTCTGGGGAGGAGTCTGAAAGTGGAGGCAGGGAGAGGGAAGGTATGTGGGAGGGATGGCAGGGGCACCCGCTTGCCCTTCTGTACTGCTGGAAACTGCCATATGCCTTATTTGTCGATTTTTAAAACAAATAAATCATATTTACTGCAAAGAAAAATCTGTAGCTAGTATATAGACTCTAAAATGACTTGCATATTAATTTATCAATATGCTCAAAAGGGTGTATAGAATTAGGAAAAGGTATCGATTTTAAGAAAGCAGATTTAGTTAATTAAAATCACAAAAGGGCTGTCAACTCTCAAATGTTGATGGGCAAGATCCCCTCGGAGGACTCGATGTAAAAGACAGCTCCCAGGTCCCACCCTCATAGATGCTGGGGCATGAGGTCTAGGGTGGAGCCACAGGAGCGTCTAAAGACCCTGTTACACGAGTGCAGGGTCTGTAGTGTGCTGCTGCCTGCCCTAGTGACAGAGGATTCGTTTCCAGAAGGCTGTCTGGCGGACATCAGTTACAAAGTATCAGGTGCGTCACCAGCATGGTCTGCGCATGAGTCTCTGAGTCCGTGCCCTTTAATCTTAATAACTCAAGAAAAAGGCACTGTTTCCAAGTCTGTACAGAATGCTTTGTGAGTGGCTCTTATCTTATAGAGACTTCAAAACGTGGCTCTAAGTTTGGAGTCAAGGCCGAGGGTAACGGGGGGTGAGGGAGAGCTTACTGTCCTCAGCCACAGCTTCCTCAAGCACAGTCTGGGGTCACGCGCCTCACCCACCACCCTTGTGGCCCAGCAGAAACTTGGCGTGTAAGTGGAGGAGCACTGGACTGGGAAGGAAAAAAAAATAGAAAAAAAGTGGGCTCTTAGAATATGGACAGCTTGGATGTGTTAATATTCCTTTTCTCATTTTTTTGATTGTTGTCTTTGACGTATTCTGGGACCTTCTCCCGAGGCCCAGAGTGAGACACCAGGATGGGAAATCCTGGCATGCAAACTGGAGGCAGAGGTGTTTAATTTGGCCCTCAGATGTTTATGGAATTCTAACCAGTGACCATTTAAACATCAGGGAATCGCATGGAAAAATACAGATCCCTGGCCTCTCAAAAGGAGTCAGCATATCCAGGTGCTATAGGGCCTTCTTAGTGGAGAAGTAACTGCCACCTCCAGAAACAGCCCTTGGTCTGGCAGCTCAGTGACATTTTGGGTAGAAAGAGACTTTTCTGCAACCTGATACCTTTGTTCTACAGGTGGAGAGACTGAGTCCCAGACAAACCACGATAGGACTTGCGAGGTGACATGGTGAAGCTGGACGCAGGGCCAGGGCTGGGAGCCCTTTCTCCAGACTCTTGGAGCAGCTCCCCAGCTACACCCAGGCCCCTGGCGTCTGCCAGCAGGTGGCGGTCACCGCGAGGCCGATCTGCCTCCCACTCCAGCTTTCCTCTTTCCCCCCTCTTCCTGTGCCCTCCCAGTCCTCCCTTCCTTTGATTTTGCCAATTTTCTCTGGCCAAGAAGCTTTTCCTCATTGTCCAGCACTGCACGCATTCCCTCCTTTTATTCTTTCTTCCTCCTGCTGTTTTTCCTAGGATCTCCAGGAGCCTGGGGGAATGTTCAGGATACTGGCCTGCAGGGCAGTGCTGTGATTCAAAAGTGTCTTTCCGCAGATGGGGCTAGCGGCTACATGGTCACACTCGTGCGGTGTGTTGTAATCGGGGAGGGGGAGGTGCTGAGGTTAAGTCCACCAGACTGCCTGGGTGAGCCTGGCCTTTTGACGGTTTGACAGGCCTGGGGGTCGCTGGGTTCCAGGCTGCTATTGCTGTGGATCTGCCAGAAGCCATGGCCTTCTCGGGGTCTGGGTTCAATTAGGTGGATGCCCTTCATTTGAGAGTTAACCTGAGACTACATGTTATGGCTTGTTAAGAGTGTAAGTTAGAGCTGTGGAGCAGTGACGACGGTGGAGAGCATTAAGGTTCCTTTGTTGTAGGTTGGACCAGCAGCGTCCCTTCACACATTAAGCCTGAGTAAGTGCCAAGAAGGGGGCAGGTCTGTGGACAAATTACTTTGGTTCTTGGCTCTGCTTCCTGTGCTCTGGAAGGGACAATCATCTGGACACCTCCCTCATTTGTCAGTGTGTTTAAATGAGCACCTCTCTCACACTTAGGAAATCTTCTACTTGTTCAGAACAAGAACTTCCTGACGGGAACAGCCTGGGAACTCCCTAGCATTTCTAGTGTGCCCGCCTGGGAGACGGGTGACAGATGGCAGAGGGAGGGGCACAGCTTTCGGTCAGACGGCTGAGGCTTCTCATACACGATCTGCCACTTATTTAGCTGTGTGACCTTGACCAACAAGATATCCCATAACCCCTGTGAATCTCAGCTTGCTCACCTCTAAGTCTGAGCAAATATCATTTACGTCTCCAGTTGCTGGGAGGGTCAGAGGACGCACTGGAGGCTCCTGGCTTGGCGCTTGGCCTGGTGAAAGCATTCCAGGCTCCCGTGTTGACCCAACCTCAGGCCCCAGTCGTGTCTTCTCTGCGTGGCAAAGGTGGTGTCTCCCTCCACAGCAGGTCCCTGGGGACCTGGCCCTGCAGCCAAGGTCAAGGAGCACTCCCAGGGCGCTCTCTATAACCCTCTCCTATGTCCTAATTCTCTGGGCCTGCCAGGCAGCTGAAAACTTGCTGATGTTTATATGGCTGATCACATTACGGAAAAAGCAAATATACAGAGTTTTTTAAAAAGGCTTTTTGGCACAGCCTCACCTTTGGACACTTTATCTCACTGGTCATCACATGCCTTCAAGAAAACGTCTTGGGCACAAGGACCCACACTGTAAATAGGCTGACCTTCAGCCCTTGAGGATGAGAAAGGACAGGGGAGTCTCAGCATTTGAGCAGCTGCTAGTGCACACACAAGTGACACGGTATTCTTAGAAGGGACTTTATTTTTACTTTTTGGAGTCCGTTGCCTTTCCCACCACCAAATGGCAATGACGCCAGAAGATTCTAGCCTGTGGGCGCATCATGCTGGCATGTGTTGGTACCCTGCCCATTCTCCTAGGGACAGGCTGGAGTGGCCTTTTGCGGAGCAGATCTGTGTCTAGCCAAGAGCTGCCGTCGACTGGGTGTCAGCCCTCCCTGACCCCCATCCCCTCAGCAAGATGGTGGCAATTTTATGGCTGTGAGGCCTTTCCTTGAGATGAGCTTTGTGAGAATTTATTCCCCACTGGATTGCAAGACGAGGAAATATTTGCTTAGTTAGGAGCCCATCTGGAGCCTTCTGGATGGTGTTTTGTCATTAGTGGGAGATGATGAAGGAATACGAGGCATCTTCTACCTGGAGGGTGGGCTGTTGGCTCTGGCTGATGGGAGGATGTCACTTCCGTCCTCCACAGACCTTTGCAAAGTGGCGGGGCAGCTCTGGTCTGAACTTACAAGTGCACTGGTTGTGACATTTCCCACTTGAGGCAGAGCATCCTCAGCATCCGGTCTGGGCTCTCATCTCTCCGTCTTCTCCCCTCCAGACGTGTGCAACAGCACCGACCTTCCGGAAGTCGAGATCATCAGCCTGCTGGAGGAGCAGCTGCCCCATTACAAGCTAAGAGCCGACACCATCTACGGTTATGACCACGACGACTGGCTGCACACGCCCCTCATTTCTCCAGATGCCAACATCGACCTCACAACCGAGCAGATTGAGGAGACGCTGAAGTACTTCCGTGAGTGGCTCCCCTTTCCTGGGTGGCTCCATCCTCCTTAGCCACAGCCTCACGTTTGTGCTATGCAGGCTGCTGCGTCTGGCGCGCAAAGTACTTGAGGACCTGCGGCTGTGGGAGTTAGCCCCATGAAAGGCCTTGACCTTGAGTCTTCTGAATAGAAATGTTGGAGTAGTGGGAATGTTACCAAAAGCGAGGTCTGGCTACTCACCTAAGGCCAATAAAGAGGCAAAGTTGGTGGAAAGGAAAGTTCGCTTTATTTCAGAGCCCAGCAACCTGGGGTTGGGGGGAAGGAGGTTGAAAGGGGAGACTCCTATCCAAATGCTGACTCTCCTCCACCGACAGTCCATGAGCAGAAGCTTTTATAGGCGGAAGGGCCACACGCAGAAACAGCAGTCAGCTCTGACAGTCATCTTGAAATGGGTCATCTGGTGGTCTGACAGGGGTCATCATGGTTGTTTTAAGTACAGTTAGTCTTCAGTTCCAGAGATGGTTTGTTCCCAGTTTCCTTGAGGCCAATTCTTAGAATTATGGCAACTTAAGTTGGTATAGTCTGTTCCTCATGTAGTTAACTTCTTCCACTTGGTGGGGGTTTCCATCTTTAGAAGACAGTTCACAGGATTCAGCCCAGAATATTAACTCTATCCCTTGAGGAGGAACTAAAGGTCCATGACTTTGCTTACTGACTAAACTATTGTTGTTTTGTCCTGTTCGTTTTCCTCTGCTTCTGTACTTCCTCACCTCTCTGATTAAACTTATTCTTTGGCTAGTTTTTCTACAGACAGAAGGCAGATGGAGGACATGAGGGTGGGGTAAGGACCACAGGGTCCTGCTCCGTTTCCGTCCCCCCTTTTCCTTGCTGCTCCTCAATCTTGAGGAGGGACAGGTACAGAACAAGCAATGGAATACAGTTTTGGATACAGAAGTTAATCATAAACTCAGCAGGGGAACTTGGGTTTAGTTCCATTTCTGTTTCAATTTTCCCCAGCTCTTTGAGAGAATGGGCAAATGACTGCTCTGGCTACTTCCTGCTGAAATGGGGCATAGTCCTGCCTAATTTGGGGAGTGGACACAGAGTTAGAAATAAACTTGGGTTCCAGGCATCAGTATTTTATAATATTAAACATTACATCAATGAAAATATTATGTCTTTGATTGCTTTGCCATAGCACCTGGATGAACATTGGAATATTAGTAGACATATTACAATGAGGATAATAATCAAAATGCATCTTTGTACTATTCTCTGAATGTGTTTTTTTCTTTAATGATTAAAGCAGATGTACAATGCAATAAACAAGCTGTTCTGGTTAGCCTGAAGTTCAAATTCAGTAATGTATAAGCTAGACTGACTTCCCCATATTTCTATATGTGAAAAATTTCTTTCATCATTTTCCCCTTTTAATTGCAAATCTCTTCATAGAAAGTACTCAAAATCTATACTTTTCCAACACTGCCAGAGCGGCTCAGTTTCCTGCTCTGGGTCCATTTATGTCCCTTGGAGCTAGTCCTCTTTTTTGCCTCACTCTCTATGTTGGGGCAAAACAAATCAGACAATTTAAGGGACAAGCATAGAGGTATGTTGACAGAGAAACATTTTACAAGCTACACATTTTATTGGTTACACCCGGTCATCACACAAACGTTATACATGTGCTTCAAGCAGTAAACTTAAAGCCAGCAGTGACACACATCATAAGTATTTATACTCAGACAGCTTCACTAGACAGTATTTTCCCATCCTGAACACTGGAGTCAAAAGCATGGTCAGAAGTAAAAATAATTCTTCACATTTCTTGCCAATATGTCTCTCTAAAATGCCCCAGGGGCCCTCTGGAAAACTCAAAGTTAGCTAGATAAAGAAACTTATAAACTGTTATCAAAAGCAGCTTACTAACAGATGGCCAAAAAACACGTGAAAAAGAGTTCCCGTTGTGGCTCACTGGTTAGCAAACCTGACTAGCATCTATGAGGATGTGGGTTTGATCCCAGGCCTCGCTCATAGGTTAAGGATCCAGCGTTGGTGAGCTGTGGTGCAGGTCGCAGACGCAGCTTGGATCCCACATTGCTATGGCTCCAGCATAGGCCAGCAGCTATAGCTCTGACTGGACCCCTAGCCTGGGAAACTCCATATGCCGCAGGTGTGGCCCTAAAAAGACAAAAGACCAAAAAAAAAAGGAAAGAAAAGATGTTCAACATCACTAATTATTAGAGAAATGCAAATCAAAACTATTATGTGGTACCATCTTACACCAGCCAGAACGGCCACCATCAAAAAGTCTACAAACAATACACACTGGAGAGTGTGTGGAGAAAAGGGAACCCTATTACACTGTTGGTGGGAATGTAAACTGGTGCAGCTACTATGGAAAAGAGTATGGAGATTTCTCAAAAAACTAAAAATAGAATTACCATTTGATCCAGCAATCCCATTCCTGGCCATCTATTCAGAGAAAACCATGACTTGAAAAGATACATGTACTCCAGTGTTCACTGCAGCACAATATACAATAGCCAAGACATGGAAGCAATCTAAATGCCCATCAACAGAGGAGTGGCTAAAGAAGATGTGGTACATATACACAATGGAATATTACTCAGCCATAAAAAGGAATGAAATAATAGCATTTGCAGCAACATGGATGGACCTAAAAATTATCACGCTAAGTGAAGTTAGTCAGTGAGATACCAACATCATAAGCTATCGCTTACATGTGGAATCTTAAAAAAGGATACAGTGAACTTCTTTGCAGAACAGATACTGACTCACAGACTTTGAAAAACTTACGGTTACCAAAGGGGACAGGTGGGGAGGGGGTGGGCTGGGGGTTTGGTATGGCAATGATGTGAAATCAGGTTGTGATGATGGTTGTACAACTATAAATGTAATAAAATTCACTGAGATTTTTCTAAAAAAAAAAGCAGCTTATTAGTCTAGGAAAACTTTGTTCTCTTAACAAAAAGAAAACCAAATTCCAGCCTTGTACCAGCTTAGTAAAATCCAACACCCATTTCTGATAAAAACCCTTCAGAAAGTGGGCATAGGGGGAACCTACCTCAACATAGAAAAGGCCATCTATGACAAACCCAGAGCTAACATCACTCTCAATGGTGAAAAGCAGAAAGAATTCCTGCTGAGATCAGGAACGAGACAAGGATGTCCACTCTCGCCACTACTATTCAACACAGTTTTGGAAGTCCTAGCCACGGCAATCAGAGAAGTAAAAGAAATAAAAGGAATCCAGATTGGAAAGGAAGAAGTCAAACTATCACTATCTGCAGATGACATGATACTATACCTAGAGAATCCTAAAGACTCTATCAGAAAACTGTTAGAGCTCATCAATGAATTTGGCAAAGTCACAGGATACAAAATTAATACACAGAAATCAACTGCATTTCTATATACTAACAATGAAAGATCAGAAAAAGAAATTAGGGAAGCAATCCTGTTTACCATCGCATCAAAAAGGATCAAATACTTAGTAATTACCTAAAGAGACAAAAGACCTGTACTCTGAAAACTATAAGACGCTGATGAAAGAAATCAAAGATGACACAAACAGATGGAGAGACATACCATGCTCTTGGATTAGAAGAGTCAATATTTTCAAATAACTATACTACCCAAGGCAATCTACAGATTCAATGCAATCCCTATCAAATTACCAAGAACATTTTTCACAGAACTAGAACAAAATATTTTTAAATTTGTTTGGAAGCACAAAAGACCCAGAAGAGCCAAAGACATCCTGAAAAAGAAAGCTGGAGCTGGAGGAATCAGGCTCCCTGACTTCAGACTATACTACAAAGCTTCGGTCATCAAAACCGTATGGTACTGGCACAAAGACAGAAATATAGATCAGTGGGGAGTTCCCTTCGTGGCTCAGTGGTTAACGAATCTAAGAACCGTGAGGTTGCGGGTTCGATCTGTGGCCTTGCTCAGTGGGTTAAGGATCCGGCATTGCCGTGAGCTGTGGTGTAGGTTGCAGACGCGGCTCGGATCCCGTGTTGCTGTGCTGAAGGCTGGCAGCTACAGCTCCTGTTAGACCCCTAGCCTTGGAACCTCCATATGCCGCGAGTGCGGCGCTAGATAAAGGCAAAAAGACAAAAAAAAAAAAAAGAAATATAGATCAGTGGAACAGGATAGAAAGCCCAGAATTAAACCCACGCACCTACAGTCAACTAATCTATGACAAAGGAGGCAAGAATATTCAAAGGAGAAAAGACAGCCTGTTCAATAAGTGGTGCTGGGAAAACTGGACAGCCACATGTAAAACAATGAAATTAGAACACTTCCTAACACCATGCACAAAAATAAACTCAAAATGAATTAAAGACCTAGATATAAGACCAGATACTACAAAACTCTTAGAGGAAAACAAAGGCCAAACAGTCTCCAACATCAATGACAGCAACATCTTCTGAGATTCACTTGTCAGAGTAATGACAATCAAAAGAAAAATAAACAAATGGGACTTAATTAAACTTCAAAGTTTCTGCACAGCAAAGAAAACCCTAAACAAAATGAAAAGACAACCCACAGAATGGGAGAAAATATTTGCAAATGAATCGACTGACAAGGGATTCATCTCCAAAATTTATAAACACCTCCTACAGCTCAATACCAAAAAAACAAACAACCCCATCAAAAAATGGGCAGAAGATCTAAACAGACAATTCTCCAAAGATGACATACAGATGGCCACAAAACACATGAAAAGATGTTCAACATCCCTCGTTATTAGAGAAATGAAAATCGAGACCACTATGAGACACCACCTTGTACCAGCCAGAATGGCCATCATCAAAAAGTCTACAAACAATAAGTGCTGGAGAGGTGTGGAGGAAAAGGAACCGTTTTACACTGTTGGTGGGAATGCAAATTGGTGCAACCACTGTGGAAAACAGTATGGAGATTCCTTAGAAAACTAAAAATAGAATTACCATTCAATCCAGCAATCCCTCTCCTGGGCATCTATCCAGAGAAATCCATGACTCAAAAAGACACATGTACTCCAATGTTCACTGCAGCCCTCTATACAATAGCCAAGGCATGGAAACAAATGCCCACTGACAGAGGAATGGATAGGGAAGATGTGATACATATACACAGTGGAATATTACTCAGTCATTAAAAGAAATGAAATAACAGCATTTATAGCAACATGGACAGACCTAGAAATTATCATGCGAAGTGAAACCAGTCAGACAATGAGAGACCAACATCAAATGCTACCATTTACGTGTGGAATCTAAAAAAAGGACACAATGAACTTCTTTGCAGAACAGATACTTGACTCACAGACTTTGGAAAACTTATGTTTCCAAATGAGACAAGCTGTGGGGTGGGAGGATGCACTGAGGATTTGGGATGGAAATGCTATAAAATTTGGTTGTGATGATTTTTGTACACCTATAGTTGTAACAAAATTCATTAATTAAAAAAAAGCCTACAAACGAAATAAGTGTTGGAGAGGGTGTGGAGAAAAAGGAACCCTATTACACTGTTGGTGTGAATGTAAACTGGTGCAACCACTGTGGAAAACAGTGTGGAGATTCCTCAGAAAACTCAAAATAGAATTACCATTTGATCCAGCAATCCCACTTCTGGGCATCTATTCAGAGAAAACCATGACTTGAAAGGACATGTACTCCCATGTTCGCTGCAGCACTCTATACAATATCCAAGACATGGAAACAATCTAAATGTCCATCGACAGAGGAGTGTATAAAGAAGATGTGGTACATACACACAATGGAATATTACTCAGCCATTAGAAGGAAAGAAATAACATCATTTGCAGCAACATGGATGGACCTAGAAATTGTCATGCTAAGTAAAGTCGGTCAGACAAGGAGACGCCAACATCAAATGCCACCACTTACATGTGGAATCTAAAAAAAGGACACAGTGAGCTTCTTTGCAGAACAGATACTGACTCACAGACTTTGAAAAACTTATGGTTTCCAAATGAGACAGGTTGGGGGGTGGGGGGATACACTGCATTTTTGGGATAGCAATGCTATAAAATTTGGTTGTGATTACTGCTGTATAACTATAAATGCCATAAAATTCATTGAGTAATTTAAAAAATTCATTTACCTAATTAAATTCAATCTAATCTTAACATACAAAGTTCTTGTCTCAAAGTACCTTTTTTTTCACAAACTTATTTTCTATATCCATATTAACCTATCCTTTATTTTTCCCCATCCCAAAACAACCAACTTTATAACAAAATTATTCTGCTTTTATCTCTCAACAAAAATATCTCAATTTTTTTATATTTTCTTTTGCCAACAACACATATCCTTGCTTTATGCACTGAAATGCTTCCCTTATCATTTTTACGTATTATGATTTTTTAACTCATAAAATCTTAACAAAACCAAGAAACAAGTAATTGAACTATTTGGTATACCGGCATCTCTAAAAACTATTTTTAAGTAACCATCCCTGAAACGTAATTTTTCCAAAACTATTTATCCAAGAGCTTTTATCCCATTTATCTTTATTTTATTATTTATGACAATATCACACATAGACATATGTGCATCTAGACAAAGATCTCATAGCTTTATCTTAAAACTTATTTATGAATCAGTATTTCAATACAGAACTTACTAGTCTATCAATAACAGTTGGAATAAGTTAAGTTTACAAACTTCAGTTTAAAAAGTCCCTTTTTTTCCCCCCTGGATTGAAGTTTTACTAATTAACCCAAGACTGAACTCTCGGGCAAAGTGTGTTTGTTATTTTGACATTGGAAGAGTTAACTTCAGGCTAAGCTATATGGTGTTTTTATACTTATTTTTGTTCTCTCAGGGTTAGAATTCTGTTTTTTTTCTTCTTTTTAGGGCCACACCCATGGCATATGGAGGTTCCCACACTAGGGGTCCGATCAAAGCTACAGCTGCTGGCCTAACCACAGCAAGACCAGATTCGAGCCAAGTCTACAACCTACACCACAGCTCACGGCAACGCCAGATTCTTAACCCACTGAGCGAGGCCAGGTATCAAACCCGCAACCTCATGGTTCCTAGTCTGATTTGTTTCCACTGAGCCATGACAGGAACTCCTGAAAACAGTATTTTATCAAGCCAACTCTTTAACTGCATATGCAAAAGAACTAGTTTTGGAATTTCAAAAGAGTTTCATCTTAACCAATTTTTTTCAGAGTCTAAAGAATACCATTGCCATACACTGTTAAAAATCATCACCTTTCTTTTGCCTTAGTCATAGTTTCATAGCTAAAATCTTTCTAATGAATTGAACCTGAATTTCTCAGTTTGCAAAAGGCAACAAGAATACATACTTGTTGTCACACAAACTTGCTGTGTCACACACTTGTTGAAGTCACACAAACAGAATACATACTCACACATCAGATGACACAACTGTCACAAATCCTCTGAGAGGATGACCAATACAGAGTCTCAAACACTCCCCAACACACACGGTCCTTGACAGCTGATACACATCAGAACCAATTGGTGAAACGCCCAAATAGCACCTCCTGTTCACAAACTGTCCTCAACAGTAGACACAAGTCAGAACCAATTGACAAAAACGCCCAAATAGCACTTCCTGCTCACAAACAGCCCTCAGTGTCAGACACACATCAGAACCAATTGGCAAAAGGCCCAAATAGCACTTCACGCACAAAAGAGAGATTTGCAGGTGCACACCCTTGGACTTACTTGGTCTTGGAGCTCGTCAGCGCATCCAGATGCGTCTTTCTGTTCCACTGAGGGGAAAGCGGAAGTTGGCAGCCAGTGCTGAGCAGGGGAGAAACAGGGAAAACCCCTGAAACAAATGGATTTGGCAGCTGCAAGAAACACCCCTCTAAAGACCTCTCTAGCGCCAGTAGCCACGAGCAGTGGGCTCATCTCGCCCATTCCTGTGCTGTCATGGCGGTGGCTTTACCTGGAAAACCTAGGGAGCCAGATCTCGCGAGAGCGCAGCTCCACGTGGATGCCAAAAACTTAGTGAAAGTGGACCCAGCTGCTTGCTACTCAGAAGCTAATAGATGCAAAGTTGGTTGAAAAGAAAGTCTGCTTTATTTCGAATGCTGGCAACAGTGGCGGGGAGTGGTAGGGATGGTGGGAGGTGGTTGTCCAAAGGCTGACTCCCCGCTTTGACAACCAGTGGGCAAGAGCTTTCAAAGGGCAGTTTCAGGGGTGCATAGGTAGAGGGAGGGGGTTCTATGCAGAAACAGCACAGTCAACTCTCTCATCTTGAAATGTGTCACGCGGTGGTGTGACCCGCATCATCTTGATTGTTTTAAGTACAGTTAGTCTTCAGTTCCAGGGTCCATTGGTTCCCATTTCCTTGAGGTCAGTTCTTAAAATTGTGGCAGCTTAAGTCCTGGCTACAGTCTGGTCATCTTGTAGTTAACTTCTTGCACCTGGTGGGGGTTTTCAGTCTCTATAAACAGCTTAAAGGATTCAGCTAAGAATATGATCTGTAGCCCTTGAGGAGGAAATAAGGTCCTTGACTTTGCTTACCTACTAAACAACTATTGTTTTGTCCTGTTTGATTGTCTTCCTTTGCTTCTGTATTTTCTTACCTCTCTGATTAAACTCATTCTTCGGCTCAAGTTTTTTTTACAGACAAACGGCAGGTGGAGGACATGGGGGTTAAGGACCATGGCGTCCTGCTTTGTTTCAAGGACAACTATGAGTTTTCACTTGAACCATCTTTCTCTTAACCATTCCGAAGATTAGAAAATGCTCCTATTTTCCCTCTTACCAAAATACCGTGTGAGTCCTTAGAAACTCCTATTGGGAAGGAGCGTGTCTGCATTTAAAGTATTGAGAATCTCTGGCCTGCTCCTTATTTATAGGATGTAGCATGACATACCAAGGCTGCCCATTTGTGTGTGAAAATTCACTAAGCTGGCTATTTGGGAGAGGCAAGATGTTGCTGCAGCAGCAAACTGGTCCAGCTGTGGGCTGTGGAGCTGAGGGTGAGCAGTACACTAGATGGTGCTTTTTTCAGTGTGTTTTTGAAGACAAGGGTGTGAAACCTGATTTTGCAGATTTGAAAAATATAATTAAAAAAAATTCATGCCAATGATATTTTTTCTTTTTAAAAAATATTGATATAGTTGATTTATAACATATCAATAAATTTCTGATGTTCATTCGAGAGGTGCTTTTTATTTTTTTTTAATTTATTTTGTTGTTTTTAGGACCACACTCAGAGCGGCATATGGAGGTTCCCAGGCCAGGGGTCCAGTCGGAGCCACAGCTGCTGGCCCACCCACGCCATAGCCACAGCAACGCCAGATCCGAGCTGCGTCTGCGACCTACAGAACAGCTCACGGCAACGCCGAATCGTTAACCACTGAGCAAGGCCAGGGATCGAACCCACAACCTCATGGTTCCTGGTTGGATTCGGTAACTGCTGCGCCATGATGGGAACTCCCCAAGAGGTGCTTTTTAGATGTCATTTTTCTCTTTAGAAATTCACAGCAGCCCTATGAGATTGGTAAGACCAATTCTTTTATGTTGACAACACCCCCAACTTTAAGTTAATTTCAACCCAGTCTAAATTAGTGATGTCACTCTGAAAGTGACATCATTTACATATCTGGAGTTCCCATTGTAGCTCAACGGTTAACGAATCTGACTAGCATCCATGAGGATGCAGATCTGATCCCTGACCTCGCTCAGTGTGTTAAGGATCTGACCTTGTTGTGAGCTGTGGTGCAGGATGCAGACGCGGCTCGGATCTGACATTGCTATGGTTGTGGCGTAGGCTAGTGGCTATAGCTCCAGTTCAGCCCCAAGCCTGGCATATTCAACCTCCATATGCCGAGGATGCAGCCCTAAAAAGACAAAAAAAAAAGTGTGTGTATCATTGTGTCTCCTTTAAAAAAAAGTACAGCAATCCTGCTTCTACTTGTAAGTAGAAAGCAAAGCCAGCTTGTCATGCACCTGTAAAGTCTTCTGTAATTATTTTCTCTAATACAAATCAATCTCCAGTATTGTTGAATTTGTGGAGTTGTTAATATAAACAAGTCAGAAATTTTAAATTTTTTCTTTATAGTGTTACCTGGCTGTTTTCACATTTTCTCTCTTAGACATTATTAATAAGAAAGGAATTTTCTTTGAAATCGGCCTGTATTTTTACAGGTAGTGTAAAGCCCTCGGTCTCTTTCGTGAGCACTACAGATAATCAGTTTCAATAGAAATAAAAATAGAATAATCTAAAATAGGGCAGATAGGAAGGCGTTAGACTTGTACTAAAGTTCAAGTTGACGCGTTAGAACTTCCAGTGTGTCTTGGAGACTAGGGCGGGCTCTTTACAAGTCGCTTTTGTTTGCTCACGGTATCTGTGCGCCCAGGGAGGTGTGCTATTGTGTGAAAAGCCTCCTCCTGGATGACCTCCCCGCTAGGTTTCATATTTGGTGCCTTCAGACTGCTTCACAGTAGGATTCACAGCAGAACTATTTTTCCTGAAATCCTGCCTGTTACTTACTCTTCCTTAAAAGATCCTTCCTAGGATTCTGCAGGACTTCACTTGGCCATTTCTACCGAGGGAGTTTCCTGGGTCCCTTCTCCTACACACCGATTAATCACACACAGTCACAGTGTGATTGGAACACCACCCAAGGGTAATACGTCATTGTTGTCAGAGACCTTTCGTGTGAATTGCCTCATTTCCTCCCTGTAAAATATCTACACTTTGGGCCAGGCTGGTTTTATTAGCAAGGAAATTGAGGCGTGGAGAGCTCGTGGTATTTATTCCATAGCTCCAATATACAGCTTCTAAAGTCCTTTTAACAGTAAACTTGAACAGACACTGTGGCCTATTATTATTTCTTGGTTTATTTGTTTTGCTTCTAGGATATATTTAAAAGAGAGAAAAAAATCCTGGTGGATTTGGCAGTGCATAACACAAATTATAATAAAACTGGAAGAATGAAAAAAGTAAATATTAAGCAGAGATTCTGAAAGTTTGTAGAGTATGATTGCATCCAAGTCTTACCCTAATTCTGTATTGCCTTCAGAGGTACCAGTGCTTGGAGCAAAGTGGATATTTGCTAAACAACAATTAAATGAATGATCAAGCATTAACTCTTAAATTCAGCACTCTTTAGAGCAGGGCTTTTGAACTGAGGTCTGTCAAGAGAAATTGGAGCTTCTATTAATTTGTAGAAAAAAATTACATCTTTAATTGTATAAACTTCTAACTGAAATGCAGCATTTTCCTTCATCATGAACATAGAAAGCAATGCGCAGTAGTATTACTAGGACCTGTGACTTTGTCACCAGTAGAAATTACAAATATTTTGATGTCATGCTGCAGGGGAAGCAGACACTTTGAAATAAAATCTTTACTCATCTAGAGTTCCCGTCGTGGCGCAGCGGTTGATGAATCCGACTAGGAACCATGAGGTTGCGGGTTCGATCCCTGGCCTTGCTCAGTGGGTTAACGATCCGGCATTGCCGTGATCTGTGGTGTAGGTCACAGACATGGCTCGGATCCTGCGTTGCTGTGGCTGCGGCGTAGGCCAGTGGCTACAGCTCCGATTAGACTCCTAGCCTGGGAACCTCCACATGCTGTGAGTGTGGCCCTAAAATGACAAAAAGGCAAAAAAAAAATCTTTACTCATCTGCTTTGAAATTACATTTATTATTAGATATTCTGGTAGATCTTGTTGTTTAGAGTGCATTGATACAGCAGCACTTACGCCACAGACTTTTTTGAGGTTTCAGTAACTGTATTGTATTGGAGTTCCTGTATTGTACTGGAGACGAACCCGACTAGTATCCATAAGGATGCAGGTTCTACCTCTGGCCTCGCTCAGTGGATAAAGGATCCAGCATTGCCGTGAACTGTGGTGTAGGCTGCTTGGATCCTGCTTTGTTGCGATTGTGGCATAGGCTGGTAGCTGCAGCCAGTTTGACCCCTAGCCTGGGAACCTCCATATACTGCAGGTGTGGCCCTGAAAAAAAAAAACAGATAATCTGGCCACCACCTTACTTGGGTGTGTCTGCCTTTACCAGGTGGTCGAATGACGTTTTAAAACAAATTTCAACAATCAAGTGGATTTTTTTTTTTTGTCTTTTTAGGGCCATACGCGCAGCATATGGAGGTTCCCAGGCTAGGGGTCAAACTGGAGCTGTAACCAACAGCCTACACCACAGCAATAGCAACACGGGATCTGAGCCGCATCTTTGACCTACACCACAGCTCACAGCATTCTTTATCCACTGAGCAATGCCAGGGATCGAACCTACATCCTCATGGATACTGGTTGGGTTCATCAACTATTGAGTCACGATGGGAGCTCTGAAGTAGATTTTTTTTCATTCCTGCTGAGTCTAAGAAATACAGAAAATGAAAATGACCCTCACAGCAGATGTATCCACAAATATGGGACATTTAGGATTCACTGGTCCAGTAGGAAGAAAGACTAGTCAACCTTGAGTGCTTCCTGTGTGCTAGGCATTGTTTTCAGTGCCTTAACATGTATCTCATTTAATTCTCACCGTGACCTCAGACTAAAATAGTCTTGCTGTTCTTATTCCACAGATGAGGACACCAAGGCTCAGAAAATTTAAGAAGCTTGCCCCAAATCACACAGCTAGTAAGGTGGGATACTGAGTTTCAAAACTAGGTTGTCTGATCTAAGTTTATGTCTTAATTAACCATTCTCTCAGAGAAGCTAAATGCGGGGAAAAAAATTATAGTTAAGAAGAAAGCTCATTTGGTAAAACATGAAAAAAAAAGCAAACCCTCAGTTTTTGAATGTCTGTAGCTTCTTTATTTATAAATGTGACTGACATATTCAGAATCCTTTTTTTTTTCCACTCCAGGTCACTGTTGCAAATAGCTTAATTTCAAGATGAGGTTTCCTTCTTCCCTGTGATTTTTGCCTGTGTCTATAGATCATGCTTCCTCAAATTCAAGTGGAAATGACTGTGTGATATAGGTTTTTCTTATCACTTAACATTCAGCAGACACTAGCCATGAGGATTGCTCTTTTGGTACTTAGGTGGCTATGGTTCCTTTTCCAGAGGCCATGCTTGTTGGTAACTTTTTGGTTAAGGGGTATTTGTCAAGAAAAGAAACCTCTCTTGCTCAAGTGCAAATAATCTGCTGACCACTTCACCTCTGAATGTACCTGACACAATCCTTTTCCTAAGGAGAGGAGAAGGTTATAAAGCAAATTAGGAGTTTCAAGTCATTGTTCTCTTGTTTGCTTTTTCTGTAAAGTATTATTAATGAGTCAGTCAACAAGTATTTGTTGAGTGCCTGGCATGAACCCGTAATCTTTTGTGAGCTTGACTTGTTTGAGTTCCAGGGGATATTTTCTGGCTAAGGAAGTGACAACATCTGATTATTCATTTTCTTCCATTATTTAACCAGGGACTTTGCACTGGGTTGGGCTGCACAGGACACTCTGTCGAGGCCCTTGGCTGACGTTCTGTACTGAGCTGTCTACCCTGCTTGTGTAGGAGGAGTGAGTGGGGTGTGGAAACCTGCATATTATACCAGCTCCCTGTCCCATTTTATATTTGTAAAATTTAATTTAAACAACAGGAAAATCAAAGGGCAAAGATCTAGTCCAACCGTAATTACATAGCCCATGTCTGCTTCATGTTCGAACAAGCCCAACTCCTTAGCCCAGTGCCTAGCATTTCATAGGTGCTTAATAAGTGCTTCTGAAATTGGAGAAAATGCAAAACATCTGTTTTTTGGGTTTTTTTTGTTTTTTGTTTTTTTTTTGCTTTTTAGGGCCACACCTGTATATGGAAGTTCCCAGGCTAGGGGTCTAATCGGAGCTACAGCTGCTGGCCACAGCCATTGCCACAGCAATGCAGGATCCAAGCTGAGTCTGGGACCTACACCACAGCTCATGGCAATGCCAGATCCTTAACCCACTGAGCGAGGCCAGGGATCAAACTCAAAACCTCATGGTTACTAGTTCGTTTCCACTGCACCACAGTGGGAATGCTGACATCTTTTTATTTTATTTATTTTTTATGATTTTTATTTTTCCCATTATAGTTGATTAACAGTGTTCTGTCAATTTCTACTGTATAGCAAAGTGACCCAGTCATACATATATGTGTATTCTTTTTTTTCATATTATCATGTTCCATCACAAGTGACTGGGTATAGTTCCCTGTTCTATACAGCAGGATCTCATTGTTTATCCACTCCAAATGCAATAGTCGAAACATCTTTTTAAATTAAAAACAAGTTTTTCTCCTTTCTTATCTTTTTTGTAAAAACCAGGCAAAATTAAAAACCGTATATAGAATAGAAAAATCATTTTATTTGTTGCCACCTTCCAAAGATGACCTTCATCTAACTAAAATCCTAAATGAAACAAAAATAGAGGCACCACAGTAGGCACTAAATCTTTGCAAATTAGAGGGATAAATAACACACAATGCTGACCTTCTGAAGGGAGGGGTCAAAAGCTGTATGAGGGAGTTCCCATCTTGGCTCAGCGGTAACGATCCTGACTAGGATCCATAAGTACGCAGGTTTGATCCCTGGCCTTGCTCCCTGGCGTTGCTGTGAGCTGTGATGTAGGTCACAGACATAGATCGGATCCCACATTGCTGTGGCTGTGGTGTAGGCCGGGCAGCTATAACTCCGATTCAGCCCCTAGCCTGGGAACCTCCTTATGCTGCACTTGCAGCATTAAAAAAAGAAAAAAAGATGCGGTGACCTAATATTTGGGTGGTGGTGGCGGGGTGCCATGCAGAGCGCTGTCAAACATTGTTCGTAGTGGATGGGGTTGAAAGATGTATGATGGGAGTGAGGGGAGGTTGTGCAAGGGACAGTGAAGGGACCAAAGAAAAATTTAATTATCATGTGCTAACAAAAATAATACTAAAATGTATACATTATAATGGATTTATAAATAGTTGCCACAAGTTTCTCTCATGGAAATGTCCCCCTACTGGTTGTGTCCTTTCCGCTGTTCTCAAGTCCTGGGACCATTTTGTTTCCAGGTGAGGACCTGAGCGAGCCCTGAAATTGTGCCTTCTCCCCTCTCTTGCTCCCTCCTTCTCTGACTGGCCTCTTCCTTGGGCCCATTTTCATTGCTTTTAGAAGTCTACGGGGTCGAAGGTGGAAGCAGAGATGCTCTGGCCGCACAGTTTCTCCCCACGTCTCAGTCACATGGTCATGCCCGCCCCTCCCCCCCAAGGTGTGTGCCTAGGTGGCAGGGGTTGGGGGGAATTGACGGTGCTTATCTCTGAAGGTCCAAAGTAGCCACAGGCATGCAGAGTGCTGACACAGTGTCTGGTGAGTAGGGCAACCAGGTGTTCATCCCAGTGGGCAGATTATCCTGGGTCCCTTCAGCCTATTTTGTCACCTGCCACCTGTCAGCTTTCGTTCTTTCTCATCAGTTCAGATTCCAATGTTGATTTATCTTTGCTTTTTCCTTTAAGAATAAAAATGCTTGGCAAGCAATTCTGTACAGATTGACTGTTCTCCTTTTCTGGTGAATCCAGCATGTCTAAGACAAAGCTGGAACGGACTCAGGTGGGAAACTGACATGATGGCTCAGCCTGCTGCCCATCCGGCCCTCCTGGGTGATGGGCTCAGACAGACCATAGCGATTCCGAGTTCCAGTTTGTACTCCGAGCTTCTGGTTTGTAGTTTGAAGCCTGTGACACAGTCCGCATGACCTGCTGGTCCTGGGAATGAGATGCCTGTGCGGTCCTCTCAGGCTGCAGGAGGGAAACTTGGAGCCACGCAACACATCCCAACTCTGTTTCTTCTCTGTTTCCTTCTCAGATGTACGGGCGGTTTTAATGAGGACCACATCCAAGCCGGGGTACACTTCAGCTCTACAGCTGCTCGGTTGGGTGCCGTCTCTGGCCCTTGTTCGGCCCCCCACTTTCCCCATAGAGGTGGCATGGGTGCCTGCTTTTCCTGTGCCTGAAATGAGGTGGCGATGGTTTGGGAGGGGGGTGATTGACAGCAAGCTGTTTGTTAGCAGCCTGCCTTCTGCCACGGGAGCTCAGTGACTGACAGTGACAGTGTTTTAAAAAATAAAGATCAGAAAGAGAACTCTGCAGAAGCATCCTGTTAGTTATTTTTTTTTGTAGCAAGTGGAGGGAAGGCCTGCTTGTAAGGCTATGAGCCCCACTGCCCCATCAAGAAAGGAAGATTAGGAAGCCCCTTTGGGACCTTCCCCTCTTCTGTCTTGGGCTCCTGGCTGCCCTCGGGTGCGGGTAGGAGGCCCGGCAGTACTTTCTGAAGGGAGGAAAGCTCTGGAGACTGGGGCGTGTTGCCGAGCAGGGTTGGGGCAGGAGGAGGAGCACAGGGAACCATCTTCCTAGGACCTGCTTGTTCAGTCCGCCACGCCAGCACCCGGGCATGGCCTGTGCTGATCATCTGATGGAGGAAGGTGACTTGTGGCTTATAACATCTGAGACACCTTGGTGCAAACTCATAAATGTGTCTACTAGTTTAATCCAAAATTGTTAATGTTTAGTCATTTTAAAAATGTACTAAATAACTATTTAAAATTCTTACTGTATACATATATGTATATGTATATATATAATTGTATATGTGATTGTGAATATGTATTCACACAACTGATTAGATACTTAGAAATTTTATTCAGTTCTTATAAACATTTCAATTTGATTACTGGTTTATTTAATTAGAGTCTTCTTAGCCTTGCAGACCAAATCCATTAGATTCTCTTAAATGCTTACAAAAGAGAAATATACAGCTAACTTTGCAGCCCAGGATCCAGTCCACCTGCCTTCTCATTTCATATCTGGTTGGCTTATTCATAGCCACCCTATCTAGGGAAATGTTCATGCAATGCTTAATAAAAGATATTATGGGCAGAAACAGAACAGTCACACACACCTACCCTCCCCTACTTCCTAAGAGGGATTAAAAATATCTTCCTATTATATTCCCCTTTCCTTTAGATATCAGTTGCCTTATTCACTTGGTTATGTGTGTGTGTGTGTGTGTGTGTGTGTGTGTATTCATTGATAGTCATGGCCTTTACAGAGTCAGCCTATTTCCTTTAACTGTTATTAACTGTACTTTCTTTTTGATATTCAAATCATCACAAGCTGCCCAGTGATCATCCTTTTAGGCAGACTTCTCTCTTCTACCCCAGACCTTTAGGAGTGGCCTTTTGCTTTCATACAACATGCTGTTACAGGCCCATTTTGATTTTTCCTGTCCTAAGATAGGAATCGGCAACTCTGCAGGGAGCCCCGATAAGATTTAATCCAAACGTAGGCACCAGATGTTGCCCTGCTGGTGATGGGTATGGTGATGTCCTTCTGGGGCCACTTTCTTGACAGAGCTGGAAATACAGCCCTGCCTCCCTTTTTTGTGTCATGCTTCACTGCAGTTAAAAAAGTACATTTTTACAAATTGAAGGTTTGTAACAAGCAGCTCTGCTGGCACCATTTTTCCAACAGCCTTTGTTCACTTTGTGTGTCTGTGTCACATTTTGAGAATTATCTCAGTATTTCAAAATTTTAAATTATTATTATATTTATTATGGTGATATGAGGAATGATCTTTGATATCACTATTGCCAAAAGATTACCACTTGTTGAAGGTTCAGATGATGGTTAACGTTTTTTTTTTAGCAATAATGTATTTTTATTTTTTGTCTTTTTTTTTCAGGGCTGTACCTGCAGCATATGAAAGTTCCCAGGGGTCGAATCGGAGCTGTAGCCACTGGCCTATACCACAGCCACAGCAAAGCGGAATCCAAGCCGAGTCTGCGACCTACACTATAGCTCATGGCATCACCGGATCCTTAACCCATTGAACGATGCCAGGCGTTAAACCTACGTGCTCATGAATGCTAGTCAGATTCGCTTCCGCCAAGCCATGATGGGAACTCTAGCAGTTAAGTTATTTTTGAATGAAGGTATGTACACATTTTTAAGACATAATGCTATTGCACACTGTAAACATAATTTTGTATGCACTTTGAAACCAAAAAATTCATGTGACTCACTTTATTGCAATGTTTTCTTCGTTAAAGCAGTGGCCTAGAACTGAGAACTTGCTGTCTCTGAGGTAGGCCTGTAGAATTTTTTTTTAATATCACAAAAGTCACTTTGATAATTTCTTTTTTCTTTTTTGGCCACACCCATGGCATATGGAAGTTCCAAGGCCAGGAGCCGAATCCGAGCCACAGCTTCGACCTACGCCACAGCTGCGGCAACATCAGATCCTTTACCAGCTATATCATAGCAGGAACTCCCACATTGATCATTTCACCTTAACTCTTACTTTCCTGATCATTTTTTATTTTGTTCTTTAAATAACTTTTCAGTTTGTTTTTTCTGTGTGATGCCAACTTGAGGTCTTATCTCCATTATTCTACCCCCCCTATTTTTTCCTTTCAAATTTTATATGTAAATAATCTTTGGGTATTTTCTTAATTATGGACAGAAAAGGCTTTGGAGGTGGTCGGTGCTGGGTTTGTATCCAGATACTCTTGGTTTTTACTGTGTGATCCTAGGCAAGCAACTTAAGCTTTCTCAGCCCCTTTCCTCGTCTACCCCATGAGGAGGGTATTAGGTAGCAGGGGTCCGAGGAGTGAGCGAGATGCAAAAGGCTGATGGCTGCTGTGCAGCCAGCACTTCTCAAATGGTGTTGGGTGAACGTGAGCGTAAGTGAGGGGGAGCTTCTCTGAGGCTGCTCCTGGGACCTGTCCCGACTCCTGATCCTCCTGGGGTGGGGCAGTGATGGAGGAGCCCAGGACCATTGGAGAAGGAGGTGCTGCTTCAGCTGCAGTAAGCCTGGGTGGAGGGAGGGCTGACCCGCAGGGGTCATGGGACATTTGGAGGCAAGTGTGGATTTGAAGGCAGATGCACCTGAGTTTAAACCGTGGCACCATCTCTGTAGGGTTGTGGATGAATTACTTTATCCTTCTGAGCCTGTCACATGGGAATTTTGGTGTCGAAGTTCAATTTAAAACCTGCTCAAGGCCCCTAAAGTTCACCCATAAATGACACGGTTTCCTTATTTATACACATTTTGTTTTCTCTCTTTCCTATTTTCTTAAAAAGTAATTTGGATATATGCAGCATTTGGACTTGTTGTAAGTTGTGCTCAGTAATATGTTACTGTCCAGATATGGCCTCACCCAGCTCCGCAGATCGCCTCTCCTTGTTATTGTGAACTCAATGCCTTTTAATTAATTAAGCTGGGGAAAGCTAATAAATGATGATTCTACCTCATTTCCCTAACTATAGCTTGGAAAACTGTACTCTCTTTTTAATTGCTCGTACTGGCTTGTTTCCTTTTTTAAAGAATTAGGGTGATGAAGATGATCGCAACTAACATTTATTGCAAACTCACTTTGTCCCAGGCACTGTGCTAAGTGCTCTGCCACGCATTAATTAATTAACACCTCGCCCCATCTATGTGGCAGGTATTATAGTCACCCCATTTAGCAGATAAGACTCAGGTGTCTAAGAAGAGCCCAGAGATGGCAATTGAGGATCCTGGACCAAACCTCAGGCCATCTGACTTCAAAAGCCTTTGCTCTTAGCTGTGATATTAAACTGCCTGCCATTAGTCCTTCCATCCATCTACTCATCCTTTCATCTGTCTGTTCTTTTTTGACTTTATGGCCACGTGGGATGAATAAAATATATATTTCTTTCATTCATAGCCCGTGAGGTAAATGTGTCAAGTCTTTAAGGGGTTTCTAATTGCATTTGACTTTTCTGTGATGCTTTGCAGAATTTGCATTTCCTATTCCTTTATTGTATCTTCATTTTGCAAGTTCATAGTAGAAACCCCCCCTCCAATATGAGATTGAGGCTAGTGAATGTGCTGATTTTGAGGAACCTGTTAACTGCTGATTGGTTTACGTATAAGGCCTATAATCATCTTTTTAGAAACAGCTTAAGGAACTTTAGCAAACATAACGCTGGAAAACCAGCCTCGGCTCACCTGTCCTAAGGAATGACATCTGAGGAGGCCACCTGGTGGTTTGCTGTGGGGCTCTTGAGGGGTGCCGTCATTGCCAGTCCATGATAAGGACCAAAGGGAGGGATGAGATGTGTTCAGATAATGGGGGCAGTTACAGCAAGAATAGAAATCATTGGCTACTGACTTTAAATAGGTGAATGTCCTAGAAAATTTTAAATGTGCAACCAAGTTGGGGTCAGGGAAAGGGAGGGGTCTCACACACACACACACACACACACACACACACAGTTTTCGTCTAAATTTTCTGCTATTCCCACAAACAGCAGATACACAAACTATAAAATCCGCTCACCCACAGACTGTCCGTCCTATTCAAGAGCCTCGACATCCAGTGTGGCCGGGAGGCCAGCAGCATTGCTATCGTGTGTGAACTTGTTAGAAATGCAGGATCCTGGGCCCTGTTGCAGACCTGCTGCATCAGACTCTGTGCTTTAGCAAGAGCTCCAGATAATTCACATGTACATTAAAGCCTGGAAAGCCCTGCCCTAGAGGAATAAATGCCTTTTCCTCCAAGTTCATTAACTGGAGCATCATACGCCGTTGGAAGAATAAAGGGAAATCATCCCTGTTTGGTCACAGTGGAAGGAAAGAAGCTTGCTTTCCCGGCACCAGTAAAGAGTCCTTTTACTATTACTCATCTGCAAATTATACAGCCTTGAATAGAAAACTTAAGAGGAAAACGGAATCAAGGCCACACTTATTTTTTTTTGGGGGGGTGTCTTTTTAGGGCCACAGCTGAAGCATATGGAAGTTCCCAGGCTAGGTGTCAAATCGGAGATGTGGCCTACGCCACAGCCACAGCAACATGGGATCTGAGCTGCATCTGCGACCTGTACTACAGCTTATGGCAATGCCGGATCTTAACTCACTGAGCAAGGCCAGGGATCAAACCTGAATCCTCATGGACACTAGTCAGATCCGTTACCACTGAGTCACGATGGGAACTCCCATGCTTGTTGTTGATACCGGCAAATGGTTACAGTGCCTGGTCAACAGACTGGTGAGGTTCTGTGGGTAGTTTTGCTTTAGGGCAGCAGTTTTCAAGGAAGATTTGGCCCCCATGGGTCATTTGGCAGCATCTGGAGACATTTTCACACATCACATCTACAGAGAGAGGGTGATATTTCTGGCATCTAAATGAACAGAGGTCAGGGGTGCTGCTAACCATCCTGCAGTGCCCAGGACAGCGCCCTACAACAAAGAATGATCTGACCTTAAATGTCAGTAGGGCTAAGGTTGAGAAACCCTTCTTTAGGGGCTAGAGTTTAACCTGTTGTAAGTCTGAAGTCTGTTTAATTATCCATTACTCATTTAAATGAAATATTTCTTACATGCTGAGCACTTAGGACCAATACATGTTCACTTCCTTCTTTGTAGGAAATAAAGCATTACTGGTGCATTTGTAAGGACTGTTTCAGTCCCACTCTCTCACTCCTGCCCCAGAGGGAACCACCTTCCTGAAGATGGGGTGTTTCCTTCTAGTGTGTATTTTTGTACTTTGGCTACAAGGATAAATGTTCATGAAAACAGTATATCATATTGCATAGGCCCTTTGTAATGGCGTTCTCCTCTGTTTGTGTGCTGCAGGCTTTTTTTCCTGGAGTTTGAGCAGAGGCATGAGCAGAGAACAGGACTATTTGAATGAAAATGTTTCCATTTTCTTACTAATTTACACTTCCTTTAGGTGGTGGTCAACATTTTTAGGGAAAGATGGTTAATGTTTAAAATCAGGTTGAGGAAAGAAGTAACGGTGGCAGATTTTTAAAGGTGGCATTTTTCAAATGCAGAGTCTGTAGTGACCCAGAATTAAGCAAATGAACTTGTCCTGACATTTGTTGGAGGTGATGATGGTGGTAAAGTCCCCGCCCATCCGCCTGCGCCCTCCCTTCTCCCAACGTGACACCTCTCAAGCCTCTGCTCCCAGCATCCTTCGAAGACATTTCCTCCATCTCCGCATCATTTTTCGGATCCAGCCAGTTTCTATGGAAACCGTTAGATTGAAAGATGAGCGGGAGCGGGAGGCGAGGCTGGAGTGAGACCTCGGGGTGGTGGTGTGTGTCCCTGACGTCACCTTCTGTGCTTCTGGATAGGACAATTCTGGCTACTCCCATTCAGGGCTGCTGGCCGGTGCTGCTTTATTAGCAGGGCTGCCTGGGTCTGATAGCTGTGCAAATTGCCTCTTTCTGCTTCTCTTCCTCCCCCGCTACAATTTTTCTTTCCACTGCCCCTTTTCTCTTCTGGCTCCAGACTGTCATTAAGAATGCACAGCTTAATTCTGGCGTGTTCG
>PVHT021183699.1:26488043-26553662 GCA_004024745.2 Catagonus wagneri
GGAGGTGGTTCTCACGACTGCCAGGCAGCAGACCTGGGAGAATCCACCTTTTCTTGAGGCCAGAAAGGGGGGCCGCAGGGAGCCTGGAGAAAAGGCAGAAGCGCCTCCCACCTGGCAGGCGAGTCAGATGAATTTTCCTTGTGGGGTCCCACAGGGACGGGGGTGGGGAGGCGTTGGCAGGGGCTGGAAGAGCCTGTATCCTTCGCCGCTGCCGCCGCCGTTTGTGCAGGGAGGGTGTGGCACATTCCAGAGGAGACGGGGTGGAGTTTGTGCGGCTGGACCGGCCTCGGGAGGCTCCAGGCACCGGGAAATGGCACCGAGGTGCGTTCTCGGGCGACAGGGGAGGCGCCTCTAGCTCCTGTGGTGACGGGCAGCAGATTGTATAGGGCATAGTTAGTGTGTCTTCTTTAATTTCTTCTCTAAAGTGACCCTCCATCATATGCCTTTACACACACACTCACACACACACACACTCACACATATGCATATGGACACAATTAATATATACACTTAGAGGGTCCGTTCCCCAGTGATGTTATGCTCCCAGCCCCACGCAGGCCATTAATAGGTAAGCTAACTGCTTTTAAATTGAATCGGGAGTTTCACAGCGCTCCACCATGACCACATTTGATTAACCTGAATGATGTAACAGGCTGGGACCTGGCCTCATTAGTAAGCTAAAGAACTACATAATTATCTCTCTGTCTGCTGATTTCTGCCTTGACCATGGGCTCCAGGAGAAGGGCCAGGAGGCTTTCTCAGGGTGGGGGCAATATTTAAATTATTGAGAAACTTCCCCAGCAGAATCACACTGTCCCCTGGCATTACATGAAGACAGTGTCATCATGCTGAGTCCCTGTGTATCTTTAAACGGCTTGATTAATGATGATGGCGGGCAGCTCCCGGGGTCTTGAGGGGTAAAGATGACTCAGTCTTTTTTCTTTTGGATACACTATTCTTGAAGTAAGTTCGCATCCTACCACCCAACGCCAGGAACAGTTATAAGGATGCTTCTTTTCAGAAACCATCATTGACCTCTTGAAATTTCCTTGGTGATTTGTGACTCACTGAACCCCTCGTAACTTTTTAGAGTCTGTACCTCTGGGTCCTGGAGCACTGGTTACAGCAGAGGACCTGTCCCGTGCCCTGTGGATGTGCTGGGTGTGGCCGTGGCTCCCACGGAGCCATCCAGGAAGCGGGGGAGGAAGGGTTCTTGTTTTGACCCAGTTGCTACATCATCTAGCTCTCTTTACACCCCTGTCGGAGGAAATGAAGCCAGTCACTCTCGGTGGTCAATCGGAAGGGTCACTAGCCGGGGCCTGCTCGTATCTGGGTGTCTATCAGAAGGATTTTCTCACCCAGCCATTTCTCAGTTGAGTCCTTTGGCCCCCGAGGCATCCAGATCTCTCCTTCCAACAGAAAAGGAAGATGGAAGAGGCGGCTCATCTGTCCAAGGGTAAATACATGTTGATTGCCATTACTGTCTGAATGTGTGTTGAGCAAAAGCCTTGATCCTCCATCCCAATTTGGTTGAAAAGTAGAAGGCCACTGGGATGGAATTTACTGGGACAAGTGACGTTTTCATTGTCCCATTTTTAAAACAGCAAAACCAGAGACTAAAAGGAATGGCTGCCCAGAACTAATCTGGTTTAGGAAACCCCACAAAAGGGAGGGAATTCAAGAATATGCTAATATTGTAGTTACTTGTTTATACATGTCTTAACTAGTTGGGTTCTTTCCTGACCTGGCAGGTTAGTCTGGAAACAAAGGCAATTTGCCTCTGTTTATATGCATCTTTAAAATTGCAAATCAGCCTTTGAATAGCCCTTTCATCTCCTGGTCCTGAACTTCCTGCTGGGGAGGCCAGGCAGGGCTTAGACACACGGAGTTGCTTTGTCTCTCTTGTTATTGGCCATTCGAATCTTTACTGAGGGTAAGTTCTAGGGAACTTCCCATACTAATAACAAAAGATGAGTCAAATGTTTTGGAAAAGATGCAAAATCATCATTTATGTCAAAGTTACTGACTCACCCTTAAATTGCAGGGTTAGCACTGAAAAAGTAATACAAGTGGCTGGGAATATAGACGGCAGGACGATTAGGGACTCTTTTAACAATGGAATTAAGAAATGGCTGCTGTTCTCTTTTATCTCTGAGGTTCAGGAGAGCTTTATTCAATCTAATGCATCCTTCCCCTTTAATTGGTTTTAGTTGTGGAGTCTAATAAATACTCTGTCCCCTCCAGCCCCCCAAACTTACAGACAGACCGCAGGGGGTCTAACAGGGGGCGTGGGGCAGGACCTTAGATGAGAAAGAAATTGGAGGGCTGATTACCCAATACCTTAAATAATTCTTAGCAGTTTGAAACAGCCAGGGATCAACACAGTGCAGTGATGGCCCGCGCAGATTTGCACCCAAGTATTCAGTGTTCACAGTTTAAACTCTGGTGTCAAATAGGGTCCCTGTTACCTGTTGGCTGTGCCCCACCTCTAATTGCACGGAGACTTGGCAAATCATGACAATCATCCATTTGCTAAAAAAGCAGATACTCAGACTCACTCTAGACTAGGAGAGGCCCTGAGAAATCTGAATCGTGTGCTTCAGGTGACTCTTTATATCAGGTGTGTTTGGTAAACTGTACCAGTGTGAGTGGACCATCCGCAGGCACAGTTCCTCCTCTCCTGATCGACCCCATCCCTCCCCCAAAGAAAGATGAGAAGCTAGTGATTCTGCCACGCAATCTTACGTTGTTTCCTGGCTACACTAGTCACTTTAAAAATGTATGCTTAGAAAGAGTGTGAGGCCTTTCTAATTTTCAGAAGGGCTTAGGTTCAAGAATGCTTCCCTAAGTCAAAGAAACAGAGTGCACTTTTGTAGTTATTCCAGAAATAGGTAGAACAGCAGAAAGAATACTGGTCTGGAGTCTGCCTCTGAGGCCTGTTTTGCATTCGGTGTGGCCATGTGGTGTGAAAAAACAAAATTCAACTGATAAACGTAAGGATCAAGTTGACTGTCTAACAATCTGTGAGTCGGGCAGAATCCCATCGAGCAAGTAGCAAAGAGCTTTGAGGAGCTGTATATAATGGGAGGCTCTAAGAGACAGAAAGGCCAGGGATAAGCAAAAAGCGAATTTTCTTACCTTTCTTTGGGGAATGGATGGGGTCTGTCAGGTGGATTACTTCATCCCTGCTGACTGGGAAATTCCAGACTGACTGGTTAAAACTCCATTCCTGACAGAGGCTGAAGCTGCGATTAAGTTGGGTATTAAGCCTTGGTTGACTGCGCCGGGGCTTAGCACAAGCGACTCCATATGGGGCCTGCTGTCCCTTTTTACCAGTGGTGGGCACATCCTGGGACCTCAGTGAGTCTCTGTCAATCCAGATTCCCCATCTAGAAAATGGGGATAACCACGCTGACAAGAGCCATCCTGAAGGCAGGTAAAACATGTAAATAAAGTTAAAGCTCTTTGTTACCTGCCATGTGCCAGATCACGGTGCTTGATTTTATTTTTTCAGAAATAATACTAGTTAATTATTAAGTTCTTTTTAAAAATCCCTTTGAAAAGGTAACTGGTATTTTGAACCGGTGGAGTATTTTGACCACCTGTTTCGTGCTGCCATCTCTTTTGTAATCATTCACCATCGTTTCCTGTTTTACAACATTACAGATTTGAATGGTGGGGGCGGGACGTGGTCTAGTTCATACCGATTTTATAAATGAAGACACTCAGGTAGGTTGTGCAGTGGTTGTTCTTGACACTTCTCATTTCATAACGAAAACCCATGGCATTACGCTCAGGTAGCATGCGTGATGTTTCTTGATTGAAGTGACCTCTAAAAATGTCACCCAGGGTCGAGGTGGCTGGTTTGTGAGTGAAGTTTTGTCAGGTGTATTTCAAGCGCTAGTTGCCAAGCTGTTGCTAAACTTTTGAGATGACTTTCTCCTTTTCTTGGGCCGCACCTGTGGCATGCGGAAGTTCCTGGGCCAGGACTCGAACCGGCGCCACAACGGTAACAATGCTGGATCCTTAACCGGCTGAGAAACCAGAGAACCCCCTTCAGATGGTTTTCCAGCTTTCTTGCACTTGTGTCATTTTTCATCTGTGTTTGTTGTGGGATGTGTCATTGGAGGTAGAGGCTGATTTTCCCTTTCTAGACACAACACTCTTAACGGCTGTTAAGGCAGTTTTTAAAAAAGGAATTAAATGTAAAAGCATAATGTAACTGTACATTTTTACCACAAGCTTTGGTAAAGCAGAGGTAATGTCTTTCCTCAGATGTAGAAGCCAAGGCCTGGAGAGCTGAGAGAGGGCCGGAGGGAGCTCAGAGCACATGTTTTTTAGAGCTTGGTGTTTCTGATTTATTTTTTATTTTTTTGTCCTTTTTAGGGCCACACCCATGTCATATGGAGGTTCCCAGGCTAGGGGTCCGATCGGAGCTACAGCTGCTGCCCACCTACGCCACAGCCACACCAGATCCGAGCTGCGAATGCCACCTACACCGCAGCTCACGGCAACGCCAGATCCTTAACCCACTGAACAAGGCCAGCGATCGAACCCGCAACCTCATGGTTCCTAATCAGATTTGTTTCCACTGTGCCACAATGGGAACTCCTGATTTATTTTTTTAAAATAGCTTAAGAGAGGGCCTTGGGGACGTGACCCTTAGTGCTGGGCCGCCCTGCTCTGTATGGGCGGAGAAGGAAAAGGACGGGAAGATGTGTGGAGAGAGGAGCGTGTGGAGAGGAATGCTCCTCACGGCAGAGGGGGTGGGGGTGGGGGTCAGTGTGGACCGGGTGCAGGGAAGGAGCAGGCCAAGGAGGCCAGGGCGCACCAAGCTCACATCTGAAGATTGAAAGGCATCCTTTGCAGCGTCTGTCCGATGGGATTTTGTGCGATGACGGAAACGTTCTGTGTTGTGCTGTTCTGGATAGTAGTCACTAGCCCCGTGTGGCTACAGAGCACCTAAGAAGTGGCCAGTGAAACTGAGTTTGGGATTTTATTTCATTTTAATCAACTGGGATTTCAGTGTAAATAGCCCCAGTGGCTCGTGACTGCTCTTTGGACAGTGGAAGATGACTTCTGTGGGGGTACGTGGCGTAGATTTGGGGAGGACAGGCACAGGAAGGGAGGGGAGACACTTCCCTCCTATGGCCTTGAACTTTCCCAGACCTGGGTCAGAATCTACTCCCTGCCTTCCTTCTCTGGGCCCCGGTGTTGGTCCTGCCCGTGGGGACGGCACACACTGCAGCTCCTTGACTGTCCGGGGCAAGCAGCTTCTCCAAGGCAGGGCCGGGCCAGCCTCAGTTTCACGTCCTGTGTCCGTGTCCCCTGGCCCTTCTCTTAGCTGCCACAGGGCTTCCCGGGCTTTCTTGCTCGTCTTCAGTGGTCACGTTCTGCTTTCTTTGTCTGTTCTAAAAACTGTTCTCTCAGAGAAGATGCACTTGGGCCCATCTCTGCCTTTAACCTTGAAGTGAATGCAGATGTGGATGAGGCTGGCTCCTCACCTCCGCAGAGGGAGTGAGGGAAGGAGGAGGGCTTTGAGGTTTGAGTCGGGTGGGGAGTATCCTGAAGAGTGAAGAAACTGGGAGAAATAGGGTGATGTGGGGAGGCCGGGGTGGTCCTGTGTTCACAATACCATGTCTTTTTAAAATTTGTATACGTTTTTATTTTTATAATATAACACATAGAGACTCGATCATCGTTTACTAAGGGTAGCCTAGAATTTGCGTTAAAAGATGAGTATGACCAAATAGTTAGGAGTAAAATCACTTAAAAGTGTTTTCAGGAGTTCCCGTCGTGGTGCAGCCCAAACGAATCCCACTAGAAACCGTGAGGTTTCGGGTTCGATCCCTGGCCTCGCTCAGTGGGTTAAGCATCCAGTGTTGCTGTAAGCTGTGGCGTAAGGTCGCAGATGCGGCTCAGATCTGGCGTGGATGTGGTTGTGGTGCAGGCCAGTGGCTAAAGCTCCAATTAGACCCCTAGCCTGGGAACCTCAGTATGCCACGGTTGTGGCCCTAAAAAAAATTGTTTTCGAATACATGAACTCAGCTTTTGTTTTCATTTCTTTATACTATAGCCCCCCGCAGTATCCTGCCCATTTTGTAATCAACCTGATACTTGCCGAATGAATAATGCACAAGGTGGGGATTTTTCCCTTCCTCCCTTCCCAGGGCTTCAGACTCATTGTCATTTGAATTGAATTAACACGCCCTATTTGATAACGTTTACTGAGATTAAAGAAAGATTGTTCCCCCTGAGTGTGCATCTTTCTAAACTTTGTATTTAAAGCTTATGAAGATTTTCAAAAAGTGATTTTGAACTCCCTAACTGAATTTCTACTGACTCTACTTTTTACAAATTTCTACTCTCGCATTTATTAACACTATAAAATGTAGCAGTCATTTTCAAGTTCCAGAAGAGTAACCTGACAACACATATTATCTCTAGGTTTTAATTTTTTAATAAAAATCTTTTGTTCTGCTTTTCTGTTTATAGGCACTGATCTGTGGTCTTCTATTCATTTTTATGGAGGTAGTGATTCCATTTAGCAGCTATTTTAACGGCCCAAGGAGGCACCAAAGCTCTTGAGACTTCAAAGATGGATGAGACCTTGCTCCTGAACTTGTGCAGAGACTTCTTGGTGACAGTCTTGCCTCTGCTAAAGCCCCCTTGGTTACTTGAGGGAGGTGACCTGGCAGCGAAGTAGGCTAGGTCTCCTGGTGGAACTCTCAGGAGCAGGGAGACCTGCCCCGGTGTAGCAGGAAGGTGGCTGCAGCACAGAAACTGTAGAATGTGGCATGATTCTCCGAGTCACCAGTGCTTCGGGCCACCTTTCAGTGGGTTTGATGGAAGGACCTGCCATCTCACTGTTACAGGCGCAATCAAACAGTGCAGAGGAATTAGTAGTGAGATAGGCAATGAAGCTGGATTCTCTTTCCAGGTGGCATCGCAAACTATTAGGCTCTAGATTTTTTTCTCCTTCATTCTGCAGTTCGCAAAGATCCTTATAAATTTGGCTAGGAATCCGCAGACGTCGAGTGAGAATGGGATTTATAAAATACAGTTTCAAAAAGAGCAAATGCAAGATATTATTACCAAAGAAGGACTGCGATGAATTAGACTTAACACAAGTAATTGTTACTGCAGTTTTTTATTTTCCTCTTGCTAGAAACCAGAATGATCTTCTTTCCTGTTCAGCACTGTGTCAGGCTGTTGACACATTCAAATTTGTCTTAATTTTTGAGGCACGCCCACAGGAACTCTCTCATCTGGGGGCATTGTGCAGTCATCGGCCAGGACACCTCCTCCACCAGAGCCCCGCCTTTAGACAGGTGTACCTGCCTGATGCATGGTTGGTATGGCTCTGTGCAATCGCAGCGAAACTTCCAGGAAGCTACCATTCCTCACTGCTTCTGGGGGAGGAAAGGCAGGCAAAGAATCTGGCTGCAGTGAGCTGGCCCTAGGCTGTGCACCTGCCTGCCTCCCCTCTGACTCACAGCATCTGGCAGAGTCACCCTGGGGCTGGGCAGGGCTTTCCCAGCCTGATAGGTGCTTCTGGCCCTCAGCCCCGCCTCCTGGTTGTGGAGCCACTCTCTTCCAGGTCCACCTGAGTGACGATGGGCCAGTGGCTCTGTGTACACCCTCCACTCCAGCTGAGCCAGGGCATGTCCACGGCCGCGGCCGTGGCCGAGTGTGCTCCCGGCGGGCTCTGGCCCCAATGCCTCCTCCGGGCAGGCAGCCAGGTGCTCCCTCAAGGGCAGCCCTTTAGGGTGATGTTCTGGCTTTGGGGCAACTTCAGCAATGTCCCTAAGAGACGTGGGAGGGGAGGAAGAATGTTTTGAGTATGACTGCCAGGATGAAGAGACGAAGCCCAGCCATGAGCAGCATGAAGCCCTGGACCTCTTGGAGGAGGGTAAATTCTTCTTTGCGCCAGTCTGATCAGTGCCTTCTCAGTGTCTGTATGGGCCTGGCTGGTTTACTGATCTCACAGCAGTCTTTTATTTTCTTGGTGGGGTGTAAGGTCAAGTACACCTATCTTATGTGGTGAATATAAAGCCACCAGGAGAGAAGCTGCATGTTCAGCCCCCTGGGAAGTCCCCTCGCCCTGCATTCTGCCTTACACCTTCCTGCTGGGAGACCAGTGTCCTGACTTGTATCGCCTTGGATTCCTTGTGCCTGTTCTCGATCTATGTAAAGGGAATCAAACCACATGTATTCTTTTGTCTCGCTTCTTTTGCTTAACTAAGATCTTTGAAATTCATCCTTGTTGTTGCAAATATTGGTAGGTTCCCCCCCCACACTGTGGCATTCCAGCACTGGTTTTAAGGGTTTTGTTTTCTTTTGACTAAATGGATTTTGGTAGGTTAATGGACAAGAGACTGAGTCATTATTAAATAGCATATTTTTGTTTATTTTATAAAAATTGTTTAAAAAATATTTATCATCAATTTGAAATAGGGATTTTTTTTTTAACTTAGAAATATTTGAAATAGAAAAGTACAAGAGCTGACATTGAAATCACCTGGGAACCCAATACCGGGCTGTATCAGAGGGCTGCTGTTTTTGAAGAGGGAGAGTATTAAATAAAGATACAGCCAAATGCTGAGTGTGAATTTCCTAGTTGGGCTCATGGGGCTTTCACTCAACAGACCAGAAGAGGGGACTTTTTTGGGAGTGAAACAGGACTTTTTTTTTTTTTTGGCTGTGCCTATAGCCTGCAGAAGATCCCAGGTCAGGGATCAAATCCATGCCACAGCAATGGCAATGCTGGAAGCTTAACTGCTATGCCACCCAGGAACTCCTAAAATGGGAAGTTTAAAGAGTGACTGCAGGAAGTTCTTTAAGTCTTGGGTAAAAGCAAGTGACAAACTTTTTCAAAATTCTGCTCTGTGATGGCCTATTTTTATGTCTCAGAATAACTTTTATTTTTTGATTTGTATTGGACCACTGTTTTTATTTTGAGGTTATTATCCTGAAAATATTAATCCTTCACCTATAGGACAGTTAAAGGTGTTTAACTGGGGGGAGGTGGGGGAGCAGGGCTTAAGCCCCGCCCTGCCTGGTCCTTTCATGAAGGAGGTAGTGGAAGTGAAAGGACAAGGGAGCCACAGACCAACAGGGACTGAACATTCGTTGGGTTCTTGGAAGTGATCAAGAGAGAAAGGCATCTGCCTGCTCTTAGAGAACTAGGGCCAGTCCACATTTCACTGAATTAGCTTGTGTCCCTTAAAGCCAGGCTACTCAGCATGAGGCCTGGGTACTCACGTCACCTGGAGGCTTGTTGAAATGCAGACTCTCAGGCTCCACTCAGACCCACTGAGTCAGAATCTGTATTTTTAACAAGATCCACAGGGGATTCCTGTGCGCACAAAAGTATGAGATTGAGCTGCTGCCTTGAAGCATAATAAGATGATTTTTAAAATCAATTATTGAACTATAGTGATTCTAAATGAAAGGTTATACTAGGTTCTAGAACAATGTCATATCCTAGTCAAGAGAAGAAAAAATTATATTGCACATATTTTATATAGATTTCATATACATATATATGTGTAGTTAAATATTTTTCTTAAAAAACTGAGAGCCAGGAGTTCCATTGTGGCTCAGGGCGTTAAGGACCCGATGTAGTCTCTGTGAGGATGCTGGTTTGATCCCTGGCCTCAGAGGATCTGGCATTGCTGAAAGATTCGGCATAGGTCGCAGATGCAATGTTGCCGTGGCTGTAGCATAGGCTCCAGCTGCAGCTCTCATTTGACCTCTGGCTTGGGAACTTCCATATGCTGAAGTTGTGACCACAAAAAGAAATAAAGTTAAAACTGAGAGCTAATTTTAATGATGATAGCCAGTGTTGATTATGTACTTATTGTGTGCCAGGCGCCATTCCAAGTACTTTAAGTGGATTCATACATTTAATCCTTAAAATAACCATAGGAGGTTAAGGACTGACATAATTTTCCATTTCATAAGCTTATAAGCGAAAACAAGCAAGTCATCTAAAAGACTGGCTCTAGGGCCCTGCACAGACTGCTCTTAACTACTGTGACAGCAGTTCTCAAGGCAGCATCCGTATCACCTGTGTTACAGATGCACCTTCTTGGACCCCACCCAGACCTGCTGAATCACACCCGCTGGAGTGGGGCCCAGCAGTCCGGGTTTTAAGACACCCTCTGGGTGTCTGGACCACGTTTTGCTCTGACACTGTCACACCACCATGTGTGCATGAGAAGTGCTCTGTGAATAGTGAAAATACGTGCAGGATGTGGACGTAACCGTGTTTGCTGGGTGGTTTTCTACACTGTTAATGGTTCTAGAAGAGATGCTTTGATTGAAAACTGTAGGACAAAATCAGTTTGAGGTAACACTAATATTGATAGCCGTGGATACAGGAGACATTTGTTGTTCCCTCCCAAGTCACCTTGTGGGGTGATGGGCCCTTCCTGATGTCCCTTGCTTGATTTTCAAAGCAGCCTTTGAAATAAGCATTATTCCCATTTTGCAGTCAAAGCAACTGAGGCTCTGATAGGTTGTTCAGAGTCCAAGGACTGTGAACACAGGACCCTGACCCTCCCTTGGGGTCTCCCCGTCCCCACCGCCACACCCAGGCACTCGGTTAACAGAGAGCGGGCCCTTGGTTCACATGGTCTCATGTAATCCTCATAACCCATGGGGTGGGTGCTCATGGGGAGACCGGGCACCGGGAGAAGCAGTTTGCTCTGATCATACAGCTCTCGGAGGCAGCACTGCATTTACTGCCTGCAGGAGACAAACTATCTAGTCTCCGTCCTCAGGTCACTGGAGACTTGTACTGTGCAGAGACTGAATCGATGTCAAGTGAATTCTTGCTGAGCGGCGGCGTTGGTGAAGGAGGGCTTTGCTGACGTTGCCCCGTCCCCTCTGCTCAGGGTGGGACGGAGCAGAGGGAGTCACAGCGCTGCTGTGCGTGAAGCGGTGGTCACGCCCTCTCTGCCTGAGCGGCAGCGCTGGCGCCAGGAAAACACTGGTGAAGAGTGGAGTTTTGTCACCACGCCCTTGTGTCCGTTGCGAGGCCACTTCCCACTGCTTTCTCGGTGAAGCCTGGCTTTGTAATGTTTTCTCACCTGGAGGTTTCTGAGGCTGTCACCCAACTGCAAGATTGGTCCGTGGGTTCCTGACAGGTGTCAGTCAGGATTTTGCTCAGGTGGCAGGATTTGGAAAGAGCGTGCGGGATGGTCTGGGGTTTGCTGAGTGCTCTCAGGACGTTTACATTTTCTGAGCATGAAACTGCAGGAGAGCGGACGTCCCCTCAGAGGTGGCTGCTGATGGTCAGCAGGTCAGTCTTTAGCACAGAAAGCAATTCTCAGCACAAATCAGTAATTATTGTCTGCAAAGGCCGAGATAAAAACAATGCCATTGGCAGCGGGAACCCAGAGCCTGAGGGAGTGCCTCGGGCCAGCCTCTTGCATCCTAATTCTCCAGTGGGTTCCAAGGTGAAGCACAAGGAGCAGCACAAACAGAGGGCATTTCTCCAGTTTGAGAGGATGTCTGGGCTGCAGGGGGTAGGCTGGGCCACGTGGGGAATGTCTGGATCCAGGTGTACTGAGGGCCACGGATGCTTGTGATGTCATGTGGGGTGGGAGGATTCACCCCAGAGAAGAAGCCATAGAGTCCAGCCCCGAGGTCTGTATTGACAGCAGCACTGGTGTGTGGGACTCTCACTGACCTGTCTTATCAGCCTGGACCTCAGCACTGTTACAAAGGTCTCTCTGCTCATGGTTTTCATTACCTTGGTTTCAGCCTAGGATTGTTTGTTAGTATCCATGGCTACCCCATGCAGGCATCTGTTGATGTCCCTTGCTCAGGGCAACCCTCTGACTGGAGTGGGGTCACCAGCATCACTCCAGGGCTGGCCAGGGGCAAAGCCCATCCACAGTCTGTGCATTTTGGGGTCCCCTTGCTGCTCTCCCCACTTAAGGCACCTGTTCCCTAGTCCCCAAGAGCATTTCTCACCTGGCACTTCCTCCTTGTTCCTCTGTGTTATGCCATTTATACGTGGGTCCTTCCTTCTCAGTGAGGCCTGGAATGCCTTGAGGGTAGGATTCATTTATTTACTCAGCCACAATTAATGAGAGTCCCAGCTTGAGGGTCAAAAAGATCAAGCCCTCCCATAGCTCTGTGACCTCATGTAATTTCTTTATGTCTAAAATGTGGGCAATAGTAGCCCTGTCTTCCTGGGATGAATGTAGACACTGAATGAGATGGTCAGCATCAGTACCTAGCAGCGTGCTGAGCGCACCGTGAGCAGTCCATACGTGAGTCATTGGTCATTACAAAGGAGACCCTCATTAAATACCTTGGTGATGAGCAGCCACCATAAATCCACTAGGAGTGTTCCAGGCGGGGGCGGGTGGGTAATTATGGCACCAGGTTCAAGTCCATGGTTATGTCCTGTCTGACTTTGGACAAGCCATTTTTGACATGAAGTCATTTCGACAAGAATACAAAGACTCTGTGCTGCCTTTTGTCGTTTTGTTCTGATTACTGACAAATAAGCGTTATTACCAAAGACTATGGGCCTCATCCTATTCCTGAACACACTTCAAGGGCTGCATCAAAATAGTTAGGTTTTATTCTTTTTTTTCAAACCAAATCGTGCGGGTCTTATGGGTCTTAGTAGTTAATACACTTGGGGTATTGGGCCAAGTCTAAATTATTTTGAAGATATAAGGGCATGGCTAGATCTCCGAGAAGTGGCTATAACTTAGAAGAAAGTGGAAAAGGGAAAACGGGGAGTTTCCTCTGTGGCTTAGTGGGTTAAGGACCTGATGTTATCTCTCTAAGGATCCAGGTTTGATCACTGGCCTCGCTCGGGGGGTTAAGTTTCCAATGTTGCCATGCTGTGGCGTAGGCTGGCAGCTGCAGCTCTGATTCAGTCCTTAGCCAGGGAACTTCCATATGCCTTGCGTGTAGCCATAACAAGAAAAAAAAAAAAGGATGAAAACAGGAGAAGCCTTATGGACGTATCATGAAATTTTTCTGCCATCTGAGCAAATATTTATGACAATTATCTAATTAAAAATAGTCTATCTGTGTGGGGTTAGATTGATACATTTATGTGGCATTTATCTGCTGATCTTCTGGTGGGCGATTTGCTATTCCTAACAGTTTTGCTGTCCAAGAACATTCTTGAGGCCCAAGGAAGGCTCAGTCATGAGAGCATGAAAGGATATGTTCTGCTGGTCATGTTATGAGGAAGAGACTGCAATATGGCAATGCAGTTCGGAGATGCTGATTTGCATGTTATTTGGTGGTAACTTAAAATACTGAGGTATAATTTACATACCATGAGTGAACAATTTAATGTTTTTTAGGAAATTTACTGAGTTGGCAGCCATCACCGTAATTCAGTTTTTGAACATATACATCTCTCCTCCCCCAGAAGATCCTTCATACCTGTTTACAGTTAATCCCCATCCGTACTTGTAAACTCAGGGAATCGCGGATCTGCTTTCGGTCTCTTTAAGTTGCTTATTCTGGATACTTTATATGAATGGAGTCCAATAATATATGTGTTTTTCTTCTCTTTTTTTTTTCTTTTTTAATGTTGCACAAAGCTGCCAATCACATTTGTTGACTTTCCGTGCTACCGACAGTGGGAAGAGTGACATCAGCTCCCAATTGGCATAATAGATCTTGACGAGTGAGCAAAAGCTTTTGCATTCCTCCAAAACCAATTATTTTCACCTCCATGTGGCTTCTTCTTTGTCTTTGGGGGTGTGATATCTTTTTTGGTGGTTCCCAGTCTATTTTACTAAATGTTTGAGCAGTTAGTTGTAATATTGGTGTTTTCATGAGAGAAGGTGAGTGTAAGTCCTTCTATTCCGCCGCCTTGTCCCCAAATCTCTATAATAACGGACTTTCCTGAGAATAAAGTTTGTTTGTTTTGGATCCCTTTTGGGGGGAAGTGGATTTTTTTTGGTAGGGCTTCCTTGGTCAGAAGTGGAAACTTTATTTGAAATACTATTCCCATGGAGAGAGAAACCTGAGACTGTTTATTGTAGACTGAGTGTCTAAAAATTGGTGCTTGCAGAGTGCAGCCTATACAACCTTTAAAGTGTCATTTGTTAGTCCTCATTTCTTGGAAGAGGAAAACCGAGACACATGATTACTGGGTTTGCCCAGGGCCTCATTGTCTTGGTAGAGTCTCATGTGAAAATGTAAGCCTCAGGGCCCCAGGGTCAGGGATCTGACCTACACCCCAGATTCTTTTTGCTTTCTTGATGCTTCCTAAACATTGTTGATTTGTGCAGGGCTTGCACCCTGTGTGGCTCCCTAGTTTAGTACAGGAGCCAGACTGGTCTCTGTCCGTACCTCATTTGCTAAGACCTTGGTCAAGTCCTTAACTTCTCTGCACCTCAGTTAGTCATCATACCAGGCTTACCCTGCAGGGCTGTTCAGAGGAATAAACAAAAGGAGCACTGTAGAGCCCCAGAGACTCCATGAATGTTAGCTGCTGCCCTTACTAGGAGTCTCCTCTTATTTTGAATTTTGCCTTTTGCTAGCTGTGTGGTGTTGGGTGAGTTAATTAACCTCTCTGGGCCTCACTTTCTCATTTGTAAATTGGGCTTGACTTGAGTGTCTACCCTGCTCCAAGGTTTGAGATAATCCATTTAGAGCGGCTAGGAACAGGGCCAGGCTGTAGTCAGCATGCTTGGTAGAAGTAGGCTGCTGCTATTACTAATTTCTCTTAAAAGCTACCTCAGGGAAGACCCTGTATTGCAGTCAACCTTAAACTTTCTGGAAAATATTTTAACTAATGTTTTTCTTATCAGCGTGTGATCACTACAAAAAAAATTTTTTTAAGCACCAAAAAGAAAATTCAAATTTGTTGTTATATCCAAATGCCAGTGTGATTTCTCCTTAAAACAATCCCAGAGCAAAAAGCAGCTCTGAATCTTGTTATGTTAGGGTTACAGAGAGCCAAGATTAGTTTAAAAGGTAGCCTGGTTGTCCTTTTTTTTCCAGGAGAGCAGAGGACTTGGTCCTTTGAGGAGAGCAGGGGGGACATTAGCTGGCCTTGGCGTCACAGCACAGACTTGAACACAGAGGCCTTTGTAGCTGCTGTGGTCCTTTTTCCGTTGCTGACACAGGCAGGCCTAGCTCTCCTAGAGGGAGCTGGCCGGAGGGCTCCGCTGTCTTGTCCACACCGTTGCACAGCGTCACAACCGTGTGGCGCAAAAACCAACTCCTGTCCGCGGGATAGGAATCTTCACAAGATTTCTTGTGACCCCGAGCTGATGAACTGCTTAGAACAACTTGAGCTGGACTCCTTAGAACAACTTGAGCTGGACTCCGTCTCCATTAAATTAAATTCTGTTTGAAACCAACATTTCCCTGGCTTTTCCTGTGGGACTAGGAGGGAAGGAAAGTGCCCGAGGCAGAGCTTTTCCCTCCAGCCAGTGGCCAGAGGTTCCTGCCATAAAATGCTGGCCTGGGGAGAGGCCGCTGGAGGAGCTCCCTATCCCGGCCCTGAGGGCCCCGTGTTGGGAGGGTGTCAGATTTGGAACCAGATTTCAGGTCTCCTCCTTCAGCTAGAAAATCATTCCAACAGATCAGATTTCTCTGAGCTCACCCGCTAGGATGATCTCTACTTGCATTTATAAAATATTTACGGACCTATTGCTTTCCAGTTGTGGAGGGCCATTAGTGATTCTGCTGAGTTTGGTCTAGTGATACACTCTAATTCCCAAAGGCCACGCTTGGGCAAGTGGGTCATTGTGAAAGCTGAAGTCTTCTACTCTTAAAAGAATCATTTTCTAGAGTCTTAATTATGAGGAGTTGCTAAGAAGTTATTGTTTAGCCTCAAAGTGGCAGGTTTAAAAAAATGTTACACTTTGGCCCTAAATGCATTTGCTTTCCCTCCTTCTTCCTTGGAATAAACCCCATGCTACCTTCGTGGTGTTTGAACTGAGATCTTTCTGGAAACTAAAGCTTTCTTTCAGTGCACACCCTTTTTCTCCAATGGGAGAACAAAGGCGCAGTCCTCAAGTGGCCTGCAGGCAGGCTCTTAAGACCTCAACAAATGGCATATGTCATAAAATACTGTGCATGTTGTGGGGGGAGGGGAGGAGAATGGATTAAAAACAAAATCTGTCACCCAGCTTTCATGGTCTGGAAACTGGTTACGTACGTAGCCTTAGAAATTAGGCCATTTGGGGAAGAGGGCTCTGGGCCATTATGAAATTATCAGCTAAGACTATGGTGTAGTAATTATACTAAGAACTGCTTTGGAAAGGATCCACATGGCAGTTAGTGGGGTCTAGATCCTGTGGGCCTTTCTGACAGTTCTCACATCAGCGGCTGTGCTGCTGACCCACTTTGGTTGGCTCAGCGTGTATGAGGCCAGACCCCATTCCACTCCAGCGCCCTGCCCTGAGCACCAGCCCCCAGTGTGCACGTGCATATGTGCATGCACACACGCACAGTGTCAAGGCTTTGCAGTGATTCGCAGTCCCCTTGCCCACTTGCCCCCCAGAGCTTGGAGCTTTTCTCTGGAACTAGGGACTGAAACCTGGGAAAAAACCAACCACCCTTCGTGTCCTGTATGCAGGCACAACTTGAGAGCTGCTTTTTTAGGTTGGGTTATTTGGTAGGTTTGCAGCATCCGTTGTTTCACTGTCATTTTTATTTCTTGCAGTTTTATGTGCTGAAAGAGTTGGCCAGATGACTAAGACATATAATGACATAGATGCTGTAACTCGGCTTCTTGAGGAGGTAAGTGATTCTGGGGAAGGCAAAGAGTTGTTTATTATTGATTGATGATAATTTGTATCGACTAAAGCAGACATCGCTGTCTTTCTCAGTGAAGAATCTCAGAAGTTGGGCCCTCTCAGGGTAGAATTCAGAGGCTTTATTTTATTTTTTGAACTGGTGGCTCCGTAGGCCTTTGTCACTGTAACTTTGCACAAGGTATTTTGGGTTTTAAAAGGAATATAATAATGACACAAAATAGAGTAGCATTTAAATACTTGCTGTAGAATACCTTTAAAATGTATAGAAAACCTTTAAAATGTACTCTAACATACATTTTAAGAGTATACAAAAAACGTCAGAAAACACGTCATTATCCATATCTTTGCAATGTTTTTGTTTTGTTTTGCTTTTACTTACATCAGGGTAAAGGGGTGTTACTATGCAGTGTCAGCGAAATAACGAAAATAAGCATGGCAAGAAAAATTTAGGAAACTTGCGTGTGACTAGAGGAACTGTGGGTCTTTGAGAGACTATGGTTTTCTCACTCTCTTAGTGTTCTGTGGACAATTGAGAATTCAAGTGCTGGGGTGGCCTCTAGAAGTAGGTGAGTATAATATGTGTATCCTCCTGCCAGGAACAGGCCAGAACATGGGAGGTTCACAGTATTTATTGAATAAGTGCCCATCCTTAAACATCACCTTCTGCTCTCCCCCCAGATCAGGCCTCGAGGGCAGAGGGGCTCACTTTTAGATCACCGGTTCCTGCTCTAGAATCCAGAACGATCAGGGGTTGTATGACTATTCCTTAGCCCCTCTTGAAGAAGAGAGGAGTAGAAAGATTTGGGAGACACAGAAATGGCCACTTTCAGCCAGGGGCAGGACAAACCTGAAGCAGGACCAAGCAGGAGTGTGGGACCTGGAGGGTGTCTTTTCACCCCATTTTTATGTGTCTTTTCCTGTGCTTTTCCTTTCTGTACATCTGCTGTTCTCCTACCTGCTCTGAGGGCCGGACCCTTCCAATCCCTGCTCACCTGCCCTGCTCCCCACCCCCCCTCCTGCTCTCCTGAAGGTCACCCACTGAGACAGGGCAGGGGCTGAGACTCGCTTGTCGGGTACGTTACAAACTAATCAGCCCCAAATAAATGAGATCAGACTTTCTGGCTGTGTGACAGGGCCATTAGCGAGGCATTCTGAGGTATTAGCCTCCTGGTGTCTGTCCAGTTGCAGCTTGTCTTGGCGGCTGGCATTAGCCCCCTCCTAGACTAGCTCATTGACACCAGTGATTTTTGAAAATGATTCGTACGGACCCCTTCCTGCTTTTATGCCAAGAATGTAATGTTTCTAGATCCAGCCCTCACCCTGTGCCCAGTTAGTCATCAAGTCTCCCGAGGGGGCCCTACGTCTGTACCTTTAGTTTTTCTTCCAGGGCCACCACTCCAGCTCCTAGAGCCCCCGCAGTGAGATCTGAGTTTCTCTTTATTCTTCCCTGCAGCTGCCACACTCCAAGCCCCCTGTCATGACTTTACCCACCCCCAACACTCGGAACTCCTCGGCACGGCATTCAAGGCCACACGCTTGAGCCCGTTCCTGAATCCCCCTCTCACTCGTCGCCAGGACCGCCCTCCTCGCTCCCGTTCATGACCTTTTGCACTGCTTGGCCTCCTCTGTCTTTTCTTGCCTTTGAACGTCATACCGCAGGGTTCACTGGGGACTTCTGATGCTGTCACACCCTCCCCCAGTCCCCCCGGGAGTCCGCGCCCCTGCCAGCCCGAGCACGAGAGCCATCCTGTCCTTCTGTTTGTTTCGTTCATCCAGCTGGATTGGTTAGAAGTTTTTCTAAGATGGGGACCCTGATGGATGATATCTTTCCGCCCTTTTATCTCCGAAATGACAGGCCTTGCATAAATGCCTGCCTTTGTGCTCATGCTTGTTATTAAGGGTGAACCTCTACTGAGAGCTGGGTGTTGTCCATGTATCATCTGAGAAGACAGAAGATGTCCAGATCACGCTGATGCTTTCAAACTCCGGCCTTTCGCCGCTGTGCGTGTGGCCCAGTTGCTTTGGGCTCTAGCGTTCACTGCTGTGTGTATTTCACTTTGAGGAATATGGTCAGTTGATTGTCAGTAGGATATTTTTACTTAAAAACATGAATGGGCTAACTTTTACGTGGGGTGCTGCTTCAGTGAGGGTGCGTGGCCCACTGGCTCCTGCTGAGAGCGAGCTGGCGGGGCTCAGTGAGGCCTCTGCAGGACAGGTGCTTGGACGATTGAGGATCACTTTCAGAGGAGCCTGGGACTCCAGCTCTGTGTGCAAATCCTTCAACACTTCACAGCTAATTTCCTAAATAAGTGTCAGTGTATAAAAAAGTATGCTGTTGTCTTTAAAAAAAATGGATTTGCTGAAAAGAAAATTTGTGGGACAGTTTCTTCAGGTGGCTGTTTGCTGTGCCTTCTGTTTTATTTTTAGCGGCTCACCATGGGCGAGGTCTGTGTATCTGTATGTTCGTCTCCTTGTCCTGATAGTCACGTCTGCGTTGCCGCCTTTCTTTGGAACTAGGCGGGTTTCATGGTTAAAGTCTCACTGCCCCGGTCACGTGACGGGTGTACTGTGCTGTGCTTTTCTTGGCTTTGGTTCTGTTTCCTCTGGTTGTTGCTTTGGTTTTGCATGCCAGCCACGTGCAGGCGGGGCGCTGGCGGGATTTGCACGGGAAGCCAGTGCGTAGCTCTTGGCTGGGGTGAAGAGTTTGCTTCTGGATTGAAGGGGAAGAGCATTCTGCTGCTTGCCCTGGCTTGCTGCTGTTTGGAATTTACCTTTGGGCAAAGCTGTCTCCTCCCCATTACAGAGAGGGTTATTTCGGGGGCCCCTTAGTCATGCTTTTTATCTCGAAATTGGTGAGTGAGATGAGTCAGCTGCTCAGTGTGAGGCAGGCTGCTCTCCATCTCCAGGGCCGTGCCAGGTGGCATGAGTATTCATTGGTAAAAGACGCTGAGACACAGGTCACAGTGTTTTAGTTTTCAGGCTGCAGAGAGGGAGCGAGTAGAGCCAGAGTGAGCCCCACCAGCCACATCTCCCAGGGAATAAAAGAACCAGTTATTTTAATGGCTTATTTCCAAGGGCCTCAATTTTTTTCTTTTTCTTTTTTTTTTTGCCTTTTGTCATTTTAGGGCCGCACCTGCAGCATGTGGAGGTTCTCAGGCTAGGGGTCTAATCGGAGCTGTAGCCACTGGCCTACGCCGCAGCCACAGCAACGCAGGATCCGAGCCCCATCTGCGACCTACACCACAGCTCACGGCAATGCTGGCTCCTTAACCCACTGAGCAAGGCCAGGGATCGAACCCGCAACCTCATGGTTCCTAGTCGGATTCATTAACCACTGTGCCATGACGGGAACTCCTAAGGGCCTCGATTTCTTTGTGGTCCCATTTTCTCCCTGTACTTTGATCCAGTGGTCATTTCCTAGCTGATTTCCTATTGTTAGAAGTGAGTATTTTATCAGATGTTGGCTGGTTGTAAGAAACAAGACTCTTTTCATGCCTGAAATTCTCTAAGAGAAACTCAACCGGCCTGAAGCCTTAATAAATTAGAGAAACTGGAGACACTGATAAGTTTTTTGTTTAAGGTTTATCATTTCATCTCTGAATATTTTTACTTTAACCTCTTGCTGTTTTTTTTCCCCTAGCAGCGCGTTTACATTATTATAAAGATTAGATTTTTGATGAAGACAAGGTGAGAGTTGCCACTTCATTAGGGCAAGGAGGTTTGGGGGTGTATTAAAGTATAGCCGGAGGGGCAAGGGGCTTTGTTGTTGAGCCCACCCCCATCCCATTTGTTTCCTCCCCCTGCCTGCCTCCCATTCCCCTTGAGCTCTGGCTCCCGTGTGCCATGGGAAGCCTTCAGCATCCTTCATGTGCTCTCAGTGCCGTGTCCAGCCTGTCTTCATTATCGTGATTTTGGCTTGATTTTTTCACAGTGAAACAAAACGCAGCTAAGGTGTATGACATGTCTGTGCATGCTAGAACTCAGTGGCTTGGATGCATGATGGCAAGCAATGCAGAGCAGTAGGCAGCGAGCTGATGAGCATGAAGAACCTGCTGGGTGTTCAGTCTTGTTCTAGTGGAGGGGTTTAGCAGACCTGAGTGAGATTTGCAGAGACCACACTTCCAAAGGGAAATGAACTATGGTACTGCAGTTTTAACCGAGTGCTGGCCTGCTGAAACCACCTGCATTTGATGCTAGGTTTGAGGTGACCCCTGGGGAGGCGGGTTCCCCCACACAATCCCTTTGGGTCCTTTCCTCCAGGTGCCAGATGCATACAACTGTTTTATCTAAGAAGAGATAAAGGGCCACTGAGATAAGGACCCTGCTTGGTAGACACGGTAGCTGGTAGCTGGTGCGGTTGAATGCACGGAGATGGGCATCTCGCTCGGTTGGGCAGACTCATAGGTCCCCTTTGTTTCCTGGGAGGGCATGAGGGGGAGGCACCAACTGTGAGAATGGCTATTTATTCATGGCTCGCTTGACATGACACCCGGCTGGCTTCTAGGACAGTTGTGACAGCAGTTACAGTTCATGCAAGAGCTCCAGAAAGCCAAACTGCTGGCGAATCCAGTCTTTCCAAACTATGCTTTGACCTCCTGTGCACGGTTTGTAATTCAGTGAAACTCCTGTGGTAAGCAATAGGAGATGTGCTACTGTTGCATGGAATAATTTGATGAGTACATAAGAAGTTAGAAATAAAAGCTGCTTGGAAAAAAAAAAATCATAGAACCCAATGAATCCTAAAGCTAGAAGATTCTTTCAAGGGTATCTCAGCCAGTCCACCCCTCCACCCTACCTCATCTCCCAGGTGAGGACACTGGGCTCCAAGATGTTCTGTCAGAACCCAGACTCTCAAATTTTAGTATATGTGCTGCCGAAGCGAGCACTCAGACTCTCAAATTTTAGAGTAGAACAGTTCACCTGGAGCAGTTAAACTTCTATTGGGTACTCACTCGCAGTAAGAAATGCATCTTAGACTTTGACCCAGTACACCTCTAAGTGGATATGTGACAAAAAAAAATTAATCATGGAATTATAACCTTATAACATGGAATGCACTTTGGTATTTCAGTTCTGTGCTCTTGAATTTCACTTGAAACAAAATGTCAGTTGCCGTGACTAAAATAATTCTCAGCCTACTGATGGTTTATAATCTGTGCTTGGCACAGGGAACTATATCCAGTCTCTTGGAATAGAACATGTTGGAAGACAGTATGAGAAAAAGAAATGTGTATATGTATACACACATATATACGTATGTGTATATATATATGTGTGTGTGTGTATATATACACACACACACATATATATATATGACTAGGTTACTTTGCTGTACAGCAGAAATTGGTGCAACATTGTAAGTCAACTATACTTAAATTAAAAATAATAATAATTCGAGTTTGGAAACAATGAATCCGGAGGGTACTTGATCCTTGTTAAGTGGCAGCTATAAGGTCACGTGGTTATCAGAAGCTAGGATTCCTCCCCAGCTTTTTTATGTCTAAAATTCCACGTTCCTATTCTTTTGCTTTCACACTAGGTGAACAGAATAATTAGCACAGGCTCCTAAAAGGATTTCATTTTCCAGAGGTCCCCTCCCCATGCCGACCCCCACCTAAAAGCAAGCAAGTAAATCTACTCATGGTGGCCAGCAATTTTGCTGGATCAATGGGTCTGCGTTTAGTGATGGCGTCCCCCCATCTCCACTGTCAGGGGACAGCTTTCGTCCCATAGAGGCAGCTGTACTTTTATATGCCACTGAAGATTTCCCTCTGTGCACTGCTGTGCTCTAAATGTCAGCAGTGGAGCTAACAGAAAAATTCTGTGTCTGTAACACCGTCTTTGTCACTGAAGTAGGGCAATTTTATGCATTCTTTCTCCATTTTAAAGGCCATTTCTTTACAAATAAAGCCTAAGTAGCCCACTTACCATAAATAAAAGAAACACATAACTATATTCTATTTTAGAGTAATTTTAAACATTTTTGTTTCATACGAGGTAAATATAAGGAATTCAGTAAATTCCAGCTTAACGTGTGACAAGGAGGCTGCCTTGGCTTTACATGCACTTGGGAATTTCTGGATTCATTCGTTTGTCCAGCAAATAGTTACCGAGTGTTTACTTGTGCTGTACACTGACAACGCAATAGCCTAGCCCTCTGGTTGAGAGAAAGGTTATGAAATGATTGCATAAGAACCAAAAACAGTGGCAGAGAAGGGTTTTTGGAAGCCTGTTTTCCCTATAGGAAGAAACCTGTTTTCATGAGTTGGGAAGGTTCTCTTTCGTGGCTTGGAGTCCAAGTAACTCTTGCACATTATGTGGGCTGAGTGTGCCCCTCTTTGGAAGGGTGCCAGATGCTGGTGAGTGGATGGTGAATCAGTCATTCCTTTGTTTTTGCTGGATGCCCTTGTTTTCCTGGGTTGACACTGAGTCCTGTGGGCTCCTGCAGGAAGCACCGGTTTTCTGAACCTCTGCTCTCACTTCTGCCTTTCACAGAAAGAGCGGGATTTAGAGTTAGCCGCTCGGATCGGCCAGTCGTTGTTGAAGAAGAACAAGACACTAACGGAGAGGAACGAGCTGCTGGAGGAGCAGGTGGAACACATCAGGGAGGAGGTGAGGAGCTGGCGGCAGAGGCGTCTGTGGGCGCCCGGGTGTGGTGGACCCGCCACAATCCCTGTCATCCAAGAGTCCAGAACATCACATTGGCTGAGAAAGACATTCAGTGCTTGGAAAAGGGCACACAGGCTATTCCAACAATGAGCGGGGATTCCCGAACAGGGGTGGGTGTGGGCAGGTGCAAAAGGAATCGTACCCGGAGTTCAACCGTGCTGCAGAGTGAGGCAGTGACTGCATCCTCATCCTTCCAAAATAATTTGTGTTCATAGCGCAAACCCAAAAATAGCCTGTCGTTTTCATCATCAAAATTCTACTGTTTTCATGATACAGATCTTGGCTGATGGATGGCCTTGAGGAGGGAGCAGGAGATGAATGTTACAGGCGTAACTTAGAGGCTGAGGTTTCAGAGGAGAACCACTGATGTTCTGGGGTGGGGAGGTTGTGGTGTGGACAGGAGAAGGAAGGCTGTGGTGTCAGGCGGGGTTGCTAGAACAAGAGTTAGAAGCTGGAATTCCCTGGTGGCTTATTGATTAAAGGATCTGGTGTTGTCACTGTTGTAGTGGTGTGGGTTCGATCCCTGGTGCGGGAATTTCTGCATGCTGCCGGCATGGCCAAAAAAAAAAGTTAGTCCTGCTATTTAGCACTGGGAACTGTATCTAGTCACTTAGGGATGGAGCATGATGGAGGATAATGTGAGAAGAAGAATGTATATGTGTATGTGTGACTGGGTCACCTTGCTGTACAGTAGAAAATTAACAGAACACTGTAAACCAGCTATGATGGAAAAAATAAACATCATCAAAAAAAGGAAGTTGGAAGCTTAGAGCCAGGCCTCACTTGGTAGCGTTTTTCCCATAATCCTAACTGTCCTTTGAACAGTGACCTTGAACTATGAGGATTTTGATTTGCTTTCCTTCCTCTCATTTCTTCTCTCTCATTTTCTATCAGAAACTTTCTTAGTGGGAGGGGATACCCTTAGTTAAGTCCCCAAGATATATTCTGACTTTTTTCTCACTAAAGCTATTCCGAGCTATTGTTGTCTGGGATTAATAACAATTTTAATATGATGAGATCGTCACCGTGTGTAAGAAGAGGGTTTCTTAAAGATTTCTTTTAATTTTAGATTTTTTTACCTTCTGCTTGTACTGAGATATAACTGACTTACAACACTATATAAAGAAAAGTCTTAATCCTGGGCTTTCCTTAAAAGATGCCGAGGTAGAATACGGCTGTGTTCTAGGAGAAATGAAGTTGACCCCTGCTTTCTCTCCTCTAGCATCATAGCCTGAATTCCCTTTCTCCCAAGTATCAGAGAAGGTCAGCCTAGCCCTCTGCCTGGCCCCTTCTCAGCAGAGGAACATGCCTTCAAGAACCAGTAAATTGTCACCTGTCATCCCTCACGTGCCGCTTTTCCACGTTGCTGCCCTTACTTAGGGCTTCCTTGCCTCCCGCTAAGAGCATCCTACACTGTGGGCTGGAAATGCCTCTTTTTTTCCCCTTGGAAAGGCTTTGAGTTTGAAAACTGTTTCCCTTTGGCACCTCATTACGTGATCAGTCTAGGTGCTAAAGCCAACGCCTCTACACACGTAAAACTGGCTTCTCTGTGGAAGATAAAAGATACTCGCTGTTTTGTGTAGGAAAATTGAAATAAACTCTAAACCCCAAATCAAATTAGAAACAAGGAGGAATTAGGGCAGAATTTTAAGTCTTACCCATAGCGCTGGTTCCGTATTCATCGGTACTGAATGGTAAAAGAGCAGGTGAAAAATTCTATGGCTTGGGTTTGTTTATTTTAAACCTGAGGTATAAATAAGTGCGATTTGCAGGACCATCCTAGCAGGAGTCAACATGGCCATTTCCTGACGGTTGCCTCTTTTCTTCCTATATCTAGAATTTCTATCTTGTAATCATTGAGTACAAAGAAAGGACTGGCCAAGCTTGGCCAGGATTCCTATGAAGGTGTAGCAGTCACAAGATGGGTCTGTGAGGTTTTCCAAGTGGGAGAATAGGGTCGACCAGCTAGTGCTTGTAGCTGCCCACACAGAATTAGCATCGCCAGGGTCCTGGTCCTAGATGGGATTCAGTTTCTTCTTTCATTTGGTAACATGGTCCATGTTTCTGGGTGTTTGCCCAGCTGGTCCTCTGGCTACTCACAAAGCCCGTATGCTGTCTCGTGCCCCCAGCCATCATTCTAGAACCTTTCTAGTCCCTTCTTGCCTCTCCTCCATACTAAGGTAAAAATTACACATTTAAGCGAAGGAATTTCTACAAATACAGATAGCAGGGGGGAAAAAAACCCTGATTTTTCTTAAATGGGATCAAATTCAACCCTTTGTTTTCCTTGGGTAGCACAAAATCAGTGACATGCCTTCTCTCGTAGTGAAGAGTTAAAACAGTGTTGTCACCGAGCAGTGTTTGAGCATGTGTGGGGACGCTGTCACATTGCAGAAAACATGTTGGGTCCCGGCTGTGTTTTTGCAGGTGTCACAGCTCCGGCATGAGCTGTCGATGAAGGATGAGCTGCTTCAGTTCTACACCAGCGCTGCAGAGGAGAGCGAGCCGGAGTCCGTGTGCTCCACTCCGTAAGTCACCCGAGGGAGGGCCTATCTCTGGTGCCCAGCACGTGGGCTGGCTGTGATCCCCGTCCTTGGAGTGGCCTAGACAGGGTCACCTTGACTGGTAGCACAGGTCAGCTGCTCTCAGCCTTTTCCAGGCCAAGCATCTCCTCCAATACATTGATTATCCTGTTTTGGTGGGATTTTAGTTTTCTTCTCCCTAGATCTTACTGCTTATTTGTCAGTTTAGATTGATTTGGCCTGGCTGTTAATGAGTGACAGACTAGGCTCTACTGTTGGAGGAAATAGGGGGTTCTGGAGCCAGTAGTGCTGTGGTCCTTGGAACAGAAGGCATGGGGGCTTCTCTAAGTCAGGAGAGTCTCCTGTTAGAAACATGAATTACAGAGCCCAGTGGCCTGAGATCAGATCTGGGCTTTGTGGCTCACCAGCTGTGTGGCTATGGCCAAGTTACTTAACCTCTCAGTGCTTGTTTCCTCATTTGTAAAATGGAGATAATAATAGTACTCAGTTCATAGGACTATGAGCATTAAGTGAGCTCATCCATATGGAGTATTTAAAATAGTTCTTGGCACATAGAAGCCATCCCAGAATTGTGTAGGCTTCAAATAGAGTTGATTCCGCTGAATTCATTTTTTTTTTCTTTTTAGGGCTGCACCCGCAGCATATGGAAGTTCCCAGGCTAGGGGTCGAATCAGAGCTACAGCTGCCCGCCTACACCACAGCCACAGCAACAGGGGATCCAAGCTGCGTCTGCTACCTACATCACGGCAACACTGGATGCCCAACCCACTGAGCAAGGCCAGGAATAGAACCCACATCCTCGTGGATACTAGTTGGATTCATTTCTGCTGCGTCACAGTGGGAACTCCAGTTCCCCTGAATTCTGATGTGATACGGCAGCGAAGGGTTGGAATGTGGGTCTAAAGTACTGTGAGCCTGTGCTATCTTCCCGGGGGTGAGGGAGCAACCTCATAGGCCATTGTCACACCTGCGCCTTTTGTGAGCTTTCCTCCAGACGGCCCCCGCTCCATGTTTCCCTGTGCTTTGCCAGGTGGTGGGAGGAAGTCTGTCCCTCCCTAGCAAGTGTAATTTCTCCCCCAGGTTGAAGAGGAATGAGTCGTCCTCCTCTGTCCAGAATTACTTCCACCTGGATTCTCTCCAGAAGAAGCTGAAGGACCTTGAAGAGGAGAACGTTGTACTTCGATCCGAGGTGAAGTGCACTCCCCGCTTTGTCACCCCCACACCCACACCCCGCCTGGGAGGGTGGTGTCCCCATTTGCTTATCCAGCGAGAATAGCCTTGATTACAGCCTCACCGTTCTCAAGGGTGATGGTCTGTGGGAGAGCCCACCTGAACCTGGGGTCACAGCCACACCGGGTGCCCCGTGGGTGTGCCTTATTTATAAGCGGGGCATTGCCTTCCAAGGGCAGCATGTACCGCCCGGCTGTGGCAGACGAACTGGTGAATAACGCAGCGTGGGGATAGGCAAGAGCAGCAAAGCCTCTCCTCCGCAGTTGGGACAAAAACTTATGGAAAGTAGGGCCTTGCATAGCATCTCCAGCTCCGACATAGAGATGACTTGGAGACCTGGTATGAAAGCCTCATTTTCACTTTACTGCAGGTCAGGTAGGCTCTAAGGGAATAGTACATGAGAACTTGAACGCATATTTCTTAGACGGTGATCTTAAAAAGCCTGAACTAAAGCGGCTTGGAATTCATGCTTTCGAGTGGTTCTGACTGGCTAGTGTACTTTGCCTGCAGTCTTTTTTTAAAAAAAATCTTCACAACAAGGCTAGAAGCTGGTTACTCTCTCATTTACAGTGGGGAAAACCAGGACCCAGGCTGCTAGGCATTCTGATTGCTCAAGATCTTGCAAATTAGTGAACAGCAAAGCCAGGGTCTGCGAGTTTCTGTGACTCCAAACCCCACCTTGTTTCCTTTCACCCACTGCTCCAATCTAGAAACATAAATGCATGCAAATTCAGTACTTTTTGTTTAATTATCAGAGGTACTGTGCAGGCCTGTTTATCAGGCCCTTGTTTGTCAAGTTTGGCTGCATGGTCACCTAAGCCGGCCCAGGGCTCCTGAAGTCCTTCCAATAGAGCAGACTATCTGTCACCTTGAACTTGCTGCAGACACTGGCAAGAGCCTCATGTCTGGGCCTAAGAGGATGTTCTCATGCTTGAGGAAAGGGTCGAGTCTCCTAGCCCTCACCTCTTCCAGCCCCTCATTTACTGGTGGGAGACGTAAACCCAAAGTGACCAAGTGGGTTGCCCAAGCCTTAGCTTCCAGCCAGTGGCCGAGCCAAGACTACAGTCTAGTTTTCCCCATTCTGTGTGTAATGTCGGGAGTAAATGCTCTAGTCCCAGGCACAGGGCGATTGGTCCATCTGTTAATCTTCACTAAAGCAATCAGAGGAAATCTGATCCCAGCCACGGATTCTGCCTCCTCCACTTGGCTTTCAGAAGTGTGGCATCTCTCTGGGGACAGGACCTGGGCTCAGAGACATCATCTGATAGGGACATTTTCTTGGGGCCTTTAGATCTCTACATCTTCCTAACTTCTCAGCCGGGAGCAAAGCCATCCAGAGTCCAGGGTAGCTCTTGGGTCTCTGAACTTTAATGCTTTCATATCATACCTTGTTTTTGCTCAGGCGAGTACACTAACACCAACTCAGAACCTCATAGGACCATGCCTGGCATACAGCAGATGCGATACGTGTTAGCCATTCTTGCAGTGGTAGTTGTCCTTAGAATGTCTGCCATAGGTAGGGCTGTGTCATAGGCACTCTTTGGGTCACAAAGGAGTCGGGAGAGACAAATGCATAGACGAGTGGACTGACAGAAGTGGGCACTCACAGAGTTTTAGCAACTGCTTTGTGTGGTGCCCTCTAGGCACCCCATTCTCAGCTTTGAGAATCTGCAGTTCACTCATTCAGCGGGGAACTGGGACTGACTTTCCATATTTGAGCACACAGTGGGTGACAGCTGGGGAGAGGCTGAAGGGTGGCTTTCCAGACCCAGGTTAGCCCTTGCTCCATGCCCCAGCCCGTCCAGGTGTGACTGTGGGGCCCCTGACCTGAGCCCTGTCCACAGGCCTGCCAGCTGAAGACAGAGACCATCACCTATGAGGAGAAGGAGCAGCAGCTAGTGAACGACTGCGTGAAGGAACTGAGTATGGCCTGGCCCCCACCTCCCCGCCCCTGTCCCCTCCTTTTACTTTCCCCATCTGCCATCATTACGACCAAAATGGCTTTGCGTCACCCAATAGAATGAGGTCTTCCCGCCAGCCTGGACTCAGCAGCATTTTTTCTGAAAACTGGAGCCCTCTCTGATCTAGTGTGACACGCCTCACCCTGGTTTATGAGAATTGGGCATGAGGTTGTCAGCCATACATTCTCACTCTCTCGCTGAGATCGATATTTAATTTTAATTTTTGGCTTTCTGCTGGAATACTGGTTATTTAATGGATAAGTTAGGTCCAGCTCCAGAGTCCTGAGCTGAAGATGTAGAAAAACAACTTCTGAGTAATTTGATGTATGCACATTGAGCCCAAGTTCCCAGCTTGGTAAATATTATGTCCCCCCCCATCCTCTCCATTATAAGTTTATACATTAAGATAAGACAAAAGGGCAAACAGAGTATTTTGAGTGTCAGCAAAATACTAAGTCAATGAAACACACCTCGTGTTTCAATCTAGTAAAAATAAGTTATGGCTCTGCATGTGGATTGAAAATGCCCAAGGGAACTGTGTTGTGCGTTGTGCTTGGCCATAGTTCCTTCCTAGAACAGAGTGCAGCCGAGGCCCCTGTTACTGATGGGGGTGAACGTGCAGAATTGGCCACAGGTGCCTTTTGTTTGGCGTGGCACCTCCTGGCTAGCTGCCAGCACTTGCCTGATGTTCTCTTGGGAGGTGGCTCTAGTCAGGTGGGTGAAGCCTGGGAGCCACAGCTGGGGGGTTGCTTGCTCCTCATGGCAGGCGGAGCCCATGTAGGAAACGGGGACTCGGACTCCAAGCCAACTTCAAATGCCCTCTACTCCTCCCCCCATCTTGTAATAATGACGCCTTTTCTTGATCAAAGGGGATGCCAACGTGCAGATTGCCAGTATCTCAGAGGAACTGGCCAAGAAGACAGAAGACGCTGCCCGCCAGCAGGAGGAGATCACACACCTGCTCTCTCAAATAGTCGATTTGCAGAAGAAGGCAAAAGCGGTGAGGCTTCTGCTTCCCTGGCTGATACAAAACGAGCTGTTCTGAGTTCTAGGAGCAGTGTTTACCCTAAAGACAGTACCCTTTAGATGCATATTTTACAGGTTTGTGCTGTCCCTTTAGAGAAAAAGTTTAGCGGATTCAGTAGCATAAAACCGGTTGCCCTAAATTGGTGATGGGATCACTTATTGGTGATAAATATTTGTGATAAATATTGGTGATAAATTGGTAATGGGATTATTTATCAGAAAAAAGAGGCAAATTAATAGGCTCACTAAGAAAGGTAAAGGTGAGGTTCCCTGGGGCCTAGACCTAGAGGGTTAAGGGTCCGATGTTGTCACTACTGTGGTGCAGGTTCGATCCCTGGCCTGGGAACTTCTGCATGCCTTGACGTGGCCAAAAAAAAGGAAAGAAAAGAAAGAGGTACTCTAAATGGAGAGTCTGTCCACTTTAGATTTCAGCTGAAGCAACAAAATAAAGAAAAAATTAATGAATGAATGAAAATAAAATTTAGTTACTCACGTAAGCCTTGGCCAAAAGCCTGAGGTGAGATGCTTCCAGAGAGCAGCTGTGACAGCAGAGGTGGAGGTGGGTGATGGGGAATGAATACGGATGTAGGAAAGACGTTGCCTCCAAAGCTACAGAAAAGATAAAATTTTACTACGGGATAAGATAAAAGTCTCCGTGTAGACATACGATAGGATCATAACAGATCGGGTAATGAGAGGGCAAATGTTAGACTTCGAGTCTAGAGGACAAGCTGATTTACTCTTGCCACGTGCTAGTGTGCAGTGGAAAATGAAGAACTGGTCCAGCACCTGGGGGCCGCCAAGGATGCCCAGCGGCAGCTCACAGCCGAGGTGAGTGGCTCTCCCTCATTTCATCGGGGCCCCGATCCCAGTTGCGGTGTATCAGCCTCCCTCTGACAGACTGTGGGTCCTGTCCGTCTTAACAACCATTTTGATATTGAATTCAAAGTCATTCTTACTCTGAAGGCAACTCCCAGCTCCTCTGACACTGGTCTTGAGCACCTGGGAGATTGGGCTCTCCACCAGTCTGGAGACTGGCGCGCACGGGCTCCTGATAAGCATTCCAGTGAGGATCTTTCCACTGTGGCTCACTGGGTTGTGAACCCAACTGGTATCCATGAGGATGTGGGTTCGATCCCCAGCCTCTCTCAGTGGGTTTAGGATCTGGTGTTGCCGTGAGCTGTGGCGTAGTTTGCAGACGTGGCTCAGATCCCGCACTGCTATGGCTGTGGTGTAGGCTGGCAGCCACAGCTCCGATTCAACCCCTAGCCTGGGAACCTCCATATGCCGCAGGGGCGGCCCTAAAAAGAAAAAGGTCCAATGAGGGAAAGAACACAGAACACGCCATGTAAAATGAGCCCTGTTCAAAGACATGGCAGGAAACGAGGGAGCGACGATCTGCCCTCTTCGTTTGTTTATAATTGTGCTTTAGCCCAGTTGCCCATTGTTAGTGTTCTAGGAGATTTCTGCATCTGCAAACTTGCCCTGAGTAGAAAGAAATCTGCCCTGGGGGCTCTTTGGCCTCAGGCCACGGGGCAGCTGGTTCCACAGGATTCGGGGCCTCTGTTAGTGATCCTATGTCTTCCGGCCTCTCGGGAGGTTGGGAAGGTGGCACCCGGTCTCATCATCCGGGCCCCACCGCACTTTCCTGGTCTCCTGCAGCTGCGCGAGCTGGAGGACAAGTATGCCGAGTGCATGGAGATGCTCCACGAGGCCCAGGAGGAGCTCAAGAACCTCCGGAACAAGACCATGCCCAACACCACGTCCCGGCGCTACCACTCGCTGGGCCTGTTTCCCATGGTGAGTGCCCGCCTGCCACCCTACCCGACCCCCTCTTCCCACCCACAGGCCTGCAGGCGCTCCAGGGAGGAGGGTGGGTCTGGAGCTGAGTCTCTGCAGGTGGCTTCTCTTTCTACACCTTAGATCCGGATCCCAGTTGAGGGCTTAATGACCCCAGCCAGTGGCTCCTTAACCACATGAGACAAATTGGTTCTTTATTTTCCATCTGTCTGAATTGGTTGCCTTTTCTACTCCTGCCCTTAGAAGATAAATTTAGCAGGAACAGATTTAGTAGGCACCTCACATATTTGGAAGATGCTATTTATACATTATTTTTTTTGACCTTATTAGAGTATGTGCTATTTTGGCCTCACAATTGCCCTATGGTTAAATTGCCTTACGGTTCTGCTGGTTCTTTATATACTTCTTCCTTTTTTTTTTTTTTTTTAAGTCTTTTAGGGCCGCACCTGTGGCATAAGGAATTTCCCAGACTAGGGAGCTACAGCTGCCAGCCTATGCCACAGCCACAGCAACACCGGATCCTAAACCCACTGAGCGAGGCCAGGGATCGAACCTGCGTCCTCGTGGGTACTAGTCGGGTTCGTTACTGCTGAGCCATGACGGGCCTTTTAATCACTTTCCTGGTTGCTTTCAGTATCTGTGATCTGAGAAAATATTTCCCTCTGTGCTGGGTGTGGCATTTTCATATTTTTCGTATTGTTTCCCCACAATTGTGTCCTTTAGCCCTGGCCTGATCTGATTCACGTTTAAGTTTTAGAGGTTGGGAAGGGGGCTTTCGAGGAGGCAGAACACTCCCCGTGGGGGTTGAGCAGTACCGGTGGTTCGCCTCTGCTTGTCATTTCCCAGTAATATTGGGAGAACTTTCTCATTTGACCTTCTGTCAGGCTGGGGCTCCTCGAAGGTGGGGACATGTCGTGTTTACTCTTTCCTCCCTCCCTCCCTTTCACACTCTGCACCTAGCACAGTGCTTGGTTTGTTGTAGAGTCATAGACGCTTCCTGGATATTAGATGTGGCTGGCTGGCCTGACAGACTGAGAAACAAACCACTAAGAACTTTTCAGGCTCTGTTTCCAGGGTTTGAGGAGATACCACTTTTCTCTGAGGAGAGAACTTTTGAGAGAAACTCCTATAAATGAGAGAGGAGTGGAGGGCTGTATAACTGTTTGTGAAACTTGGTCCCTTCACTGGAGGCTCTTTTTCCTTCACCGCCCCGCTTCCCCCATTACTAACACTGTCCCTTCTCTTGCTGTCTGACCCACTTTTCCTAAATCATGATCTCCTTTTCCTCTTTAATTTCACACACAAATTCTGGTTGGAACTGTCTCTATCTCTCGCTCTTGCTCTCCCACTCTAGCTCTCACTCCCTCACCCTCAATCTCCTTTTCTTCTTTAATTTCATGTATGAAGTCATGTTGGAACTCTGTCGCTCTCTCGCCCTCTCCCGCTCTCGCTCTCTCGCTCTCAATCTCCTTTTCTTCTTTAATCTCGCGCATTAAGTCAGGCTGAAACTCTCTCTCCCTCTCTCCCACTCTAGCTCTCATTCCCTCGCTCTTTTGCTCTCAGGCTCTCAATCTCCTTTTCTTCTTTAATTTCACACATAAAGTCAGGCTGGGACTCTGTCTTTCTGTCTCTCGCTCTTGCTCTCGCTCCCTCGCTCTCTCGCCCTCACCTGCTTTTCTTTAATTTCACGTATTAGGTCAGGTTGGGACTCTGTCTCGGTCTGTGCCGCTCTCTCGCTCTCAATCTCCTTTTTTTTCAGTTTCACATATTAGGTCAGGTTGGAACTCTGTCTCCCGCTCTCTCTCGCTCTCCTGCCTGCTCTTGCTCTCTCGGCATCTCCCGCTCTAGCTCTCGCTCTCTCAATCTCTTCTTAAGTCAGGTTGGAACTCCTTCGCTCTCACACTATCTCGTGCTGTCTCTCTCTCTCTCTCTCTCTCCCTCTCTCTCTCTCTCTCTCTCTCCCTATCCCTCTATCGACCTAACTGATATCTAAGGGAAACCCAAAAGAAAGACACATAAGTAGTCACCTTTCCAAGGAGCGGATTGGTGATCCAGTGATTCCAGGAATCCCAACGAAGGCAGCGAAGATATTCTACCCCCTCCCCCTCCCCCGCTTCTAGAGCTGACCACGCTCGGCTTACAGCGGGGCTGTGCAGCCCCGTGCGCTTCCGCCTCTCTTCGCTCCTTCCGGTCTTCGCATCTCCCTGGGCTTGTTTCCCGCGCACCTGGATTGACTCCCCTGCGTTCCCTGCTCGCAAGGACAGACCTGTATTTTAAAACTAAACCATGACTTAAGAAACGTTGAATCGTGAGCCTGCATTGGGGTTTCATCCGGAGAGATTGGTTCTCAGCTTTTATTTGCTGAAGTGGAGTTTTGTTTGCCTTTTTCTGCTGTCGGCAGAGCTCAGTTTTTAAAGATGGCAGTTTCTGAAGTGCATTATGCATGAAAGGTTATTTAAGGCAATCTAAAGCTTGCATCATGCCTGTGTTTCTGGAGCAGAACACCCAGATCCGCCTCTCTTGCTCCCAGCCCTTCTAACTGCTGAATAAAACAGCGAGTAGCAGTTTTTGCTCAAGTATGTTCCAAATTCTCTTGTCTTATGGAAAGAGTTCTTAACCTGGGATCTTCAGACAGGATTCAGGGGGCCCTTTAACTCTGAGGGAAGATTGTATCTTTTATGTTCATTGATCCCTCGCTGTATTTGGTTGCTCTATTTGGGGTTTCCTTACCTCGTGAAGGTAGGTAACAAACCACAGTGATATTGGCATCCCTGTCACTTTGTCATCTATTGAAATCACAGCTATTTTCATAGCACGTGTCAGTTGTTGAGATGTCCCAAAACACCACCTGGGCTAATCTCCACTTCAAAGTGCCAGTCATGGCTCGTTCTGAAGTCAGATCCTGTGTGTTACACTGTCGCCCTTGCTGTTACTAATATTTTGGTAATTAACTCGATATAGCTGACTTCCTCTTTAATCCTAATTATTTTATTCATTTCAAAACATTATTATAAGAAGGGATCTATGCTCATCCCCAGACAGCCCCAGGGGCTCATGGCCACAAAAGCCACGGTCCTGGTTGTGACTTTTCTCCCAGCATGGCAGTGTCACTGTAGTTTGGGATCTTATTTCTCTTAGGTGATATGGAGTTCCTTCCCTTATGCAGAACTCAGAATATAAACAGTACTAGGAAAAATAAACTGGCTTAAAATGTCAGGCTCACCTCAGGAAGCCCTTTACTGCAGGGCTATGCAATAATCACTACATGAAATCGCACGTCTGCAAATAGGAATTGAACACAAGCCCACTAACCTCTTAATGATCAAGCTTCCTCCCGGCTCCTGCCTGGTTTCCCCACTTAATTTTAGTTTCCAGGCAGGAGTATCCCCACAGGATGGTGGGATCCTGGAGGTGGACACCCTGGGGTGCCCGCAGTGTCAGCTGGAAAGTCACTGCCCCCAAGTGGCTATATAAATTTACATCAGTTAAAATGAGTGCAGTTGAAGAGTTTCTGTTGTGGCTCAGTGGGTTAAGAACGCACCTAGTATCCATGAGGATGTGGGTTTGATCCCTGGCCTCACCAGTGGGTTAAGGATCTGGTTTTGTCATGAGATGTGGTGTAGGTTGCAGACGGATGCAGCTCAGATCTGGCATTGCTGTGGCTATGCCATAGGCCAGAAGGCAGCTGCAGCTCCGATTTGACCCCTATTCAACGGATGAACATATGCCGCAACGGCAGCCCTAAAAAAAAAAAAGGAAGAGTAAAATTGAGAATTCAGTTCTTAACATGCTGGGAGCCTCCTTGGGGAGGAGATGAAGAATTCCTTGTGGAAATGAGATGCGAGCCTGTCTAAAGATCGGTGGGCCATGGATTGTTGGTAGGACAGGAGCTTTCCCTGGGGGAGGCCAGGAGTCCCAAGAGCAGAGGCCCAGATACAGTGCCCACCACTCAGGTCCTATCCCCCCCAACACACACCCCCGACTTTCTACCCCTCCCGTGGTCACCATTGCATCTCCATGGTTTGGTCCAGAGAATGTAGGGTTTTGCCGTGGGGATAGCTCAGCCACAGTTTCTGCCAGTGGTGAATGCTGTCACCCTTGTGTAGCAGGAAGTCTGGCTTCCGAGGCCTCAGTTTACGCTCTTGGCCAGGCTGGCTGCCTTCCTCTTCTATAAACAGAGGTCCCTTGATTGCTGCTCACTCCAATGTGTGTCTCCCGGCTTTTTCCAGGACTCCTTGGCGGCAGAGATTGAGGGAACCATGCGCAAGGAACTGCAGCTGGAAGAGCCCGAGTCGCCAGATATCGCGTATGGTCTTGGTTCCCCCAGAGACCGTGGGGTGGGCCCCAAACGCCAACAGCGATCACTGTGGCCCTTTGGCACCTGGTCCAGATTAAGGGAAATTAGAGAAGGCAGCTGACACCCCCCACCCCCTCACCCCGGCTCCCCTGGTTGGGTTTTAAAGATAGACTGTGACCTTGCAGAAAGGGAAGGACAGATGTAGTTCCCATTGCTGTTCACACAAACTTTGTCTTGACACCAGCATTGATTTGTATTGCTTTTCAGTGAAAAATACTACTTTTAAGAAATGTAATTTTTCTTAGAAAAAGAAAAATAGGATGTGGTGTGACATACAGCAGACTCTTGGAGAGCAGCGAGCAAGGCTTCCAGTTTCCTTCTGGATACGTTTAGGGATATAGGCCCATACCATCGCTCTTCCTAACTTGAAACCTTGCACTTGGCCTGCCTGGAGGTGTAAGGGACCTGTGGATCCGATTTCATCCAGTTTTCTCTGTACCGGAACCCCACAGACAGAACTTAAAACAGGATCATGGGAGTGACTTGTATCCCTGCACCTCCATGCTTGCGTGAAGCCCCTTGCCTCCCAGAAAGAACAAGCCACTTTCCATAACACACTTACCTTCTTCTTAAAAGGGAACAAATGAGCATCATTATGTGGCTCTGCTCTTAGAAATAGAAGTTTTTTTAAAAACAAAAAGACTAGGAGCTCCTGTCATGACTCAGCAGAAACGAATCTTGACTAGTGTCCATGAGGAGACAGGTTCGATCCCTGGCCTTGCTCAGTGGGTTAAGGATCTGGTGTTGCCGTGAGCTGTGGTGTAGGCCGGCAGCTCTAGCTCCGATTCAACCCCTAGACTGGGAACTTTCATATGCCGTGGGTGCGGCCCTAAAAAGACAAAATAAATACAAAAAGACTAATCTGGTGTTTATCATCTAATTACAGAAGCTTAAGACTAAGTCTTACTTTTTTTAATATGTATATGAATGGTCAACAAAGACTCATCCTACAAAAACTTATTGCGCCCTGTTATGGGCCGAGCGGTGGACCCTGCCCTCCCGGAATTTGCACTCTAGAGATTATCATGAGAGAAGGAAACTAGCTGGGAGACAAAAGTTACTATCGCATGTCTTTATTTGTAGGTCAAGCTTAAGGGAAATAGGACGTAGCATCATTCTTGCTAGCATCACCTTCAGGATGCAACCATGTCAGGGAGCCTTGAATTCTGTGGGTGTTGTATCTTGAATTCCAACCAATACCCTAAGCAGCACATGGAAGGCACAGGTGGTGGGTTGCCTGGGGGTCCTGGTGGGCCAGCTGCCTACTCGCTCTTCAGTAGATAGTGTTTGGAGGGTTGAACTCCAAGGTCATTCAGGCATCTGCTTAGTCATGAATGATGTTGTGTATTCTCCCCAGTCACCAGAAGCGAGTCTTTGAGACCGTGAGAAACATCAATCAGGTCGTCAAGCAGAGGTCTCTTACCCCATCCCCTATGAACATCCCCGGCTCCAACCAGTCCTCGGCCATGAACTCCCTCCTGTCCAGCTGCGTCAGCACCCCCCGGTCCAGCTTCTACGGCAGCGATGTCGGCGTTGTCCTGGACAACAAGACCAACAGCATCATCCTGGAAGCAGAGTCAGCTGACCTGGGGTGAGCCAGCCAGAGGCTTTTATCTTTCTGTTTGGGGGACAGGTAGGCGGATTGCGCACAGGTTCAGTAATGAGGGGAAGGAAGCTGATAAGTCACCTGAAAAGTGTAGCCCTTTGAGTTCTCAAATCTGTTGTCTCAGCCTGCTGAGCTTATGCTTGTCCTTGATGCTGCTGTGTTAGCCAGAGCAAAAGGTAAAACTGGATGCACCAGTAAGTCAGCTTTAATGTAAAACACTGGAGAGGAGAATAAATGAATACTTTTTTTTCTGTTAAGCTTTATCTGTTAGCCTACAAGCTAGACATTTATAGCTCAGATTCTGAAAGGCTGAGGAGGACTCAGGCTCTGTATCATGACCAGAATCTGATTTGTTTCAGAAGGTGGGGTGGAAGGTGCCTGGCAAGTGCTTGTCACACTGTGCGTCCCTGGGGTGGATCCTCCTCAGTGGTAGCCTGTCCCTTTTCTTCCTGAAGCCCTGCATTTCTCCAACCCCACCCTATTGTCCATCCTTTTCCTATGACTTAACAAAATTGGTTTTTCTGATCAAGGGGTCAGACAGTTGGAAACTACTTGATCAGAACTCGGTGGGGAGGGGGGTGAACTTTATTATTTTTTTTATTATAGTTGCTGTACAATATTATATAGGTTACAGGTGTACAATACAGTGATTCGCAGTTTTTAAAGGTTATACTCCATTTATAGATATTATAAAATATTGGCTATATTCCCGGTATCATACAGTATACCCATGTGGCTTATTTTATGCCTAATAGTTTTTAACCTCTTGATCCCTGCCCCCATACTCCTCCTCCCCTTCCCTCTCCGCACTGGTAACCACTAGTTTGGATCAGAACTCTTTTCGAGATCTCAGCTCCTTAAAATCAAGAGGAAAGAAGTTCATCCCTTGAGCCAGCCGTCCCCCTGGTAACCAGGAACTACAGCCGGAAGATTTCTTCCTAAGGCGCCGTGAGGGAAATGTTTGTAAGGGCTGGATTTTACGGAGTGTGTGAAAATTTTCCTTCCATCTTAGTACTCCCTCCTCTCCTCCCTGAAAAGGAAAAAAAAAAAAGGCCCAAAAGAGAGTCGTTCTTCTGGACAGGCATTTGTTTACCCATTTTTGCCTAAATATCACCTGCTTCCCTTGGTTTCCTTAAGAGCCATCCACCCGCGTCCCTTAGGCGGTGAGGCCAGCGTTGTCTGGCGCCCCCTGGTGACTCTTCGGCGCTCACCCCCCTGTTTCCCCTCCTTCCAGAAACGAGGGGCGGAGTAAGAAGCCGGGCACACCGGGCACCCCAGGCTCTCACGATCTGGAGACGGCGCTGCGGCGGCTGTCCCTCCGCCGGGAGAACTACCTCTCGGAGAGGAGGTTCTTCGAGGAGGAGCAGGAGCGGAAGCTCAGGGAGCTGGCGGAGAAAGGCGAGCTGCTCAGCGGCTCCCTGACGCCCACCGAGAGCATCATGTCCCTCGGCACGCACTCGCGCTTCTCCGAGTTCACCGGCTTCTCCGGCATGTCATTCAGCAGCCGCTCCTACCTGCCTGAGAAGCTGCAGATCGTCAAGCCGCTGGAAGGTGATCACAAGGGGCCTCGACCCTTCTCTGCCCTCCTCAGCGACTCCCTGTGGTCCCTGATCCACCACCGGAAAGCGGGCAACCTCTGTAACGCCTACTCCTTTTTCTTCCGAGATAGCCACCCGCGCTGCTGGTTTGAGTTCCTCTGAGCGCCCAGGCCTCCACCGCTCCCGGTGCAGGTTTGGAAATGTACTTACGGCAGCCGGAACTAACCTTCGTCAACTAAGCCAAAGAAAACAAAACGTGTTGGCGTCGGTTTCCTAGTGCATTTAAAACAAATCTTTTGGGGGAGGCAGAAGCGCTCCTAACATCCTCCGAAGTTAATGAGGGCGTGCCTGGGGGTCTCAGTGTAGAGAATTCATGCTTTGACTTTTCAGAAATGCTGGGGTCTGGCAGGAAGAGGTGCAAAGCAAACGATGTTGTTTTTGCATAACCGCGATTTGTTGACTCACGGGCTCTGCTTTGATCTTCAAGTAGAGAGGGTGTGGCTTTCTTCAGCGCAGTGTGTTCTGAGCAAGGCTTCCCACTTCCTAGACCTCCAAGGGCCGGGAAAAGGGGGTGGCTGTGGAGGAAAGTGAGGTCCGTACCTCCTTAAGCTTACCTTTGCCAGGGGCAATTCAGCTTTTAGTGTTCAGGGACACCCTAGGTGATTAGACTCTGGAAAGACTCGTCTTTTTTCTTTCTTTATTCTGGCTTTAGACATTATAAAATGTCTTTCGTTTACCGCCACTCTAATGAGAGCCTCCAAGTTTTTGTAATTTTTTTTTCCTCTTTTAGCTTGGAAATCCATGAGCGTTTAAGAAAGTATTTCAGAATTCTGTGTTACATATCTAACGCAAAGCCAAATCAGAAACTCCGTAAGGCAGTATTTCTCAACTTTTTTTTTTGGCTCCTTTATAAACATTTAAGCCATTATAGACATTAATTCCTAATCTCTCCTCCTACAAAATTTAATGCCAACAGATACACTTTTTATGTCCTATACGTGTATCTGTGCCTAAAAAGAGTCCAGTTACTCACCCCAAAAGAACCGGGTTTCAATTCTGGGGGGGCAGTATCACCCCTGTTAGGACGTGAGCTGTAAGATGAGTCTGTACTTGTTAAAGACCCAAGAAATGCTGGGTACCATATTCTCCAAAGGAAGGAAGAAGGTGGACTTTTTTCATGATTACTTTTTAATTGTACAATTTAGGTACTTCTTAGGTGTCAGAAAAGGGATGGCTCATCTTTAATTGTTTATTCAGTTGTAAGCTTGGTGATTGTTTTCTGATCCACAATTATGTCTGTTTTTCTTTCAATAAAATCTTCCATTTCTGCAATTTTACTTTTTGCCTTTCTTTTCTTTTTTTCTCCTTTGTCTCTGAAAGGTCATTGGAATTTATCATCTCTATCTTGTCTGCTTTCTGTATTTTACTTTGTGTTTCATTAGATCATCTAAGAATATGTTCTTGGATTCATTTTCCAAACATATTGTAGGAAGAGTTTTTTTTTTTCACCAATTCCTCTTTTTCTCTTTTAATCTGGTGACTTAGCAGTATTTTTTTTTTGACTTAGCAGTATTATTGTGATAAAATAATAGAACAAGGGGCAATCTTATTAGATTTGCAAAATAAATTTCATCTATAGTACCCCGCTCAACAGGAACTACCATTAAAAAGTCATGTCTCAGAGTTCCCATGTGGCTCAGTGGGATAAGGATCTGGTGTTGTCACTGCAGTGGCTTGGGTTGCTGCTGTGACACAGGTTCAATCCCTGGCCTGGGAACTTCTGCATACCCAAGCTCAGCCAAAGAAAAAACGAAAGGTCATGTTTCATCACTACGGCCTGTAAGGTATCTATATGAAAGAGATCTAGCACTCTGGCTCCATTTTGTAGTTCTCGGACTTCTTAGCTGTTTATTATTATTATTATTATTATTATTATTATTATTATTATTATTTGCCTTATCTAGGGCCGCACCCGCGGCATATGGAGGTTCCCAGGCTAGGGGTCTAACAGGAGCTGTAGCTACCGGCCTTCGCCACAGCCACAGCAACGCGGGATCCGAGCCGCATCTGCGACCTACACCACAGCTCACGGCAATGCCGGATCCTGAACCCACTTAGGGAGGCCAGGGATCAAACCCACAACCTCATGGTTCCTAGTTGGATTCATTAACCACTGAGCCACGAGAACTCCATTAGCTGTTTAAAATATAACTAATATTTTCTTCTTTCTCTCCTCCACAATTACTTTTTTTTACTTCTACTTTTTTTGTTGTCTTTTTGCCTTTATCTAGAGCTGCACCTGTGGCATATGGAGGTTCCCAGGCTAGGGGTCTAACAGGAGCTGTATCCGCCGGCCTTCGCCACAGCCACAGCAACGCGGGAGCCGAGCCGTGTCTGCAACCTACACCACAGCTCACGGCAACGCCGGATCCTCAACCCACTGAGCAAGGCCAGGGATCGAACCCGCAACCTCATGGTTCCTAGTCGGATTCATCAACCACTGCGCCACAAAGGGAACTCCATAGTTCTACATTTAATTTGATATGGTAGAGTGCGGACATGGAAGTCTGCCTGATGCTGGATTCAGGACAGCTCTAACTGTGGTGTTGGATAAGTTACCTCAACTTTTTGAGCCCTGTTTCCCTTGTTGTGAAATAGGGCTCACATCTGCCACATTAGATTGTGGCAAAGAGTAAATGTGATGATGTATTTTGTGTTACACTCAGCCCCTAACAGATGTTTATTAAAACAAAGGCTCCTTGAACTTGCCCCTATTCTAGTAACTCAGGTATAAAGGGCAGCCTTGCCAGTGTTGAGACCTGGACCAGCTTTGTGCTGGGGCCATGTTCTTAAAACGTCCTCTGCCCCTGGTCCACTAAGAAGCTGATAGGATCCTGGGGCTCTCCAATGGCCCAGGTAAATATACCTGGGGTGAAGCCCCTGTTGACTGGGATCATAGCACATAACCAGTCTGTGTCTTCCGTCTATGCCTTCCCTACCTATTTAATTAATCTTGCTTTCTGCTCGCTGGTGTCAGCCAAAATAGCTGGGCTAGACGTTTAAGATGCTAGCACTCTTGTCTCTTCATCGTATCTTTTAAGCAGGGGGAGAATAAACATTTAAACTGGACTAAGATATATCTTCATTAAAAAAATGAGTTGGGCAATATTTCCCCCACCCCCGTATTTTTCTCTTCCTTTCTGATCCATTATAACCAGACAGTATTTCCAAATAAATAAATTAATGTGTAACTAGGGAAAAGTATACACTTCTAAACTGTACATTATCCAGCAGGTTTAGTACTAAAAGGACCAGAGTGCTCTGTTGACGTAAATAGATTTAGTTTTCTTCTTTTTTGGTGATGAAAACTTTTTAGTTAGAACAGTGGGCTACAAAAGGACAGCAAACAGAAGGAAAGGGACCATGACCACAACTGCCTTTTCTGTGCTGTCCACACCCTGCTCTGTAGACCTTCACCTTGGGGTCAGCTAGGAGCATGAAGGCTGCTCTCTTTGTCTGCCTGGCTCTGGTGATTATGCCTGTGGGTCCCCAGGGCAGGAAGTGTGTGCATCTCCTGGCGAGCCCTGGACACCCACGGGAAAATCACACTGCCCAGCATTTATTCCTCCATATTCTCACCAAGTCCAGGTTCCTGCCTGGGATGCTGATGGCCTTGCTTGTTTTCAGACCTGTGATGTGGGGGGAGACAGTGTGAAGTTAAGGAGAGCACCGGGCCTTTAGCACGCAACTCCGGCCATGCTACAATGACTTTGGAAGTTAGGTAACTTCAGTGAACCTCTTTCTGTGAGATATGAGTAATAATACTTATCCTCTGGGGCAGTTTTGAGGAGTGAGTCGAAGTGATACAGATAAGCAAGCCGCCCTGCAGGCCATTTCCATACAGAGTGGCATTTTAAAAAATGGTGCTGCGGCACCTGGGACTCAGGACCCCGGGAATTGGTTTGGACATGTCTGCAGAGCCCCGGCCATTGACGCCCAGCCCCGATTGCATAAGAGCTCCTTTGCGGACAGAGTTCACAGCTCTTTCGGGTTCTCAAAGGATCTGCGCCGAATAAAGAACCAGAGCAGCTCTGGATCAGGGTTCCTTGGTCTTGGCCCTGTTGACACTTGGAGTGGATAGTTCTTTGTTGTGGGGCTGTCCTGGGAATTACAGGATGTATCACAGCATCCCGGGTTCTGCCCACTAGATGCCATGAACCTCCCCCACCACACACACAACCAAAAATGTCTCCAGGCGTCACCCAGTGTCAGATCATCCCTGGTTGAGAACCATAGTCTTTGTGTGTCTTCCCACCCAGTTCGAGAACGAGTGTGTGACACCCTCTTTCATTATCTGCACGTCTCATCTTTTTTTCTTTAAGAATATTTTCTGTTTCTATTCAGTAGAGTCGGGGTAAGTAGGTTGCTGTCGTACTTGTCACCCTTCAGTACAAACTGGGATAGACCCCAAAGTTTTTCCTCTTTTAAGTGGATTTGAAGTTGCCGCTTACAAAAGCCTTTTAAGACTCCTCGGCCGAGACTGTCCTGTGAGAAGTTACTTCTCAGCAGAGCTGCAGAGGCGGTGCCCTCACTGGGCGGAGGGTCAGGGAACTCGGTCACATTCCTGGGTCACTTCTGGGCCCCACCGCTCCCCTGTCTTTCCCTTCTCTTTTATCCTGACTCCTGAGCTGCTGGCTCCTGGCTTCCCTGGTTCCCTTTTCTGATGTCCCCCAGGACAGCCTGATAGCCCGCGGGGATTCTTGTCCTCTGCTCAGAGGATGCCCTCTGGAAACCAGCAGTGACAGTCTAGGAGGCCAGTTGTGCAGGAACTTTTTCATGCCTGGGAACCACCCTCAGGGTCTGTCTTTGAGTGTGGACTGCTGTTTGCGTGGCCAGCTTCTTCATCTGTGGAATGGGGATAGAACGCCCAGCCTCACGGACCAGGTACCCACAATACCACGGCCGTGGGAGCAGTAATAAGTGTCCCAAGGGGAAAAGGGTTGCTCTGGCAGGTGGAGTGGGCAGAATCCCAGTATAGAGCAGCGTGCTAAAGGTTCTGAGAGGTTGTTCCTCACTAAATACACTTCTTAGCCTGTGTTTCCTTAGCAGTCTTGATCTTGGAACGCATCTCTTGGTGAGCACCTGATACACGTCCTCAGGGACACACTGGTCTTATTACAGACTTTGTACGGTGACATCTGAGTCCTGGGGTCTAGTGTCACCAAAGAGATCGGTTCCTCTGCTTCTGACCTCTGTGTGGACTTAATGTGTTCTTAAATCACATCTCTTTAAGCCAATTCCCACTCCCCAAACCTGCAGCCTGTCAAGGTTGCTACTGGGATACAGAAAACCTAAGTGAAGGAGGTGAGGCCACGCCTACCTCTTACTTATCTATGTGCTACTTTAATTTCTTTTTGCTTTTCTTGTTGTGGGTCCTAGAGTTGGTCTGACATCATCTTATTCTGCTTCTGCTGTGTCTTCCCCGTTCCTAGCACTGTGTACTTGGCATAGAATCTGTACATATTCGCCCCACCACCACACTGCTTCTGTGCTTGCATCTCCTGTTTTTCCCTCTTCTACTTCTAAAGTGATCCCATGTTTGATTTGGTGATTAACATCAGTTGATTAAAATAGTTTGTCACCAAACATAGTATGGTGTTAATTTTTACTTTTTTAAAAAAATTGGGAGTTCCCGTCATGACTCAGTGGTTAACAAATCCAACTAAGAAGCATGAGGTTGCGGGTTCAATCCCTGGCCTTGCTCAGTGGGTTAAGGATCTGGCGTTGCCGTGAGCTGTGGTGTAGGTCGCAGACGTGGCTTGGATCCCGCGTTGCTGTGGCTGTGGCGAAAGCCGGCAGCTACAGCTCCTGTTAGACCCCTAGCCTGGGAACCTCCACATGCCGAGGGTGCGGCCCTAGAAAAGGCAAAAAGACCAAAAAAAAAAAAAACCATATTAGTTTTTGGCCTTAAATTGGCACCCTCTGCGCACTTGGAAGGGGTATTAGCAAGCAAGAGCAGCCATGCAGGTGGCCCTACGTGAGCCCACCTGCGGTACCCTGAACCCCTGGGGCTCCTGATCCACACTGGAGGGAGGTCAACAGCCGTGGGCTTAGACTCCTGTCCTAACCCTCTCTTCTCCCTGTCGCCCCCTCTGCCCTCTCCCCCTCAAGGTTCTGCCACCCTTCACCACTGGCAGCAGCTGGCCCAGCCTCACCTCGGGGGCATCCTAGACCCCCGGCCCGGTGTGGTCACCAAGGGCTTTCGGACGCTGGACGTTGACCTGGACGAAGTGTACTGCCTTAACGACTTTGAAGAAGACGACACAGGTGACCACATTTCCCTCCCGGGCCTAGCTACCTCCACGCCAGTTCAGCACCCAGAGACCTCAGGTGAGAGGTCCCGAGCACGCGTGACTGTCTCAGGCAGCAGAAGTTACCCGAGCCGGCCTCAGGCTTCCCCAGAGGAGATGCAGGAGCCGCCAGCGGCCGAGGAGGAGGAGGAGGAGGGGTCTGGTGAGGGCACCGCGATCAGTCCTGTAAACCTGGCGCCTCTCCCGGAGGCAGAGTTCCGGGCCATTCTCACCTCTGTTCCAAGCACCATCCGTAGTGCCTCTCTGTCTGTAGCTTCCGCTCGTCTGTGTGGGTGATGATGAAGCATTCCCATCGTGCGGGTCTGTTTTTTAATAGACTCAGATGCCTCCTTTTGTAACAAGGGGATCTGGCTCCCTGCCCATCTTGGAGGTGCATGGCCCGGCGGGTTCTTGAAGGGGAGCAGGAAAGGCTGCTAAAAAGAAGTGGGTTATTACCCCCCACACATGCACACACACATCGCCCCCAGAACATCAGCTCCCCCCTGCCTGTTCTGGGTCCCTCCCCGAGTCTAATGGGCAGCTTCTTAAGTGCCCTGGTGACTTCCAAACTAAGCTGCGCTGACTTGGGCAGTTTTAGGGGAAATTTATCAGTGCTGGATCGTTCAGAAGGTGAAAGGCAGACTCTGTTACCTACACGATGCATTAAAATTGGAAGAAGCCCAGAAAGCGTTTGAGATTTCGACAACACATCACATGTCAGCCTGTCCCCTTTCCTAACCGCAGTGAAGGCGTACGTGTTTTCTCTCCAGCTTATACATGTGTTCAAAGTGGATTTTAAAAAAAGTGTTTTAGCAATGTTCCTTAATCCAGCAAGCCCTCAGAGGATGTCGGTCAGCTTTTTTAGAGAACTCTAGATGAACCTGGAAAGAGCCCTGACTGATATCTGTGCACCCACCCCCTCCCTTATTAAAGACAGGACCATGGGTTTGCAGAATTACTCACACATCCTAGGCATCTCTGAGATGAAAAGCTTTGTGATCAGAGCCCTGGGATCACAGGGTCATGTGGTTTTATTGTTTACTCCAGACTTCCTGGACCTCCTGGTTGCTTGGGCTGAGGGGAGAGACCCAGAAAAAGATGAATTAACCCAGTGTCATCATCTTCGTGACATTCTCAAGTCACCCGATTTGAGGAGAGGACGCTCCTCTTTGTGACTGATAATTTTCATTCACGAAAGGCACAACACTCCCCACAAAGTACAGGGCAGGGGAGAGCTGAGGTTCACAGTGGCATCTCCCATTCCCTGGCTAAGTTCACACACCTGTGGCCAAGGGACTTTTTGCTTTGAATGAACTTGAGAGGTATCATCATGTAAAAAGGATTGTTTAGCTCCTAGGTTTATTTTTATTTTTTAGCCATTAAGTTACTAGGTTAAGCTTGCAAGGGAATGAAAATGTTTATTATTTAGGATCTTCTCACTTGAGAAAAGGAAACCAGCTTTAATGCTGTTACCTTTGTCATCAGCGCTGGTATGGTTGCAGAAGACACCATGTCTGCTGATTTTATAGCTGAAGGGGCAGGCATTGTGTTGAGTGTGGTGACCCTTCCCTGCAAGTGGAATAGAAGGTGAATCCTGTAAATTTAAAGAAGCACCATTAGGTTCTTCTTGGAGAAGTTGTAGAGAAGGAATAAAGCTTATCAAGTCAGCTAAGACCATCTCTCTGAGGACAGAGGGAGAGAGGGGACCAGGTGTGAGCAGCTAAGTCCTCATCACTTTCCTTAAAATACAGAAAGGCGGATCTGTTGCTTCTTCGTCTTTACTCAAACCTGCAGCAAGTCCATTCCAGCAGCTTTGAGGAGAGGCATACAAACGTACCATAGAAGAGTCGTGCTGGAACTGTGAAACCTGAAAGAATGATATAGGAAGTTCCCATTATGGCTTAGCAGTAATGAGCCCGCCTACTATCCATGAGGATGCAGGTTCAATCCCTGGCCTCACTCAGGTGGTTAAAGATCCGGCGTTGCCATGAGCTGTGGCGTAGGTCACAAATGCGGCTCAGATCCCAAATCGTTGTGGCTGTGGCTGTGGCTGTGGCTGGCAGCTGTAGATCCAATTCAGCCCCCAGCCAAGGAACCTCCATATGCTACGGGTGCAGCCCTGAAAAGCCAAAAAAAAAAAAGGAGGGGGGCGGAGAAAGAATATTAGAGATTGCTAAAGGTAAGTTAGGGAAGGTCTGATCAACTAGACCAGAATTATTTTGAGCTTGTTTTCTGGATAGGATTTATTAAAAGTTCGGTTTAGGAGGGAAAGGCACGGGCAGTGACTTGGCTCTTTTTTTCCTCTATGTGGAATGACAGGGCCATTTTGATTCTTGGAATGTAAGAAGCATGTCACTCTACATAAAACATCTCAGGGGCCCCAAGTGCACTATGCACACAATCTTGGAGTCACAGGTAGACAGATAGGCTTCAGTGGGAAGGCCTGGGGCATCCTCTGTCTTGGGATGGCCTGATCCCTGCCTTGGTCTGTCCTTTCCTGGTGCCAGACAGCACGATTCCAGGAGCTGCCATGTGCCTGGGAAAACTTAGTAGAAACTTTGAAGACAGAAGGTGATTAACCTTTTTTTTTTTTACAACTGGTCTTATGAAAAGAAATTGGGAAAATTTGTATATTAGGCACTTTTGTCTAGAGCTTGTTCTCTCATGGACAAAAAATTATGAGTACTGAAAAAAATTTATTAATATATTTAATGTATTATTGTTTTCATCATTTGATTTTTATAATCCCATGTCTTTAAGAAGGAAAAATCCTTGTTATTCTATTTGTAAATAATTTAGATGATTAAAATGGATTATTTAAAACAATTTTTAGATTATAGTTTTACTTTATTTCAGTGACTATTATGTTTTAATTCATGCAGAAAGTACACTTTTATCAGCAGTAGACATAATCTCGTACTGCCAGTGTTCTGAATATTAGGTATTTATGTGTAGAGAAGAGCCTGCATGTGGTGAAGGATTAAGATCAGAGATTTTTTAAAGTCACACAATTATGTTGGTAGATGGTTGACTGGATGGACAGTCCAGTTGAATTATCTCAGTTATTGCCTTATCTTTTTTTTTAGTTTAAAAGGCCAGCCAAAAAGGTTTTTTTTAAATTACTCAATGAATTTTATTATATTTATAGTTGTACCTTAAGTCTTAAGGGGCAGGCAGAGAGAGAGGCAGGATTAAAACAACAGAGAAGAAAGCAAAAGTTAGTTTAATACTCATGCACATGGAGACCATTTCCAGTGAGAAAAATCTAAAATAGTCTACAAATTATGGCAGCCTATCTGGCAGTGGTCCTGCAGTGAAGCTGTGTCATATTTAGGGCTGAGGTCCTAAAGTAAGTAAGTGTTAAAGGCAAAAATCACATTTGGTCAAAAGTGCCCTTGAAAATCTGATGCTATAGCACTTGGGTCCCCAGAGGCAAAAGCCAAGAGCTAGCTTCCTTTGTAGCTTTCTTTGATACATAGGTCTAGGTTCTGTTCAGGAGCAGTTAGTTACATGAAGGGAAGGGAGCATGTGGTGGATGAGAGGAGGCAGAGGGAAAGCTCAGGAGCCGAGGATCATTCCAGCTTCTTTCAGGGCAGGGGTGGGTTTGAGCATAGCCCCTTGCCCCCGCTCCCCACCACGGGCATCCTGTTGCACTGCCAGCCCCACTGCAGAAGCAGGACTCAGGTGAGCTTGTGAGGAAACATTGGCTGTGGGACCCGACGGATCCGGAAGGAAAAATCTGGCACCTTCTCTTCAGAGATCCTCGGGTCTGGGAAGGTTTCCTTCTGGTCCCCACGGAGAGGGTTGACGATGTGTTCCCACTCCGACTGTGAGACTTTCCAACCCAGCCCCCGGTGTGCAGTGGTTACAGGAGTTGGCTCACTATGGACAGAGCAGGGGTCTGCTCCTACTCCCCTGTATTAGGAGGTGCTGAGGAACCCCCGTGCTCTTGCATCAAAATATATATGTTAAACCGGAACAAAACAGGCCAACTGCAGCGGGAAGTGGAAAAATGAATGAAGAACCACATAACTGACTTTTTCCAGCCAGCTTGGAGTCAACCTTGCTTAAAATTTGCAGAACGAGGAGTTCCCGTCGTGGCTCATTGGTTAACGAGTCCGACTAGGAACCATGAGGTTGCGTGTTCGATCCCTGGCATCACTAAGTGGGTTAAGGATCTGGCGTTGCCGTGAGCTGTGGTGTAGGTTGCAGACGCGGCTCGGATCCCGCGTTGCTGTGGCTGTGGCGAAGGCCGGTGGCTACAGCTCCTGTTAGACCCCTAGCCTGGGAACCTCCATATGCCGCGTGTGCGGCCCTAGATAAGGCAAAAAGACAAAAAAAAAAAATTTCCACAACGAGGAGTTCCTGTTGGTCACAGACACGGCTCGGATCCCACGTTGCTGTGGCTGTGGCGAAGGCCGGTGGCTACAGCTCTGACTAGACCCCAGCCCGAGAACCTCCATATGCCGCGGGTGCCGCCCTCAAGAGGCCAAAAAAAAAAAAAAGTTTCCAGAACAAGCGCGCTTTCTCTATGGAACCTCACCTCTGAAAACCACAGGAGAGCCCTCTCACACTCCGAGGGCCGCGACGTTGACTGTTGAGTGGGCGTCTGCACGCCGCCTGTTTTCCGCCACCTCTTCTGACACCGAGATCCCAGAGGAAGTACGTGGGTGGGAGTAGAGGTTCGGCTACGTTTTCCGGTTGCGCCGCCTAGTGGCTCACGAGAGGAGCGCACTTTTGAGCTGGCTCCTGGATCACACCCGCTGGATGGTCTTGGTGCAGCCTAGCTGGGCACCTTCTTTCACCGCCACAGAAGGGGTGAAAGAAGGGCAGAGAGCATGGGGTCCAGTTTTGCTGGCATCTGAAGGATCCAAAGAGACTTTTTTTGCATTTTCCCTTTTTGACATTTTAACAGCATTCTGAAAAATCCCTTTATCTCTTGAAGATAACCCAGGAGTCACTTGAGGGAATTTCTGGTCCTCTCTGTGCTATGCTGTGAGATTGTTCTTCTGTTAAGTCGCATACTTTTTAGATGAAACAGAGTAGACAGCTTGGTATAGTGGGGCGAGTAGATGTTTCATTTTTAAAATTTTTTGCAGAAACCAAAAGTAGGTTGTTGCAGAAACCAGAAAAAAATCTTGTGATGTGATGCACATTCTCTGTAACAGAAAGCTACCAAAGACCTATGGGCTGGATGTCTGCAAAGAGGTCTCAGAGATCCCTAGAGCTGCAGGATCGGACGAGGGCTGTGTTGAAGAAATGCTTAAGAAGCAGAGAAAAATAGTTGCAGGCCCATGTTAAGCCTAGAACTAAAGGCTTTAAAGATGTCCTTATAACGCTGTGTAGTTTAAAATCACTTTCATCTTGTTGTTTTAAAAAGAAAAGCTGTAGTACTGTATCTGAAACAGCCCTTGATTCCCCACCGCCCCAAAGAAAAATACTTGTTGAAGTGACTTTAATCCCAAATAGCATTTATATTAATGTTGAAGTATAGGTCAAATGAAGGTTTTATGGAGCTTTTCCCACATGAACTTATCATAGAACTTTTTTTCCCAGAAAAGTTCATGCACAGAGGTGATAGAAAAACTCTTTAGAACATTTTCTATGCCCTGATGGTTTAGTTTTCTAGGAAGATTTCTAAATCATTGCTTTTTGCTTTTTTGAATGGGCATGTAGCTGACAGGCAAAGATACACACACCCCTAATGTGGTATATATTTTTATGTGCGTGTGTGTGTGTGTGTGTGTGTGTGTATTGGTGAATGAGTTTATAGAAATGGCAGAGTAGATCCAAGTTGTGTGACAGCAGCTTCACATGACATGTTCAAGTGGCATTTTGTTTATTTTACTCAAGGTGACCACTTCCCATGAAGTGTGAGAAAAAATAGGGAAGGCTGTCAGTGTGTCACAAAGACAGAACCCTTTTTCCAAGATTTTGGGGGCATGTTTGTAATTTCTAAAAATATTTTAGTAAATTACTTCTGTGAGCAAAAGCATAGCTCGGATGTGTGGCATGTTCAGTGTTCCTCTGTCCTCTTCAATGCCCAGGAAAGCAGCCTGTGGGGGGGGTCACAGCTCCCCCTAGAGCTCAGTGGCACAGCTGCACCCTGACAACTGTGCAGGCTCACGGGAGGGTCTTTTTTAAGGACTGGGAGCTACAATGGCCTTTAGAAAGAAGTTTCTGGTCTCCCCAGCTCACTCCTGCCTGGCCTTCCCTATGGACAGGGGAAGGGAAGCACCATTCAAATTGAGTGACATGCATGAGTAGTATATGCAGAACTGTCTTATCGTGTGCACAGTCAGGCTGCAAAACTCAGTCACCCTGCAGGTCCTCGCCAGTGTGTCTGGCCTTGTCGGTGTTCCTTTCATCTTCTCACCTTTGGAGCCCAGGGTGCAGGGAGAGCAGTGGATTTTCCTGTCCGTCTTCCCTGGAGCCTTCCGCTAAGCCGCAGGAGCTCACAGGCAGATAATCCCCAGCACGGCCTGCGGGGGCATCCAGGGAGAAAGCCCCCACTCACTGGAGACTGGCAGCCTGCCCAGGACTCCCCCATGGCTGGCCACAGCAGCCAGATCCCAAGCACCCAATTTTCCGGTTGGAACCAGGTACCACACACCCCCAGAGGAGCACAGCCAGTTAGAACCATTTTGCGAGTGCACCTGGGGCGGTCACGGAGAAAGTAAGCAGAGTGACTCTCCCCCGTGTAAAGCCCTCTGAGGCCCCCACCTGGGCTGAAGGGTGTGTGCTTGCACTTGGCTCGTTTTCAGAACAACAACAAAAATCTACTCGATAGCGTCCTGTATGTCGTTCACCAACGTAGCTGATCTTGAATAATCAAGAAGTAATCAAACTTAAGTGTTCTCTTTGATAGATTAGGATTTTGGAGCAGCAAGAACCTGGGGGAGAGGCAAATAAAAATAATAAAGGATTGGAGGTTGGGGGGAGTACAAGTTCATGCCTAAATAAAATGCTTGATGAAAGCGCTTGTCAAAGACAACACTGCCCTCCTTCAGTCAGACCGAAAAAGAATGAGGATTTAAGTAGGAAGTCAGAGCACTGGATCCAAGGACCACTGTCCTTGGAGGCCCCAGGTGAGCAGCACGAGGTGAACTCACAGCACCTAAGGCAGGATCTTGGGGTGTGGTCGTGACTGTGGCAGTGAGCCCTCACTGAGCCCCTGTTCCCTGCCCAGAAGACTCCTGGTGCCTCGTGCTTCGGGCATGTGTTCTCTTCCTGCACACAGAGCTGTAGGAATCAGCCCCTGGCAGCTCTGTGGCAGCGCAAGGAGCCTCGGGCGACTCATTCTCTCTGTGTTGTGTCCTAAGGAAGGGAGATGCTGCAGCGGCCCGGCGGGCAGTGGTGACTCGGAGAGCTGGCGGGTCCAGGCGTCCCAGTGGTATTTCGGAGGGGCCGAACCTCTGGCTTTGGCACTTTTGATACTTGTTGATCTTCTTCAGTCTTCTAAAGCTGTCCATTGCTTCTGGGGAATGATGACCTCTGAATTTTAGCAGCCTTTTCCTATTCCCAAAACCCATTTGCATAAGATGGGTTTTGCTTCTGCTGATGCAACTGTGTCTCTAAAATGTCCATCTCACACTACCTGTTGCAATCGGAGATCCAATGCACAGTGGGGTGGAGGAGGAAGTGAACATGTGTGACCTTTTGATTTGATGTTCTGGCCCTGTGTTTAAATGGGGTACGCTTCTAAGTTTAAATCCAGCCTTGCCTTTGATTTAAGAAAAAAAAAATACTCTCTTTCAACTGTTCTGTCTTAATTACTTCTACTTCCTGCCTTTTTCTTTCCTCCCTTGCAAATAACCCCTCACACCTGTTATTTGGGATGCTTTTCTCAGGTTTTTTGTTGCTTTTGTTTTTAGACTTTTTTGCAGTCCGAGAATCGTGATTGGTTGGTTGCCTTTTCTTCATAGCTTCTTCCATTTTTGTTTGCTTGCAGCAGTTTTTAGTTATCTGAGTTCCTAAACTATGACCTTTATTGGTTGAGAAACAAAGATGCCTTAAGACTATTTTACATGTATTTTCCACCCTCCTCCTGCTTTGCCTGGAGCTCCCTGTGGCTGGCAGTTTGCTCTTGTGTCCCTGGTGCTGGATTGCCACACCAGGGTCCATGGCAGCCTTCCTTGACACAGAGAGATGGGTCAGATGACAGCAATCAGGGCGGCCAGGCTTGCATTGCTCCTGAGTCACCGCCACCGTTTTTTGTGCTCTGGCTTTGTCCTGCCTGCCTTCAATTTGCGTCTCTCCGATATTGGTATTTTTTGTTCATTTCATCTGGTTTCTAGTTTTTTTGTTTTTGTTTTTTAAAGACACAATCAGCTGCGTGTAGATCTGTAGGTCTGGGGCACCGATCTCTTCCGGTTTGTTTTCCTTTTCCTTTTTGTCCAATCCAAGAGAAAACTCGCCACAAAGAGCTAGAAGATTCTAGTTCCCAGCCTTTTGAATCTTCAGCGTGCTCGTGGCCTCTGATACCCGTTTTCTCCCAGGAGGTCTCTGGGGGCTGAGCTGCAGCAGGGGCGGAGTGGGTGGGGAGGGGGTCGTCCTGGACCTCGCCATGCATGCTACTGGGAGTAGTCTCTTTTTTCCTTTTTTTTTTCCTTTTTTCTTTTATTTTTCTTTTTTTTTACATTTGAGTTATGAATGAGGATGACCTTGACAATCATGATGTCTCCTGTAGACTCTCTTCCTACTTATCACCTGCCAGCTTTGTGATGCATGGTCCTAACGCTTCTGTGATTTCCTTTGCTCCAGATCCTAGTCTTCAGCTGCCTTAACAACTTAACAGCTTTCAGAGGGAGTAAGCTGAGGACATTTGATCTGATTCATTTTCGTTAGAAACCAGACATCCTAGAGATGGCAAGGAAGCAGCCCAGGGGGACAGGTGCCGCTCACACTGCCATGTGTCAGCCCAGCCCTGGTCCTGGAGCCTCAGCCCCGCAGAGAGCCTGGGCTCTGGGATCCCTGCCACATTGTTGCTGAGGCAGCTGATGTCCCATCTTCCTTTCTGCCGACCACAGATAGACAGTAGTGGAACCAGCTTCCTCAAGCCCCTTTTTGTGTAAACGGAAAAGGGAGCCCGTGAGCCTTGCCCTGTGTCCAGGTGCAAGTGCCTCGCCCCATGCTGCACCTTCCCCCGCCCTTGGCAGAGTGTGGCACCTGTTTGCCAAGGAAAAGCAATGTAGAGCCACCAAAGAAGGAAGCAGATTCAGACCTCTGAGGAGGGAACCCAAATTTACCCCCAGGGGCCCATTAGCCCTTCAAACTGGATCCACTACTGGCCAAAGAACGCTGATGGGGAAACCCTGTCTGGATTGGGTTGGAAGCTGGAATTCGATGCTCTGCACATCAGTGCTCAAAAGTGTGGTTATGTTTGAGGGACCACCTTCGACCCAGAACGTTTGCCTTTTCACCTTCCTCGCCCAGATCCAGTTCACAAGGTAGCTCATCGCTTCTTGCATCTGTCGAGGGCCATACGGGGTTTGGACTTTGCTCACGGGTGTACTTGGATGCAAGGACTATGTTTTGTTCCTTCCCTCCCCCGCCCCCCAATGTAGCCCACCACCCTGGGAAGTGCATGTCACAGACCAACTCCACCTTCACCTTCACCACCTGCCGCATCCTGCATCCTTCAGATGAGCTCACGCGGGTCACGCCAAGGTAAGGGACCCCGCGGCGGGGTGGGCAATGTGGGGTGAGGTTGGGGTTGAGTCCCTGTGAGACTTAATGTCAAGGAAAGCTGAAGTGGAGAGGCTCATTCAAAAACAGCTCTAGGAGTTCTCGTCGTGGCGCAATGGAAACGAATTCGACTAGGAACCATGAGGTTGCGGGTTCGATCCCTGGCCTCACTCAGTGGGTCAAGGATCCGGAGTTGGCATGAGCTGTGGTGTAGGTCGCAGATGCAGCTCGGATCCTGCATTGCTGTGGCTGTGGTTGCTACAGTTGCGACAGCCATAGCTCTGATTAGATCCCTAGCCTGGGGACCTCCATAAGCCGAGGGTGCACCCCCCAAAAAAAAGCAAAAAACAAACAACAATAAGAACAACAACAAAACAAAAGCAGCTCTAGCCAGCAGAAGCATCTCGAAAGACTGCAGTCACCTGTTCTGAGTCCCATCTCTTTGTTTTTTGGAATCAAAACTTCTGTTGATTCAGATCCAGCACAGATAGAGACACCTGGACCCACCTTTAGTTGCTCTTTTATTTGCTGTGGAAATTCTTAGGCGCCTCCTTAAGCAGCTAAAGCTTAGGACCCTTCCATGGGCCCTGAGGCCAAGTCTGTTGGTTTTTTGCCCCAAAGTTTGCAGGAGAGTGTGGAGTTCTTTCACAGAGTGGAGTTCCTGAGCCCCGGGGGTGGCCCTTATGCCTCTGGAAATGGCCCCAGGAACCACGGATCACGGCCACACTGTGATGACCAATATGATACAACCTGAACAGGACCACACGCCCAGCATGGTCCATTTTCCTCGGGCACCTCCAAGAAGCCGTACGAGGGGACTTGTACAGCCTGGGGAGGGTCTGCTTGGCTGGATTTCAGGCTCCACCAGAGCTTCCAGGGAAAGGAAGGTGATGCCCCCTGGCATGGGGGCGCGACCCTCTCGGCCTTTTTCTCTAAGGTGCGAGGTGCCTGGGCGAGTGGACGGTAAAGCAGCCTGGAGGGCGGCGAGCCGGGCCAGCTCCGAGGGAGCACCCCCCGGGGAGCCCCTTCAACTATGAATGATTCTCCGCAGGTCATGTGAGGAGGACGACGAAGCAGCCCCAGGCCCCGTTGAGCTGAGAGCAGATGTAGGGCAGAGAGTGAGCCCACAGGCGAGGCAGGGGGTGAGCACGCCGCCAGCAGGGCCTGCCTGGCACGGCCCGTGAAGGAGCTGTGTGTGCACGCGTGGCCGCCACTAACCCGGGATGGAGGCGTTGGATGTGTCTCTGTGGTTGTGCCTGGCTAACTCGGCCTTGGCAGTGGATATCCCTAACCTGTCTAAACGCCCCAGTCGAGCCGAGCACCAGCACTAATCCAGGCCTAACCGAGATTCTTACCGGAAGGGGATCTCTAAGTGTCTCTTTGTCTCCCTTCCTGCCTCTGGGGGACCCAGCTTCCCCATCCCTGGCCTTGTGTTTGAGAACACAGGACAGAGCTTCGCCCCGGGAGAGGCTGGCATCCCTCTGCTCTGATCGTAGGCATAGGACTCAAAACCATGCACCTGCCTTCCTTTCTAAGTCCTCTGGACTTAAGTCAGGGATGAGAAAGCAAGAGAAGACTTTTTGCCTGCGTTTGCAAGAGTGGCGGCTTGAAACCAAATGAAAGATCTCCCCAGGAATGGTTCTGAGACAAAGATTTTAAGTCCAGATTTTTAGGGCCCTTTATTTCTTGTATATTTTGTAGGATTCCACCTGTGTCTTTTGAAGAATCCACCTTTTAACCTTAGGCATCTGCTGTGGTTTCTAATCCCATGTTCCTCTGAGTGCTCCCCACCCACCAGCAGCCCCACTCCAGAGCTTATGTGAACAGGCCTGTTCTGGGTTCCTCACCCTGTGCTCACTGGCCAGGGGTGAGGTCAACTGAGTGTGGAGCCATGCGTTGCTTCAGCTCGTACTTGCTTTTGACCTGTCCTTCCTGCAGGAGGGGGAGCTGCTCCAGAGCCCACCCCCTTCCTCCCCTTTCCCTAAACTGGTACTTTGCCCAGGGTATCTGGCCCCACCCATGTCAGGCTGGGGAGCGAGGATCTGTCCCAGTTCCTGGGGACCAGCCAGCTGCCTGTGTGGCCTCAGCCCATCCTTGAAGCAGTTGTGAAAAGAGAGTTTCCCCTGGTGCTTAGGCAGACAGGAGTGCATTGCCCATGCTGCCCTCCCTTACACTTTCTGCCCTAACTCTGTTCACTACTGGATCCCAGAGTCTGGATCCCAGTGGGTCCTCGCTCACCGTGCCATGGGTAGGCGAAGGAATCTCGCCACTTCCCTTTAGTAACCAGGCTTCACACACCCAGTGGGTCTTTTTCTAGGTGGCTCCCTAGGTGAGGAAGTGGTAACACATGGCATGGCTTCTGCTGACCCCATAACTCCATTCATCGGGACGGACTTGGACAGCCAGGGGAAGAGGACCGAGGGGCGGCGGGGTGCAGAGGAAAGAGCACTGTGGTGGGAGGCAGGAGACCGGGGTCTGTTCCTGACTTGATGTGCGTCTTCAGCCTCAGTCTCCCCATCACCCAGGGGCCCTCTGCCTGGATCTCGCACCAGCTTCAGACATTCCCGGGATAGACTGTCGTTCCCACAGCCCTGCTTAACTTCTTGCCCCAGGGAAGTGATTACTAGGAAGCGACGCAGGAGTTTAAGGAAATGGGGTAGGGAAGGAAAGCATCTCTGCTAAGGGCTTCCTCCCCTCCTTTGAGGTTGCTCAGACTTGGTTTCAAATCCAGGATCTTCCACTGAATAACTGTGATGTTGGCGAAGCCTGAGCCTCAGTTTCCTCATCTGCAAAGGGGACAGTTGTGCCCATCCTCCAGGCTGAGAGAAGGGAATTACATGCAGCTTCCTGTTAACTTAAAATGCATCCTCACTTCTTCAGCCCCCGTGGGCAAAACGGAGGAGCAGACGTGGAAGGAGGCATCTGGGGAGCTTGGGCAGGGGGAGTCCCCTCAGCATGTCCCGGGCCTGCCCTGTGCCCCTGTGGGGGGGGCTGGCCACGGACCCTTTCCTTGGTGTTCGCGGCCATTTCCTGAGAAATGACCTGTTGTCTTTCCTTATCAGCCTTAACTCGGCCCCGACTCCCGCTTGTGGCAGCACCAGCCACTTGAAGTCCACACCGGTGGCCACGCCATGCACCCCCCGGAGACTGAGCCTGGCGGAGTCCTTCACTAACGTCCGTGAGTCCACGACCACCATGAGCACGTCCCTGGGGCTGGTGTGGCTGCTGAAGGAGCGGGGCATCTCTGCGGCTGTGTATGACCCCCAGAGCTGGGACAGGGCCGGCCGGGGCTCCCTTCTGCGCTCCTGCACCCCCAGGATGGCCGTGATCCCCTCTACCCCGCCCAACTCGCCGATGCAGACGCCCACGTCTTCCTCACCCTCGTTCGAGTTCAAGTGCACGAGCCCTCCCTACGACAACTTCCTGGCTTCCAAGCCGGCCAGCTCCATCCTGCGGGAGGTGAGGGAGAAGAAGGCGGTCCGGAGCAGTGAAAGCCAGACCGACGTGTCTGTGTCCAACCTCAACCTCGTGGACAAAGTCAGGAGGTTTGGCGTGGCCAAAGTGGTGAACTCGGGGCGAGCCCACGTCCCCACCTTGACTGCGGATCAGGGACCTCTCCTCTGTGGGCCCCCGGGCCCCGCGCAGGCCCTTGTCCCCGGAGGCCTGGTGCCCGAGGGCCTGCCCCTCGGATGCCCCACTGTCACCAGTGCCATCGGCGGGCTCCAGCTCAACAGTGGCATCCGACGGAATCGCAGCTTCCCCACCATGGTGGGGTCCAGCATGCAGATGAAAGCCCCCGTGACGCTCACCTCGGGCATCTTGATGGGTGCTAAGCTCCCCAAACAAACTAGCTTACGGTGAGGCTGGGAGGGGGCCCTGCCCCGGACGAGACCGACCTCGCTCCCGCCTCCCTCTCTTGGCCCCTGCACTGCGCACCCTCCCTCTGCCCTCCTCTGCCCATCCCCTCCCGAGCTAGACAGACAAATCAACCTCGTGCCTAATGGGGGCAGAACGGAGACTCTGTAAAATGTGTACATAGGACTTGGAGACCTGTTTCCACCCTCCTCTTTCTTCGAATCCCCCATGGGAAGCGCCCTGGCACGGGCTCTGCTCTCTTGAGGACTTGGCCTGTGCAGAGCGGGGGCAGCCGGGTAGCCTCCCTTTCCTTTCCTTTGAAAAGCACTGAACCCCCCCCCCCACCTCCCCAACCCACAAAATATGTTCTTATCCCATGGATAGGAAACCAGTGAATACGTGGCCGGTTGCCAGAGCCACACATCCTGAGCCGTCACGTGGCACAGTGGCTCTGCCGCCCGGTATCACCGGGCACCTCGCGGCGCCTGCCCTGTGAGAGTGTAAGGGGCCTCCGTCCGCGGCCACGTGCAGCTGCTGTAGCTTTCACAGTGGGAGAGCTGTTCTTTCTTGGGTCCCAGCCTCTTCAAGACCCTTCACTGCTAGGCCCCAACAGACGGTCACGTCTTTTTTTTTTTTTTTCAGCTGAGACTTTTTCTTCTCATGCCTTCAACCTGAAGTTGTCCTTTCATGGTTTTAATCCGCTGTCAGGTCAGACATCTGACCCCAAAGAATGTATTTACACTCCTGCTGCAGCGTTCGGCAGCCCCTGTATGTTCTGTGTGATTTGTTTTGTTTTTCCAATTTTTGTTTGTGTATTTTTTTTTTTTTTAATATGCAGGGAAGTAATGGTACTAGATTGGGAAGTCGCAGTGAATGTTCTCTCTGTGGTTCTGTGACACCGAAACACACGTTTCAGACACGCCAAGCTGCTAAAGAGCAGCTTTTTTTCTGGGACCCAGTGTCACAACCAGATTGATTAAGATCAGACCTAAGACGATTTTAACAATAGGATCATAAGGAAACGGGGTTCGGGGAAAGGTGGTGAATTTGTCAACAGTAAAGGTAAAAGAGAAGAACCATGGCCACAGGTAATAGCAAACCGGTTCACAGAGAAATGAGGCTTTGGTGATCCGCTGTTTCCGGTCCTGACCGGTGAGCGTGCTTTCTTGTCTGTGGTCTTCCGCTGCAGCCATTCAATGCCCACGTGTTTTGCACTCTTGTTTCAGAACAAGGGTGGTCCCAACAAAGCCCTTTTTGTCCTTGTGCCATTTTTTATCCTTGAGAAGAACCACAAACGAACAGGGAGCCTGGTCTCGTCACTGTCACCGACCAAGTTTTGAACTTTTATTTATTATTTGTGTGTGTCATATTTTAAACAAACATCCTCTGTCCTCTTCAGCTTGGTCACCATGTGTCTGCGGCTTTCCAGTCCAAGCAGGTCGTTTATTTATTCTGATCTGAGGACCGCAATTCACATCACTGTGCTCTGTAGCCATTTGTTCTAGACATATATGGAAGGATAACATCATATGCAAGTGAAATAATTATTTTATGTGTGTGCACACACGGCGCCCTCACGTGCGTGCGTGCGCACACACACACACACACACACCATTCCCTTTCTCTCCCCACCTTGGCAAAAGATGTATCCTTCAATTGAGTAAGTGTGACCTTATGTCCGCTGAAGATACTTTGAGAAAGTCCCTTGGAGCAAGCTTCGGTCCCACAATTTCAGACTATTTATTCTCCAAGTACGAGGGTGTTGGTTAATTATGTTTTCAAGTCTCCTCGCTGTGGTATATGTGCACTCATTGCAAGGAACTTGTATCTTTTTATTTTAATGTGTTTCAAAGCAGTAAGTAGAGTAACAAAGGAACATAAAAAACACGGACTGAACGGACCATTTTATGTTTTCAGAAAGAGGAGCCACCCATCATCACAAAGGAAATACCTATATAAAAATTGGCAATCCAGAGGTGTCAGTATTTAGCATAGTCAGTAAATGATCAACATTGTGCAACCACTACCAAAAAGTGTGTTGTAATGCATCCAAAATCAACAAAGGTTTATTTGCTAATGAGTACCAATAAAATAAGTTCAAATGATGGAAACCATACTGCTATTCAGATTTGTATTTTGTTCTTATCTTTTCATCGAGAACATGATCTCTTGAGTCTTTAGGGAAATAAAATCAGAGACATATACTTCTGTCATGTCCCTCTTTTTAAATGTAATACTGTGCCTTAGATAAACTTCCAATCAGAACCCGGAGTTCTTCTTCACTTTTCAGGGCTGTATACTACTCTGTCACATGCAGACACTGTGTTTGAATACAAACACACCCCCATGGACCTTTAACTTAATTCTAAACTTTTGCTATCACAGCACTGTAATGAAAAACCTTGCATGTATGAATTTCTTTATGTATATCTGAGCCCTGCCCCCAGCCCAGGGAGCTCTACCAGAGGGCACCACAGCCCAAAGAGAAGTTGTCAAAGAGACGGTTGATGGGACCAGGGAACAAAGATGTCAAAGACTTGGTTTTTAGTTATGAAGAAAGGAAAGGCTGAGTATATACATTTTGGTATAAGATCAAAAGATTCAGACTGAAAACCTACTGAGCCAGTGTTTCTTTCTACTGCTTACCGCCCTCCCGCATGCTTCCCTCCACCCCTCCCAGGGCCCAAACAGGTTCACCAAAGTGGGCCAGGAAGGAGGGAGCTGGCCAAGTCCAGGGCCTGGGAGAAGCCCTGGATGAGTCTGGAGGTCGGAGGACAAGCAAGCCAGTTTCCCAGGGGAAACTGAGAAAGTGGAGCTGTTCTAGAACCTCAGCTCCCCTCCCATCACAAGGCAGTGACCACATGGGGCAAGAAGAGAGGAAATGACAGCAAGGGGTGCTCAATGGAGAGATCCCCAGGAGATTGCAGAGTCTCTAGCCCCAGACAAATGTGAACTCAATTCCAGACTTTGCCTGGGAACAGAGGCAGCTGTGGCCCGGGGGCCTTTCTGACATGACAGAAAAAGTGGAGAGGTGCCTCCCCCCAGGCTCTAACGGAAGCAGCGCGCAGAACTGAGATGCTTCCTGGGGAGAAGTTGCTGAAAGTATAAAGTTATTCTGACCTACCTGAATTGATTGGGAGGTCATAATAGGGATTAAGTCAAGATTTTAAAAATTTAATTTAATTTTCTGCACATTTGGGCTCCTGGCTGGAAAACACCGTATCCTGGGAGGATTTATTTTCTAGATTTATTTTCTATGTCCAGTAGAGGGCACTTGGAGGCAGCAGGAGGCCTGAAGGAACTTGCCCTGATGTGATACAATCCTAAAATCTGGTGGGTGTGTTTTCCCCAGAAAGCAATTTAAGGCAGGCAGCTATCCTAATAGAGACTTTGAGGAAAGTCATGAGGCCTGGTCCACGTTCGCCAGATGAACTTGAGGGAGGCATTCACAGCCAAGGGGACATCATACACACGGGCTTGGGGTATTAGTGAAAACACTGAGCATAGAATGGGGAGGAAACCACCTCAGCTATCCTCTTGCCACACCCAGGAGACAGAGGAAAGCATCTTTAAAAATTGCTTACAAAATATATTCTATATCAAGGGGTCTCCACCTTTTGAAATTAATCCACCTCCCCCCCTTTTAATACATCTTCCTTTTAAAAATAACTCTCATTCTTTATGATTGAATTCAGGGTTGGAGGAAGTGCTGGTTCAGTGGAGCTTGGAAACTCACCACAGCAAATGCCAAGGTTCAGGCTTATTGTGCTCTAAAGTCCCAAAGTACTGAAAACCAGAGACAGAAAGCAGGGCCTTCAGCTTGGACCAGCAGAATGGAGGCCCAGCAATGCCTTGAGTAGATGTAAGAGACCCAGCAAAGAAAGCAAGACAGGAAAGTAGACCCACCCCAAGCAGGGCAGGGCAGGGCAGGGCAGGGCAGAATGCAGTAAGGTTTTCTAGGGCCAGGCAGCTGCAGCACTGGGGGGCCATCCATAGTGGACACTCACAAATGCAGAGCAAGGTTTAGGGATATTTTTTTCAGAAGACAAAAGCCAGAGACGTGTTGTTCTCCCAAGTCCCCCAATATAGAAACCCTTGGTCCCCCCAGGGGCCTCTGTTAGTCACCTGTGACCCTAAGGCCCAAAGTAACAGTGGTGGCAAGTGACTCCTGACTCTCCTGGGTTCCCTGACTTCCAGCCACCAGTGGACTTCCTCACCCTTGGGCCACTAGTATGTGACTGGAGAAGCAATTGCATTGTGTGCCCACCTGATCTGAGTGGCTGATCCACTGAAGAAATGGTTGTTTGGCTCAGGAACAGGGTAGGAAGCTACCTCCACCCCCTTCAGCTGATATTCGGTCTCTGCCTCCCCCCTCCCCACAGGTCCTCTCAAGGCCAGAGTTCTGACCTGCAGGTAAAAGAGGGATGAATATCAGGAGCTTAGCCGGGTGTCAACCGCCAGCCAAGGCCCCAGGACTTCAAAAACATGTAGCATGGTACTTCTCAACCCTTGGTGGCTGAGGATTAGTTAGTTGGTTTTGTTTTTTAAATTGATCTATCATGGACCCATACTTATGATGTTACCGTAAAAAGTAAAATTACAAAAGGCAAGACCAACTTTCTGTTTGTTTTGCTTTGCAGGGCTACACCCACGGCATATGGAAGTTCCCAGGCTAGGGGCTGAATCAGAGCTGCAACTGCCGGCTTACACCACAGCTTATGGCAACGTGGGATCCTTAACCCACTGAGTGGGGCCAGGGATCAACCCCACATCCTCATGGATACAAGTCGGGTTCGTTACCGCTGAGCCACAACGGGAACTCCCAAGACCAACTTTTTAATTACTAGATTCAACAGACATTAAATGACATTTCAAAAGTACATTACATGCACTCAGTGGAACCTAACATTTTTACTAATTTGGAATTGTTTTTCATTTCAGTTTTCCTCCACTCAAATCTAGGAAGCATAAGGTGTTCACTAATTAGAAGTAACCATAGTTACCAAGTTGTCTTCAAAATACATCTAAGTGTTCTTTTTTTCCCCCTTGGTTTTAATTCTGCAAAGAGCATTTCGCTTGTCAGTGATTTTTGTTCCCTTTTCAGTTTCATTGGATGATTTTCCAAGCCCTGGAGCCTTTTGGCAGCCATATTAAAGTTCTAACATTAAAATGAAATAAATTATGCACTCTTAAACAGTCTCAGATCCTGAATTATCTGGTTTTAAAATTTCAGCTCGCTGGGTAGGATAACCAGCAGGTTGGAGAGGAGAAGTGGGTCTGAATCCTGCCGTTTCAACGTGTACACATGTGTGCACAACTGTATCTCTCTGCAGAAAAGCTGGCTTCCACAGGGGTGTGGTTTAAAAAAAAAAAGAAAAACAAAAAGCTGTCCACTTGAGGGTATTGACATCTTCTGCAGGGAAGGAATTAATGTCCATTTCTTCAGTTAGGTAAGTTATGAAGTATGAAGACATTCACTGACACCAGGATTCCAATTAGTTGCAGTGGTGATTAGATGTCACTTGGAGACTGGCACCCCAAAGCAGCTGCTTGGCTGCCTTGCCCCTTAATTCAGGCAGCTTTGCTGCTCTGTTCTCTCTCAGCCTCTGCCTATTACCTGCCATCATTCTTGGAACATCATACTACTTGTGACTCTCCCACTTGGGCTCTTGGTGGCTGTACCAGCCACAATGGCAGAGTGCCTGACATTCAGGTGCATTTCCGTGCATGTCATTGAACCAGGGGAGGGCTCCCCACAACTTAATACAAGAGAGCAGTTGAATCCTTTCCAGAATGGAACTTGAAAAAAGATCCAACACATATGGAATCCCTCTGGCTGTGACTCCAGAGGTGTTAGGGCAGGTAAGGCTTGAACTCTTGCCAATTCTGTCTGCTTCTATGTGCCCAGACCAGCATGTGAGCCAGGGGAAGGAAAAGGTAGAAAAGTTGCTAGTCTTGTAGCTTGATTCAATGTAACATCCCACCTGTCACTCTTCCACTCTTTTGAGACCTTTCAAACCAGAAGCCTTGTGGAAATCATATAAAAGGATTCAAGTTTAAGATAATAAAATAAGCCACCCATTCTGAGAGAATAGCCTGAGGCCATGAATGACTGGCTTTTTAAATTTCAGCCACACCTTGAAATAATATTTTATGAAGATTCTAGAGTTCCAGCAGGAACTACCAGGCCCTGGCAAGCAGAGTGAGAACAGGAGCAAGTCCTAAAGGCCA
>PVHT021183699.1:26554662-26756429 GCA_004024745.2 Catagonus wagneri
TCTTTCGTGCCATAGCCCCCAGGCAAACCCATAGCCGTAGTGGTGAGTCAGCCAGGAGACTGGCCAGAGCTAAAACTCTAAGAAAGGGGAATCTTGCTCTTGGATCAGAGGATCTGTGATCTTAAGAGTCCGGAGTCAACCTCCATTGCTCTTTTTCTCTCTGTGTTCTTCTGCTACTTGGACCTGAACTTGGAGCTAAACATAGGAATATGTGGCAGAACAGGGTAATCAGAGCCCCAAGATTTGGGGCAGAAGATCAAAAAGGGAAGCCCCAGGGAACTGGAAAGTACTAGGGAGGTTGCAGAGAGGGAGGAGCTTGGGTAAGCTACCCCATAGAGTTGATCATGAACTCCAAGGCTCACCCCCAGCCCCGCATGCATGGATCTGGTCCTGATCAGCATATCAAAGACTTTGAGGACTGAAGTACTGCATAGACCATCACCCACTTCCCAGACTGGCCCCTGGGTGATCCATAACTGATGTGGAACCAAAAAAAGCAGTGCGACTTCTCTGAAAACTGAACTGACCACCATTCTCTCCCATGTCTGTCCCCCTTGGAGGCTGCAGATCCTGCTGCATTGGGCCACCTGTGGCCTTTGCTGTGTAAGAACCCAGGGTTCCTGGAGGCCCCAGCCAGGAGGCACGGAAAGGCTGCTCTATGGTGGCTGGTGTTAGATCACCCTCGGACTTGCTCTCTTTGCTGATCCCTGTGGAGACCCAACAGAGAGAGCAGCCAACAAAAGAAGAGCTTCTGACCTGGATCACTGCCAGACGCCCCCCTCCTCCCGCCACCCCCACACACACACCCCAAGCCCTGTAATATGTCTCTGGAATCTGGTGAGATCCAAGGGGTTGTAATCACAGACACTTCTCTCCCCCGCCCTGTCTCCAGGTGTGGTCCAGGACCAGACATCACCCAGGGGCTTGCTCAGGCCACAGCCCAGAACCCCTGAGTCAGCACATGCAGTTTAACAAGATTCCCAGGTGATTCATACCTACTCCAGAATCCGAAATGTGTCAGAACGACAGAGGTCACACTGACCTAGGAGCAACACGCCCTCGAGACTGGTGCCGCCCCATAATTTGTTTAAAGGCCAAAAGGACCCCAGAGAAACCCTGGGATGGGATGGAGCTGGCAGATGAGGACAACCCGTGGGGATGGGCAGATGGAAGGCTCCAACCCAGCTGTCTCTCTGGGCTTCACCCAGGCAAACGAGTGCCCATTACAAGCTGGACCGGTTCTTTTTTGCAGTGGAGCCCCACTGGGGCCCAGGGTGACCGTGCAGCTGACCCTAGCCACCTGGCCTGCAGCAGGGGAGCCAGCTCTATGCGCGACCCTCATTTCTCAGGCTCTTTCTGGAACCATCTACCGCAGGGACTCATCCCCGGGTCCCGTACATCAGGAATCGTTCTTCAAATGTTCCAAGGACTACATGGACCCTTTGCCCTCGGCAGACACAGGGAACAAGGGGCAGAAGGGAATCACTTTAATAGCGTAACAACACTTTCAGACCAGGGGTCACAGATGAGGGAGACGTTTTAGCTTCCATTTGTACATTTTTGCTGAGGTGCATGGTTGCATTGGACAATGTTACAGACAGATTTTTCACACTGAAAACCTAATAAATAGATACTTTAAATGTCAGACGTCAGAGACAAGAGTTATGAGTGTGATTGTTTTCTTCTGCCTCCTCTGAGTCAGGAGGTCGCTTTCTGTCGCTCTGACCAAGGCGGGGTCTTCTAGGAGGTGTATTCGTACTCCTCTGCACTGCGCCGGCCGAAATCCATCCAGCCCATGTAGTCCCGGTCGCTTATTCTGTGGCTGGGGTCCAGGCTCTGCAGATTCTTAATCATAGATACTCGGCCAGATGGTGCTACAGGGGGCAGAGAGGGAGGAAAGGGGGCTGGGGTGGGGTGGAGGGTCACTCGAAGATTCCTATTGTCTTAGGGGCCCCCACTGCTCGTGATGCTGGCACTGAGCCCTTCCATACGAGGCTGCCCCTGCCAATTCCTACCACGGCTTATTTATTGATGACACCGCAGAAGCCGGTACTCTATCTTGCTGGTTAATCCCATAAAACTAGCTAAATTAGAAGCCAGAAACAACCATAGAAAACAATGTCCCCACCCTTTCTTCCTCTCCCTTCCCACCCACCCATCCCTTCCCAGCCTTGGGACTAAGCCTCACCCCAGTACATTCCAGTCCTTTTGCAGGTATTTCCAGCCTATGCAAAGGAAAAACAGCTCCTGCTGTTTAATTGTTCAATGGCTTTCCGGTAAAATATTAGTCCACCTCCTCAGCAAAACTTGCAGACCCAGTTATCTGTGCACAGTCACACAGAAAGATGCCCCATCCTCCTGCCTGCTGCTGCTGAATGCCCCCTTCAAGGGCTGGACACAGTTGGAAGTTCCACTTAGCTAAAGCAAAGTGGCAGCTTCCATGTGAGCAGCAATTTCGGTGGCTGGAAGGGACACCCTATATAGCCTTGGGATCTGCACCTGTTACAGCCACGATTTCCCCCTTCTACACAGGGTTCTGTGCATTTACCAGAGTCTTCACTCACTTCTCCAGTGTGGACACAGAGTCAGCACTTGCAACCAATTTATAGAATTGAAGGGCCTGCCTCCTTGAAACTTTAAAACCTTGAATGGGCAGTATAGCCAGTAAGCTGGATGGCTTCCGGGCCCTCTAGGGAGGGCAGGACTTGAATAGACTCTGAGCTCTGATGCTGCCTAGATGTGCCACCTCATATAGGTCATTCAGTCTTCCAGAATCCCAGCTTCCACACTGGGACCATCTACTGTGCCTCACTGGCACAGTGAGGATAATAGACCTTATTGCGCTGGGCTGTTGTGAGAACAAAAAGAGACAATACAGATGGATCACTGGACTTTGCTGGGCTTGGGCAGGTGTACACTAGAAACCCCTCTTTGCCCTCAGTTGCTTCTCAGATCGTTGAAAGCTCCACACAGTGAAACACTAACAACCTATGATATCACTTATATGTGGAATCTATTTTATTTTATTTTATTTTTTGTCTTTTTGCCTTATCTAGGGCCGCACCCGCGGCTTGTGGAGGTTCCCAGGCTAGGGGTCCAACAGGAGCTGTAGCTGCTGGCCTTTGCCACAGCCACAGCAACGCGGGATCCGAGCTGCGTCTGCAACCTACACCACAGCTCATGGCAACGCCGGATCCTGAACCCACTGAGCAAGGCCAGGGATTGAACCCGCGACCTCATGGTTCCTAGTCGGATTCGTTAACCACTGAGCCACGACGGGAACTCCTGAAATCTATTTTATAAGGCTACAAATAAACTTAATTGCAGAACAGAAACAAACTCACAGGCTTTGAAAAACTTATGGTTACCAAAGAGGACAGGTGGGCAGGAGGGAGGATGGACTGGGGGTTTGAGGTTGGCATATGTCCACTGAGGTATATGGAAGGATTGGCCAACAGGGACCTGCTGTGTAGCACAAGAACTCTACCCAATATTCTTTGATAATCTATGTGGAAAGAAGCTGAAAGAGGATGGATGTGTGTATATGTATCTGTGTGTAAGTGAATCACTTTTGTTGTATGACAGAAATTAGCACAACCTTGTAAATCAACCATACTTCAATAAAACTTAAAAAAAAGAGAGAAGTCTCCACAGGCAGTTCCTAATGATGAACTCTCGAGCATTCCCTAAGGGGTGCATTATCTTGTTTAAATTCTTTAAGCATAATATATACTAAATAGAATAAATATTTGCTGTAATCTTGAAATTTGTAAAATATTCAAAGAAACTGTACAGGTGTAGATATTTATTTCTAGTTCATATTTGTCACACAGAAGAGCAGGACTGTGTTCTAGCTAGCACTGATCCCAGGTGTTGGCAGCTAAAGTTCCAACTGGCAGTTATTCCCATATGGGTTTGTCACCACAGGCTGAAGGCAAAGTGAGAAGGGGGCTGAGAAGAGGGACCAGGAAGGACCTTCCAGCTAAGATTTGTGGTACAAAGCCACTGCAGAGTGCCAGTTCTGGGGAAATCTTTCCATAACTGGCTTCTTTCCCGGAACTGTTTCTGGTGGTACTTTCCTGATGGTGGGGAGGGATGATGGTCCATGAAAACCCTAGGATATGTCAGACTGGTATGACTGAAATTCAACCAATATCCAAGGACAGGTATTAAATTACTCTCAGACAAACAATCAGCAGGAACCCCAAAAGTTTTCAGACATGCTCTGTCATCTGACTAATAATTCCGCATCATTCAATTTAACGAGCAGGAAGGCAAAACAGAAGACAGTAGTTGGGACAGTTCCCCAAAGGGAGGATGGGATATAACAAATCATCTTCTGTTCCTTCCTTCTAAAATTCTGCGGTCAAAAAGGCTCCCCCTCACCTTCACATGGAATCACAGGATATTCTGGAGAGCCAAGCCCTCTGTCTTCTCCCCATCTAGTCAAGCCATGAGAGAAGGTACATGGCACATCAGTAGGGTGAGAGAGCCTCACAGGAAAGGAGCCCACTTTCCACCCTTCCCAGTATTTGCTGTGGCTGATTGTCCAGCTGTGCTGGTCCAGTTTAACGCACCGCCCCACAGCCCATGTGTTCACCATCAGTGTCCCTGTGGATAAAATTGCTAGGAAAAATTTTGGTCCCACTCCAAATCATGATTTCCGAGGAACCTAGAGATGAACGAGCCTCTTCCTGCATCATAAAAAGAGCTGGAAAGGGCCAAGGGGAACCCCGTCCTCATGACATCTTTATAGATGAGAGCATCAGGCCCAGGACAGGGCTGTCCGTATGCCGCTTAGCTACTGAGATGCGGAATCACCTTATTCCTGGAGAAAGACTGGACTAAATAAGCCACTCAGAAAAGTGTGGCTTATTTAGTTCCTGCTGCAATTGGGACCGTCCTTCCAACAGCAAAATGAAAACAGACACATTTCTTATTGGGTAATCATCTTAAGTTACTTGCCAGGGAAAACTCAGAACTGCTCCTGATTCTTTCCTCCTATTACACCCTTTGGTGAAAATCGACACACTGTCACTTTTTAAACTGTTGTGGTCACAGCACTGACCATGGCCCCGCCGTCTAGAGGGTTTCCAAGCGCAGTGTATCTACGGGGCTCCTGGGTCCTTTGAATTTTCAGTAGAGGGTGTTTAGTGGGTCTACAAACCCGTTTTGAATCAGTACCTTGCTCAGTAATTATCTTTTAATATCTTCATGATATGGTGTTGAAGTTAAAGAGCAACACTGTGCCAACAGTTAAAGAAAGCTTTTTAAACAAGGTTTCCCTTAATAAATTAAGTCCCCCACACTTGCTCTCAATTTGCAACAAAGGATGCCCAGAAAACTGCACTGTCCAGAGCAATATGACTCAGGAGAAGAAAGTGAAAAACCTTTCAGCTTTACGTGTGGCCTGTGATTCCTCCCAAGGGGCTACCCACCTCCCTGAGCCCAATGGAAGAGAAGAGGGGCAGGACCGAGGGCAGAAGTGACGGGCGGGGAGGCGGCATGTGTACCTTTTCGCGCCTGCTGGATGTATCTGGCCAGCAGCGCGCCCAGGTGCGCTCGGGACCCGCCGTCCACCTTCGGCACCGCCCTCAGTTGCCTCCGGTGCGCCTCCTCGTCGGGCGCCCTGGGGCCCGCCGGGTCCGCGGGAGGCACCGGCTGCGCCAGGGTGCCTGCCGCCAGGACAGCCATCAGCACGCACAGGCACATGCCGCGGTTCATGGCTGCGGGGAGCAGAGGAGAGCGGATATGAAGGAAAAGGCAGGGCATTCCAGGGCTCTCTGGAAGGCTCTGGCACCCGGGGTACAGAAAAAGGGGGCTCAGCCCAAACGTGCGGGGCTCCGGACACGCCAGACGGGTGCAAGCACGAGGAAGCGAGTGGCTCCAGCACTCGCATCCAAGCGCGCTGGGTTTGTCTTTGGGGTGAACCGCCTCGGAGTGGTGCGGTGGGGGCGGGGGGTGGGGCGGAGAGGTGAGGCAGAGGGCGGGGCGGGGGAGCGTGAGGCCGGGGAGGGGAGCGGGGAGAGGAGACCCTGTCTTCTGCCTTGTTTAGTAGAAGGAATGTCTTCTGTTTTCCTTTAGTTTGAGGCAGTGTTAGAGCTTTGTCCCTCTTCTCCTAACCAGAAAAGCAAAAGATTAAAGATAAGTGAAAATTATCCTAAAGGTAAGACTGTATGGGAGAAATAAGACCCTTGAAAAAAGGTAGCACCTTTTCAGAGAGCTAAGAGGTTTCCAATAGGGAAATGAATGATGGAAAAAAAAATGAGAAGCACAATTAAAAACAAATTAATGCCATAATTTTCAAGTGTCTTCAAGGTGCCCACGGGAAATGGTAATAAATTATGCAAAACACGGGCAGGGTTTGAAAAAGTCAAAAATATACCCTCGGTACTCCGCCTCCACCAAACGTTCCATTCTAAATCCTAGGGCAGATAAAATAGTCACATGCTTCTGTCCCCAAAGCCTTGAATTTTTCTGCATTATTTAGAAAATGAATTCAAATCTTAAAACCGCTCGGTAGTTTGTTTGAAAAGATTGCAGTACACTGCTCCGCTGTGTGACATCCAGCAAATCGCAATTTGCATGATAATCCCGGCTAACAGATACTGAGAGAAGGGACAGAAGAACAAAGCTGGGGAGTAGAAGTCTCTCTAAAGCAGCCTTACCCACCCAGCCCGCAACGTTCTTTCTGACTTCAAGAAACGTCTTTAGAGCGGTCGGAAAGAAGACGCAGAAAACGTAAAATGAAATGGAAGGGACACAAAAGTGAAGACAGCCTTCGTCAAGGACACTTGGCACCCCGATCCCCAAGAGCAGAGAACCTACCTTCGAGATAGGACACAGCGGGCTTCGTGTTCCTGCCAGAGTGGTGGGGGAGTCAAGTTCAGGGTGGGCGGGCTGGAGGCTGCCTCTTAAATAGCCCCGCCTGAGCCGTCGGCCAGTCATCTATTTACTCAGTGCTGACGCAGAAGGGCAACGACACGTGCTCAGAGGGCGGCCACTGGGGCGACAAAAGATTGAGGGGCTGTCGAGACAGAGGGGTCGACAGCCCAGTGGAGCCAGGTGAACCCCTCCCAGGCAGGGTGTCAGGCGTCAGCCCCGTCTGTTTCGGGGAGCTTCCTCACCCAGCTCGGTCCACCCTCTCTCCCTTGCTCATTCCAGCTCAGAACGCGGAGCTCGCCTTCTCCAGGATGGGAAACCTAGGAAGAGGGACTCTCTTGCGGGATGGAGAAGCTGCCCGAATACACATGTAGTCCGCTTTGGGGACCAGACAGAGCAGCCAGAGAGGAAACTTGGTGGGGAGTTGAGGGAACTAGACAGGGCTGGGGGTCAGTAAAGTCTAATTCTGAGATGGAGAGAGTGTCCGCCCCTCTAGGAGCATCCGAGGCTGCTCTGGTCTTTTGATCCAAGAGTGGATTCCTCTCCGGGTGACAGGAGGGGGGTCCTCACTTTGTTCTCAGCCTGAGGATCCTGAGGGCAAGAGTTCCCAGGTCAGCAAAAAGGCTGGCAGTTGGCGCCCTGGGACCCTTTTTCCTCTGCAGCTGTAAAGTGAGGATGACACCATCCTCATTTTACAGCTGTTTGGGAAAGGGCTGTGCTTTCTTCCCAGCCGGAGCTACCTCCCGCCCCGCGGCACCTCTGGCTCCTTGTCGCCAAGTGGCGCCAGCGAGTATCCCAAAGGGCCCTCCAGTCCCTGTCCCCCTCTGGCTTTGGCACCCGCCCCTCCCACCTGCTCCAGAGTACCCAAGCTCTCACACCTGGCCCAGTCCCTGCCGGAGTTGAAATAAGGACCCTCGCCCCTCATCACTCACCCGCTTGATGGGGGTCCCTGCGTGCCTAGGCCCCCGGAGTGAGGTGACCCCCGGCCAGCGGGCCATAGGGGTCTATAACGACCTCCACCCAGAAGCCATTTGCCTTAGAGCCTGCTGCTTGGTGCTCTAGTTCACTGCATCGTGCAAAATCACGGGCAGCCCCATTTTACTCCAGGCAACTGAGGCAGAACAGGAGCAGTGCCTGGCTTTGGTTCTGCCTCAAAACCCTGGTGTCTCCTTCCAGCCTGGGACCTGGAGGTCTCCATCCATCCCTGGTCCTGTTCCAAGGCCCTCTACCCCTCCCCCTTTGTTACCTCCTGGAGAAAGATTTGGAAGTTCTTTCAAAATCAGAATCAGCTATGGGAATATGGGGGTCAGAGGAGCTTGGCCAGGAGACGCCTCTGGTTGCCCTGCTCCTTTCTAAACTCTCGAGACTGCTGCATTTCTGCAACCCAAAGGCAACATTTCTGAAACAGTGCTGCAGATGAGAAGTTTTCCCAGAGGCTGCTGCTTGTGTTGTTCACTGGGGGAAACTAGTTTTATTTGTGATTTTGGCTAAGACATGTCTGAGAACATAAACTTAATTAGAGCAGAATCACCTGAAGGGCTTGTTCAGACACCCCTGCCCCGGGAAGGTTCTTAGTTTTACAAATTAAAGTGGTTTGAATAGGTATTAAATAGAATATAAATATAATTCAAAATTTTAAAGGTAGAAAAGGGTATATGGTTAAAACTAAGTCCCCTCCTGTCATGGCATAATTCTACCTCAGTGTATAGATATAGATAGACATACAGAACACTTCACTGTATGGGATGTGCCTTAATTCATCTAGCCAATACCCTATTGATAAAAACTTAAATAGCTTCCAATATGTTCTGATTATAACTGAGGCTCCTGGACTACATATCATTAGGTTCATGCATGAGTTTACCTTTTCGATGAATTTCTAGAAGTGGAGTTGCTGAATTAAAGAGTATGTACACTTCAAATTTTGCTAAGCATTACCAAGTTACCGTTTGGGTGGCTGTTCCCGGCTGTCAAAGCCAGAGTATTTATCTTTTCCTGCTTATTAATGCTTCAGCTCCAGCTACTTGGCCAAAACCTCATGGCCTGAAAACATTATCTCTGAAGTGGTGGGGTGCTGGCCTCACTGAGCCACTGGGTTTAATCTTTGGGTCACTGTTCTGTTTGAATCACTGTGGCCTGTCGTGTAGAGGGCAGAGGTGGGGGATGCTTCTCAGTGTGGCTGGTACTGCCCTCTAGGTCACGTTTTGGAAATGTATGAGCAATTTTGGGGTAAGCACAATAATGGGTGGTGCCTACTGGCATTTGGTGGTCAGAGTCTAGGACTCTTTGCAGGGTGTCTGGCAAACAGCTGGACAAACAAGCACGTGATGCTAGATGGCCCCCTGGCTATTCACATGGGGGAAAAGCTTTTCTAGCAGTACCCTGGTGACCTAGTGGTTAAGAAGTCAGCATTGTCACTTCTGTAGCTCAGGTTCAGTCCCTGTCCTGGGAGCTTCTGTAAGCTACAGACATGCCCTGTGCACGCCTCCCCCCCCAAAGGTTTTCTATAATTATTCAAGCATAGAAGTTAATTTCATGTAACATTAAGAAAAAGCATTTCGGCATAGTTTTAACATAACTGAAATTTCCAAGATATTAAATCAACTGAATATTGTACTTTGTTCTATGTGGGATTTTAATAGGAGGTGGCCACCATTTTGAAAACCCGTGTCGGAGTTCCCATCGTGGCGCAGCAGAATTGAATCCAACTAGAAACAATGAGGTTGCGGGTTCGATCTGTGGGCTTGCTCAGTGGGTTAAGGATCTGGCGTTGCCGTGAGCTGTGGTGTAGTTCACAGATGCAGCTCGGACCTGGCATTGCTGTGGCTGTGATATAGGCCAGCAGCTATAGCTCCAATTGGACCCCTAGACTGGGAACCTCCATATGCCACAGGTGTGACCCTAAAAAGCAAAAACAAAAAACAAAAAACATGTCGCTGAAGAGGGTGTGGAGAAAAGGGAACCCTCCTCCTGTTGGTAGGAAAGTAAATTGGTGCAACCACTAAGGAGGACAGTATGAAGTTTCCTTAAAAACCTAAATACAGAACTACCATATATGTGATCCAGCAGTCCCACTCCTGGCATATAAAAGAAAAAACCATAATTTGATGAGATACATGTACCTCAATGTTATTGCAGCACTATTTACAATAACCAATATATGGAAGCAACCTAAATGTCCACTGGCAGAAGAATGGATAAAAATGTGATATAGTCAATGGAATATTTACCCAGCCATAAAAAAGAATGAAATAATGCCACTTGCAGCAACACGGAGATTATCACACTGAGTGAAGTAAGACAGACAGAGAAAGACAAATATTATATAATATCACTTATATGTGGAATCTTATGCTGCAAAAGAACTTATTTATAAAACAGAAACAAACCCACAGATTTCAAAACCAATCTTATGGTTACCATAGGTGAGACTGTTGGGGGGAGGGAAGAGTCTGGAAGGTGGGAGTAATATATACACACTACTGTGTAAAACAGATGATTAATGAGAACCTACCACACAGCCCAGGAAAATCTACTCAATAGTTTGTAATAACCTATATGGGGAAAAAAGAATAGACATATGTATATGTATGACTAATTGACTTTGCTGTACACCTGAAACTAATACAATGTTGTTAAGTCAACTATACTCCAATAAAATTAAAAAATTTTAAAAAAGAAAAATCCATGTCTCCAGTTCCAGTATTGCTTGTGGTATTTGAGTTCCCTCCATGACACACCTCTATTAGCCCATGTATCTAGCTTTCCTACTCACAAAATGCTGTTTTATATTACTTAACCTTTATTTCAAGTTATCAAATGGAAAGAAAAAGATCTATAAAATTCAGCTGCAAACTGTTGCTTGTTTTAAACCCAAACTTCTTCTAAGTAGGTGCAAATATCTGACGACTATCTTCTGGTAGCTGTGCCTGGACATAGTATTGTATTCTAAATTGCTTTCCTTTTCTATTATACAACATACTTTATATGCTTATTATGTTATAGTGGGGGCATTATATTGCTTTTCAAAAAATATTATAGGTATAGGTGTATATTGTAAGAGTTATAAATGGTATTTTAGGCCAGCAAAGGGGGGGTGTGAAATATCTATTATCTAAAGCGGGTGTGGAGTCAGGCGTTGATGGGAACCCAGGCCTTCAGAGCATGGATGTTTAAGGCCTTGTCATGCTCCACCTGTCTCTTGTGATCCTAATTCAACCTGGGAAAGTAGAAGGGCAAACATTAGGAGCAGGGGCTGAAGGCAGGGACTCCAGAAAGATGAGATGGAGCATGTGAGTGTGTGGCGGGCGGGGGAGGGTGTGGGACCTGGTTGCCAAAAAAGAGAGATGGCTCAGAAAGAGTACTGAGCACACATTCCCCTTTCTCCTCACCACGCTGCTGACTGTTGGGCCTGACCACACCATCCCCTCTGCACTAGCTTCTCCCCAACAAATCTGAGACCTGAGGATGGAAAGGAACATCCCAGGTTTTAATGCAGAGGTGGGCAGAGCCAGCTGAGGTCCTCCTGAGGTTCGGGGTTTTAGGAAAAGCGAGTTTGCTGCTACTTTGCCTAGCTAGGGACAAGGCTGGGCAACGTGCAAAGAGCATGTCGATGGAAAGGTAGCCAAGAGGAAAAGAGAAAAATCATTTCGGGTTAAAAAGCAGCAGGCATTTTACCATGAAAGTAAAAGTTCTATTTAGATTTTCACGCCAGCCATTCCTTAAGGAACGACACACACCTACAGCACATGCAGAAACTGGCAGCCCGGAAGTGAGGGATCTGTGCATGGATTTTCCAAGCACTGGGAATGATGAGCGAAGAATGAAGTTTGTTTACCAGCTTCTGAGACTTCCCTGGAAACGCTGGCAACAGACAGGCCTCCAGCTGAGCGGGGAGAGTCAGGGTGCGGGGCCCGGGGGCGCGGAGGACTTGCAGAGGAGTGAGAATATGATGGTAGCTGCCAGCTTGTGTTTCTTATGTAAGTTTCTGGAGCTTGGAGTGGGGAGGAAAAAGAGACTCAGTCAGCCTTCAAGCAGGAATGTTGACTTATATTTTGGTTCCCTTCGTTTGGGAAAGTCTGGATGCAGGTGGTGTGTTGGAGAGGGCAACGCAGGCAGCTGAGCTGAAAAGGTGGTGAAGAGAGAAAAGTTGATACACAGTGGGTTAAGGAACAAGTGAGTCCTGGGGTAACAGAGCCCAGGGAAACTGTATAGAAAACACTTCAGAATTTCCCCCTAGAGTCTTTGTCCATGACTGCTGTGCCCTGTTGTTTGAGGGTCACTATGCCAGGTGCGAGAGAAGGGCACCCAATACAAGCAGAGAAGAGAGATGCAGGTACTGGGTTTGGGAAGCCATCATTAAGTACAGAGACTGTCCTCAGGAAAGTCTCCATTGCATTCACCAACTGTAAAAACACATGTCTCCCTATTTTGTTCTTGTTGTTTGGGGAACACGTGCACCAACAGGTACAAATATTTGACCCGGAGTAATGTTCAAGGAACATGTCCTCTGTGTCACACCAAGCACCATTTTCTTTCTTCTTTGACGCTGGGAACTGCATAGTGAAAATGATACCAGATCTAAGTCCTAGGTCTCACTCACTGTTTGTGTCACACACAGCAAGCCGCTTTGCTTTCAGGACCTTGCATTTGCACAACCATCCAACAAGGCAAGGAGGAATCGCTTCCTAGAAAGCTGTAAACTCTCAAGGGGAATAGACCTTAGCCCGTGAGGTGAGGGCTTGGGGACAAAAAAACTTACGCCTCCAGCCTTTTTCCACACGCAGCAATTTTTGGAACAAAAGAATTGATCTCAGAATGAGATATTGAAGAGGATACAGCCCCTGAGAGGAGAGAGCAGAGGTGAGAGGCATCTTGGGGCTGTTTTGGTTTCACAGATCCCCGCCAAGTTTCCAGAATTTTATCACTCACTCTCTGTTCTGAGAAGAGAGGCTCCACTGATGTCCAAGTGGGGAGAGAACAACACTCAAGGCTCAAGTCCAGTGAAACTGTCAAGTCTGAGGAGGTTTATTCTGTGCTCCCTGAGACCGGCCCCTTGTGTGAGAAGCTGCTAATTTTAACAAGCTCCCATTTAACACTGGGGGGGAGATCATGCATCCCAAGAGCAGGAATGAACGTGCAGCTATTTCTCGGCAACCCTCATTGCTACAAGAGTTTCCAGGCTGCTAAAGGCATTCGCCTGTGCTGTACACACAGCTGGGAAATCAGAAGCAAGGAGCTGGGTTTGTTACCAGCCAAAGCCCTGGAACTCACAAGGCAATCTGCTCTCCTTGGGAAGGTACAGATGGGTCTCAAGGATTTGTCTTGAGAAAATGCTGCTGGTTTCTTGGCTATGGTTGTGTTTCTTTTTCTTCTGCCCATAACAATTCGCTTTCTTGCTTTAAAAAGACCCGTGCAATAGGCACTGTGATTGGAAAGAAGTTGCCTTCACAGAGCAGGCTCCACATACTACTGGAGATGCTTCATCAGACGCCAGAGGTGCCCTGGCCGTGTCTCTTTGGCACTTACTTCCCTGCGTGGGTCGTTCTAACTTCCAGCTCCCAGCCCCCGTGGCTCTTTGCCAGAGTGTTCTCTCTGGGAGAGGGGAGGCTGCTTCAAGTACTGAGGGATAAATGGCCCCAGGAGGCAGCTGGCTTCCGCAGGTCCCTCACAGGGTTCAGCCCTAAGGGCCCTAGGTGGTATCGTGCTCAGCAGCAAATCTTTTATTGACCCTTTCCTGACCTGTTTCCCTTCCTTATGTCCATCCCTGGGCTTCCTGGGATCACCTCCCAAATAAACCACTTGCCTTCAAAGCCCTAAGATACAGCCATAAAAAGGAAGAAATAAAATAAGTAAGCAGAGAATTAGCTTCCCCTTACACCTAGTGCTTTAGAACCTCTGGAGATGGGTCAGGGGTCTGCTTTTGAACAAGTTCAGCTCCCCAGAAGCTGATCTGAGTGATGCACCAGGAGGTGTTCCCAGGGGAGACTGGTTGAAGACTGGGGGAGGCGAGGGGGCTGAGCTTCTGTAGTCCTGCCCCCTCCGGCCACTGGCTAAGAGCTGCCTTGGGCAGGTGAGCTCACTGGCACTTTGGTTTCTCAGTAGGTAGAGGCAGAGACTCCAGTAGCCCCAGCACAGCCTTCTGGATAAAATCAGAAGTGGGAAGCTGGGGGAGGGAGCAGAGAAGCAGCAAAACGGATACAGACCGTGTCCATGTAGCTGGTAATTCTTATTTGAAATCAGACTCCTTGACTGGAATTAACTCCATGGAGTGGAGACGGAGGTGGGGATTGGACAGTGTGTGTGCAAATGTGTGTATGGTCTATAGGGGGTGTTTGTGTTGGACAATTCCAGGTGGGCCTGGCTCTCCAACCCGATCCTTTTGAGATGTCCCCCCACCGTGGAGATGTGCAAGTATGCCTGATCATTCTTCCTGGTTGTCTGATGGTTAACTTTTAGTGCATGAGCATGTGCACACCCATGCTGTTTAGTAGGCATAATCAGGAGGCCTCTCTCTGCTGGAAGCGAAGGAGGATCCTCAGGGCTCTTTGCCAAGTTCCTCCCCTCCCCACAGATACTACAAAGGGCACCCCAGTCCCTCTTGGGGTTTCCCAGTGCAGAGGTGGGTGTAATTACTTGAAACATGGGAGAGAGTCACTTCGTTGGCTGTTATTTTGAAGCGGCTGCCTTGGTATCAAGCACCAGGACTATCCTGACTTCCCAAGCTTATTAGTATTTTTTGGGGGTGTGGGGGAGGATTATGTCCAAGTAAGGTGAATGCCTAGAGTAAGGGCATCTGAGGAGCATAACAGTGGCACTTCCTTCTCTTGAAGCTGTCAGGACTGTACGCACGTGAAGTCCTGACACATACATAGCACATCACATATGCCAACTATTGTCATCTTCCCTGAAGTTTAAAACGCACCTTGTACTTGTTGGGATTTCCTATATCTTTTAGACAAATTTCTTGGAAAATTGGAAAATCGAAAACCACCACCAACAGGAGTTCCCATTGTGGCTCAGCAGTTAATGAACCCAACTAGCATCCATAAGGATGTGGGTTCAATCCCTGGCCTCGCTCAGTGGGTTAAGAATCCTGCGTTGCTGTAGCTGTGGTATAGGCCGGCAGCTACAGCTCCAATTGGATCCCTAGCTTGGGAACCTCCATATGCCATGGGTGCAGCCCTAAGAAGACAAAAAGACAAAAAAAAAAAAAAAACACCAACAAAAGATGTTGCATTTTCAGATTTAGCCCTGGGATATAAACTCTTAGTAGCTTATAATGTTAGAAAAGTTAAATGCTTTGTACATCAGGTATTTTTTAGTTTTTGCTTTGTTTTGTTTTTGGCTGTGACCACATCATGTGGAAGTTCCTGGGCCAGGGATCAAACCTGCGCTACATCTGTACCCCAAGCCACCATAGTGTCAATGAGGGATCCTTAACCCACTGCGCCACAAAGGAACTCCTGAAAGTTGGGGGGTGGTGCTGTTTGTTCGTTTTCTTTTTAGGGCCACATCTGCGGCATATGGAAGTTCTGAGGGCTAGGGGTCGAATCGGAGCTGTGGCTGCAGGCCTACCCAACAGCCACAGCAATGTGGGATCCGAGCTGCATCCGTCATCTACACCACAGCTTGCAGCAACACTGGATCCTTAACCCACTGAATGAGGCCAGGGAGCAAAGCCACCTCCTCACAGACACTACGTTGGCGTCGTAACTGCTGAGCCAGTTTTAAGGAGCCTGTATCACTCATGTCTGTTGCCAGGGTTGAGGGTAGGGAGGAAGGAGTGGCATTCTGCTCATCTGTCCCACCCCTCCCTCAGGACACGGATAGAGTCTGGGAACTGCCTTGGTCTTGGTCCTCAGAGAGGCTCCAAGTCCAAGAGCAGTGTCCTTGCCTCTCATCCTTGAGACCGAGACATTCAGAGTCATCACGAGTCCAAAAGGGCAACCCTCGGCTGAAGTCAGCTGCTGTGGGAACAGATGATTTACACTCTCCCAGATGGAAGTGTGCGGTGAGAGCAGGGGGTGTCCTTCAGCAGGCCCACACTGTAATTACTTTCATTTTATGAGAAGTGTGCTCAAATTGCAGTCCGGTTTGCAAAACTAGGCCAACTAGCCGGTCAATAAGCGATGCAACTTTGAAGAGCCCTTGGAGATGTCAAATGGGAACAGCAATTAGAAGACCTTTTGTGAGCAAATTATTTCCTTTTAGACGTGGTTTTATGTCATGTAAGTGTATGCGTGTATATATAATTTATGTTTGCCATCATTTGTGTAAATTTTTTCACATTTTAACACTTGAAATCTGGCATCTTACAATCGCTGGAGGCTAGATGGCCGTGGTGGCTCATACTGATATCATTTCATTCCATAGTAATGGCAATGTTGTTGCGTGTTGACTTTAAACACTATTTAAAATGTCTTTGGAAAGGTTACACTACATTTTGGCATCATAATGAAAGGTTGTTCCGCGCAGAAGACATAGAAACAGAGCAAAACCTAGAGATATTGTGTGAAGCAAGCATTCATTGTTGGAGAAAGGTTTGCAATTCCATATTTTCTCAGCAAAAAATAGTCAGGTACTTTATATAGGTCATAAAAAGGAAGATCCGAGTTCCCATCATGGCTCAGTGGTTAACAAATCTGACTAGGAACCATGAGGTTGCGGGTTCGATCCCTGGCCTTGCTCAGTGGGTTAACGATCTGGCGTTGCCGTGAGCTGTGGTGTAGGTTGCAGACGCGGCTCGGATCCCGCGTTGCTGTGGCTGTGGCGAAGGCCAGCAGCTACAGCTCCTGTTAGACCCCCTAGCCTGGGAACCTTCATATGCCACAGGTGCGGCCCTAGAAAAGGCAAAAAGACAAAAATAAATAAATACTTTTATTTTCCTCTGCTTGTGATATTTAAAATATCACATGCAGAGGAGACTGTGCTGCATTTTGAACAGAGATACCAGCAAAAAGATTGCCCAGGACCCTCTAAGCCATGCAACTAAGGCAAGAAAGATGGCCAAATTTCTTAGAATAATGAAAGAAATTTCAAAGCAGCAAGAGGTGGGCATGACTGATATATGAACATACAGGATGATTATCAAGGAATTGTGTTTAACCAACAGCACGCTTTCCTTTCAATGTTCCTAAAATGACAACAGAGTCTCCCTCTTGTTTGGCTGCTACGTGCCTTGGCTTGATGTGGGATCTCAGTTTCCAGACCAGGGACTGAACGAAGGCCCTCGTGGTGAAATGCGCCAAGTCCTAACCACTAGACCACCAGGCAGCTCCCTCAATAGAGTCTTAAGGGTACATGAAATACGGTGTGTTGAAAATGACGCATAACTAGTTCATTAGCAGCAAATGCTGACATTACCTAGAAAATATGTTTAGTATTTTATAATGATTAGCAAATAATGGAAACACCTCCAAAAAAAAAACTACACTTCTGTTCTTTTGCCCTCCTGTAAACAATTCTAAAACTAGAAACTGCAAAATATATAAACAACTATTTCTGCACAAGACAGCAGCTAGTGCACAATTCTGATTCTTGAGAGGAGAAAAATTGACATTTGCCCTGGCCTTATGCTCAAGGGCACTTACCAGACTGGAGCAGCGAAGCTGGCTTCAAACGGAACACAAGGGTCTTGCTGGGTGGAGGAGGCAGGGAATGGAGTTTGGGGTTAACTGTGATAGCGGCAATTAGTGACAGGATGCCTAAGAGAAGAAAATGCACAAGGGGGGAGCCCTCTGGGGATGTTGAAGAGGTAGCCGTGGATATGTACCTGTGGGAAACCCAGGCACTGAACTTGGGAACGCTCGCTCCTCCCCAGGCCACGGAGGCCTTCCATCTGCTGGAAGAGGAGACACCATTTCCTTTTCCAGAACAGAAATCTGGCAACACTCTTCAGGTCTCCATTTTTTTTTTTTTTTTTTTTTTTTGGCCATGTCCGTGGCATGCAAAAGATCAAGGGCCAGGAATCAAATCTGTGCCACAGTAGTGACAACCTCAGGTCCTCAACCTGCTGAGCCACCAGGGAACTACCAGGTTCCCACTTTAATTTGACTAGCATGTTTTCTGGAAGCAGAGGACAGTTTTTGGATTTCCTGAATCTCAGACAGTCTGTTTAACCTGGACTGTTTCACACGCGAGGAAACTTAACCCCCAACCTTCATGGATGAGGGGCATGGAGCTAATGATGACCATGACATTCCCCGTGGCCTGGTCCCTCTCCTCCATGGTCCTCTGATCATGTAAGCCCCAGTTAGCACATAAGGCAAATTTTAAAAAGGAACCTCCATGTTAATCTAAAATTATGAATGTCGTTAAATAAATAAAAGGATAAAGCTATGCTAAAAAGATTTTTTTCCATCAGGACTCTATAGTCATCCCATAATCGTTGCCTTCCTTGACTCCCGTGAGAGGAATTAGACTCCATCTCTTAAAGGAAAGCGTTTCAAAGAATCTGTGGACGTATTTCTAAAACAATCACACTGAGTTGCCTGTGGGAGTTCCTTATGGAGACGCCCAAGGGACTTTCAGCTCCAGGGGCCTGAGGAATTACAAGCCGGTCTAAGCCGCAGACATGGATTTGTGTTAGAAGGGAGATCCTGAGAGGTTTAGAAGGGCAGGAGGTTGTAGTCAGGGAGTTTAAGGCTTTAGAGTTAAAGCAATGGCAGGTTATGCCAAGTTCTAGCTTGTGGACATGACGTTATTCTTACAGCATTAGGGTGAACTATATGAAATGACTGATTTTGTAGGTCAAAAGCGGTAGAATATCAGGAGTTTTTATGGTTCAACCTACATAGGTATCAGTGAAAGTCACTAAATTAGAGTTTTTTGTTTGTTTTGCATTTCAGGGCCACACTCATGGCATATGGAGGTTCCCAGGCTAGGGCTCGAATCAGAGCTGCACCTGCCGGCCTGCGTCACAGCCACAGCAACGTGGGATCCGAGCCATGTCTGCGACCTACACCACAGCTCATGGCAATGCCAGATCCTTAACCCACTGAGAGATGTCAGGGATCAAACCCGCAAACTCATGGTTCCTAGTCAGATTCGTTTCTGCTGCCCCATGGTGGGAACTCCTAAAATAGAGTTTCTAAACGTGGTTTCTGGCTGAGGACCCTTGTTCGTATATTCTCTGTCCTTCTAACAAAAGGACCAGCTAGGTTTCCTTTTTCACTTGTTTGTGTTTACCTTACCTGACTTCTTATTTGCTTTCAGAAAACTGCTTGTCATGTTGGAATAAGTGCATCTGCCTTCGTCCTTGGAAAACTTTCTTTGAGCTTTTCCCATCTCAGTTGGGTCAAAAACCATGTGATTGAATGGTTTCCGTGTGTGAGTCCATGTGATTGAAATCTCAGAGCTATCATACCTAAAGTCAGAAATAAAATTCAAAGACTATTTCCTTCACAAACATATTGAAAATAATTACTTTCAAATGGCAGGAAAACATATCCTTGGTGTCTGAGCCAAAGTTAGTGTACACATTTTTGAGAGCTCCTGCTAAACCGACTATCGCATTTGCTGGAATATTGCACTAAAGGGAGGAAAAGCATTCTCATAGACCAGATACTAAATGAAAACCATCCCAAGGAATTATCATAATCTCCTTCATATCTTATAATTTTATGGACTGACGCAAGCAGCTTCTTTCTGTCTGTCAAAGGCTTTATAAATGGCATGAAAGATAAGTACCCCGTGGCCAGCATCTATTAACAAGATGAACATCCTGGGCACACGATTTCAATAACTCCCACTGGCTCCCAGAGGTATAATTAGAGTTGAATTTTTCATGAACACAAACATCGTATTCTTTGTCCACTCTTGCTGCGCTTTGTGCTTGACTATTTCCAGCACTCCACTCAGGAAAATAGAAACAGAGAGAAGAGAGTCATGTCCTCAGCAAATGGAAGTGATTCTGGGACCTTCTGTAAGTGTCCTTCAGGCCCCGGCCATGTTGCTGGGGGCCACTTCCTGACGAGGTCTGTCCCCTCTAGCTCACACTGAGGTCAGTTGAAGACCCAGCACAGTCTCTTGGACCTGAATCTCTTAACAAGACTTTCAGGTTTTGAAAGTAGGAGAAAAAAAAACAGAAAATAGCCTTCACGTTTAGTCGTAAATAGATTTACTTACTCTCCAATTTTTAAGTCATTAAAGAAAAAAAAAACTGACAGGTCTGAGATTTTTTTTTCTGGACCTAATTTGTTCATCCTCCAAGCTTATTCAGTGGCATGGCATCTGGTGTCTGATTTGCAGTTGTATTTGAAATGTTTTGTCAGGAGGTCCCTTCACGGCTCAGCGGTTAACGAATCCAAGTAGGATCCATGAGGATGCAGGTTCGATCCCTGGCCTCACTCAGTGGGTTAAGCATCTGGCGTTGCCATGAGCTGTGGTGTAGGTCACAAACTCGGCTTGGATCTCTCTTGCTGTGGCTGTGGCTGTGGCGTAGGCAGGCAGTTACAGCTCCTATTTGACCACTAGCCTGGGAACCTCCACATGCCGCTAGTGTGGCCCTAGATAAGGCAAAAAGACAAAAAAAAAAAAAGAATCTTACTAAAATATAAATCTAATCATGCATTCCCCTGCTTAAAACCTCTTGGTGGTTTTTTTATACTATGGAAGAAAGTCCAAGACTCCTAGCATAGCCTGTGAGTTCTTCGTGATCTGCCCCTAGTGGTCTCCATCCACATTTCCTGTCTCTTCTGTGACAGGCAACCTACCCTCCTGCCACTTACAATTAAAATTACTTACTGGCTGTGCTGTAAGTGTGTCTTTCTTTTCTTTTCCTTTTTTTCTCTTTTTAGGACTGCATCAGAAGCATTTGAAAGTTTCCAGCCTAGGGGTTTAATTGGAGCTGCAGCTGCCAGCCTACGCGAGAGCCACAGAAACTCAGGATCTGAGTCACATCTGTGACCTATGCCACAGCTTGTGGCAACGCCGGATCCTTAACCCACTGAGTGAGGCCAGGGATTGAACCCACATCCTCACGGATACTAGTTGGGCTCTTAACCTGCTGGGCCACAACTGGAATTCCAAGTGTGCCTTTCTTTAACACAGTTCTGGAACACCATTTCCTTTAATTCTCCAGCTGGCTAAAAGACTACTTCAAAAGTTAGGTTAAGTTCTGAAATAATAGATATGTTTCAACCCAAAGGCCAGCTTCTTATTTAATGGAGAAATGCTGAAGACACTCTTGCTGAAGATAGGAACAAGGCAAGGAAGAAACTATGGCCACTACTCTTTAGCATCAGAGAGATAAAATGTCTAGAAATAAATCGAACAAGAAATGTATATACAAGAAATGCAAAACTCTAAAGCACTCCTGAAAGGCAGACCTAAACCAGTGTAAGACAGAGCATATTCTTGGATAGGAAGACAGCACAATAAAGATTTCAATCTTGTTCAAGTTATTTAAAGAATTTAATGTGATCTCTAAGAAAAACACCATGTTTCCCCACCCCAGAACTTGCAGAGATAAACGTGAAGTTTCTACAGAGAAATAAAAAGGCAAAATTGGCCAGGAAAAAAAGGAAAATACTGGAGAAGTGGGTAGAGCCTTACTATACATTAAGACATACCAGAAGTCTTTAATATTTTAATTAATTGGTGCCCAAAGAGACAGGCAGACCAATGGAGCATCATAAAAAGATCTGGACTAGAGCCAAGTACATATGTCAGTCCAGTACATGATAAAGTTGGTATCTCAAATCACTGGGGAAAATGAGATGTTTAATAATTGGTTTGAGACAACTGGCCAACTATTTGGAAAAAGATCACATTGGACCTGTACTTCATATGGATACTAAAATAAACCTCAAATTGATCAGAGATCTACCTGTGAAAAATGAAATCATAAGTACTAAAAGAAAATAGGGACGGATTCCTTTAAAACCTGAAGGTGGTTTTTAAGCTAACTTGTTCTTGCTTAATGTGAAATTCTGTCTTATCCATCTGAAGTTTTACTCTCTTGGTTAACTATGCTTCCTCAGGTGTTCATTCTTCGCTGTGTTTCATTAGTGCCTCTCTTGTGTGATCTTGAATTTCTTCAGGTGTTTTGTAAATTTTGGTTGTCCATTCATTTTTGCAACCGAAAGCCTGTCTGTGTGCGTGCTGTTATTTACCATAGTCCACCATCACTGCTGCAGGCAGTGGGCAACATTCAGCTGCCTGGGAAGGGTCCAGATTTCTGGATGTGGGGACCTTGTTTCTTTTTGAGTCAGTGGCCATGAACTGTAGTTCCTGCTTGGTGACCTAAGCATCTATGCTTACTGTTCACACCTGAATGCTGACACTTCTGTCACCTACTGCTGACATGAGAAGTGGGAGAAGCTCTGAAGCCCTTGTCTGCTTCTCCTGCCATATCCCATATGGACCCCTTCAGATCTCTGTATCCACCTCTCCCAAACTCGGAGCTCCCCCCTAAACTACCTTCTTCCTTTTTAAGAGTCCTTTCCTTCTCATATTTTGGAATTTGGTTTCCTCCTTCAAATTGATCCCATTTGCCTTCTGACTTTCAGGCATTCCTCACAATTTCCACTAAAGGCACCGTCTCTTGTTTTTCAAAATAGTTATGAATTTTTAAAAGAGATTTTCTTAAACTTCTGGGGATTTAAATGCAGAGACTACATATGATTCTCTTGATCCAAGACATGTACTTTTGAAAAAGTACAACCAGACAATTAGACAGCATTGCTGAGGATGTCCTTGGGTTCCCAGAGCAGGAATGGAAACTGCAAAACTAGGATCTGGACTGTTTCCTATTAACGATCCTAAGACTGCCAAGGAAGGACCGTAGGGAGTCATGGTGTTCTCGAATCCCATTCCTGTCAAGGATTTATCTATAACCTACTGTAATAACAATGACTTGGTCACTATTTGGTGATGCTGCTATTGGCTGGAAAACATTCAGATCCATAGTGTTCAGTAGCTAAATCAATCCCATTGCTTGTAAGGTGATTAATGATCCCAGGGCACAACTCATATACCTGGTAATTGCCACTTTATCAAAGGAAGACATTTCTAAACACGCTTTGATAAGAATATTCAATGTTTTGCAGGTAAGAGCTTGAGAATTACAAATGGGAAGCAGTCATCATGGTGGAGAGTATGAATTTATTTGCAAACTGATAGAGAGCTGTGTGATAGAGGAGGAGAAATGGCCCATGAAATCAGCAGAAGTAATAAGAATGCCCAAGCTAGCCTACCCTCCCCAGTTCCTCTGAGAAGGAGCAATAAATGGCATCCCCCACTACCTGTGGGCCTCTCCTGCCTGGTTTCTGACCCACAGATGGTAAGTGTGGAAACCACAGCACTAAGGAATTCCTGACTTCGTTTGCTGGTGGTGCTGGGTGAGCTCCAAGCATCTGCATGTCTATAACTTTTGTCACACTGGATTCATCTCAAGCTTCTCAGGCCAGGGCAGGTGGACCGACCCCAGTGAAGCTTCACAGCATCCCAGGAGTATGAGCAGTCGTTACATGAAAGTACTGCTTTTACCTGGAGTATCAATTTTTCCAGAAAGCTTCAGGGGAAAACTTCACAATTTCAGGTAAACAAAGACATGTTATGGAATAGAAGTCAATCTCACCATTAATTTTTAAGATAAAATAAGACATGTCAAACAGATGTTAGAGTGGTGGAGAGTGGCTTAAGGCTCTTTGTCTTCACAGCTTTCATAGTATTTATTTGATTCCCCTCTTACCTTCTTTCTTGAAAGTTTCACTGAGAGAGTCTGGGGAGCCACTCTTATAGGGCCAGCTACTGTAGGCAGAATCATTCAATATCCACCACACAATTTCCTCTTCTGCTTGCCTTCTGGTCCTGAAGCCTCTGGAAAACTAAAAGCTACATTTCCCAGACTTCTTTGCAGCAAGGTTTCGTAATTTGTACGGAGCTGATGTGCCCATTGGAGACTCTCTAAAATCAAGGAGCAAAGCGATTTGTCTGCGATGTCTAGGCCAGTGCCATGGTGACCTTTTCTTGGCTAAGGACATTATATCCCCCTCCCCTCTCCTGCAAAGATAGTGGAAAGAGCATAGATAAGACCCAGTTCCCAGTATGGCCTTTCAGAGCAAGTGTATGGCCATATAGAACAAAATCAGCCTCAATCACAGGAGCAGAGCAAGTCCCACTACAGATAGAGGAATCGGCAGCTGGGGTTTGGCTGCTCCTCTTCCTCTTAGAAGCCCCCAAACTTGCAGGAACAGGTCAAATGTTCCAGAAGGTTTCTGATCTCAAGAAAAAAACTCACCAGGAGGTCCCGAGGATTAATCAGTCTTTCGGGGACTTTCTCCCATAACTGCCACCAGCCCCTCACCAGGTCATCCCAAATAAGCCCTCTAAATAAAAAGAATGTCCCGGTTATGCAAATACACTTCACCCAAGTTCCCTTACTCCGTGCCAGTCAAATTGCTGGCTTTTCCCTTTCCTCCCCACCCACCACCCCAGTCAGCTCCTGGAGAAATTCTGAAGCCACAGCAGTGAATGATAGGAGTTAGAAAGTTGGGATGGCTCAGGATTCTTTTATCGTTCATTTGTACTTTTTTTTTTGACAACTGCACCCGCAGCATATGAAAGTTGCCAGGTTAGGGGTCAAATTGGAACTGTGGCTGCTGGGCTACTCCACAGCCACAGCAACACCAGATCAGAGCCACATCGGCGACCTGTGCCACACCTTACAGCAACATGAACACTTAACCCACTGAGCAAGGCCAGGGATCCTACCTGCATCCTCACAGACACTCTGTCATGTTCTTAACCTGCTGAACCACAGGGGAGTTCCGTTTTCATTTTTCATTATGGAAATTTTTGAACACATATAGAAGGAGAGAACACAGTATAACAGATTCTCATTTATCCATTACCTGCATCCAGCTTTTATTTTTACTCAAATCCCAGAGCGCTTATCACTTCATTAATAAATCATTCAGTAGACATCTCTAAAATATAGATTCTGTCATTACAAGCATAACCACCATAACATTATCAATACCCCCAAGTTCTCAATAATGACCCAATACCATCACATGTTATTTGTTTATTTTGCTAATTGACACTTTTCTGCAAAAATAAGCATTGCATTTCCACCCTCTCTTCCCTCTCCTGGCCCTGAAGCAGCCCCTTGTAGCTCAGGTAAACCACCTCAACCCAGCGACACCTGTGTCCCCATTTTCATCCCTCTCCATATGACTCTGGTCCAGGGACCGTCTTTTACTTCCTTACTTGAGGTTGTTTATTATACTTCAGGGAAATTCTGAGTTTCTTTCACAGCTCTCAAGCTGGACAGAAAAAATTATAACCATTTTGAAATTCCAGCCTCAACTTCAAGATCCCTCCAGGGTCTTCATTATTTTATTTTCACTGTAAGCTTTAAACACTGGGTCCTTTATTTAAAAGGCACCCTTGGGTTTTGTTTCTACCAGCAGCCCCGATAAGCAGTTCCAAATGCTGAAATACAAAACCCGGCGTGATTTAGAACAGCTTGTTAGCAAAAGCTTCTTGCGATCAGGCCGAGAAGCCATTTGGAAAAGAAAACTCTACCCAGTGGCTTCATTCACTCGGTTAAAACTTATATTGGGCATCAATGACATGCATATTTGGCATTGCATAAAGGCTGTGAGCAAAGCGCTTTAGAGACTTTGCACTCTAGATGAGAGCTAAAACTTTTGCACAAATAAGTGACTAATACTCATGGTCAATCTTTTGCACAAATAAGTGACTAACACTCACGGTCAATCTAGGGGCTAAAGGAGCAGCTCAGATCATGGTCCAAGTGTTACTCCCTCAAGCTGCAGTGGGCTGAGCGGGCTCCTGGAGGAAGGAGCTCTGCCTGGAAGTCTGGGACTGTTTGGTGGGAGCAGAGGTGGCATGGGAGGAGGAGAGGGATGATGGAAACCGCAGACACTGACAGTGAGACTGGGAATAGGGGGTGGGTTTCAGGCTCCAAACTGTGGTGACAGTTATGGTGGAGACCAGGGCTCTGGCAGGTAGGGTGATGACTGTTTGGACGTTAGATGACAGCTTCTGAATTTAGGAGCCAGGTCCAAAGCCAGAGCATGCAGAGCCCAGCACTGGGGGCGGGGGGTGGGGGGGGTGGGGAAGAGAGCCCTCCAGAGAGCTAGGGTGGGGTGCAAGAAGAACCCTTGACTCCTCATCCAGCCAGGAAAGCCTGCCCTGACAGGTGATCCTCAGCCCAAGGGGGCAGGTTTGGAAACCCTTCCTGCTGGCCTTAAGCTCCACCGGGTTCTCAGGCCCCACCCCCGCTCTGACATCTGCTGACCTAGACCTTTGCCCAAATCCCTAGTTCTTGCTCTCCGGTCTCCTACCCAGCACTCCTGGTCCCTGAGCTCGCGGGAGCCCTAGATGGAGACCTGATTGACTCCATCTTTTTTGTCCTCTCCTCTATCGCTGAGAGGCCTCGGACCCCTCCTCCCACCTTCTGGGCTTCAGACCCCTTGCCTTTTCGCTCCATTTTTGTCTTCCCTGAACCTGACCACTGCCTGTCAGTTTGCAGTCATACTTGCACCTCATTCTCACCTCCTGACAAATCCAAACTGTATAATTAAGTTTTAACAGGAAATCTGCTCTAAAGTCGATTTTAATCAGATGATGGTGTTTGGTCTGAATAAGAATATGGGCTCATGGAGAGGTCTCCTGCATGGCCAACCATGGCACTTTTGACAGCCAACCACGTGGATCTGGCTTTCCATACCACCCTAGTTTTCTTTGGAGTGGAATCAGAGCTTAATACTGTTATTTCAAATGAACAGGAAGGAAGATATTTTTCTTTTTCTTTTTTTCATTAACTCAGTTTGGAAAATAGAAGCCTCTGAGCCAGATAATGCCTTGGATTCTCTCCAGCTTAAACATTTGTTTTTATCGTCTTGCTTTTGCTAAAATGAATAACATGAATAAATTCTATATAGCTTTTTAGAAACGAACTGGATTTTGGGTAACTTTTTATCCCCAGTTCAAATGTTCTGTGGCTTTAATAAGTTCTCTTACTCTACAGTTTATGTCTGAGCATCTGAGACATTTTCAAGTAAGAAGCCATGGAGATTGGAAGAGATATCCCTGCAGCAAAGTCAGCCTTGTGTAACACAGGCTGGCCTGGGACAACAAGCCCTGGGGACACTGGGGCTCCAGCCCTGCTCAGCCCCGGTGAGGAGTGGGCTCAGTAGAGGTGTTTTTCAGGGCCCGGCACACCTGTGTGCAGAGTCGGGCAACTCTTACCCACTCTGGGGTTTGTGTAGCTGAGAAAATTCTGGAAGTCATGTTCCAAAGTAGAGTTGGAATCAAAGACAAGGTAAACCCTACAAAACCAGGCTGCCCGTCTTGCTATCCAAGTCGGGATATTTTTAACTGTGAGAGAGTGACTCGCAATCAAATCTCTGAAATAAAACAAAGGAATTAATCGGTTCCTATAACCAAAAAGTCCTGGAAGTGTAGGGCTTTAGGCGTGGCTAAATCAGAAGCCCAGATGAGCGCTATAAGAAACCTTCTCTGCTTTTCTTGTCTTTGCTCTCGTTTGTGTTGGCTTCATTTAGAAAGAGGCAACTGTGGCCACTTGCCGTTTTGTTTTTATTCTACCAGCTTAACTTCAGAGGAAAGAGAACAGCTCTTCACTTTTTGTAAGAGCTTTCTTGAGATACAATTCATGTATTAAACAGCTTACCCTGGGAGTTCCCTGGTGGCCTAGTGGTTAAGGATTCAGCACTGATGTGGGAAAAGAATCTGAAAAAGAATGGATATGTGTACATGGGTAACTGAATCGCTTTGTCGTACAATAGAAATTATCACTACATCTACATTTATCGATTAAAAGTAATTCTGTCTCTTCTGATTTGAATGCCTCTTTTGTGCAAATATTCGGTTAATTCTAAGTTCAAACTTCATGTCTGAAATGACGATGTTCACCACTCAGGGAGTCCCCTTACCTCTTTTCCTTCCAAGGAAAACAACGCAAATCAAACCATAATGAGGAGTTCCCGTTGTGGCTCAGTGGTTAACGAATCCGACTAGGAACCATGAGGTTGCGGGTTCGATCCCTGGCCTTGCTCAGTGGGTTAAGGATCCGGTGTTGCCGTGAGCTGCGGTGTCGGTTGCAGACGGGGCTCGGATCCCGCGTTGCTGTGGCTGTGGTGAAGGCCGGCGGCTACAGCTCCTGTTAGACCCCTAGCCTAGGAACCTCCATATGCGGCCCTAGAAAAGGGCAAAAAAAAAACCCATAATGAGATACCACTGAACACCCACTAGGGTGGCTACAATTAAAATGACAGATAAGAACAAGCTTCAGTGAGGATGTGGAGAAATGATGCCTCAAACAACAGTCGATGGGATGTAAAACTGTGTAGCCACTTAGGAAAACAGTCTAACGGTTCCTCAGAACGTTAAACCTAGAATTACCATCTGACTCAATAATTCCACTCCTGGATACACACCCAAGGGAAATGAAAGCACTTGTATGTAAATGTTCACAGCAGCGTTGTCTATTATAGCCCAAAGTAGAAACATTTCAACATTCATCGACTAATGAATGGATAAACAAAATGTTGTATACCCATGCAGCAGAATGCTATTAGATAATAAAAAAGATATAATGTTGATATACGCTGCCATATGGATAAGCCTTGCAAACCTTATACTAAGTGAAAGAAGACAGTTGCAAAGGACCATGTATTGCATGATTTCATCTATACGAAATGTCCAGAATAGGTAAAGCAGTAGAAACAAAAAGTAGTCGGTGGTTGTCTAGGGTCGGAGGTGGGAGATGAGAGAAATGGGGACGACCGCTACAGGATATGGAGTTCCGTGGTGGGATAATGAAATACCCCCAACTGAATGTGATGATGGCTTCACGGTTCTGTGAATAAATATACCAAAAAACCATTGACTTCTCAAGTGGTTGAACTTTAAGGGGGTATAAGCTGTTTGGCTGGTTGGTTGTGGGTTTTTGGCCATGCCCTGTGGCATGCAGAACTTCCCAGGCCAGGGATGGAACCGGATTCTTAACCCACTGAGTGAGGCCAGGGATCGAACCCTTACCTTCATGGTTCCTAGTTGGGTTTGTTAACCACGACAGGAACTTCAAAACATCTTATTGTATACATTTAAAAAAATAAATAAATAAACTGAGACCCAAAGCTGTTAGGGGACAGAAAACTGGAGACAGGTCTGGATCTAATTTTCCAACCAGTGCTCTCCTCACCACACCACTTGCACATTCTCTGAATCTTTGGGGTACACTGTTCCTGGTTGATGTAGTGTGTTGAGTTTGATTCATTTCTAATCATGAAGCACTGAAAGGTACAAAATTGCATAGGAAGAAAAGCCTAGGATGATGACAAAAACAGAGGGATGATAAATGCTAACTCTTACAGGAGAAAATGTTCCTTATTTTTCTGTATGGATAATCAACTCGCACAGGCCATCGCCCGAATGTACGCTTTGTTTGGGTCTCCAGCCTCATGCATTATGGATGAAGATTGCCGATGTTCAGACTGCGGGGACGTGGCTGCTCCAAAGCAAAATCAACGCTCCATGCAACCACTACCTCCGACAGCTGTCGTCCAGGGCTTAAAAGACAGTAATAATGCATCTGCGATAAGAGGCAAGCTTATCTTCAGGGCCTGGGTCCAAGGGTGAGGCTGAAGGTAGGAACCCCACCCTGGGTTATCATCTCACATTTGGCAATCCCCTGGGTTTCTTAGCAAAAGAGAAAAGCGGCTGTTAAAACAGCCATCACCCAGGAGGCAAGGAGCCCCACCCTGACTGTGTGGAGTTTACCCAGTGCACGCGTGCACTCAGCTCATGAGAACTGCCCCTCCTCTTTCCCGCACACTTTTCTACCACATCTGGAAGAGGATGGCCTGCGTGACTCTGAGGACTCTTCAAGGATGGGCCACCCATTTCTGGAGCCTTCCAAAGTGTAGGGAAACTGGGATTTCCCGACTCAGGGAATACCAGCCACTCTGATACTTCAGATCAGCCTCACACTACCCCTCAGGGCACCATATGGGATTTCTGGAAGGTAGTCATGTGTATTCCGAGGGACACATGTGCCACAGGAAAATAAATCTGGGACACATGGCATACTGTGTTTTCTTCTCAGAGCGTCGTAACCCACATTAGGAGATTAAAGGTTCTGAGAAGTCCTGCACCTAAAGACCAAAATGTGGAGTTCCCTGGGGGCACAGTGGGTTAAGGACCTGGTATTATTACTGCTGTGGCTTGGGTTGCTGCTGTGGCACCTGTTCAGTCCCTGGCCCAGGAACTTCCACGTGCCATGGGCACAGCCAAAAAAAAAAAAAAAAGAAAAAGTTTTAAAAAAGTCTAAAAAAAAAAAGGGATGTGCTCACATTTATGTCAGCCAATTTCTCCAGACTTATCTAAACAGAGAGGACAATTTTTTTCCCTAGAACATTGGTTAATTCTCCGCTGACTTGGCTCTGCTGTTTGTGTCCGGCTGTCAGTCAGTCTCCTTCCTTGTCCGGGAGGTTCCCGTGAGGTTAAGGGTGGTTTCCTCTGTCAGCGCTAATAGATGGGCAGGGGGAGAGGAGGATTACAGCCCTGACTGCTTCCAGGTGGGTCCTGAAATGGCCCACGCCAGGAAGAGTCAGACTGCCACTTGCCAGGGTGACCAAATGGCCTGGTTTGTCCATGACAGTCGGGTTTATGCCCATGTTTCCAAGCACGATTATTAATAATGACTTTCTCAAAAGTGACCCAGTTGGAAGGAACGATGAGTCACATAAACTCCCACCCACCTGCCGCCACTGAGAGTCTTCTGGAGCTGCTGCCTGGTTGAGCCCCTAGATTAGAATTAAGTGAGTTAATGGGGTCTTGGATGTGTGAGCCTAGAAAGAGGCCTCTGGTAGCAAGATGCAGTCTGGAAGAGCCAGGCAGGGAGGGGAAGGGCAGGAAGCCAGGATACTGCCTTGGGGTTGTTCCACGCAGAAAATCCCAGGAACTTCAAGCAGATTTTTGCTGCTTCTACTGGATTTTGAGGATTAAAAAAAAAAAAAAAAACCTGTCCTCGAGTATATCACTAATTTTTCTCATGTTTGTGTTTTGAGATTTCATTCCCTTTTCCCCTTTGTTTTTAGTAAAATTCTTCAAAATGTCAGTCTGCATCAGTTGTGCTAAAGAGAAAAAATAAAAAAGAAAAGAAACAGTATCTATTGACTGCAGAGTCTGAAGGTCATAAGAGCAACCCGAGGCCTGGGATGGAGGGAGCCAGGGACTGTGTTGCAAAATCCCAAAGTGTAGGCGATCACTGGGAGCAGAGGCAGGAGAAGCGAAGTTCCATGGCCACAGCGGGCACTTGCACCAGGGCACTGAAAGAGGAGGAGGCTTTCTCGAGACAGGGGCCAGGCATCTTCCACAGGAGGAAGCAGCACAGAGCAAAGCTACTGTGTTATTTTCCTATTGCTGCTGCAAAAATTCCCTCCAATGAAGTGGTTTAAAACCACACAAACTTACTACCTTGCAATTCTGGAGGTTAGAATTCTGAAATGGATGTCACTGGGATAAAATCAAGGTGTCAGAAGGGCTGCATTCCTTTAGGGAAGATCTAGAGTCCATTTTCTCTACTTTTCTATCTTCTAGAGACTACAGGAATGCCTTAGCTTGTGGCCCCTGTGGTCTTCAAAGCCAGTAATGGCATCATTTCCATCTCTGCATCCTTTATCCCATCTTCTCTTTCTCTGACTTCTTTCACTTATAAGAAGCCCTGGATTATATTGAGCCCGCCCAGATTACTCAAAGCATTCTCCTCACGACAAGACCCTGAATTAATCACATCTGCAAAGTCTCTTTGGCCACTTAAGGTAACATGTTCACAGATGTAACTTTTAGAAAATGCAGGAAAGCATACCCTGTGAGGATGTGTAACTGTGGCTAGTATTGACTGAGTTCTTGCTAAGAGCCAGGCACACAGTATCTCACAGGCCTTACAAGAACCCTGAGAGGTAGGTACTCTTATTATCCCCATCTAATAGATGAGGAAACAGGCACAGGAAAGAACCAATCTGCCCAGAGTCACTTACTGGCAAACGAGAGAGCCCACATTCCAACACAGGCAGTCTGGCTTCCAGAATTTAACCACAAGTAACCTTTTGGTTTATAGCTGCTGCAGCCCCAAGGTAGGTGCTAAGGAACCCCCATCCCCACCCCGGGTGCTGCAGTAGCCCCACAGGGTTGCTGCAAGGTGTTTTAAAAATTCAACGAAAAACACATAGCAGCATCTGTTGGACACAATACAAACAAATACTCTTAAGTTGTTGCTTTGTTTTGCCTTTTTTTTCTTTTTAGGGTGGCCCCCAGGCTAGAGGTAGAATCAGAGCAGCAGCTGCCGGCCTTCGCCACAGCCACTGCAACGCCAGATCTGAGCCGTGTCTGCGACCTACACCACAGCTCACGGCAGCACCAGATCCTTAACACACTGAGCAAGGCCAGGGATCGAACCTGCATACTCATGGATCCTAGTCCGGTTCATTAACCACTGAGCCCTGAAGGGAACTCCCCCAACTTCTTAATAAACCAAACCGTTGGGTTTTTATTTGCGGGATGGTGGGGACAATGTCTAGGTACCTGTGAATTACTGAGAACTGAAAGTTCCATGAACTGAGAAAGTTTGGGAAAACCCCAGTGTTGAATATTTTATGCCTGTATAGATAATTTTCTTTTTCATTATACAAAACTGGGCTCATAAAGTGTCTGCAATTATGTAACCTGTTTTTTTCCCTTCACAATTTTGAGAATACTTCTGTATGTAATTAAATGCTTTCCTTTTACTTAACTAACATCCCATCGTTAGACATATTTTTTTTTTCAGAATGTTCCCTTTTTATAAATATTGCTGCATGAATGTCTTTGTAGATAAGGACACCACACTCCTGGGTCAAAAGATGCTTATATGTTTCCCACTTCCAATAGGTGTCCAAGTTGCTTTCCAGAAAGGTCTTCTCTATCCACATTCCAACGGTGTATCAAAATAGCAGTTATTCTGTAGATTTGCCCTTTCTGTATAATATCATTTTAAAAATCCTTGCCATTTAATAGATTAAAAATGCTTCCTCACTATTGTTATATTATATTTCCTCAGTTGCTAATGATTTGGGACAGTTTTGATTTGTTTATTGGCCACTTGTGGTTCTTTTGTGAATTGCCTATTCATGTCCTCTGCTCATTTTTCACTTGCAAAGCTTGTCTATTCTGTATTGATTTGCAAGAGCCTCCATCCAATTTTAATGAAAAGTTTAAATCCTCGACGCAGCTGTCAGAACAGCTTATGACTGCAGTTCTCTGCAGATCTAATTGTTTTAATAAGTTCCACTAATGACTCAGAGGCTAATGAAGGTGTAGATCTGATTGATGGAGCTTAGAAAAGCAATGTAATTAGAGGTTTCCTCTCCCGATCAAAAGAGCAACTATATTTGTCAGTTCAACTTCCTACTTTTTGTTTCCTATTTTGAAAAAAATACATTTATATATATATCCCACTAGTCTCGGGAGGGTGGTGAGGAGGGCATGAGAACCGTGTCTGGTTGTTACATAACCGTCCAATTAATGTAGCGTCTTATTTCCTCTTCCAGTTTTCATATTTTGTCTTAAATAGGAAGTTGCAGATCCTTAAGTTTCTATCTGCTTGGGCTGCCTCCAGAACCAGGAGTGAGGCTGTCACCTAGCAACCAGCTCCCTGCTTATAGAAACCTAAGCTGTGACCGGCCCAGAGAGGAAAATCACCCAGCGGAATGAAGTTTTAGCTTTGAACTTGAGAGCAGCCAGAAACCCAGCACCCAGTGAGACGCAAGAGCCAAGAAGTTGTCCCAGGGGAACCCCAGGCTCATGGAGCCCTGATGCAAAGTTGGGGTGGGGAGGTGGCTTCAAGTACGAACTCTGGGAGCTTGGTTCTCCACCCTGAGGGGTGACCAGAAGCTCGATGCTTTCAACTTGGGTGCCACAACTCCTGAGTGATCTGACACAGGTAGCTTAGGCTCTTGGAACCCCTGCTGTTCCTCAGTGGTCAGTCCTGGAGGGCCAATGGGTTCAAGGCGTCACTCAAAAATTTGGGCATGAAGGCTGCTCTCTGGGGGTTCAGGCTTCGGGCTCACGGTCTGAATTTGAGCAGGAATGTGCAAAACCACCCGAGGGTCTCCCACACCAAGAGGCTAGGAGGTGATATTAATACCTCCAGGGCATTCTGCATCCTGTCATCAGAAGCAATGGAAAGCGGGAGTCGTGGAGGTCCTGAGGCCAGTAGGGGACTCGGGCTGCTTGCCCCCAGTGCTGTAATCCTACTGGCAAATTGCCTATTGAGTAGTCATAGTGTCTTTCCTTGGTACAACAGCCCTCCTCTCCCACACACATACCTACATTCCTCATGGATCCTCACTTTCTTATTTTTCCTTCTTTTTCTCCATGGGACTTGCTCTGGCCATTGGAATATTTCTGAGCGTGACAGAAGTGGAGGTCTCAAATACCCTTCGTGTGGTATGGTTTGCTCTTCTACACTCTGTTACAGAAAGATAAGCCGCAGGTCCAAGGAGAATAAGGAGATATGTATTGCACACTTAAACTTAGCTGTAGCCTGAAATAGAGGCATCCTAGCCAGTCGCCAGGTCCAGGACAAGAGAAATGAGAGGTTGTGAGTCACTGATATTCAAGGACTGTTTGTTAAGCAGCTTTATTGTTGCAAGACCTGACTAATACACTGTTCATTACTCTTACCACTCTTTCTTTCTATGTGTCCTGGTTCCTGTATTTTATGAGACCTGGTTGATCAGCTTTTTCTTCATTTTTGCAAGTTTTATCATTTCCTCCTAATAAATTTTTCTCTCTGCTAAAGTTATTTAGAATTGATTTCTGTGGCTTTTAACACAATCCGATTGGTAGAGCTCAGCAGCCAAGTCTCTGCAGAGCTGCCCACTTCTTGGTCTAAATTTAGAAGCTCTCTCACAAGATCTAAATGCTTGATTCCAGCCTTTCCCCACCACCCTTTTCTTTTCCAATGGCCTCTGCTGCATCCAACTGAAATAGACTGTGCCCTAGACTGTGTCTGGGGGCTTTGCATACAGTTGCTTTGCCTGGAACATTCTCTTAAAGCTCCAAATGCTGGCAGCCTGTGCACTTTCCAGAACTCCACACAAAAACCATGTCCTCTGTGAAGCCATTCCTGGTTCTCCGGACTTCCTCTCTCCCCCTTGCAATATTGGAAGCAGTTGCCCCTAGTTTGAAGGGAACTTACCTTTCTCTGTGAGCTGCTATGGTTTATTGCCCCATGGGGGAGGGGGGGAGGCGGGACTCACTGAGGCCATCACTCAGCAGAAACAGACTCCAAGTCTGTTTCCATCACACGCATTCCTGTTAATCACTTTTCAGCGGCATTTCAGAACACTTGGGATTAAGGGTCTATTTTTGTAGCCATGGTGTCAAGCTCAGGGCTCAGAACAAAGGGATACTCTAAAGAGCTGTTGACCATTTGAATCAACAAATGTCCCTCTTTTCTAGAATCTCAGGCCAGAATCACTATATAATAGAAATATATTTTTGGCCGATGATGTGTTTCCTTCAATCCTTAGATGGGACATGGTTATCATCTTAATTACCCTGTCCAAGGATGAAGTTGGGTCTGAGGTCAACCACAGGCCAAACGTTAAGGGAAAACATCCAAATGAAGCACCCAACACTTAACATTCACTTAACACTTTCTGCTGCATTTGAGGGGACCATGTTGCCCTGTGCTCATAGCTTCGGCGCGTGTAACCCATGAAACTGAGGTCAAGTATGGGGAAGCAAGAAGCCAAAACTCACACAGACAAAGAAGGGAAGGGTGGGAATTAGAATCCCAAACTCCAGATTGTTAGTCCTCTATTTCTTCCAAGGGGTAGAAGACCAGAGAGGGTCCGAGCTGGGTTTTTCCACTGGGTCTTCCTACACAGCCTGGCTCTGGGGAGGGCATCAGCATCCCCGTGCCAACCTCCACAGACACAAAGGCTGTTATTCTGTGCCCAGGAGGATTCTCAAAATAATAGTGCTGCCTGCCTCTGTGGGCTGGAGCCAGCTGTCTTGGTACACTCGGTTCCTGAATTCCAATTTCCTGCTCTTAACTTGTGGTGATAATTGGTGTCACAGTAACTGGTCAGGCATGCCCACTTCCATCCTGGTAGCCAAGGCTTGAACAGGCAGGAGAGATATCCAGGATGGAAGGAACCAGGTGACTGTCATGTGATGGGACCAATAGGACTTTTGGAGCCGGAAAGATCTGAGTTCAAATCCTGGCTCTGCCACTCGCTGGCCCTGTGGCCTCTTTTTCTCACTCGTAAAGTGGGAGTGAAAACAGCATCCACCTCGGGGAGCTGACAGGAGGTGAATATTGTGTCTGACACACAAAAGGTGGTCAGTGAGTATTATCTTACTCTATAGGATGAGAAGGAGGGTTGTCTTTGGCTTGGGTCCCAGAAGCAGACCCTGAGTCAAGTTTATTTAGGAGGTGATCCTAGGATACACCAGTATGAGAGTTGGGGTAGGGAATGTTTTAAAGTGTCGGCTACCTTTGTGAGCAATTAGAGTTCAGAGTTTAGCCCATTGGGATCTCTGGGAGACAGGTGGAACACACTCCAGATCCAGCAAAGGATGAGAAAGTGGGAATATTTACTCACCCCAAAGACCATCCACCATTAGTTGAGGGCTTCTGGGGGGTGGGGCTTAATTTCCCAGCAGTGCTTCTCATGGACATAAGTAGCCAGAGAAAGCCTTCTTAGGGCAGCAAGTTGCAGCTGCTGGGAACTGAATATCACGGGGTTCAAGTGCATGGGAATGGTCAGGGCAGGTCACTCACGGTATCTGCTTCAAGGGAAACATCTTAACAGGAGAAGTCAGACCTGTCATATCCGATCTGAGCTTGGGCTAGAATTAGGATGCAAAACCTAAAAGTCAGGAGCTGGTGCAGTGGCCCTGGGAGATAGGGAGTGAGTCAGGAATGAGGTGAGGGGTCCTGGACATTTATCCATCAACTGTCCTGGAGCCCCAAGCCCTGTGTTCCTGGGTGCTGGCCACTGTGTGAGGCAGGTCAGCTTTTGCTCTGCCAGGATGAGCTGGGACTATGTTGAGAGATTTCCTCACTCTTTTCAAAACATAAGGGTCCCTGTTTCCCATACATACCCTCACTCAGCACTCAGTACCAGCTCTTGAGATTCACCCCAAGCAAGAGAGCAGGGGTGTGTGAATGTGTGTGTACAGGTCCTGGGAGGACTGAGGGTGGGCGACCACTTCTCTCATCAAATGCAGAAATTTCAAACTGGGCGGAGCTGAAGAGCACAATAAGAGATGGGCAGCATGGACAGGTTGGAGAACAGAACTAAGCAGCCCTGTGCTGGAGAAGGCGGCTGAATTCTGTGCGAATCCTCCCAAGGCACAATCTCCATGAAAGGACAGTGCAGAGAAGTATTTAGAGATGCCTTATGCTGTATGAGTCAAGTGTCAGAAATCGCCCCTGGGCTTGGATTTGAATGGATTACTTGAGTTCCCTGAATGCTTTGCAGATAGAATTACCAAAAAGTGCTAGGCTTTGTGACATTCCAATGTAAGTATAATGAAATGAGAGAGTTACATCAAAATGCCTCACCATTCTCATGGAAAAATCACCCAGGAAAAGAGCTTTTAGAATACAAGTTTCATTAGAGCTTTTCTGAGAGTTTATCAATACATGTGCTGATAATAATCATTATCATTATCAGTAATAATGATCACCATTGCTATTTCAGCAAGCACCATTTCTGGAGAATCTTTCATCTGCTAGTTATCTTGATTTTCATATCTTATTTCATTGAAGCCTCACAAGAATTCAGATATGAGGAAATGAAGGCACCAAGAAGGTAAATGATTTTTCCAAGTTTACACGGAAGGTTAAGTTGTTGGGCTGGGATTCAGCAGCAGATTTCTCAGGTTCCAAAGTCTGCGTTTTAAATTCTTCACTCCATGTACAAAGTGATATGTTTGAAATTGATTTCCTTTTAGTGGTAAAATGATATTCTTAGAAGCATTGAGTCATTTCTTGACCTCTTCATCTACTCTTTATCATACACAGAATTTTCAGAATCCCCGTGGTCACATGGAACCCATGGTTTGGATTCAAATTCCAGATTTGGTGATGGTTCCGTGCCAACCAATTGACAAGGCTGCAAATTTATAGACCAGATCCCGCATGCACATTTGCTTACACTGGCCTACACAGTGTTTAAAAGTAATTTGAATTTACACTTACTTCTTGGGAGAATTGATCTCAAAATCAAGATTTTCTGCTCTTTTTGAATAATCAGAATCTAAAGCACTGATGGTGGCTTCCTCTTCTGTTTGCTACAGTCCCCACCTGTCTCTGTTGCCTCCTGCATAAGGAAAATATGCAGTCTCTTCTGTTATGAAGACTCATAAATATGTTATCTGTGTGAATAAGAAAGCATGAATGAAGAATATGCTCATAAGAATTCTCCTTACTAAAGAATACTTTACCCTTCTTTCCCTCCATCTCCCCTCTCTCCACCCTTAGGCTCCAGCAGCAACAGTAGGAAACAGGAGCAAGAATACACTGAGTATTCCTTGTAAGTGTTGCTGCAAAGACAAAATGAAAACTTCAATTAAAATGAAATGATTAAATAAAACAAGTGAATTTATCAAAGTTTCCATTCAGCCTATTGGGAAATATACTGGTACACTGGGAGGATTACACGAGCTGATGATTCTGAGGTCTGTAGCACAGAGCTCCAGTCACAGGGACTATTGTCGCGCTGCTCAGAATGGTGCCACCACCCAGCCTGCCACCCAAATCTACAACCTGAGTCAACCTTAACTTCTCCCTCCTGCCCACCCTCAGGTCCAGTCCAAACCAAAATTCTATCTGCATGGTGACTAAAAGAGACCCCCCCCCACCAAGAATGTGGAAAGAAAGGAATTAAGGATGTCTTCAGAGTTAAGACAGAAAATCAGACCGTGAAGTGAACACAGAGGCCCCAGACAGAGAGGCTCCAGGCCCGCCCCCAGGATGGACTCAACCTTTGGTGGGAAGAAGGGGTCCCTCAGAGAAGGTTGATGCACCAGAAAAGCCTGAAGGAGGAGCAGAGTTCACACTTGGCGGGGGTCTGCCTGCCCTTTGCCTCAGAGAGGCTGGAGCCATCAAAAGTTCACCTTCTGAGTTCATGTTCACCCGGGTAACATCAGATAACCTGGCTTCCTGATGAGCAATGCCTCCAGAGAGGGAATGGTCTCACTCTGCTGCTGTCAACTTCCAGGCTCCTTGAAATTAGTAATTTTCTTTCTGGTTTGTTCTCAGCTCCCATAGTGGTTATGTTTACTCAAGGATCAATAACTTTTAGGACTTAAAAGATTGAATTTCTGAGCTTACATGAGTGAAGGCCAGAACTGAATGAGTGACTCATTCCCCAGGGTCAGTGTTCTCTAGAGGGGGCCTCTCTGGGACCCAGACCCCACTGTGACTAAAGGCTCTTCTTACTGGCAGCCTCAACCACTTTGACAAGACATCAGCTCTTGGGCAGAAGACTGGACTGCTGCAAAACAGAATCAGGTTTGAAGTTCCCTGTGAGGCACCGGCAAATTTTGTTCTTGATCAGGACTTATGGCCTTTCCTAATAGTGCTGGAGAGGAAGGGGGAAAAGTTCTTCCCCGTATTAGCCTTAAAATCTAATTGAGGAAAATTCTGTTGCCTAGACAATGGCATATTATTAAATTGTTTAGCAAAAGCAAAAATTTATAAAAAATCATCCCTGATCTATAAGAACTAGAGAACTTAATAAATCTTCCAGGATTTTTAGCCATGCTCACAATATATCATGCTCGGAAATTACATTAGTATGTAGATGAGATAGGCAGAAGCCTGTGGGCTCCTGAAGCAACAGGACAATAGTCCAGGACATTCTGGACTCTTATGGAAATGAGTGTGTCTCCTGAGTATGTACCCAAGGGAAGGGGGAAGGGAGAGGGGAGTGTGTGTTGTGTACTGATGACCTACTTCGTGCAGACACAGGACTGGCGACTTTGATTATATCATAACATCTCTTTGAAACTTCACAGTGTAAATCATTTACTGTTTGTTTGTTTTTGTCTTTTGTCTTTTTAGGGCAGCACCAGCAACATATGGAGGGTCCCAGGCTTGGGGTCAAATCAGAGCTGTAGCCACCGGCCTACACCACAGCCACAGCAATGCCAGATCCGAGCCGCATCTGCCATCTACACCACAGCTCACAGCAATGACAGATCTTTAACCCACTGAGCAGGGCCAGGGATCAAACCTGCATCCTCATGGATATTAGTCGGGTTCATTAACCACTGAGCCACGATGGGAACTCATGTTTTGTTTTGTTTTAAACTCAATTGTATTAAGTTTCTTAGGGGGCAAATGAGAGAAGCCCATTCTGTCTGGCTTAAATAAAAAGCAGCACTTAATGTATAAATACTGCTGGATCTCACAGAGTAAAAAGGATCGACCAGACCAAGGCTGGAGAAGGGCAGGAGCCAGTGGCAGACCTGTGGACTCAGCAGTAAGTTTGCTGATGGTCTCTTCTGCGAACTGACTCATCCATGACTCAGCAATGCAAGCTCCAGCCCCTCAGTTCTAGGACAGAGGATATGATGACTTTAGCCAAGACTGGGTTCCCCCTTATACCTGCCAGGATGGCCAAGGGGACGGGAATATGCAGTGTAGAGTAGATAAAACCTAGGAGGGCTCTTCCACACAGGATTTGTGAACTGTTCCCAGAGATGCAGAAGTGGTAAGGTCCCAGGGTCCCAGCAGGAAGTGCTGGGCTGGGTGCAAAATCAGCATCTTTGTCTCCTTAGGCTTCTCCCTGTCATCTCTATTCCAGGGGCCTAGAGCTCCTAATCAGTTTCTTGCTGTCCCACTCTTAAATATAAACCAGCTAGCAGGGATCAATAGACATCTGAGAAAATATTTTAAATAAAATAAGTAACAAAAAGGAAAAAAAAATTTAAAGAGAGAGACTCTGCTGCAAAAAGAAACCAGCAACAAAAGTCTACCATGAAGCATTCCCTGGTGGCTCAGTGGGTTAAGGATCTGGTGTTGTCACTGCTGTGGCAGTGCTGCTGTGGCACAGATTTGACCCCTGGCCTGGAAACTTCCACATGAGGACTCAGGCAGAAAAAAAAAAAAAAAAATCTATCATGGAAGTAAAACACATATAACAGGGTGCTTTAAAAAGGAAAGAAAAGAAAAACATTCAGAGGGCAAACAAAACCCTTAGAAGTTGAAAAGCCTGAAAACAGAAATGAAAAAAAAAATCAGTGGAAGATCAGGAAAAAGAAGGTGAGGAAATTTACCAGAAAGTAAAGGAAAAAATCAAAAAGAAGGAAAATACCGAATGAATGAATGAGAAAAACATGATGCACAGCATCCATCTAATAGGAATGCCAGAGAGAAGAGATAAATCAAAAAGAAGAAATTATCTATAGAATAATTCAAGACAATTGCCCAGAACTGAAGAACATAGATTTCCAGATTGAAAGAACCCATTATATTGGCACTTTAAGGACGTTAAGTCATGTCATAGCGAAATTTCAGAATCCCGGGTCATCCTACAATCTTCCAGAAAGTAAAGAGAGGTAATATACAAAGAATCAGAATCAGAATGGCTTCAGACTAGTCAAGAACAATCTAATCAACATTCTTGAAAGGAAAATGATTGGGTTTTTTGGTCTTTTTAGGGCTGCACCCTCAGCACACAGAGGTTCCCAGGCTAGGGTTGAATCAGAGCTGTAGCTGCTGGCCTGTGCCACAGCCACAGCAATTCCAGATCTGAGCTGCATCTACACCAGCTCACGGCCACACTGGATCCTTAACCCACTGAGCCAGGGATTGAACCTGCGTCCTCATGGATGCTAGTCAGATTCCTTTCCGCTGAGCCATGATGAGAACTCTGGAAAATGATTTTTGATCTAGAATTCCACCCGTAACCAAAGTATCAGCCAAGTATCAAGTGGAATAAAAACATTTTCAGACATGCAAAATCTCAAAAAATTTCAAAATGTTCCCATGCACTAGTTTTAAGAAAGCTTGTGGAGGATGTGGTCCAATGAAACAAGGGAGGGAGCTAGCGAAGAGTAAGGTATGCACTTTAGGCAGCATGGGATCTAACCCAGGGGGACAGCAAAGGTGACGTTGGCGAAGGAAGACTCCAGAGCGACAGGTACGCCTGAGGCAAAAAAACAGGGAAGACTGAAGCAATCAGAGGAGAGGCTTCTTGAAGAAAACAAACTGGTAGAAAATCTAACTTAATCTGAATATTCTAAGAGAAGAAGTGGACAATTGGAGAAAAGTTTGGGGATAAAGGAGTGATAAGTAGGTAGGAAACAAAGCAAGCAAAGAATCAAAACCAGGATTTCCCATTGTGGCGCAGCAGAAACAAATCCGACTAGGAACCATGGGGTGGCGGGTTCAATCCCTGGCCTTGCTCAGTGGGTTAAGGATCTGTTGTTGCCGTGAGCTGTAGTGTAGGTTGCAGACGAGGCTTGGATGTGGCATTGCTGTGGCTGTGATGAAGGCCGGCAGCTACAGATCCTATTAGACTCCTAGCCTGGGAACCTCCATATGCCACGAGTGCGGCCCTAAAAAACAGAGGAAAAAAAAAAGAAAAGGAAGCAAAATCAGACAATGATTCAAGGAGGAGGAGAATATGTCCTTCAGGAAAGGGAAGTAATCAGAGAGGATCCTCCATGGCTCACCGTTAAGAGCATATTCAGAGCCGTGATGGAGACCAAACACTGATAAGAACCTAAATAGGAACTGGACTCTATTGTAGGATGGGTGCCATGAGGGTCCGTGTGTGTGGTGGAGATAAAGGAGCAAAAAGGAGCTGAACCTCCACGTTCTTAGTCCAGGGGAATCCTCAATTTTACCCAAACTAAGAAATAAGATAAGAGCGTCTTCTTCAGAGAATTGGAACTCCCAAAAGCATCAGCCAAAAGAGTTGGTTGTGTTTTTTTCCTAAGGAGAGGAAAGTGAGAAAGATGAGTGTTAATTTTCACCACAAAACCTGTTTTGCTCTTTACATTATGAGCTTATGTAACAATGTAAAAATGAATAATTAAAAGAAACGAATGGCATTAACTCCGAAGTTTTTCACTTAACAAATTAACCTAATTAAATCAGACCTATCGGAGGATTTGGACAGTCCTTTTGTCTCTTTTTAAGTAAATGACTCTCCTACTGAGGAAGAGATGGCTTCGTGAGCAATACACCTGCTTCTTTGCTCTCCCCTGCGAGGGAGGAGCTGGGGCCCTGAGAGGTGCAGTTTTGGCTTCCCCACATTTTCAGAAATTTAAAGGCAGGAAAGAGGTAACAGACATTCTCCATCTCACAGAAACTGGTGCATATCAAGACAGCAAAGGTCAGAGTTGTTGAAGCAGCCATGACTCAGTAGATGGGGCATGGCCAGGGAATCAGCATTGAAAATAGCTACCCCAGGTGATTTTCATCATGACAGGAGTGTGGAAACATTGCAAGTCACCCCCCCCTAACTTCTCTATTGATTTTCTGTAGCTGAGAAAGTTACTTCATCTTCTAGGGCCTCAAATTCTGGCTTTCAAATTGGACGCTATGACAGTGACCCACTGTTCTGTGCTAGTTGCCTAAAACTTTTTCAGCGCAAAGTCTTTAATTAAAAAACTAGAGATCCAGACTTCCCACTGTGGCTCAGCCAGTTAAGGACCCGACGTAGCCTCCATGAAGTTATGGGTTCAATCCCTGGCTTCCTTCACTCAGTGGGTTAAGGATCAAGTGTTGTGGCAAGATGTGGCCTAGGTCACAGATGTGTCTCAGGTCCAGTGTTGCTGTGGCTGTGGCGTAGGCCTCAGCTGCCACTCTAATTCGACCCCTAATCTGGGAACATTCATTCTCCATAGGACAGGCCATTAAAAGAAAAAACAGATAAATAGCCGGAGACCCGATTTTCCAGCTAATGAATGGAATGGGAAATTAACACCAATACAGTACCAGGGCTTGGAGGGGCTGTGTGGGGAAGCTATAGGGGAGCTACCCATTCCACTTCCATCACTTATCAGGTTGAAGCAAAGCCATGAGCCAAGTTATTTAGCCCCTCCAAACCTCGATTTCTCCACCTGTGACACAGATACGATTGATAGCGACCTTGTAAGATTTTGCAAAGTCTGAAAATATTGCATGTAAAGGCCCATGCGTAATATTTGTAAAACTGGAGTTGATACGGTAGCTGCTGGCGATAGAAATAGTAGTAACATGAGTCACCGTTCGTGAGATTTTTAAATCTAGCTTTGATCATTCTGTAAACCAGACAGGGAGATCTATCTGGCCCCGGGACGAGGGCTCATTCTAACACCCGTTATCAGTGGCTTTGAGAGCATCACGCCAGAAGCCGATGTTGGGAAACCGTAGAGAGCCCAGGATAATCAATACACTAACATTTGTTCTGTCCTCAAGCCTCGTGTCCATGTTGACACAAGTGGCCATTAGAGGACAATGATGAGCCGTGGCAGAAGTAATGGGCTGGAAGGAGGCGGCAGCATGCTGGATGTGGCACTTGAGGAGACAGCGTTTTAATCAATTGTAGGTGGTCATTAATGCCTGGGATAAGGTTGGGCTGAGGCTGGTTACATTATCGCAGTCGGGCCCACCCTCAGAAACAGTGTGGGTTCCCAGGTCAATAAGGAAGCTGCTCTCAGGGTCTCAAAATCTTCTCATTGACAGCAGCAGCAGGTGAGGCTGTCAGCAGGAATTTTACTGTACAAGTTATGTGTGATTGCAAACTACCAAAATACCCTTTTCTCTAGAGACGAGGAAAGCCACACAAAACTGACTTATTAAAGGAGAAAAACAAATACCATATGACATCACTTATATCTGGAATCTAATTTAGGGCTCATATGAACCTACCTACAGAAAAGAAACAAACTCATGGACATGGAGGACAGACTTATGCCAAGGGGGAGGGGGAGGGAGTTGGAGAGACTGGGAATTTAAGGTTAGTAGATGCAAACTATTGCATTTGGAATGGATAAGCAATAAGATCCTGCTGTATAGTACAGGGAATTATATCTGATCACTTGTGATGGAACATGTTGGAGGATAATGTGACAAAAAATGCATATATATGTATAACTGGGTTACTTTGCTGTACAGCAGAAATTGACAGAACGCTGTAAATCAACTGTAATAAAAATTTTTTTAAACTAATTAAGCTCATCAGTCAAATACATAACATAGTCAAAAATTTGCCCCTGAAATTCTTTTTTTTTTTCCCTCACAGCTGCACCTGTGGCATATGGAAGTTCCCAGGCTAGGGGTCAGAGCTGTGGCTGCAGGCCTAGGCCACAGCCATACCAGTACCAGATCTGAGCTGCTTCTTTGACGTACTCCACAGCTTGGGGCAATGCCAGATCCTTTAACCCACTGAGTGAGGCCAGGGATCGAACTGGAATCCTTACGGATACTGATCAGAGTATTAACCTGCTGATCCACAATGGGAACTCACCAAACTTAACTTTTTGTAAGAAGGAACAACTGTCACCAGATTCTCTCCATGGAAGTGAACAGAGGATGTTATGGTCTCATTGCCACCTGTGTGTCCCAGCGTGGACACAAGCTGGTGCTGGGGACCTGCTGGCACCAGGCTCTTTTCCTCCCATTTTAGACTCCCCGTCCCTGTATCATCTTTTCTTCCTTTCCCTATTTAACATTGACATTCATGGACACATCTTGTTTTCTAGATATTTTCCTTCCTTCAAATCCTCTACCTGAGATTAAATAATAACGAAGCATGATAATGGTAAATAATGATTATCATTGTAGCAATCACAGTAGACTAAAACAAGTGGAGACCTTTGGTCCAGGTTGAATAACTAGCAGTTTATTCTGCATCCTGCATCCCTGGATGAAACAAACTTTTGCCCTTTTCCATCTGGAGCTGTCAAGTGGTGAGCTAATCAACGGGGTTGTGTGAAGGCAGCGAACAGGAAAGCAGCTTCATTCAGAAGATGCCAGTGGCGAGTGGGGTGAGGGCTGCGGGGTAGCTACAGCTTGCATCCGTCCAACCACCGCAGCAGAGTGTCAGAGTTCTGGCAGTTCAGGGTCCAGGAAGGCCTGTGGAGAGGAAGGCCGGGGAGAGTGAGCAGGAAGGGGCTCCCCGCCGACACAGCTCGGCATCTGGCATCTCCAGGGAGCTCAGCCCCCGCCAGCCCATTTACACCCCCTGCCTGGCCCGGGAGCATTTGAGTGGGCGCATTTCTGAAGTCTTTTGCACATCCCAAGCACGCCTCTCTTGATGTCTCCACCACATGCTGGCATGAGTACTGGCACTTCCTCCATCTTCCTGCTCACAACATCCCCACCTCTTCCCACAAACCCCACACTGTGAGCTGGGGAGGCTGAGCTGTGAACTGTGAAATCCTTCTCCAACCCTGCAAGGTAAGTATTTTTAACTTCTCTGAAGTGAGCATCAGAGAAGTTCTATGACGTGTATGGTGAGCACTTGGCAGACCCTAGTTCTGAAATGGGAATCCTTGTCCCTGGCCAGGCAGGGCCTCTGCCACCTTTCCATGTACCTGCTTCACCCCTCCTCAGTCAGCTGAACTGAGTTTCTCTGACCTCTTCTCCTGGTGCCCCAAAACATGACCCCTTTAAGATTCCCAGTGCTTGGGCCAGCGCCTAGACCCCAGGTCCTTCTATCCCATCCTAGAAGCTTCAGGAGTCACCAGGCCAGCTGCTGGCCATTGGAAATCCTGTTAGTTCATCTTATCCCTGGGCCAGGTATGAAGCGCCATGGGTCTTCCAGGGTAGGGTGTCCCACCATAGGAGGAGAGGCTGTGCCATGCCCCCGCCCTTCCCTCATAGCTACAGAGCTGCAGGAAAACACACACACACATTTTAGAAGTCTCAGCGCCCTCCGTAGCCTCAGGCAGGCATTGCAGAAGGGACTCCTGGGGGCATGCAGGGGCGTGGGTCTTCTCTCATCCTGTCCACCCCAACTCTACACACCAGCCTGATCTGAGTTTCGGAAAGGCCTTGGCGGCTTATTAGCGTAATAAGAGCTCACTGCACTAGGAATCCTGAGCAAATAAGAGGCCTTGATCAGCGTGGCCCAGCACGTCTCTACTTAGTGCCATATGATGAAGATGATTTTAGTTCATTAGTGCTTACCCTAGGGGGCCAGCCAAGCTTCCACATTAATTGGAAAGTCAAGACTATGTACGAAAGATATTTCAAACACTCAGAAGACAGTTGACATTAACAAAAGGATTCCCACTTTACAATGCGATCTTTTAAATTAATGGGAAAAAAATGGGTTAATGAGTAAGTGTTGTTGAAACCACTGACTAGTAATTTGAAAAGTAGAAAGCTGGATACTCTAGCTCACTTTTTATAAACCAAAATAAATTCCAAGAAGGTCCAACATTTAAGTATAAAAAATTAAAATTCCATTTTTTAATTTGTTTAAGAAAAGCTTAACATAGACTTTGGGCCAGGCACTCTGCTAGTACAGCAGAACATGCCTTTATTTCTTTACAGTCTTTAATTTTAATCTTGGTTGCTGCACATCTACAGTCCTAAACTAAAGGGACTTGATAAGTAGGTGAAAGTCATTAATACGAGCTGTTTAAGATGTCCCACTTGGAGTTCCCGTCGTGGTGCAGTGGAAATGAATCCGACTAGGAACCATGAGGTTTCAGGTTCAATCCCTGGCCTCCCTCAGGTGTTGCCATGAGCTGTGGTGTAGGTGGCAGACTTGGCTTGAAACTGGCATTGCTGTGGCTCTGGTGTAGGCTGGCAACTAGCTCTGATTCGACCCCTAGCCTGGGGACCTCCATGTGCCACAGGTGTAGCCCTAAAAACACCAAAAAAAAAAAAAAAAGATGTACCACTTACCACGCTCCCATCCCTCTTTTTCCTTTTACAATTTTCTTGGCACATTTAATTGTCTCCTTTAAATTCGGATTCAGTAAAGCTGTGAAGAAAATAAAGTGGAATGATAACATCCCCCCATTCGGCATCTAAGTCAGAGAGATGTCAAGGAAGGTACCAGGTGTTCACATTAGAGAGGTTTCCATGCGATTCCAAAAATAAATCTATCCCTCGATTTTTCTCAGACAGCACTGCAAAGTAGCAAAATGTGGTCATCTTTTATTACATCTATTGGGTTTCTTCCCAGTAATTCTTATAACACTATTTTCATTAAAAAATGTGTATTGGAGTGAATATTATGTGCTAGGCAATATAAGAAGCAATGGAGACAGAACGAGAAACACAATCAATCTGTCCCTGTCTTCATAGAGCCTGTAGTCTGGAAGAGGGTAAAGATTATAATTATAATACAAAGGATACCTGGAATGATGGAGAAATGCAGGATTGAGTGGGGGGGAACCTAATTCAGACTTGAATAAAGGGTCAGGGAAGGGTTATTGGGCCAAGTGACAACTAGTAGATTAGGTAAAGAAAGGGAGTTGAGGCCATCACAGAAGGAAAACTGATCCAGGCAGAAGGAACAGTATGTGAGAGGGCCCAGAGGTGCCCTTGAGGAAACAACATGTCTGTGTATCCGTCTTTCCATTCCGTCCTGGTAACCTGTAACCTGAAACAAAGCCTTACCACCTGGGACCATTGTAATGCAACCCCCTCCTTCTTGCCTGTATGACAGTCTCCTTGCTTCCATAATCTAGTCTGATTGTTTCTCCCTAAATCATTACTTCAGTGCCCCCTTGTTGCCTGTAAAACAACCTCAAATCCTTGGCTTAGTCCAACTTTGTCCAGCATGGTTTCCCACTTCCATCGCTTTCCTCCATGACCCCACCACTCAAGACATGTCAAAGGGCAGGCTTGTGGTTACAAATCCCTGGGGCAGACCGTCCTCCTCCTTTCTTTATAACAGCTTCACTTCCAGGATTTTCTAGCTCAACGCTTTCAGCTCACAGGGGCCTTGGCTCTCTGTGGAGGTCTCCAGGTCTGCAGGGCACCTCCTCACCTTGCTCAGGCCCTGTCTACAAAGGGATCCTCGAATCCCCAGGGTCGTTATTCGCTTCAGTCTGCCCTCACCTATCTGGATTCTTGCTCCTCTTTTTAACATCTAGGGATTTCTCTTACTTCCTGGCCAGCTCAGCCAGGTACCTTAAAAGATGTGGAGGGAGGGGTTTACATTTTTCTAGTGCAGGGGTTTTTCAGGATATAGAGTTCACTATATTTTCATCACAGTGCCCAATACTATGTCTAGTATAGATAATTATATGTTTCTCCATAGAATTCTGGAGATAGATAGACAATCTTCTTATGAAATATAAATTATGGACCTGTCTTCTCCACTGATCATTCCTGCCTATTAGCAGTGGCAGACTTTGTTCCCCTTGATGAAGAGTGTGGGTTATATTAGGTGCAGCCATTCTCACCCTTGGGCTCCTCCCGCCTCCTTCCTGCCTCCTCTGCCCATTTGGATGTGGGTCTCCATCGCTGCATCCCAGGCCGCTGTGCCAGACTCACTCCAGCCCTTTCCCCTTGTGAACCCTCAGCAGTGCAGCACTTAGCCTTCCCAGGCTCCACCTTGGATCTGGCTCAGCCCAGCCTTTGCCGGCGCCACTGCCCTCCCGCCCCCAGGGCCAGGCTTGTAAACTCTGGCCACCGGGAATGCAGCCCTCTGAGCCCATGGCATCAGCCCCAGCGCCCCATGGAGGCAGGGGAGAGGGACCTACCAGAGCAGGACACGTGGCAGCGGTTCTTGCCATGGTCACACCAGTCACGGTTGCGGATCTGAAAGAGGCCGTAGCCGGTGTAGTCACCACGTAAGTTATCATAGACGGCCGTGGGGTTGAACTTGCTCTCAAAATAAGCGAGGCACACCCCTAAGACAGAACAGGAGGGGGGTGGCTTGGAGGAGAGCCAAGGAAGCTGGGGGTGGGGGGAAACAGAGGTGAGGTGGTGAGGGCTGAGAGGGACCACTCACAGTTTTCTTTTCTTTTTTTTTTTTTGCCTTTTGTCATTTTAGGGCCGCACCCGCGGCATGTGGAGGTTCCTAGGCTAGGGGTCTAATCGGAGCTGTAGCCACTGGCCTGCGCCGCAGCCACAGCAACGCAGGATCCGAGCCACGTCTGCGACCTACACCACAGCTCACGGCAACGCCGAATCGTTAACCCACTGAGCAAGGCCAGGGATTGAACCCGCAACCTCATGGTTCCTAGTCGGATTCGCTAACCACTGCGCCACAACGGGAACTCCCACTCACAGTTTTCGAGGCTATAGCCCTCATAGTCACCCAGGCCTCCTTCGTGGAGCTTCTTGGCCACCACACAGCGCCCCAAGACAGCAGCGCCACTCGGAACCACCAAGTACCCAATGAGGGAGAGCACTACAGACGCCTTCATCTGCTCCCCCTCAGGATGATGCAGCCAGATGAGCGGACAGGGTCACAGATACTTCCCACGGAGATTCCAGGGACTCTAGGGGAAAAGAATGGTGCTGTGGGGACTGAGGTGTGCAATTCAGTGTGCTCAGCAAAAGGGGAGGCCCTCTCTGCCCCTCCCCACTTCCCCAGTGCCCACGATCCTGCTAATTCTTACCTTGCTGTCTTCACACATGGTTCTTCCCAATGCAGAGGCCCTACCATGCCTTTCTCCACCCAAACAGGGCTCCATCTTCAGGTCTCCCCCGCCCTTCAGGTCTCCCCCGCTAATGCAATCATCTATGAACATTTCCTCTCTGGGCCCCTGTTACCCTCAGAACACCTAGCCAGTGATTGGCCTATTTTGTGCTATGTCCAAGCTCTCGGAGTAGAATGTACGACTGGAAATCACAACGTATCTTCTTTCTCACACGCCCTACAGCCCCTGACATTACAAAGATATCAACCTGCCAGTTTGTCATCGTTCACAGATATATTCACATGCTCCAGCCTATATTCACCTGCAGCCGTTCTCAACCTTAGCACTTAGGCTGAAAAATTCTTTGTTCTGAGGACTCTTCCATGCATTGAAGATTGTTAAGGAGCAAACCTGACTTCTACGTGCCTTTAACTCCGCCCCCTCAGTTGTGACAAGGAAAAATGTGTCCAGATGTAGCCACATGTCTCCCGGAGCACAAAATCTCCCCTCTCTTGAGAACCAATGACTTAATGTCTAACCTGGGAAAAGGTCAGAAATAAATAAGTCTCTTCATGAATTAGAAGAATTGCACATTCAAACGTTTGTTCAAGCTCTCAAGCTGCGTAATTATTTACAGATGTGACTGGTGCACCAAATTTATTGTCAAGGAGGGCCTCGCATTTATGTGCTAAGTCTTGGGAGTCTGATTGCCTGGGTCCAAATCCTAGCTTTGCTTCCTCAGTAGCTGAGATCTTAATGATCCCAGGAGAGATCAAAACAGTTAACCTCTCTGTGCCTCAGTTTTCTCATCTACAATAAAGGTTAAAATACTACTTATCTAATTGGGTTGATTTAAATAGTAAACGAGCTAAATCTGCAATGCACTCTATCCCCTGTAGACATTCATTTTTCTGAGCTGTGGTTGCACTCCAGGGCCTTAGCATAATGACTGAATTCCAACGCATGTGAGAGAAGTCCATGTTTACGTTTCCCAGCAGAGTCAATAGTATTGTGATGCAGTGTCTGTTTCCTAGAGAGCAGACCCCTTTTCTCAGCTCATAAAAGCTAGGCTGGGTCCTCTCTCCTTTCCTCTTTCCCATCAGCCAGTTCATCAGGAGCCCTGTCCCTTCTTCCAAATCCTATCCATCTCTCCCTATCTCCTCCACCACCATCCTTGTCTAGATCAGCACCATCGCTCACTTCTATAGAGATTTCCTAACTACACTCCTGTTAAGTCACCCTCTTCTCCTGGTCCCACTCTCCACATAGCAGCTAGAAAGGCCTTTCTAAAAACACATCCAGGATTCCTGTTGTGGCTCAGTGGGTTAAGAACCCAACATAGTGTCCATGTGGATGCAGGTTCAATCCCTGGTCTCGATCAGTGGGTTAAGGATCTGGTGTTGTTGTGGCTGTGGTGTAGACCACAGCTGTAGCTCCGACTCGGCCCTTAGCCTGGGAACTTCCATATGCTGAAAGTGCAGCTGTAAAAAAATAGCAACAACAAAAACAAAAAACCATGCATCCAGTCACACCCCTCACCTCCAATGAATTCCCCTTGCACTTTAAATAAAGTCCCAACTCCTCAACCTGCCTGCAAGACCTTTCCCACTCTAGCCTTCTGCAGTCTGATTTCACACTTTTCTCCTCATCATTCACCTTCATACTGCCACATTCACTCGTTTTCTGCTTTATCCTCAGAACTTAGAGCCTGGGGCAAGGTAGGTCCTCAGGGAATCTTTGATGAATGAATGAATGAATGGATGGATGAAATCTCCTCTTTTTAAAAGAACTGTCATCGGATGAGTGATAGGTGAATTTGCTGATGGGTGTTTCCTGCAGCTGGATACCATCACGCTTGTCCCAGCTCCTGCCCACTTACGCGCACTTACTATCCTTCCTCAGGCCCTTGGTGACTCTCCAGGGGTGGGAAAGAGCAGCAACTGTGGCAGCCTAGACTTTATTGCAGGAAATTTCCTCTGTCTACACGCTTTTCCCTGGATTTTTCAGATGCCACGTCCTGATTCCCATTTGCCTTCACTGAAGAGCTTCTAATCCCCAAGTCCTTCTTTGGGACCTGCTCTTCTAGAATCTTTTCTATGACATCAGTTGCCAAGTACCAGGATATTCCAAAATAGGGAGGGGTCGGTCACTGCTATGTGTGTATTAGTTCTCTATTGCTGCTGTAACGAGTTGCTTCAAATTTAGCAGCTTAAACAACACAAAGGTAGTTTCTTCAAATTCTATGCACCAGAAATCCAACAGGCCTCACCAGGCTAATAACAAGGTGTTGACAGAGCTGTACTCCTTTCTCAAGGCCCCAGAAAAGGAGCCGTTCTCTTGCTCATCGAAGTTATTGGCAAAATACGGTCATTATAGCTGTAGCACTGAGATTTCTGTGTCTTTATCAGCTGTCAGCTGAGAGTCACTCCCAGCTGTGAGGGGCCATCTGCATTTCTTGGTTCTACTTCCTTCCTCTATCCTCTACCCTCTCTCACCTTGGATTTCACCTACATCTGCTTCCATTGTTTGTATCTCATGCACAGGCCGCACCCGCGGCATATGAGGGTTCCCAGGATAGGGGTCAATTCGGAGCTATATAGCTGCCGGCCTACGCCACAGCCACAGCAACACGGGATCCGAGCCGTGTCTGCGACCTACACCACAGCTCACGGCAACACCGGATCCTTAACCCACTGAGCGAGACCAGGGATCGAACCTGCAACCTCATGGTTCCTAGTTGGATTCGTTTCCGCTGCGCCACAAAGGGAACTCCCTCTCCCAGTGTTAAGGATGCATGTGATGAGTTTGGCTCACCCCAACAATCCAGGATAATCTCCCCATTTATGTCATGGGGAGATGAGTTAGCCCCCAAAAATTCCTGCCAATGGGCCTGGACTGGAGGAATAAGAGTATGTTCATTTCTGTTATGAGACAGCCACGTGCTGCTTCTGGGAGGCCTCTGGTTTTCCAGGGGAGCAGCCCTGGCTGGTCTGTGATCCCCAGAAGCTCTGATACCGCATGCTCCCTCCAAGGTGCGAAGAATCAGCACCCACTCCTCAGTGGCCATGACCTGAACCAAATCTGTGTGACGGGAGAAAGCTGTGGCCTTGGGAGTTGACATTACATGTGCTTATTATTATCTGGACATTCTCTGTGTCCTGGGAATGGGAGGAGATGTGGTTGTTCTCAGGAAGTGGCACTGCTGCGGCCATCCTCTGCTGCAGTCCTAGAGCCCGATGTAGACTCCTTCCCTCCCTGGCTTGTGTTCATTACAGGGGGAAATTGCGCTTTGCGTGGAGAAATCTGCAGGGCACCACTTTAACCAAGGCATCAGGCTCGGCACCAACAGTAGTGGGATGGCCTGACTTGATATGCCTCTGATGTCGTACAGGGGAAGCTATGCAATATCACAGTGGCCACCCATCCTCTGTCCCCAGGCCTGGTGACCCCAGAAGAGACATCAGTCATTAGGGTCCCTGGTCCCCAAGTCTCCCAGCAAAGCTGCTAGGATCCCTCTTCTCACAAGCGGAGAACACCTGCAGATACATGAAGGCCACCTTTAGCTCCAGAATGCAGAGATGTGCACATAAGGGGGACCCTGCCAGCTGTTCCATCACAGCTTTAGTTTTTGTACAGATCATTTGTCAACCACCTTCCAGTGAGATAGATTTGGCTGCTTCAAGTCCCAGGTCCTTTACAGGAGCCAGGATCCCCAACTGCATCATGCCTTTGCCATTTCTAACTCGGGGATGGGGAGCCAGCCCTGAATCCCTGAGTCTCACCTGCTCTCCCGGGGCTGAGGCCTCTCCATTCGCCCAAGTCCTGGGAGCCTAGCTGGACTTCTCCTGAGCTTTCCCCAACAGATGGATCGCCATCTGCTCTCAGATATCACCCGATAACACAATCTATAATTACATTTGTATCCGTGTCAATATCTGCATCTATATCTGTACAGTGTCTGAAGAAAAAAAAAATGTCTGGAGACAAGAAAATATGATGGCCAGCCAATCCTGCAAACACTCAAAAACATCATAGGTAGAAGCTCCCTTTGAAACAGTCCTGTTCTCAAAAGTGTTTTCTTGCCATAGAGCTAGTCTCATGCAGAAAACCTCATCGCTCGCTCACCCTCCTTGCTTCTTTTGCAAGTGGCCCTAGGGGCCATATCAGGGCTTGAGGAAGATGCATCCAATTCATCATGTTATTTGTACCTGAACAAGACAGACACAGGACCAAGACCGGAACTCAGGGTTTCTGAGCCCAAAGAAAGAGGTCTGAGAATACATTTTTGTCATCCAGCCAAATCCACCCCTCCCTCAAAGAACCTCACTGGTGTTTAGGTATTGGGCAGAGACTCCTGAATTGTAAAGAAGGTGGGCCCTGTCCCTGGCCTATGGGTGGATGTAGGACCCAGTTCTTGCCAGTAGGATGCAAGGAGAAGTGCACTGGGGGGAGGGCTCCTGGGGATGAGTTCCTCCTGGAAAGAGAGAGGCAAGGAAGGAGAGGGTTCTGTTCAAGACCATCTTGCTTCCTCTTTGTACTTAGCCTCATAAAGCACGATGTTTGGGGTTGCTGCTGTCATTATTTGACAGGAAGGGACCCAGAGGATGACACTGATGTCGAATCAGAGCCTGACACCCCCGATCCCTGAATCACTGTCAGCAGGTGTCCATCTCCAGGCTTCTTCTTACGCAAGGAAAAGAAAGGCGGCTGTGACATGAGCCCGCTTTAGTCCCACATTGTTCTTGCTGCTGAAAACATCTCTATGAATTCAAGGGATTTGTGTAAATCTGCCACACATTTATTTTCAAATCCAAGCGTTTTTAGCTGTGGTGTTGCTTGCCTAGTTTAAAAATATTCAACTTCATCTGAATTGTCATCAGAAAGAAAGCAACCCCCCTTTTTGTGTACTCACTGACTGCTTGTCTGAGGCAAAGGGTGTTTGCAGCCTTGAGAAAGGGGGAAAGAAGAGGAGATGTTTTCTTTTATGAACACTCTTGTTGTTGCCCGTATAGGACAAAGCCTCCCTCAGCTACTGAAATCAAAGGAGAAAGACCCCAGGCTCTGCCAAGAGAGACGCTGAGCAGGGAGCAAGCAGGAGATCCATCATGACCTTGAGTCCTGGCATAGGGGGCAGGTGGCAGCAAATATTCCCATCCTGGGGCATATGGGCCCCCATCACAAAGGAGAGGAGAAAAACCAGCAGGAACCACCTTGCATCAAATGGCTCTTCACAGAGAAGGAAAGCTGAGAGACACAGAGCCATTAGGCTTGCGCAAGGAAAGGCATTGCCCAGACCCATGTGGCTGGGGTGGGACAACCAACAGTCCCCAGTCGTCTGGGACTAAGGGGTCACCAGGGCTATTTCAGTTAAAACTGGGAAAGTCCTGGGCCTGGAGCCTCTAAAAAGTAGTTCCTTGAACATGAGATGGAGCCTCTACCTCCCCAACCCTCCAGCCTCCAGCATAGGAGGAAATAAGGGGCAGAGCCAGCCTGGCCTACGATTGGGGATTCAGGCTGAATCAGTCACTATAAAGGGTCTGAGTGAACAGAGGCAACGAGTGAATGAATGAGTAGATGAATGAATGACTGCAACAGGGTAGTTACTTATGCAACAGTTCTGTTTCTAATCATTATTTTCCATTTACCAACATTTAAATCCCATCAGTTGGGCAGTTCCTGTCGTGGCTCAGCGGAAACGAATCTGACTAGTATCCATGAGGACGTAGGTTCGATCCCTGGCCTTGTTCAGTGGGTTAAGGATCCAGTGTTGCTGTGGCTGTGGCAGAGGCCGGCAGTTACGGTTCCGATTGGACCCCTAGCCTGGGAACCTCCATATGCTGCAGGTGCGGCCCTAAATAGATAAAATAAAATAAAATGAATTCCATTAATTGATAAACACTGGTGAATCCACTCCCTCCCACAACAAGAACTCTTGGGGCAAAGGAAACCCATCTGAGGCCATGAATCCAAAAAACCACATTCACACACTTTTCAGACTTGTACCTTTCTGCTTTGAAGGAAATTACTTTCCATTTGAAGAGCTGATGTGAGCACAGAAAAGATGAGTTGCAATCCAGAAATCTGCCCAGGGCCAAAGAAGAGGGACCCATGGGAAGTGCTAGGGAGACAGCACATAGTATTGAAATAGTGATAGTGTCTCCCTGGAGCCCAGGTTCTAGGGGAACGGCTTATACAGGTCATGCCCTTTTATGCTCCTGCCAGCCCTGAGAAGTGGGTATCTCACCACCTCTATTCTGCACAATCTGGGTAACATGCTGAATCTGGGTAGGTGGTGGACCCCAGGTCTGTCTGACTCCAGAAGGCATCCTCTTAAACCCACACTCTGCTGGTTTTGTGCTCCAGGAACCAAAGATCTGGGTAGGTCTCAAGGCTGCTATTTAATAGTCATATGATAGAAAGCAAGATATGTCCTTTTCTGAACCTCAGTTTCTCTACCTACAGGATGCGGGTAGAAGTAGTGGTGACTTCATCAGGTGGTGTGGAAAGTTCTAGTCCATAATAAGCTCTCCATGAATGTCAAGGACAACGGAGAAGGGTAGCCCTGAGCACCGTGGAGAGGTGGTGTGAGAAGACCAGACTGACAGTGACCAGAGGTAGCAGGCAGATGCTGAAGGTTGAGGGGTCAGCCCAGCAGTTCTCAGCCCCGGCTGTATGTCAGAATCACCAGGGATGTGCCACCTCAAACCAGGGAAATCTGAACATCTGAAAGTAGGGCTCAGGCACCAGGATTTCTACAACTCCCCAGTTGCCTCCAGTGGGCAGCCAGGGTTGAGACCCATTGGCTTAACCCTTTGCTCTGAGATTTGTGGACCTTGGAGTAACATGGGTGTCACTGGGACCATGTTAGAAATGCAGGATCTCAAGCCTACTTCAGATCTGCTGAATCGGAATCTGCATTTAAACAAGACCCCGGTGATTCGTGTACACGTTAAAGTCTAAGTATTCCTGGGCTAGCCTGTGGGTCACGGACGAGGGAAATCAGCAAAATGCCAGGTTTTGAACACGATTAAAAGCCAAAGTGCAAGTGAGAGGGGGAAATGAGGGGCAGCTATTTACAGCAATCGCTCACGGATAACCTCATCTCCAGGCAAACGCAAAGGGCAAGGGCAGCGTAGGTCTCTGTGTGTTTAAACTTCAATGAATCTACGATCGTGGATGTTCAGGAAGTCGGGGATTCTGCCAGCCACCCAGTGTTTGCTCATCCGCTACTGTATCAGCCAGAAGACTAACATTATCTGGTGTCAACAATGCACCTGGCCTGGGATTAGCAGGAAAATATCAGCCTGCACAAGGCTGGAATCATGACAGAGAAATAATTCCCCAAGAGCCTGTTCTTCACCCAGAATGAGCAGCTCGCCATCCCTGAGCAAACAGGGGCTGCTGAGGCTGGCTCTGAGAAGAGCATGTGACAGCTGGGTCCCCAAGAGGGCTGTGAGCTCACCCTCTGTGACAGAGCTTGGGGCAGCCTCTGTTGTGGCCTCAGAAACAGGGTTTTCTTGGGAAGGAAAAAGGGGTCTATAATTTCTGGAACCTAAAGGAATGATATAAACTAAAGTTTGATCAGTACTTTCTATCTATGATAATCCTCATGGGTTCAAGGTCATTTGATATAAGACAGCTGGAAAAAAGATTCTATATATTATATTGAAAACATTCAAGAAGGCAGTATGAGGTCTCAGTTTTGAAAAAGCAGTTCAGTCAGGTTCAATATTCACTATTATCTGAGAACAGCCAACTCTTTGGGCTGGCCTTTGATAATCTAATTAAAGCTCTGGGAGTTCCTGTCGTGGCTCGGTGGAGATGAATCTGACTGGTATCCATGAGGACGCAGGTTCGATCCCTAGCCTCGTTCAGTGGGTTAAGGATCCGGCATTGCCGTGAGCTGTGGTCACAGACGCAGCTTGGATCTGGCGCTGTTGTGGCTGTGATGTAGGCCAGTGGCTACAGCTCCAATTCGACCCTTAGCCTGGGAACTACATGCCGTGGGTTTGGCCCTAAATAGACCAAAAAAAAAAAAAAAAAAAAAGCTCTGGCCCCTCTCCCTTAAAAATGGACAGAAACACAGACTACCAACACAAAGCACTTACAACTTCAGGGACTCAGAAGACCCTCTGAATCACTTCCTTGAATCCATCTTAGATGGTTCTGGAGGAGACTAAAATGGAATTCTGCTGGTTTGCTTCCCACTATTCACTGGCACTTCTTCTAATAATGCCACATTATTAAATCTACCCACTTCCGGTGCCTGTACATAAGATTGGAGCATGTGACCCGGAGCTGAGCCATATGGAGCATCCTGTCCCCCCGGCTAGAGTGACTGGTTCAGAAATGGACACATGTACTCATTCAGGACAAACAGGCACAGTGAAAATTAAAGGAAAGCCATTTACTCTTTCCCATTGACAGGGAACAGGAAGGCTGTAGCTCTGGTAGCAAGAAGCTGGCAGTTTCCATCTTGGGATCACAAAGGAGGGTCTTTGAGCTAACGGATTCAGCACAAAGGATTCAGAGTCCAAAAAGGAAGGGAGAAAACAGATCTACCGCACAGCATTTGAGTCTTGAAATCCTGTCAAATCTATCTTTGAATGGTTTAGTAAATAAAAGCATATTTGAGTCACATGCAACAAAAAGCACTCAGAGAGATAATCTTCATTAAATCATTAGATAGACTGAGGGACCTCCGTGCAGCTACCAATTAAACATATAATGTCACTCTACAAGTGTTTTTATGACCTATGTTGGCCTTTCAGTTTCAGTAAATCTCTTTATCCCTACAGTTAATCTTTTGCTTATCCCAAACTCCTTTATAAATAAATAAATCCCTTCTGATATAAGATTCCTTCAATTACACATACCAATGATATTTATCACATCAAATTGTGATATCATACCATATTGCAATAGGGGAATTTTATAAATCTGATTAAAGCAGCCTAGCCTGAGGTTCAACTTTTGAGAAACAACTCAACAATATCAGTATTCTGAAATCAAACAGTTCAAAGCTATAACTATCATTAAATGTGACTTTAAGTAAGGTTTAGTCTTAGGCCTCAATGATACATATGTCATTTTTTCAAACTATAGAATGTTGATTTCTTGCAAGCCAAAGTGGGAAGAGGCTTCAGCCAGCCAGATCCCAGATTTAGGTGAACTCTTTACAACAACTGCATGAAAAAGGTTGTGCCATGTAGAAAAACCAGGCAGACCTGAGAGAAAATTTGGCTCTTCCAATTACTAACTCATGCCACCTCTGACATGAGGTCTCTGGTTCCCCATCTGTAAGAATGGACGTATTTACTACCATATATAAAACAGACAACAAGGACCTACTGAATAGCACAGGGAACTATACTCAATATCTTCTAATAAACTATAATGAGAAAGAATATGTGTAATAGTTGAATCACTTTGCCATATGCCAGGAAATAACACAACATTATAAGTCAACTCTACTTCAATTTAAAAAAATAATTCATCAAGATCGTGATTTTAAATTTTCACTATTGTGTAATTTATACCTCAATTTTTAAAAACACAGACTAGTATATATACACACATCATGTGCACACTACATACACATATATAATGTATGTATGCATTATATGTAATATATATGCACACATTATATTTTATAAACATATATATTATACATTACATACGTATTACCCTTTCCAAATCTAAACAAGAATTTATTCTTTTAGCTACTTTTCTCTTACTCTGGTACAGTTTTGATTTTTGTTTTTCTCAAAATCAATCTCCTTTTCTTCTCTTTAAATTTTGATTTTATTAATATGATTCTACTGTTGGCAATCGATCTACTGTTGTTCAAGCTTTTAACATTTTCTAAATAGCTGACTCATCAGGAATCATATAGTGCTACTCCTAAAATGCCAGGGATCGAGCCCACTCTTCCCAGACACACTACACAAACTTCCTCCTTATGAGATCTTGCCGCCTCCCCAGGATCCACCAGAAGTGGAAAAGGTCCTCTGTCTCAGACTTCTATGCCTTCACACATGCTGTTCCCTCTGCCTGGAAAACCCTTTCTTCTTTCTTTGTCTGACTTCCACAGAGTCTTCAAAACCCAACCATCCTTCTTGGTGCCTACCTCTTCTTATCTGTTTTCCAAGACATCTTGTGTCTGATTTCTTCCCACTGAACTCCAATTGTCTGTTTTCACCTCTGAATTTCTCCAGCTCGTGGAGGAATAGTCTCCATGGGTTTTGCATCCCCTTCCAATAGTGCCCAGCGAATTGTTGGGGCCACAGTTTGTCATGATTCCCGCATGAATGCATAAACCTTAGGTTCCACGGCAGCATAGCAGTTTTACAATGTTTTCCTAAATAAAAAATTTCCAATATGGCAAAAATTCATCTAGAGACTGAGGAAATGAAGTGTTGATAAAAACAAAAGTGCTGTGAATGCAGCTGTGTAAATGAGAACCCTCTCTTTTCTATGAAAACTAATTGCCCCCACAGGCTGACAGCAAAAAGGGAGTACTGAAGAATGCCAGAATTGTATATAAAATCTGGCTCCTGTGGCTTTGATCAATTTATCATGAAATGCCCTACAGATCCTCAACCCCAGTGGGAGCCTGTTGCTTCTGTGATCACAACTTGAGATGTGTTTAAGGTTCTGCCTTGGGCTGGGTTTCAGAAACATCAAATGCTTGAATTACGTGTGTGTGTGTGTGTGTGTGTGTGTGTGTGCACGCGCGTAGGAAAAGTCATAAAAGCTTTGAAAAACTAAAGAACTGATTATCTGGAAATATATCTCATCAGAGACTGCAAGTCTCTGAAATATCTATTCCAAATCCCCACACATTTCCCCCTGTACAACTCCTGGGTAGAAAGATACAGAAGACCTACCTTTGTGATTAAATCCAGGCTTCCAACATAAAAATCAGGCGGACATTAGTGATTCTTGGGGATACACAGAAAAATCTCTGAGTAAAAACCTCAGTTCCACACAAGATTTGTGATCCAGAGATCTCGCCAGTCCATCTCCCCATAGCTATCTTGCCACCGCCTCCAGCCCTCTGGGGCTTTCCTTCCATGTATGAAGCATTTTTAGTAAATAAGTTGCAGGAAGAGGAAGAAGGAAGTCAGGTGGAGGTAATCATCATCTGAGCCTCTCTGGACCCTCTCCAGGTAGCTCTGGGAAGACATAAATGTTAACAGGACCTGAAAGTAACATCTCTCTATAAATTCATGGAAAACGGCATCTTGCTCCTTGTGATTCTATTCTACTCTTTGACTGTGTGGAAATCTCTCAAAGTTTCCATTTTCTTATCTGTAAAGTGGGGACAGAGATACCTACTATACAGGCTTATTGCAAGGACTAAGACAATAAATCAGGTGTATGAACTGCTTAATACGCTGTTAGAACATAGGATCCAGCACATCACAAGTGGATGCTAATACTAATATCAATGATAGTATCAAAGGATGTGATATGCCTGGCCTCAGAGGTCTTTTCATTCATTCATTCACTGACTCATTCATTCATTCATTGAGCGAACACATACCCAGGGCTACTTTGTGTATGACAGTGTTCATCATACAGGAGATACAGCAGAGAACAAGTCAGGGGAAACATCCTACAACAAACTTCTACCCAGCCATAAAAACAAATGAAATTTTACAATTTGCTGCAACATGGATGGAATTTTTTAAGGCATTATGCAAGTGAAATGACAGAGAAGATAAATACTGTACGATAGCTCTTATATATGGAATCTAAAAAATACAACGAACTAGTGCATATAAAAAAGAGGCAGACTCACTGATAGAGAATAAACTGTTGGTTATCAGTGGGGAGAGAGAGGGGAAGGATGATATGTAGGGAGTGGGAGTTACAAACAATTGGGTGTAAGATAGGCTATAAGGATGTATTATTCAACATGAGGAATACAGCCAATATTCTGTAATAACTATAAATGGAGTATAGGGGGAGAAATATCCTAGCAGGGGGAGAAATACCACACAGACATACAGATGCGGTAAACATCAGACAGAGACAGATGGAGGCCTCCAGGCCTTCCCCTCAGAGCAGCTCCCGCTCGGGTTTCTCATTTTGGCCTTTATATGAGATTTTCCTTGAGCCCATAACCCTCAAGTATGGAAAACTTCTTCCCAGTGTATATACCCAAGACATTCCAAGATGCATCTTAGGGCAAACACGGCATCTTGGGCATAAATGTTCTTTCCACATTTGATCCTAAAGACATGACCTAAAAGAAGCCTTCTTCCCATCTTACAAAACTGAATTTCCCATCATTTTCAGAGAAAGCTATCCCTCCCAGCAAATGCAATTCCAAGTAGTCATTGAGATTCATGCTGATAATAGGGCCTCATGTCTCTCTGATTCAGTTTGGATCTTTCAAAAACGCCTTGATTAAATTTGGCTCCTCTGAAATGTCAGTGGCTTTGACTCAGGAAGTGTGAATTCTCAACAAGTTTGCCAAGTGTAGGACGCTTCCCTTCGTCACACAGTCACTTTCTTCGGTGACTAAGGCCTGTGTCTTATACAAATGGGGGCATTTTTAGCCCGATGGCTGAGGAAAAACTCTTTCCAGAATTAAATTCCCATTTCCCTTTGTCTTGCAGGCTCACTGTGCCACGTGGGGACATCACGCCCAGGTCCCCTCAGTCTCCTGAGCCAGGCTGTGCAGATTCCCAGCTCATTCAGTAGCGACACTCAAATGACAAGGGGGCACTGAGGCAACATCTGCTGGAAGGTGTGTTTGGCTGTGACAAACCACTTTGAAGTTTTCAGAACTCTCTGCAACCTCCTCTATCTTCTCTCCCTCCTGAGCTCATAGCAGAGAGATGGGCTGAGATTCTCTGATGCGATGCTTTTGGCTGACAGAACAGACACAATGACAGTCCCCTCTGGGAAGCAGCTCTAAGAGCTGACTGCCGTATTTCCTGACAGATGACAAGGGAGGAGGATGTGAACGGACCGGGTACACCTGTCCTTTAATAGCCTGACACCTGTAATAACCACCACCCAGTAATCATGGAAGCAAAGAACAGAGCTGGGACAGAAATAATGATGAGACTATGGGAAGATTTCAGTGAGACCTTCCGTGCCTTGCTGGGGAATATGTGGAAATATTATTTGCATTTTCTCACGTGTCCTGATTCTTCCTCAGCCCAATAGCTAAGACCTCCCATAAGGACAGGATGAGAGAACAAGAGAAGTGAAAACTGGCTTGGATTTTAAAGTCAAAAGTCAACTGAGTTGTAAGAAACTGAAGGACTTGGCATGAAATTTCAGATAATCTAGGAACTTGGAAGACCTGTGATAGGTCAGAGCCAGTTCTCCACGCTCAAGAGGAGAGCAGGGCCCCAGGACCAAGGAAGCGAGCGCCTCTGGGAAGTCACAAGGGCAGCAAGGGAGGTGGACACTGGGGATATCCCTGCTCCTCCACCACCAGCCAGATGGAACCCGCAGGGGCATAAAAACAAGACAGAGACCTCAGACAGATGTGGGGATCCCACTGGAGAGGGTCCGTGCCTAAGTTGCAGATAAAACATCAGGCGCATACTAAAAAAAGCACTCATTGTTTATCTGAAATTCAAATTTAACTGAAAGACCTATATTTTTAGTTGCCAAATCTGGCATCCCTATTACTCTACTTCACTTCCTTGGAGAATCTAAACGGGCCCCTCACCTTGAACTTGAAGAGGAAGACACAGGCAAGGAAGGACACAGCCACCTGGGGCAGCCTGGGGAGCATCGCCACCCCACGGCCAGCAGCAGAGGAAGGAAAATGTTTGCTCTGCATCTGGGGAGCCCCAGAGTCAGCCTCTGGGTAAGGATTCAGAAGTCAGATAGGAGGACACAGCTGCCACCTGCAGGGAGCACTCTCTTTAGACAGCAGCAGTGTGGACTGATGGTGTCACTTGGACGAGATTTCTCTCTCTCTCTCTCTCACACACACACACACACACACACACACACACACACAGGCCTTTGTGCAAAAACAGTAAAAGCCCATATATATCAAGTACTTGCTATATGCCAGTGGCTGCTTGCATAATTTTATGCCGAATATTTTCTAAATACATTACTCTTTCCTGTCCGCTCCTCCACCCTTGCAATAACCCCATGAGGTACGTATTTCTTATTTCCATTTTCCAGGTAAGGGAGCAGAGGTAAAGAAATTAGGTGAGTATCCCAGAGTCACCCAACTGGCAGGTGGCAGAACTGAGGAGTGAGGCTGGCTCTTTGGATCCAGAACCCTCCCTCTTAACCTCCACAGGTTTGGCCTGAGGAATTCCAGAGCAGAAAGCCACCCCAGCAGGCCCTGTACCTGAGCATGGCACTGGCAACAGTATTCCCAGGACTGTGAAGAGGGTGAGCCTGGCCCAGAAGATGCTCGGAATCTCCAGCCAGCCCTCCCATTAGCACCGGCCTGCTGGGAAAGCAGGATACACTGGTAGACAGGAAGGGGTGTGTTGGGATGAGCTTTAGACACTGAGGATGGGCAGAAAAAGGAGTGATGGTACCGAACAGAACCGGCAAGGCCTCCCTTGCAAATCCCCACATACTCTAAGCCGGGACAGAGACCCCTCTGATCTGAAGCAGAAGGAGTTTTCACAGGTGGTAGAAGCTGTTTCTTCCAGATATAAAAGATGTTAGTGTCTTACAGAAGACACTCCGAATAGCATGTTAGGTGCCCAGGTCATGAACTCTGGAAAACTGGCAAGGATTTGAGGTGACCTGTTCCAGAAGCATCTTTCTTGGTATTTCTTCTGATTTTATTCTCTTCCCAGCATTTAGTCTCTGCCACGGGCTATGGCCAGTGCAATAAAGCAGGAGTAGAATGTAGCACACGTTGGTGTTAGACATAGAATGACATAATGGTTAGTTAGGCAGGAGGGGCTCTGAAGCCAGCCTGCTTGGGTTCAAACGCCAGCTCTGCCGTGTGACACTGGACAAGTTACTGAACCTCTCTGTGCCCCAGTTTGCTCCTCTGGAAAATGAGGATGATAATAGAATGTGCTTCACAGGATTTTCTGAGGAGGAAATATATGTAAAGAGCTTAGAGCAGGCCCGAAACATAATGAGCCCTCAGTAAAATTTGATTCTGGGTGAGTGGGGCTTAGTGTAAAAGCTGTTGCAGTGTACGCTATTAGTTCTGACTCTGAGGCAGGAAACTGAGGCACAAATCCAGCCACTTGCCCAAGGCCTGGAGCCACTAAGTGGCAGAGCAATAATTCTCATTTTGCCTAGATGGCTCTAGAGCCCAGGCTGTATTCTTTACACCCTCCTCTATTTATTTACAGCATGTCAAGTCTGCTGAGCCATGTTCTGCGGCCTTAGGAACTTGGTGACACTGCCACCTGGTGGTGCAGGAGCCACATGACCCATGGCTGAGGCTGCCACTGAAAACAACCAGTGGCACTGAAGCGAAGTCCTCAGAATGGAGGACCCCTGTAGAGCAGACTGACCGGTGAAATATGACAGTTTCTCTGGAAACCTTGTCCACAGAGGGCTCAAGATTCTAGAGATTAGAGTCTCTCCTTCTAGAAAAGATTCTTTGATGCAAATGTTTGCCAAGGTTTGCATGTGTGATTAATACATTAATGTGTTAGTTATTTACCAGATTAGGCAGCTCTTGTGTTGGAGAAATGTCAGGAGGATGGAACATGGGATAGGTAAATTTTGATGGACAAGATGCAATTCAGAAGGACTTAAAGCATAGGCTTCACCTAAGGAGGTCAAATTTAGGCTTCTGAATATTCACGGTGGAGGCGCTTAACATGACCTGAGGGTGGAGTTCTCTAGCTCCCTGTCTGTCATGGGATATCTGCACAGGAAAAGTTTTAGGGTCTGTGGTCCCAACTAGCCTCCAAGGGGCTTGCGCTGGATGGGAACTGATTCCAAGTTCCTATAAAACAATTTCACAAAGTTCCACGAAGCTGGGAAGGTATGCAATTAAAAACAAAAGGAAGCAAGCAAGCAAGCAAGACCAAGCTTAATGAAGGCAGTTTACAAGCAAAGAGGTTTTAATAAACTGTTCCCTTATCTGTTGTTCTGGAAGACAAGTTCAAGAATTTTTTAAAAAAGAAAAAAAAAAGGGGGGAGTTCCCATCGTAGCTCAGAGGTTAACAAACCCGACTAGCATCCGTGAGGATGCAGTTTCCATCCCTGGCCTCAGTCAGTGGGTTAAGGGTCTGACGTTGCTGTGGCTGTGGCGTAGGCCGGCAGCTGCAGCTCAGATTGGACCCCTAGCCTGGGAACCTCCATATGCCACACATACAGCCCTAAAAAGACAAAAAAAAAAAAAAATTCTAAATCAACTATAATTCAATAAAAATTAATTAAAAATAAGAATTTCTATTAGTTATCAGCTTCTGTTAACTCTATAGGATCTTGTTCTACTGGCTTAAGCAAACTCAGGTAGGTTGCCATTCCTTGTAACTAATGTAACTAATTCAGCCTTTAATAGGTTCCCTCCTCCTGATGTGCCCCCTCCTCTCTGATTTTTGGCTGTTTTTTTCACCTATCCATCTTTCATCACAGCTCCAGTATCAACTCCTCCTTGAAGCCCACCCTGATAACCCACTCTGCAGCCCCTAGTGGGTGCCTCCATCATACCCAGAGCCCCTTGAACACAGCTGAACACTTTTCAGTTTTAAAGAAATCCTTTGAGATTATGTGGTGCTTCAATGGGAAACTATGCCTTGTGAGAACATACTGGTTCTGGTTATCGGACTCTGTTTTTGATAGGAGCTGAAGTGCAGCTCTGTAAATTGTAGATACGTGATAGCAAGGCAAAATCATTCTTTTTTTTTTTTTTTGTCTTTTTGCCTTTATAGGGCCGCACCCGCAGCATATGGAGGTTCCCAGGCTAGGGGTCTAACAGGAGCTGCAGCCGCCGGCCCTCGTCACAGCCACAGCAATGCGGGATCCAAGCCGCGACTGCAACCTACACCACAGCTCACGGCAACGCCGGATCCTCAACCCACTGAGCAAGGCCAGGGATCGAACCCGCAACCTCATGGTTCCTAGTCAGATTCGTTAACCACTGAGCCACGACGGGAACTCCCAAAATCATTCTTGCCTAGAAACGTAAATAAGTTCTGTGCACAGGAGGAATGACCTCTCCTCTATGGAAAAGCCAGTTTTGCATTCATTTGTACACTTATTTCAATATTCCTAATCTAGGAAACAGATTAGGGCCCTATCGTCCTTCCCCACCCATGTCCTCCACTTGTCTTTTGTCTGTAGAAAAGCTTTAGACAAGTAAGTTTAATCAAAAAGGTGAGAAAATCCAGAAGCAAAGGAAAATAATCAAACAGGACAAAATAGTAACAGTATGGTCATTAAGGGAAGTCCAGGACCTCAAGGACTATTCTAAACCGTATCCTTCGCGTTGTTTGGTAGATACTGAAATCCCCGTGAGGCAGAAAAATTTAACTACGTGAGGACCAGACTGTAACCGTGACATAAGCCGCCACGGTTCCGACAACTGACTTCGAGGAAATGGAACTGGAACTGAAGACTAACTGCACTGAAAACAATCAAGATGACGCTGATCAGACCGCTGAATGGCCAATTTCAAGATGATCGTCAGAGCCGACTGCTGTTTCTGCCTGTAACCCCCTCGCCTGTAAAATCTCTGGCCCACTGGTTGTCAGTCGCGGGGAGTCGCCCTTCAGACAGGAGTCCACCTACTCTCCCAGCTGCTGGCCTCCAAAATAAAGTAAACTTTCCTTTCCCAGCAGCCTTGTCTCTTTACTGGCTTTTGAGCAGTGAGCAGCTGGACCCAAATTTGCTAAGGTTTTTGTGCCCCACGTGGGGCTACAGTCTAGGGATATCTGTCTTCTCGTTTTCCCAAGTAGAGCCGCTACATGATAGCACTGGGGGGCCACAACGAGCCTGCTGCTTGTGGCTACTGGCCCCAGAAGGGGATTTGAGGGATGTTCCTCTCAGCTGCTGAAACCGTTTGTTTCAAGGACCCTCCCTGTTTCTCCCCTGCTCAACACCGGTTGCCAACTTAGGCTTTCCCTTGGCGGGAGAGAAAAATTGATCTGGATGAACCCCAAGATTAAGTCCACTGGTGTGCACCCAGCGAATTTCTCTTTTGAGCATGAAGTGCTATTTGGGCATTTTGCCAATTGACTCTGACATGTGTCAGCCAGTGAGGACCATGTGTGTTGGGAGTGTTTATTTGGGACTTCGTATTGGTCATCCTCTCAGAGGATTTGTGACAGTTCTGTCTTCTGGTGTGTGAATATGTACTCCGTTTGTGTGATTGATATTCTTGTTGCCTTTTTGTACAGTGAGAAATTCAGGTGAAATTCATTAGAAAGATTTTAGCTATAAAATGATGACTAAAGAAAAAGGAAGATGATTTTTTTAAAATAGTCTGTGGCCACCAAAAGTATTCTTCAAACTCTAGGAAAAAATGGTTAAGATTAAACCCTTTGGAAATTCCAAAACTGGTTATTTCTGCATATGCAGTTAGAGAAAGCTAGCTTGATAAAAACACTTTTTTTCAGAAATCTGACCTAGGAGAAAGTGTGAAGTTAACTCTTACCATGTCCTTGAAATATGAGAGTAGCCCACTTTGCCTGAGACTTCAGCCTCGGGTTAATTACTAGAACTTCAAGCCAGAAGAAAAAAAAAAAAAAAAAAAGAGGGTTTAGGTTTATTAAACACACATCTCACACCACATTAAAGAGAAGTTGTACTATGAGAAAACTATATGTTTTTGGAGGTTATGGACAGGGCTGTTTTTCCTTGGATTCAGGCTCTCTGAGAATAAGCCCTATCTCAACTGAGAACGTGGATCACTGAAATAAGGATGTTTTCCCCTCAGAGTTGTACTCCCTGAGACAGGGCTGTGTTTCACATTCTGACTTCCTGAGGGCAGGTCTAGTCTCCCTTCAAATTATGGGTCCCTGAGGAAGCTCTGTATCTCCTGTTCGCTGTGACTCCTCAAGGAGAGGGTTGTCTCCCCTCAGACTGGAGCTGCCCCCTCAAATGTGGATCTTCAAATGCAATTCTGTGTTTGTTCATAGTAAGGCTCCCTGAGGTAGGGCAATGTCTCCTCTCAGATTGTGGTCCCTCTGGGAAGGGCTATGTTCCCTCAGATTCTGATGTTTCCCCTTAGAGCGTGGCTTTTTGAGGAAAGGGGCTGGGTTTTCCTCAGATTTGTGCTCTGTGGGGAAGGGCTGAATCTCCTCTAAGAATGGGGCTCCCTGAAGGAAATACCTTTTTCCCTTCAGATTCACAGTTCTAAGAAAAGGCTGTGTTTCAGACTCAGGGCTCTCTGTCAGAATGGAGCTCTATGAGGTAGGTCTGTGTCTCCTCTCAGACTCAAGTGAGGACTATTTTTCTACTCAGAGTAGCCCACCCTGAGGCAGGGTTATGTCTTCTGTCAGTCTAAAGTTCTCTGAGGCTGGTCACTAGCCTCTCTCAAACATGGGCTCTCTGAAGCAGACCTGTGTCTCCCCTTATATCGAGGCTCCTAAGGTATGTCTAACCCTCCTACTAGGGCTCCGTGAAGCCAGGGCTATGTTTCCCTTCAGAGTGGAGCTCTCTGTGGATAAGGCTTTATTTTGCTCAGATTCGGTGTCTCTGAGGAAGGGCTGTATCTCCCCTCAGAATGGGGCTCCAACAGGCAGGTCTGTGTCTCCGCTCTGACCCAGCTCCATAATGTCAGGAAGTTGTATCCCCTCAGAGTGGTGCAGCCTGAAGCAGGGCTATGTCTTTTATCAGACTGAGGCTCCCTGAGGTAGATCTCTAACTGCCCCAAACTTGGGCTCCCTGAATTCAGGGTTGTTTCTCCTCTGAGTGGCACTTCCAGAGGTACGACTGTATCTTTCCTCAGACTTGGCCCTCTGAGGTAGGGCTGTCTCTCCCCTCAGATCGAGGCTCCTAAGGTAGGTCTGGTTTTCTCTTCAGTCTTGGCCTCTGTAAAGTCAGGACTGTTTCCCCGCAAAGTGGGGTTTTCTGCGGACAGCATTTTATTTCCCTCCTATTCAGTCTCTCTGAGGAAGGGCTATATCTCCCCTCAGAAAGTGGGTCTGTGAAAACAAGGCTCTTATTCGCCTCAGGTTCTGGATCCCTGGATCCTTGGGCTGCCCCACCTCCTAGATTATATGTATCGCCCACTCACTGTGCCTCCTCAAGGAAGGGTGTCTCCTCTCAGACTGGAGATCTCTGAGGCAGGGCTCTCTATCTCTACCTCGGGCTGTGGCTGTTCCAAAGCAGAGCTCTATTTCCTCATAGTAAGGCTCCCTCAGCTAGGGCAGTATCTCCCCTTAGATTAAGGCTCCCTCTAGGCAGGACTGTGTTTCCTTCAGAGTCCAGCTCTCTGGAGGAGAGTATCTTTTATCCGAATGGAGCTCTATTGAAGTGGGAGATTTAACTGAGACATGACCTCCCTTGTCTGAAAAAGCAGCTGGGGTGCCTTTTCAGTTCTTCTGGCTTTATACCATCCTTCTTGTAATTATGTATCAACTACATGCCCTTTGTCCAAGCCAGCAGCCCTGCTAAATCCTGGTCCAAGCATTTGCTTATCAGTTTCACTATATAACCTTGCTTGCTGGGTTTCTTAGGCAGGAACACTGTCTGCCCTGGGAAGAGGGCAGTCTGGGTTGCTTATATGGGAAAAACAAGACCCTGTATGGTGTAAAAGTTGCTGAGAATGAAGAACTGGTGCTCAGACTCTGGAGGTGACCTCTGAGCCCTCTGAGCCCCCGCTGCCCCTGTTCCTGCAGTTTCTGCAACACTATGAGGTAGGTCTGTGTCTTTACACAAACTCACGAAGTCAGGACTAGGTTTCTCCTCACTGTGACGCACGCTGAATCAGGATTGTATTTTTTATTAGACTGAGGGTCCCTGAGGTAATCTCTAACCTCTGTCAAACTTGGGCTCCTTGAAGTCAGGTCTGTTTTCTCCTCAGAGTGGCACTCCCTGAGGCACAGCTGTATCTTTCCTCAGACTTGGGCTTTCTGAAGCAGGGCTATTTCTCCTCATAGATTATGGTCCCTGAGGAACCTCTGTATCTTCTCCTTACTGTGGTTCCTCAAGGACAGGGCTGTCTCCCCTAAGACTGGAGATCCTCGAGGCAGGGCTCCATCTCCCCCTCAGACTGTGGCTGTTTGAAGCCGGGCTGTATTTCCTCATAGAAAGGCTCCCAGACATTTGGGTTGATTCCATTATTTTGCTATTATGAATAAAGTTGTGCAAGTAAAAAAAAAAAAAAAATGGAAAGGCTCCCAGAGATAGGGCAGTGTCTCCCCTGAGATTGAGGTTCCCTCCTGGCAGGGCTGTGTTTCCCTGAGATTCGGTCTTCCTGGGGAGGGCTGTGTCTCCCTTCAGGAATAAGCTCCCTGAAGTAAAGGACCGTGTTTTCCCCAGATTTGGGCTCTCTGTGGAAGGGCTGAATCTACTCTAAGACAGGATATTCCTGAAAGAAAGTGATTTTTTTCCCCCTTCAGATTCATACTCCTTAGGAAGGGCTGTGTGTCTCTCAGATTCTGGCTCCCTGAGAAAGGACTCTATCTCCTGTTAGAATGGGGCTCTCTGAGGCAGGTCTGTGTCTCCCCTCAGATTCGTGAGGTCAGGTCTATGTTTTCCCTCAGAGTGGTGCACCCTGAGGCAGGGTTATGTCTTTTATCAGACTGAGGCTCCCTGAGATAGATCTCTATCCTCCTCAAACTTGGGCTCCCTGAATTCAGGGTTGTATTTCTCCACAGAGTGGCACTAACTGGGGCACAGCTGTATCTGCCCTCAGACTTTGGCTTTCTGAAGCAGAACTCTGTCTCCCCTCAGACTGAGGCTCCTAAGGTAACCCTCAGACTTGAGCTCTGTGAAGTAAGGGCTGTGTTTCCCCCCAAATTTGCTCTGTCTGAGGAAGGGCTGTATCTTGACTCAGAATGGGCATCCTTGAGAACGAGGCTGTTATTCCCCTCAGGTTTCTGGCTCCCTGAGGGCAGAACTGTTTCTCCCCTCAGATTGTGGGTCCCTGGGGAAGCTCTGTATCTCACCCTTACTGTAGTTCCTCAAGGACAGGGCTGTCTCCCTCAAGACTGGAGATCCCTGAGGCAGGGCTCTCTCCCCCTCAGACGGTGGCTGTTCAAAGCAGAGCTGTGTTCCTTCATTGTAAGGCTCCCCGTGGTAGGGCAGTATCTCCCCTCAGCTCCAGGCTCCCACTGGGCGGGACTAAGTTTCCCTCAGATTCAGGCTTCCTGAGGAGGGCTTTTATATCTGCTGAAATAGGCTCCAAGAGGTCATTTTCTTACCTCAGACTTAGGTTTCCTGAAGTAGGGCTCAGTTTTTGAGCTCAGAGTGGAACTCCCTAAGGCAGAGTTATAACTCCTCTCAGATAGAGTCTCCCCTGGTCACGGTGATGGATTTCGCTCCCTGAAGCAGGGTGGTATCTCGCCTTCGAATGTGGCTCCCTGAAGTAAGAGGCTGTGTTTTCCTCATATTCTGACTCTCTGAGGAAGGGCTAACACTCCCCTAAAAATGAGAATACTTGAAGGAAAGGTGTTTTTTTTTTTTCCCCCACTCAGATTCATGCTCCTGTGGAATGGCTGTTTCTCTCAAATTTAGGATCTCTGAGAAAGGGCTCCATCTCCCCTCAAACTGGGGCTCCACGAAGACAGAGCTTTATTTCCCCTCAGAGTGGGCCTCTCTGCAAACAGTGTTTATTTCCCTCCAATTCAGTCTGTCTGAGAAAGGGCTGTGTTTAAGACATGGGCTGTCTGAGGCTTGGCTGTGTCTCCCCTCAGAATGTGGTTTCCTGAAGTAAGGGACTGTGTTTTCCTCAGATTTGGGGTCTCTGAGCAAGGCTGGATCTTTCCTAAGAGTGGGGAATCCCTAAAGGAACAGTGTTTTTCAGATTCATGCTCCTGAGTTAGGGCTGTGTTTCTGTCAGATTCGTGGCTCTTAAGGAAACACTGTATCGCCCCCTCAGACTTGGGCTCCATAAAGACAGATTTACACGTTTCCCCTCAGAATGGGGCTCTCCGCCAACAGGGCTTTATTTCCCTCTGATTCAGTCTCTCTGAGGAAGGACTGTACTTCCCTTCAAAGAGGGGCTCCCTGAGGCAGGTCTGTGTCTCTGCTTGGACCCAGGCTCCATAATGTCAGAAATTTGTTTCCCTGCAGAGTGACACACCCTGAGGCAGGGCTATGTCTTTTATCAGACTGAGGGTCCCTGAGGCAGATCTCTAACTGTCCTTAAACTTGGGATCCCTAAAGTCAGGGCTGTTTCTCCTCAGAGTGTCACTCCTTGAGGCAGGTCTGTATCTTCCCTCACACTGAGTTTCCAAGGCAGAGCTGTTTGTCCTCTCAGGCTGAAGGTCCCTGAAAGTAGAGCTTTATTTACCTCTGATTCAGGCTCTATGTAGAAAGGCTCACTCTCCCCTGAGAATGAGGATGCCTGGATACAAAGCTGTAATTCCTCTCAGATTCAAACTTTCTAAGGCTGGGCTGTCTCCTGCCATATTTTTGCTCCCCGAGGGCAGGGCTGTGTCACCCCTCAGTCTGGATCTCCCTGAGATAATTCTGTGTCTCCCCTCAGACTGTGGCTTCTCAAGGTTAGGGCCGTGTCTTCCCTCAGATTTAGGCTCCTTGAGGTAATCTCTATTCTCCTCAGACTTGGGCTCCCTCAATTTGTGGCTGTGTTTACCCTCAGAGAGCCACTCTTTAAAGCAGGACTGTATCTTTCTTCAGACTGGGGCTTACCGAGGCAGAGCGGGGACACTTCTTATAAGTGGGGATTTCATAACAGGGATGTCTCCTTTCAAATTGGGACTCCCTAAGAGAGGGCTTCATCTCCCACTCAGACTGTGGCTCTTTGAGAGCAGGGCTGAGATTCCTTACAGTGGGTGTCTCCCTGAGGCAGAGCTGTTTCTCTCCTCAGACTGAGGCTCCCTCAGGCAAATCTGTGTCTCCCTTTTGACTAGAGCTCCTTGAGGACAGGGCTTTGTCTCACCTCAGATTTTAGTTCCCTGAAGGAGCACTGGGTCTCCTCCTCCTTGTGGATGCTTCAGACAGGGTTCTCTTTCCTCAAACTGAGCTGCCCCTGAAGTATGTCTGTATGTCCCCATCAGACTAGGACTCCCTGAAAACAGGATTGTATTCCCTCAGGCTAGGGCTTTGGGAGGGCAGGACTGTTTCATCCCTTCAGATTTCATGTCCCTGATGAAGCACTATATCTCCTCTTCACCGTGGCTCCTCCAAAATGGGGCTGTATTTCCTGAGAGTGGGCTGAGGTAGGTCTGTGTGTACCTTCAGGCTTAGGTTCCCTGAAGTCAGGGCTGTGTCTCCCCTTGGACTGAGATTTTCTGAAGCAGGGCTATATCGCTCCCTCAGACTGTGGCTTTTTTAGAGCAGAGCTGTCTCCCCTCAGATTGGTGTTTGCCGAAGGCAAAGCTATGTTTCCTCTCAGATTTAACTTCTGAGAAAAGGCTATATCTCCTCTCAAATGAGGGTCCCTGAAAGCAAGGCTATTTTTCCCCTCAGATTTGGCCTCTCTGAAGTCAAAGTGTTGTTTCCTCTCAGAATAGGGCTCCCTGAGGTAGGTCTTTTCCTCCTCTCAATATTGGAATCCTTGAGGCAGGGTTTTGTCTACCCTCAGGTTAGGGCTCTTTAGGGGCAGGGCTATGTTTTTTGTTTTTTAATTTTTTGTCTTTTTAGGGCCACATTTGTGGCATATGGAGGTTCCCAGGCTAGGGGTCAAATCAGAGCTGTAGCGGCCGCCCTACGTCACAGCCACAGCAATGCGAGAACTGAACCCCATCTGCAACCTACACCGCACAGGAACGTCTGATCCTTAACCCACTGATTGAGGCCAGGGATCAAACCTGCATCCTCATGGATACTAGTCGTTACCGCTGAGCCACAACGGGAACTCCAGGGCTGTTTTTCAGAGTGGAGCTCCCTGAGGCAGGGCTCTGTCTCTCCTCAGAGTGAGGCTACCTGAAGCCAGGGTTGTCTCCGCTCAGATTTCCTCTCCTTGAAATCAAGGCTCTGTCCTCAGAGTGGGGCTGCCTGATGCAAGGCTGTGTCTCATTTTAAATTTGGGATCCTTAAGGCAGGGCTGTCTCCCCTCACATTGGAACTTCCTGAGGGAAGGGCCATTTCTCCCCTCAGATTTCAGGTCCCTGAGGGAGCCCTGTATATCCTCCTTACTGGGCTTTTTCAAGACTGAGGCTGTATTTTCTCAGACGGGGTTCTCTGAGGTAGGTCAAGGAGCTTGGGCTCCTTGAAGTCAGAGCTGTGTTTCCCCTTAGACTGGGAATTTCTCAGGCAGGGTTGTCTTTCTCCTTATATCGTGGCTCCTCAAGAGCAGGGCTGTGTTTTTTAAGAGTGAGCTCTCTAGGCAGATCTGTTTCTCTCCTGAGACTGGGGCTCCCTGAAGTCAGGGTTGTGTTTCCCCTCAGACTGGGGCTTTCTGAGGCAGAGCTGTGAATCTCCTCAGGTGAGGGCTTTCCGAAGCAGGGCTGTGTCTCTCCTCAGATTCGGACAGAACCCACTGGATTGGGAACCAGAGGAAGGGATTTATAGATGAAAGGTAGATGTGATAACGGCTCCAAATGCCCTGGAGACTCACAGCCTTGAGGCCCTGGCCCCTCTCTGGGGGCCACAGACTCTAAGAGTCAGGGACTGCCACACATTCTTATTCTCTGTGGCAGATGATGAGGATTGGGGTCAGAAGTCTGGCTGGGCTGAGGCGAGTGATTAGAAGTTAGGTATCAGCCTGGGGTCACGGGTTACTCTGGGGCTAGGGCCCATGATCAGGATCAAAGGTTAGTCTGGATCAGGACCCATGATAAAGGTTAGGGGTCAGGCTGGAGTCAAAAATCAGTCTAGCGTCAGGGATAACTCTGGGTAGAGGCCTGGGATCATAGGGATCAGCCTGTGATCAAGGGTCAGATTTGACCTAGAGTCAAAGATAGGTGTAAGCAGGAAAGTTTCGCTGGAGGAGCTCCATCTCCCTTCCTTATCCGGTCATCACCACTCTGGGCCTATCATCCCAGGAGAGGTCCCAGAAGTCTTCCCAGAGCAGGTGGCTGACATGAACTCAAGCCCTGAGACATGACCAAGACTTCCCTGAGAGACACGTGGAGGAAAGCATTTATGGCAGAAGGAACAGCCCAGCAGTGGCAGGGAGGCAAGAAAGAGCTCAGTGTTCTACAAGGCAGAGCCCAGGCTTGGATGGGGGCAGGGAAGAGTCTCCAAGGCCAGGCTGAGGAGGGGCTGGAATGTGTTTCCCTTGGAGCCTGTGAGAGGGCAGCATTAGAGCCCTGGGACAGAGGGCAGGCAGCAGCAGCTAGGGATTTTAGGAAGAATGATTCACTTATTTGTTCAGTCAATAAAGATGACTGTGTGCCAGGCACAATTCTAAGGACTTGAGATATATCTGGGAACAAAACACCTGAAAATCCCTGCCCTCGTGGAACTTCCATTCTAGCAGGGAGAAAGAGACAATAAGGGTAATAAAAATGAATCTGCAAATAACTAAAGGACATGGTAACTTAGGAGGTGATAAGCACAACAGGGAAAAATGTAGACAGGGTTAGGGGCCCAGGAGTCAGAGGGAAGGAAGTGGTTTACAGTATGAGGTAAGGAAGTCAGCCTTGAAGAGAAAAGTTGGGAGCCATGGTGATACCTGGGGGCAGAGCATTCTAAGCAGAGGGACCTAAGAGCAAGCGTGGGCTAAGAATCGGAAAATAAAGTCATGGTTCTCAAAGGGGAAGGGAGTGGGAGGATGAATTAAGAGTTTGGGATTAATATATATACACCACTATATATAAAACAGATAAACAACAAGGTCCTAGCAACAGGAACTATATTCAATATCTTATAATAACCTATAATGGAAAAGAATATATGAAAAAGAATACACATATGTATAACCGAATCACTTTGCTATATACCAGAAACAAACACAACACTGTAAATCAACTACACTTCAGTTAAAAAAAGGTGGGGGGGATTCTCATCATGGCTCATTGGTAATGAATCCGACTAGTATCCATGAGGATGCAGGTTCGATCCCTGGCCTCGCTCAGTGGGTTAAGGATCCGGTGTTGCTATGAGTCGTGATGTAAATTGCAGACGCAGCTCAGATCCCACGTTGCTGTGGCTGAGGCGTAGGCAGGCAGCTGCGGCTCCGATTTGCAGTGGGTTAAGGATCCAGCTGCAGCAGCTCAGGTCCCTGCAGAGGTGAGGGTTCTATCCCAGGCCAGACATGGTGGGTTATCCGAACCAACAGTTATATGCCACAGGCACAGCCATAAAAATAAAAAAAATAAATAAAAAGAGTAGGCCAGGGATGAGTCCTTAGAATAGCAGAGAAGCCGGTGTGGCTGGAAACAAGAGTGGGAGAAGCAGAGAAGAGGTAAAGGAAAGGTGATTAGGGGACTCACTCAGGATCTGTGGGCCCTTTAAACTAAGGAGCAAGAGCACTTCACTTACGCTTTAAGATGTGTTTTCAAATAACCAGTCTTAGAGGAATAAAATAGTTAAATAAACCTCAGAATGCAACCACCAAAACTCCGACTGTTGGAAGGCAGTGAACAGGACCAACCCAATTTCTTCCAAGGAGAACTATCAAGGAAAAGAGAGGCAGAGAGATGGAGCAAGCCTTTGTATTGAATTAAATGAATTAATGTGTGAGCCTTATTTAAGCAAACAACTAGTAGGGGAAAAAGCATTTATAAGGCAAAGAATGAAAAATAGTGACTAATGCTGTGTTAAGAAATTTGAGGGATGGCTAATATAAAAATGGTATTGTGGTGTTGGTTTGGGTTTTTTTTAGTCTTTATCCTTTTATGTTACAGATAAAATGATAGATAGGTGATATGATTTAAAATGATCATGACTGGGGTAGGGGCACAGAGGAAACAAAGTGATGGGGATTCATTATGTTTTTTTTATCCACTTTTTTATATTTTGAAGCTTTTATCAATAAATTAAAAACAGGGAGTTCCTGTTGTGGCTCAGCAGTGATGAACCTGCCTAGTATCCGTGAGGATTAGGGTTTAATACCTGGCCTCGCTCAGTGGGTTAAGGATCCAGAGTCGCTGTGAGCTGTGGTATGAGTGGCAGATGCAGCTTGGACCTGGTATGGCTGTGGCTGTGGTGTAGGCTGGCAGCTGTCGCTCCCATATGACCCCCTAGCCTAGGAATTTCTATGTGCTGCACGTGCAGTGCTGAAAAAAAAGTTTTTTAATTAGAAAATAAACAACAATAATAATACTCAGCTTGGCTGCTGATATTGGAGAGTGGGGAATCCAGACTTCGATTTCCACAGAGGACCTAGCCAGACCATCTCTGGTCTTCTGACCTACACAAAATGTGAGACAATAAATGGGTGTTGCTTTAAGCTGCAAAGTTTGTGGCATTTTGTAACACAGCACTTTCCCCTCTCTTGCCTTACAGAGAGAAAACAGGACTTGGTCATTTACGCTTCATGGACATTTTTTAATTTATACATATTTTTGTATCTACAAAACTTCCATAGTATTGTTTGGCAGTTTTAAGTTCTTCTATTGCATTGTACAACTTATTCTGCAACGTGCTTTGCCTGCTCAGTACCAGATTTTGAGATATCTATCCCTGCTGGGAGATGCGGCTCTAGTTGATTTCTTTTGACAGCTGGATGGAATTCCTGAAGGAAGGGTGTTCAAGTCTTCTGTTCTGACCGTAGATTTGACAATTCATCCTTTTTTATATATCTTGAGGCTCCATCTTTAGATGCATAAACATTTATGATATTTCATCTTCTTGATAGATTGAATGTTCTAATGATATGAACTATTCCTCTTAAATTTCCCATCTTAAATTCTCCTCCTTTCACATTTACCGTGATGATTAATGTTTGTCATCATTCCTAATACCTGATTTTATGCTTCTATGTGTCATGTAGTCTTGTCTCCAATCCCCTCCAGACATACAATTATGTATTGACTTGATGGAGTTTTCTTTGTTTTATTTTTCCTTCTTTTAGTTGCTTGGGAGTTCCACAGATACTTCCGTTTTTTTTTTTCAGTCGATAGCCTTAAATTTTTATCACACACACTAACCTCTGATGGCATCGATTACGTTACTTAAGCCCCAGGTTTGTTCTGTGCCGCCGACATTATCTTACTTTTCCAGAATCTCTATCTAAGGTCAGCTACACACTGATTCACAGGAACTTGGGACTAGGAGTGGGGATGTCAGTGTGGGAACTTTGATCTTCTGTGGACTTAGTCTGAGCTCCCCACTGGGGTGAGAGTGCCCCAACCCCCATGGAGTCTTCTGTTCCAGGAAGGAACTCTGGTGCTGGGGTCTTGGGCACTGGCTCTGAGACTCATTCCCTCTCTGCCACAACCACCCAGAGCCTTGCGCCCAACTCTATCTCCTTCCGGTACACGCTGGCCAAGCCCTGCTCTCAGACCCCAGCTGGGAGCAGATGTCTGTCCTGACTCTTGCCCATAGATAAGGACACACACTCACGTGCTCCTACATGCAGATAGGGGGACACACACACACACACACACACACACACATACACACACACTGAAGTAAGCATTTGGCCAAGAGACCATGATTGCTATTAGAGAGTAAACCGGCGGGGACGTGCAGGGAGCGCCCCCCCAAATCCCCCAGACTCCACACCATGACCCCTATGCCAAGCTGCACGATGACACACTGCTGACCCCCTGGACCCCACTGAGCCCTGAGATTCTGAGGAAAGGAGTTCCTTCTCAAGTCATCCTTGTCTGTGCCCAGGAGAGGCATTCCCCAAGGCTAGGACCTAAGTCTTCTCTTCCTCTGTATCCTGGAGCAGGAACTCTCCTACCGCCTTCATTTTCCATGCCTCAGTTTCCCCTCTGCGGTAGTCACAGACACACATCACTTGGGTCTCCCGTCAAGAAAGAATCTGCCATTCCACTGTGGGGAGTGCAGTGAGCTGACACCCTCTAGCGGTATCGCCCTCAGGATCCATCACGGAATTTGAGGATGCTGTTCCCCTAAGGCCCCCAGTCACTGACTGAACGTGGTAGGGTTACTAAGGTGTCTATGTGCCATCTTTGCTCTGCAGCTTACAGTCAGAGCTGCAGCATAGTCTTGAGGTTTTCCCTGCAAGGTCCTGATTTCTCCTCCCTTGTCTTGCACCAGGTTCCCCTGCCAGCCAATAAATTTCCAGTGATGCTAACTCCCCAGCTACCCTTCCCACCCCACTGCAGACCTCACCATCTGAAGTTCCTGAGCTGGGAGCCTTGAAACTGTGAGTGCACGACTCAGGGAGGGGTGAAGGACTGGGGGAGGCAAGGGTGGCACCCACTGCAGGGATGAGGCAGGAAGCCAGGAAGTCAGGCAGGCTCCAAATGAATAACTGCAGATTCTTTCCTGCTGTGCCTGTCATCACGGGGGAAGGCAAGTGTTTGCCTCTCTCTTTCGCCCCCACCTTCTGCACCCCTGTGGTTCCCGCATCCAGTGGGAGGTGGGTCTTGGGACTGGTTCCAGGGATCCAAGAGGAAAGACCTCAGGGACGAATCCAAGCAAGAGGACACAGGGGAACAAGAAGAGGGGGTGGCTGTGACCTCCTCCCCAAACCCGGACTGGTGAGGCAAAGGCCAACTCCACAGGGACTTGGGCTATGGACAGGGTGGGGGGATGGGGAACAGAGATCCAAGTCACTGCTTCCCACCCCGTCAGGTAGCCTATCTCAGCGCCCCCTGTCCCCGCCCCCCCATAACACCTCATGCTTCTGGTATCCCTCCCCGACTCCAGAAGCCTTCCCAGATTATCAGACAAGTGAAAGGATGGCTTTCTCATTGGATTTTACAAAACTCATGGGTGACCCCACACACAAGGGTCTCAAGACATAGAAGGAGATATGTGGGAACAATTGGCCAACATAAGGTTAAACGTACTCTCGGTTGAATCTTTTAGTTTTTTTTTTTTTTTTGTCTATGTTATTTTCTTTTTCCTGCTCCTTATTTCACTTCTGAAGTTGTTCTGTACCTTTTGATAGGAAGTGTGAGTCCCCTAGGAGAACAATTCTGAAACAACAAAGAAGTCATTTTCCTTGCAAAGAATCTGCATGGAAACTGTTTCCTTAGTCACTTGCTTCCTTCCTAGAAGCCTGGGGGCTGCAAGAGCACCCAGGGGCCCTGCCAGCCACTCTCACTGCCTCCAGCCTACCTACATAGCGCTTGAACTAAGGAGGGGGTTTCTCGTGGACACCCTTTAGCACAAGGGGAGAGGCAGCCTCGTTCCCCCAGCTGGGAGCCTAAAGATTCCCACCCCTCCCCCATCTGCCACCTGCTGGGCTTGGCTGAGGGTCACTTAGCAGTGAGGTCTAGCTCCCTCCTAGTCCCCAATCCTCACTCCCCTCAGTGAACTCTTAAGTACCCAAGGTCCCTGTCCTCAGAGAGAGCAGAACTTCAAAAGGCCAAAGGACATGCTTTAATGGTGGGATTTCAACACTCCGCAGCTGATCAGGTGTGTGTGTGTGTGTGTAGTGGAAAAGAGTTTATGAGAGCCAAAGCCCATGGGTCTGCCATTCATATCCAGGATTCCTGGGGCACTGTGCCAGCAGAGGTGACTCTCCAGGATGAGGACAAAATGCCACTGCCCTGCCAGAGAACTGAGGCTTGAGAAGGGGTACTGGCAAGGTCACAGGGAAAGGCAAGGAGCTCTGACTCCGGAGCCTAACGTGGCCTCCAGAAGTGGGACTGCTGAGGAGATGGCTGGTGATTCTTCAAACACTTCCTCCCCTGAGGAGTTGAGTCCAAACCCTTGAATGGTCAGGCCAAAGGTGTCTCCACAATTCTCCTGTCTGGGGCAGGGCTTGTGACCAGGCTCACTGATTATAACTGGAAGGAGCTGGAAATTTAGGGGAAAACAGCAGCTTCCGAGGTCCTCCGCAGGCAAGAGATGCTAATGTCTTGCCCATCTCGATGCTCCAGTGCACAGCAGAGAGCCTGGCATACTGCAAACTATTAACGAATGTGCAAGGAAGGGAGGGATGGAGGGCAGGAGGAAGGAAAGAGGAAAGAAACGTAGAAAGGGAGGGAAAGAGAAAAGATGGAAGGAAAAAAGAAAAGGGAGGTGGGAGAAAGGGAGAGTAGAAAGCAAATGCTAGCACCCCCAATAAGCCAAAATCAAGGAGGGGTTGGGCGCTCTTGCCTTCCTGGCTTTTCCGCGTCCCTCCATAACCCCATGTGATCCCAGGTCGGCCGCCTGAATTCGCCGCGCTGGAGGGCAGGAAACCTGGGAACTCTGCGCACCTGCCGGTCAGCGACAGGACCTCCTTCAAGCCACCACACATCCCGCAGACGCCCAGGGACGCGCAGCCCTCTCCGCCTCTTCACTGAACACCGCCCTGCCCCCTCTCCCCTCACAGTCACCAAGCAGCCACCCTATCCCCACCGCCACCTCCGGCCTCGACCGCACCCTTTTGAACCCTCGAAAAGACGGTCAGGCAGCCACCTGCATTTGGTTCACAAGATGACGCCCCGAGAAGGCAAGGTAGAGGCAGGCTGGCCTGAGGTCACTGCTGAGCCTTGGAAGCGAGACATTAGAGTCAGGTGGCCCTGCTCCGGGCCTTTCTCTGTACCTCAGTTTCCCAGGCTGTAAAATAGGTAAAATAGGAGGAGGACGAGGAGGTTGTTTTAGGTCGGATGCGGGGAGTCCGGGCCCGAGCGCCCTTCCCTCCCCGCGTGGGGGCGCTGGAACTTCGGCCCTGCTTCCTTCCAGAGGTGCTAAGGCTGAGGCAAGGGGCGGGGGGCACGGACGCACCACCCTTCCTGAAGCACGACCGCCATCCCCCGCCCTGAAAGGTCGTGAAGGGTCCAGGAGCCCAGCCGGTGCCGAGCACGCTCTGCCACGTTGCCAGGGCTCAGGGGAGGCACAAGGAACCAAGAGTCGGGCCTCACTCTCGCCCTGGCTTCCCCTCGCCTGGCCTCTCTGGCGCGAGGAGGTTGGGCCGATTGAAAATGGCTCAAACAGTGAGCCCCACTGCCTGGGGCATTGGTAGCCCAGGACCCTATGCAGACTGCAGACCTCAGACTAGTGGTTAAGAAGGAACATGTTTCGTAGCCCGGCCCGCCTGCACTAGCCCTGCGAGGCACCCAAGTGGAAAACGGGGAGAGTGGCGGGGAGGCCTTCTGGAGGAGGTGGCTCCAAAGGCGTAAGGTGCACGAGCAGAGCGCCCTTATCTGGGGCCGAGGGGGCGTTTCCAATCAGCCAAGTTCGTGGAAACGTCGTGAGCCCAGCAGGGAAGTCTGGGGCGCGCTGGGGTCTCGGGACTCCTGGGGTTGCGGTCCGAGGGGACAAAGGCCTGTCCAAGCCTCGCGACTGACGTGTGGGACCAGCGGAGAGAGCTCAGGGACTCCCTACTCGCTGGGGTGCCCCCAGTCCCGCCCCACACCTGCGCGGCCGCCCCACTTCTGCGAAGCCATTGGCTGGACCCGCCGCCCGTCAGACGAGCCCCCGGGGCCCGCCCCCGCCCCAGCGGCGCCTCTTAGCGCTGGGGCTACCGCGGCAGCGCCACTCAGCCAGGCTCCCCGCCGTCCGCCGCGTGGTGCGCTGTCCGCCCCCGTCGCCCGCCCATTCCCCGCGCGGCACCGCCCGCCGCGGGCACGCAGCAGACCATGCGCCCACCGAGCCCGCCGCCGGCCGGCTGGTTCTGCGTGCTGGCCGGCGCCCTCGCCTGCGCCCTCGGCCCCGTGGTGAGTGTCCGCCGGGCCGCCCGGACTTCCAGCAGCTGGGGGTGGAACGAGGGTGACGGGAGCCCGGCCATGAGCTCACGTCTGTGTGAAGGGGCTAAGGGTCGCGGAGCATGCTGTCTCCCCTCCCGTGCGCCTCAGACCGAATCTAGACCCGAGGGAGGGGTGGGGTCTCCGTCACACCTATTCCCTTACAGCGCGGCCCGAAGCAGGGCCTCTGGGACATCGGTGAGGGACGGCGGGAAAGTGAAGCTCCTAACTTGCCTTCCGTGTAGAGGCTGTGGGGTGGGAAGGTCAGTGGATTCAGGGTTGGGGACTGGGCCATTGAAGGGGAAGGCTTGGTAGACGGTGAGATGGAGGCTGTAAGTGTCGTAGTTGCGTGCTGTGCCCCTCTGGACGTGTCTGTGGGGCATTAAGCTACTTGTAGGGGTGACGTCTCAGCAGCAGACCCAGAGCTGAAGGCCCTGGGTCCTGGGAAAGGGCTTTGGGGCAGGGAGACCCTTCCGGTACCCTCCCTCGGAGCAAAGCTGAAAGGTATGGAGCCCAAGGTCGAAGGTGGTGGGCAGTGAGGGTTTGAGGTGTGTTTACCAGGGAGGGCCAGACATGTGCCTGGGGAAAGCGAAGCCAGGAGCCAACAGTCCACAGGCAATGGCCACCCTCTTTCTCCCACCTGTGCTTCATCCCCGTATGGGTGGTGGGTGTGTGTGTGCGTGCCCCTAGTGCATGTGTTCGCAGCATGCCCTGTGTATGCTGTGCCCATGTATGTCTGAGAATGGCTGACCTGGGCTGCAGGGCAGATTCTGGTTGAGGCAGGAGATGCATGGGTCACCTCCTTGCAAGATCAGGGAAGACATGACGGCTACCTAAGCCCATTTTACAGATGGGTAAAGTGAGGCCCAAGGATACCAGAGCCACACCTGTCCCCCACCCATCAGACGTGGACTGAGGTTGATTTCTCTCTAACCCTACACCAAGACTTGAGGAAATTTGGGGCTGGTGTTTGGGCAAGACCTAAAACTTGTGGGTTCCAGGTCTGACACTAAACTCCAGGTTAGCTGGTAGGTAGGTGAAGTATATTGATCATGTAGTCTATTCTGTCCCATGATTATCTCCATTCCCATCCACTCCACCAAGACAGGAATATCTGTTTCCATCTAGCTAATGTCTTGCACAGCCTGGGGATGGGCAGCTGTCCTGGAAATGGGATGCCAGTCCTGGGAGCAGACCTTATGGCAATTGGCAGGATCCTTCCCTTCTCCCACTGACAACAGAGGTGAGACCCACCTCCTGAGCATTGAAATCCCTACCAAATTCTGGCTCCGAGGCCATGGCTCTGGTACCACTTACAGCCTCTCTGTGTCACAGAACCTCCAGGCCTCACCAGCAACCCTCTGGCTCTCCCACCCTGGGTTCCAACCCCTCACATTCTCTTTGGATGAATCAAGGATCTTGGGACCATACTGGTACCCTGTTCCGCCCTCCCTGGAGGCTTCTCAGCCCAGGGACAGAGTCGTTTCAGTGGGACCCCCTCTCATGCTAGGCAGCATCTGCCCCCACCTCTTGAGACAGTTTAAGCCTGGCTCTTCCAGTACTTAGCCTCCCCTGTCTTTCTGCATCTCATTCATTTAGTTCTCAACTCCAGCTCCTCCTCCAGACTGCCTTCCCTGATTGCTCCACCCCACTCAGCCCTCCCCACTCTGACCCCACCCTTCAATCCTACTCCTCTCCCAGGCTGGGATCTTCTGACCATCCCATGGGATCAAGGGCTAAGGTCGCTCACCCTCCCATGTCCCCTACAGCCCAGTGCAGGGCTGGGCCCACAGAGGGAGGAGAAGGGACTCACCCAGGAATGGGTGCGGGCAGGCTAGAATGAGGGGGCCCCATTTCCCTCTCTACTTCTTCCTCCCCGCCAGCCACCACTTGCCCTTGTGCTAAATGGACACCAGGCAGTCCCCCTGCAGCCAGACCAGGGGTTGCGGGGCTGGGAGGAGGGGGGTGACATTATCAGAGTCATAAAATGGCAGCTGCAAAGTTCAGTCTGAAAGCCCAAGGCCTTATCACCCTTGTTTATGGTGCCCTGACCTCAGTCTGGGAAGGGGAAATCTCTGAACAGGGAAGAAAAAAAAAAAAAAAAGGGAAAGAAAACCTCCAGTGTCTCAGAAGAGGAAGTCCACCCCAAGGCTACCCTTGAGGCCTTCCACTGTCCCTACCCCCTCGACAGTAGGCACAGGGACTCCTCAAGAATTGCTCAAGCCAGTGCCCAGGCCAGAGGCAGGGTGGGAGGTCTCATAGAAGAGCCGACCCACACCCTGCTCTGGGAAGTTTCTCCAGCTGATGGGGGAGAGCAGAGCCAGTGACCTAGGAGGACGAGCCCAAGTGGGTGTGGGGTGCAGCCTTCCAGAACCGGGGCAAGAGTTTCTGAGAAGAGCAGTCAGGGAAAACCCCCTGGAGCAGGCAGGGCAGGCCCTGAAGAATTCGGCCACATGGTCCAACCTTGCACCTGAGACCATGAAACAGCCTCTGTTGGCAGGACCAGTGGGCCTGACCTCAGGAGGAGGAGGAAGCCCCCAGCTGGAATTCCACAGAGGCTGGAATGACCGAGGGGTGCAGGGAGGCTTGCCTCCCCTGACTCCCCGCTGAGGCAGATTCCTAGCCACCTGCTCCTGAAGGCCTTGCCTTGCCCTGGGCATCCTGCCCTGGCCATCTGCCTGCCCAAGGCTGCCCAGCCCTTCTGGCCCCCAGCAGGCTACCCTGTGGGTTTTAGGAAACAAGGCTACAGCAGGGTCAGGCCTTCTCCTTAAATCAAGTGCCAATGTCAGTCAGGCCTACCCAGGGCTCTCTGAGGGCTGTGCTGGAAAAGGAAGCCACCCTCCATGCTGCCTTGAGGCTCAGTCTCCCCTGATGTTTCTAGAGCTTCCATTATGAGGAGCCTTGCCTGGGGCCAGGAGACCTGTCCTCACCCTACTCCCTGGCATTGGTCAGTTAGCCTGGAGAACATGTTTCGTCTCTGCGGAAGGGCCTCAGTTTCCTCATCACAAAAGGGAGGGTGAGAACCCTTGGCCCAACATGCAGAAGAAATGGGAAGAGAGGCCCCCTCCAGCCCTGACCGGGGCAGAGTCTCCCCATGCACCACCCCACCCCCATCCTCACCACTGACTCTGCAATGCACTTGACCTCCCCGTCAGGACTCCTGAGAGATTTGAAAGCAGTGAAAGTACTGTGTGAACTGCATGACAGATTGTTCCCTCCTCTTGATCCTCCGCTTGGGAGCTCTGTGGACCCCTCTTCAGCCCTCTCTTGCCCCCACCTGCCCAGGGTTTCCAGGGCAGGAAGGACTCCTGGGGACAAAGGGTGTCACATGCTCACTAGGTGGCAAGACTATTTGAAGGGTAAGGCTGCAGGCCCAGGCAGGTGACAGATCCTCTCAGGGAGGGCTGGGTGATAGGTGACAGGCCTCCCCACATGGTGGGCAGCCTCATGGCAACCCAGTCCTGGATGCAGGAATCCGGCCAGAGGACTAGACTTGTCCCTTCTCCCTGCTGCTGCTTCTTTTTTTTTTTTTTTTTTTTTTTTTTGCATTTTAGGGCCTCACCCCTGGCATGTGTGGAGGTTCCCAGGCTAGGGGTCGAATCAGAGCTACAGCTGCCAGCCTACACCACAGGCACAGCAACGCAGGATCTGAGCCACGTCTGTGACCTACACCACAGCTCACAGCAAAGCTGGATCCTTAACCCACTGAGCAAGGCCAGGGATCGAACCCGCAACCTCATGGTTCCTAATCAGATTCGTTAACTGCTGCGCCACAACAGGAACACCCCTGCTTCTTCTTCTTAACCTCCCAGACTTCACCCTTCCTTGTCTGGCTTCTCAGCACACAGCTATTCTCAGTGCACCCTGGAGAATGTACAGTAAAAGAAACAGTTTGATCTCTCTACCACATTATATGGTTCTTTTTTTAACTTTTATTGTGAACATTTACAGTTTTTTTTTAAAGTAGAGCAAATAGTATAATGAACCTGGAAATATCCATTTCTTGGAGTGATGTCAGCAAAATGGCAGTCTGGGAATTTGCAGTGCTCATCCCCTCCCATTTTCTAGACTTGACAGTTATGAACTTTTAACTATGAATATTTGCATCAGATGCAAACTACTGCATTTGGAGTAGAAAACAATGAGATCCTGCTCTATAGCACAGGGAACCATGTCTAATCACTTGTGATAAAAATAATGTATGCATATATATAACTGGGTCACTTTGCTGTACAGCAGAAATTGACAGAACATCATAAATCAACTATAGTAAAAAAAATTTTTTTTAAATCACTACTTTTTAAAAAAAATATTTGCGGAGTTCCCATCGTGGCTCAGTGGAAATAAACCCAACTAGGAACCATGAGGTTGAGGGTTCAATCCCTGGCCTCGCTCAGTGGATTAAGGATCCGGCATTGCCGTGAGCTGTGGTGTAGGTCGCAGACGCGGCTCAGATCCCACGTTCCTGTGGCTGTGGTGTAGGCCGGCAGCTGTAGCTCCGAGTAGACCCTTAGCCTGGGAACCTCCACATGCCGCAGGTGCGGCCCTAAAAAATGATAAAAGACACACACACACACACAAAATAAATTGCATTATTTTCTGTTTTCAGCCAAGGTATTTTAAAAGTACCTTATAGACATCATAGACCAAATTATTTTAAGATGCATCTCTAAAACCAAAAGACATTTTCCTGTGTAACTATGATACTGTCACCACACCTAATGAATTTAACAGGGATTCCTTAATATCCAGTATTTAGATATCTCCCAGCGGTATTTAATTACAAGATGAATAATGATATTATGGGGGGAGGGGGTGGTGTTGGTAGATTTATCTCAAGGAGCTTTCCAGCCTGGGTCGGGATGGGACTCTACAGCGAGCTGGCAGGTGGGTCAGGAGAAGAGCAGGGGGCCTTGAGCAGGAGTGGGTGAGCAGCAGGCTGGACTTCACTGGGCAGGGCCTGGTCTTATATTCACCCACTCTCATGTGGCCCATTTTGTGAAGGTCCATATTTCTCAGAAAGTGCCTCCCGCTATCTTAAAAACAAGTTCTTCCTGCCCGAGGGGTCATCAGAGGAAGGGAAGCAGTCACCAGCCAAAGTATCAAGGATTCACGGCTTCCCATTATGGTGCCCCGCTCTCTGTGGGTGACTCAACACTAACATCACCCACCGTGTTTGTAAATTTAGTGTTCTTTCCCCAGCAGTGCCCAGGATGACTTTTAAGGGCAGAGGATTTAAACCTGAGTCCCTGCTGCCCCTCCTTCACTGGTCGTCCTTGCAGTGATCCTCTGCAAAGAAAGCCTGAAAGATTTCATACCCCTCAGTAAATCTTGCAAAAGGGCCTTTTGATGGGACCTGGCTGAACCCCAAGCTGAACGCCTTTGCTTGCATTCTCCTAATCATGAGAGCCCTTGTCCTGATACCACCCTGAGCTGCAGAAAGTTTTTTCTTGCCCCAAGTCCAAGCCTGCATCCCTCTTCCTCTTTTTCTTACCCCTACAGCCCTCCCAACACTGGTCCTTACTCTGCCCTCCTACCCCCCTGCTTAGAGCTCAGCCTTCCCCAGGAGGAGGTAAGGCTGGCAAAATTTAAATTTGCAGAGGTGGGAGGTTTCAGACTATTGGCAAAAGGCTATGAAAACACAGAGAGGGAAAAAGAAATCAGACTGTAGTAGGGGATGAGGGGAAAACCAGGCTTGAGGGGAAAACCAGTCTCCTCTCTTGGGCATGGCTCCCACATACACACTTGTAGGACATTCAGACTGTCTGGGGTGATGCAGGGCAATCAATCTGGGGCTAGGCCGGGGTCTGGATGGGGACAGCAAGGCAGCTAGACATAAGGGGCCCAGCTGGGGCTTTGGCAACAACTGCTCACCCTTCTTGACTGTCCCGTCATGCCCTTTACGTGTGACCCTCAACACAGCCCTGGATATGGCCCGTGCTGTCATTGTCCTCATTTTACAGATGAGGTGGCGTGACTTGCCCAGTGTCACCCAGCAAGGAGGTAGCAGACGGCTTGATCCTAGAACTTGTGGACCTAACTAGGCCCTGCTGTCTTAGAAGAGGAGCTGCTTCTTTGAAAGCGGCTGGCATGCCACATGCTACTCTGGGACTTTAGAGATAGTTTTTAATTAGTGAAATTATGAATCAGAAGTGACAGCTCAGGGAATTGTCCTACACGTGTGCACCTGTGTAGCCACGACACAATTCAAGTTGTTATACGTTCCCATCAGCCCAGCAAACTACCTGGTGTCTCTTCCCAATAAGATGAGGCTTAATTTCAACTTCTTTTAGTGCCCTCTGCAAAGCTGGGAGCATGTGTCTCCTCTTTTCTGTGACTGCTGGATCCCTTGATTTACCTTACCTTCTTCCTATGACCATCCCCATTCTTGTCTCCTCTTACTCCTTCTCTCCTCCTCCCTTTGGTCTCCTCCTCAACTCTAAGGTCTCCATGTCCTTATCAGTTCAGACACAAAAGGCAGAATGAAGGGGGAAGGTGGGGGAGCTGGGTTGCGGTCTTGTGTGCACTGCTTTCTCTTTGGATCCTCGGTTTCCCCTCATGACTCTTTGTTACCTTGTTATTTCAATGTGGGCGGGGATCTAAATAAATCGTGAGCTATGAGATGGTAATGGGAGAATGGTGAGCCCCGGCTCTCTATTCCCCATTCTCCACCTTGCTCCAGCCATCCCTAGCAGGAAAAAAAGAAAGGCAAAGTAAGAGCCTTCCTTTGACAAACCTCAGAAGCACAAATGATCCATGGTGGCCCCAGTACTTGGTAATGTACAGGCAGGAAGTTCTTTCTCCTGTCTCACCTTTTCCAGCCTGGTGCATTTTAGGCCCCTCTCAGAGACTAACTGTCCCTCAGCTTCTCCAGCCTTCTTCAACCTCCAGCTGGGGGTTCTGATTCAAGGCCAGTAGCTGTGGTCTCAAGCCTCCCTTGAGGGGCTTGGCTCACAACACCTGAGCCAGGCCCACTCTGACTTTCTGAGCCCCTGCTTCTAACAGCCACAACTCCCAGAATCTTCTCCTTTTCCCCAAAACCTCAGCCTTTGCCCTAAACCTCAGGAACCCCCACAAGAGCAGGAGAAAGTAGTGCTCTCTCCCAAGCCCCTCACAGTGGGGATAGAGAGAGGAGGGGGCCTACTGAACAGGTGGAATTAATGAGACTTGGCTTATCCGTGCCCCAGCCAGATACTCAGGACTCTTTTGCCAACCCGAGTCAGTCATCTCCCACATCTAGCCAACAAAATGGCAGGAGACACAGGATCAGGCTTGAAAGGGTGCAGTGGACTTCTTCATTCTTGTCTGAGTCTCTTTTTCTCGGCTTAGGAACTCCTGTCATAGAGAGAAGGTGTTAGTGGCCCGGTCTGGCGTGAAACTCTCATCTTAACCCAACTGCAAAGTGAGACTGACTTTAAGCTTACTTGGAGTTCAGCCCAGCACAGGAATTGGTGCAGGCTTGGGAGAAAGCCCTGCTTTCTCCTCTCATGAGGTGGCAGGAGACAAACTTGGAGATGTAGGCAGCAGTGGGCTTAGGAAGGGGCCAGTTTTGATGTGTGGGCTTTGACTCCTAGGACCATCAGGGATTTAATGCAGGAAAATGAGGATAGGGATAGATATTTTACAAAGGTCCCTCAGGTTGCAGGTGGTGAGGCTAAATGCTATTGCACTAATCCAGGCAGGAACTGATAATGCCTGGCCCCCGCCTGCCTTTCCCAACTTGTCTTCTGATGCCTCCAGTGCCCTTGCTGCAGCCACATCAGGCTTCTTGCAACCTTGAATGTATTAGGCATTTTTGTGCCTCTGTGCTTCTGCACACACTACTCCTATTTTCTGGAATGCTCTTACTCCACCTCTAATTGTCAAGTTCTTATACAACCTCAAAGGCCCACGTCTACTTCCTATTCTCTGCAAATCCCACACTCCAGTTATATCTTCCCCTGGAACACTTCCCTGGGACTAGAAGTCTTGGCTGTATCTGGCTGGGAACTTTCCAGTTTTGTGTGTCAGATGTCCAGAGGGATAATGAGGATGTTTAGAACAGGGAAATAAGTGGAAGAGGAAGTCCAAAGTCCGCCTGAATTCCTCAGTGATAAGGGCTAGAGGGAGCTGCCCCGGCCCTGTCCTTCAAAGGGCAGTGGTTGACCAGATGGTCCAAGGCGAGACCATGGATAGGGATTGATGCTGTCCAGACCGGTGGTCAGAGACTTCAGTCCCTCTGGGAATGTACATTTGCTGAGTGACCTCAGGTCCCTCCTTGGGTCTCTTATTTCCTCTACCCTTCTCCAGATGGAGCCCAGCACTCAACTAAATTGTGAAGAATTCATTGTCCAGACCATTTCCACTTTATTAAGAAATACCCAGGCTTCCAGGTTACCACAGGGAGCTCCTGCCCTTCCTCCGAACATTGATTGCCTCTCAAGAGGGACTCTGCTGCTGTCGTGCTGGGGGAGCAGAGGTGATTAGGGAAGCTAACCCCATACTCCTCTACCCTCAGAGAGTAGGCAGGCAAAAGCCACCAGGAGCCCTATAATTTCCTCGGTGATTGGAAAAGAAATGTGTCCTGACAAACAGCATGGCCATAGCCCTGACTTAAGAGGGTTCAGCAAATGAGAGCATCCATTGTCCTGTCCTCAGAGCACAATTCTGGACTCTAGATTACAGGGACAGAAAACTCAACTGGCTTATGCGATTACAAAAGGTACTGAGTTAGAGTTCCCATTGTGGCATAGCAGAAATGAATCCAACTAGGAACCGTGAAGATGCAGTTCGATCCCTGGCCTCACTCAGTGGGTTAAGGGTCCGGCGTTGCCGTGAGCTGTGGTGTAAGTTGCAGACGCGGCTCAGATCTGGCATTGCTATGGCTGTGGTGTAGGCCGGCAGCTGTAGTTCCGATTAGCCCCCTAGCTTGGGAACCTCCGTATGCCGCAGGTACAGCCCTAAAAAGAAAAGGAAGGAAGGAAGGAAGGAAGGGAAAGAAAGAAAAGAAAGAAAGAAAGAAAGAGGAAGGAAGGAAGGAAGGAAGGAAGGAAGGAAGGAAGGAAGGAAGGAAAGAAAGAAAAGAAAGAAAGGGAAAGGTATTGAGTCAAAACAAGGTAAGCCTCGGACCAGCAATAAATTACTGAATTTGGATTTTTTTAAAAAAGGTACTGACTCACGTTGCTGAAAGCAGGGTTGATTTCAGGCATGGCTGCATTCAGGGGCTCAGAATGTCAGGAGGATCCAGTTTTTCTCCATCTCTTATTCTGCTTTAGCTGTGTGGCTTTTCATCTTTGTGTTTTACTTGGCAACAAGATGGTAGCAGTAGTTCTAGCCCCTGCGTATTTGAGGTTTCCAGTCCAATGGGAATGAACAAATCCACTTGCCTGATCGCTTAATCCAAAGTCCCAGGAATGAGCTTCCTGGCTCTGAGGAGCCTGGCTTGGGCCATGTGCTGGGCTCTATGGCAAAGAATGTTCTGACTGACTTCCATCTGGTCACATGCTGAGCCCCTGGAAGAGAGGTCATCAGAACTCCATGGACTCAGAGTGGGGAAGGATGTGGTTTCCCAAATAGAGATGAGGACATGGCACCAGAGGAGGGTAGAGGATAGTAGAAGGCAGCAACGCAGATGTCTACCACCACCCATCCTGCTTTCATGTTGTGGGGTGATGACAGATGAAAAATGGGCAGGAGAAGCAGGCAAAGCTGGGAAGGTGGCAGAAGGCAGAATAAACGCTGTTGTTGGGAGGCAACAGGCTGGGAAGGTACTTCAGGGAGAAGCGTGCTCCAAGCAAACAAGAGAGACCAATGGCCAGTCCCCGGGTTCCTCTTCCAGAGGCCACCTCTGGGATCCCTCTGGTCACTCCTTTTCCCATGCCCCAGCAGAATGAGGCCGACACAGATCCCTTAAGACAAAGCATTATGAGTGTTTCCATCTCAGTGACCCTTTTGGGCAAGAGGGGAAGCGTGTGACCCCAAAGAGGGACTACAGCACGATATTTCCTTCAATCTCCTATCTTTTAAGCAGTTATACAAACAACTGTATCCTTCTCCATAGTAGATCTGTGTGACTTTCCATACGCCTGGTGTTTTGTGTTTTTTGTCTTTTTAGGGCCCCACCCACAGCATATGGAATTTTCCAGGCTAGGGGTCCAATCGGAGCTACAGCCAACAGCCTATGCCACAGTCTCAGCAACGCGGGATCTGAACCGCATCTGTGACCTACTCAACTCACAATAACATCAGATCCTTAACCCACTGAGCGAGGCCAGGGATGGAACCCACATCCTCATGGATACTAGTCGGGCTCATTACCGCTGAGCCATGATGGAAACTCTGTCCATATGCCAGGTTTTTTTTTTTTTTTTTTGTCTTTTTGCCTTATCTAGGGCCGCACCTGCGGCATATGGAGGTTCCCAGGCTAGGGGTCTAACAGGAGCTGTAGCTGCCGGCCTTCGCCACAGCCACAGCAACACGGGATCTGAGCCGCGTCTGCAACCTACACCACAGCTCACGGCAACGCCAGATCCTTAACCCACCGAGCAAGGCCAGGGATTGAACCCGCAACCTCATGGTTCCTAGTCGGATTCGTTAACCACTGAGCCACGATGGGAACTCCATTATATGCCAGGTTTTAAATGACTTACCAGCTAATATCTTTACCCTAGTTAACTGATAGAGTTAATGGTCCAAGATGGAATCTAGGTTCACTGTGTGGCTTCCAGGCTTGTGGCACACGGGCAAGCAAGGTCTGGGTGCTGGGGAGTCTGAGATGCATTGTGGACAAGGAGGCCTTCCCTGGGACCTGGGCTGGGTCAGCCCTGGTGCTTGCCTGCATATGGGAAAGTTAGACAATGAGGAATCTCCACCAAAGCCTTCAACAAGGAATGAGAGATGAAAGAGTGTTGAGGCAGAAGGGACTTAACCATGTGGCCTCTTGAGCACTGAGTTGTCCATCTTTAGCTTGGACCCCACCCTACTCCTGACAGCAGTAGAGAGTTCACTGGTACTTGGGGCACATATCTAAGCGCAGTTGACTTACTTAGAACAATGGTCCAATTCGCACCCTTGGTGCCTAGAGGCCAGACAGAGACCCCCTTAAAGGCAGGAAATAGGGGGCTTTCCCCACAGCCCTACTGCAAGAAGCCTTTGAGTCAGCAGGGGAGGTGGTGGAGGCCCCTTTGGCCCACAGGGAAAATGAAGTCCAGGGAGGTAAGGAGGGCCAGCTGGAAGAGACACTGAGAAGCTCCAATTCTGGAGCAGTCTTGTTAGATTCTCCCCACAGCCCTGTTGGGAACTATGACATTCTTCTCCGTGGCAGAGATGAGGAAGCTGATGTGGGGTGGCAGCCACTTCCCTAAAGCCAGAGACAGGTAGAAGCTGCCACCACCCAGTGATTCCGAGGACGCGGAGACCTTTACCCACCTTCCCCACCCAGTGGCTCCCAAGACTTGTTTTTTTCCTGATGTTCCCAGGCAGCTGTCACCCCTACTCACACGTGAGCCCCAGTGCCAATGTCTCCCTGGCACACAGGTCTGTCCCCCACCCTGACCTCCAGCCACGGTGCAGAGGAGCGGAGGGGAGAAGCGTAAGCTCTCCCATCTCTTCTCCCCACCTCCGAGAGAGAGGAGGCCTGGTAGGATCGAGAACCGTCCGAAAGGAGCCTCTCTTACTTACTTTCTGAACCCTCCCCCGCCCTCATTAGATCAGATACAGCTTGAAATAGTTAGAAGCTAAGGAGGCAAAGAAGCTTTGGTCAAGGAGGCCCAGCATCACCTTCCTATCCTGGTGACCCGGAGAACTGAGCACAGGCTCCGAGAATAGGGACAGAGGCTGGAAGATGCAGCCAGACTCCTGGATTCCTCCCAGGCCTGACCCTAAGAACCAGAAGGCAGGGTCCAGCTCCTGATATTAAGGTAGCACTAACTGGGGCCCAGGCCCACCCTTTCACAGAGACTGAGGTAGGGACCAATAACTCCCAACCCAAGCTGGAAAGTCTAGTGGGCCAGCTCTGGGCTCCAAGGAGAGGCCCTCTAACCTCTGTCCAAAATCATGCCACCCACAAAGTGACAGTGCTGTTACAGCCACAGTACTATTAGAGCCACCAGGAAGCCATGACAGGGCCCTCAAGGCAGATCCTCTTTGGGGACAATGGGCAAGAGTTTAGGGTCAGAACCAGGTCAGGGTCAGGCTTCAGTCTAAGGTCAAATTCAGTCTGAGTTGGGATCGGGGTTCAGGCAGGAATTTGCATCAGTCCATTGACTGGACCTTGCTTGGCCTCATGTTCCTGGGGTCTGTGGATAACCGGTAGGCTGTGGATGAGGCTGATGGGGCCCCCACCCTGTCTCTGTCCCCCAGGGCAGCTGGGCAGTCGGGTTGCAGCAGGAGGAGTGTGACTATCTTCAGATGATCAAGGTACAGCACAAGCAGTGCCTGGAGGAAGCCCAGCTGGAGAATGAAACATCAGGTAAGGCCCCCACAGCCCCCCAAGGAGCCCCCTTTCCCTTACATGTGAGCCCAGGTCCAGGTCAGATTCATTCCACAGTTGTGGGTTGGGGATAGCACAGAGGAGCTGCTGGATGGTGAGGAAAGGTGCTGGTGGGAGCCCTCCAAGGTCGGATTTCTCAGCCCCTGACTTAGTTTGGAGCTGAGATACAGACAACTGGCCCCAGAAAACCACACTTTGGGATTAAGTCATTGTGCTGTGTTAGCATCTCAGAGGGAGAGCAGAAGACATTTGGTAACAGCATGTGACCACCATAGGGCCCATGGAAGCGCAAGGCCATCTTGGCAGCCTAGAGCAAGAAGGAGCACCAGGCTAGCCTGCTCAGGTCTAGAAGACTCACCACGGAGCAGGGAAACTGAGGCCCAGCTCCTTTCAATACTAGGCTCTGCCAGCTGGCACATCGCCCAGAGGTGACACCACACACATAGGTACCTCAGCACAAGCACTGACCTTGTAATCCCAACCTACCCTTAGCAGGCCACTTGAACCATCAGTTCATCCTGCTGATTAGACAAGTCAAGATCAGACTCAGAGGCTGAGCATCTGTGGACCCAACTTCCCAGGGAGTCTGGGAGAGCTCAGGCCTGGCAGTGTGAAGGGAGGTGCCGGGGACACCCTCAGGCTGAGGCTGCCCAGCTGCAGGGTCATCAGATCAAATGATAGCACCCTATGATCTTTTTTTTTTAACTTTAGAGTTTTATTGTTCACACTTAGAACTGATTTTTGTGCTCACTGTGAGATATGGATCCCCATATGTATATCCCATGTTACCAGCATATTTTTTACTGAACTACAGTTGGTTTATAATGTTGTGCCAATTTCTGCTGTACAGCAAAGTGACTCAGTCATACATATATATACATTCTTTTTTATATTATTTTCCATCATGATCTATCCCAGGAGACTGGATATAGTTCCCTGTGCTGTACAGTATGATCTCATTGCTTATCCGCTCCAAATGTAATAGTTTTCATTTACTAACCCCCAACTCCCAGTCCATCCCACTCCCTACCTCCTCCCGTTTGGTAACCACAATTCTGCTCTCCATACCTGTGAGCCTGTTTCTATTCTGTAGATGGGTTCATTTTGCCATATTTTAGATTCCATGTATGAGTGATATCATATGGTATTTGTCTTTCTCTTTCTGACGTACTTCACTTAGTATAACCCATGTTACCAGCATATTTTTCTGACGTACTTCACTTAGTATGTCTTTCTCTTTCTGACGTACTTCACTAATTTCTAGTTGCATCCACGTTGCTGGGAATGGCATTATTTCATTCTTTTTTATGGCTGAATAGCATTCCATTGTATATATGTATTACATTTAATCCATTCATCTGTTGATGGGCATTTAGGTTGTTTCCATGTCTTGGCTGTTGTGAATGGCAGCACCCTCTAATCTTCACTCCCCCACCCTGTGTGCCCCACACTTGGCTCAGCGGCCCTGCAGTAAGAATAGGAAGAAGTGGAAGGCTTCCTTTGAAAGGTGCCATTTGAGCCAGACTCAGAAGGGCAGGCAGAATTTGGAGAAGCAGAGAGGCTGAGAAGTTGGGAGGTGCCAAGTGGGGAGTGGGTATAGGGTTCAAGGCTCATGGAGAGGGATAAGAGAGAGCAGTGGGGTGCCTGTGCCAGCTCTGTGCCACCCTCCCAGGTCACCTCCCAGAGGCTGAGCTTACAGTTTACGTAGCAGCCTCACTCAGGAGCAGGGAGCATCTTTTCTTCCTGACTCCCTAGTCCAGCCCCTCTCTCTGGGGCTGACAGTTGTATACCTCCTCCTGGGTCCCTCCTTTTGGGCCCTGGTGCCCAGGCTCTCTGCCTCCTACACCATAAGCGAGTATGTGTAGCTTCACAGATGGCCTTTGCCTCTCCCAGCTCTAAAGGAGGGACCAGCTCCTGTCTCCTGGGGCTCTAAAACTGTGGCCTGGGTGGAGGGGTGGCCAGCCCTGCCTGCTGCCTATGTACCCCCACCCTTCCAGGGAAGAGAGGCAGCACCAAGCTGCAGATAGGCCTTGGAAGGCCACAACAGTGGGATCCGGGATCGTGGGCAGCCCAGAGAGGCCCTGACTTCGGACTCTAGGCCCCACTGTAGCACCTCCCAGGCCCTGAGGGCAGGCCACCCTCGTGATCCCAGTGAGGTCATTGTTGGCATAGGGTGCCTGTCGGGTGCCAACAACCTAAAGCCAGGCAGTTGGCCTGGAATCCTGAGGGGAGCATGTATGGGTCTGTGGGTGGTGAGTCTGCCCATGGCCTTGTGAGGGGCTCTGTGCATGTTCGTGCACATCCAGCTGTGTGCTCCTGGCTCGTGTCTGGGGCTGCGTCTGTACCTCTGGGGTCATAGCTCCATGTCTGACTCGGAGTTTGTATATCAGGAAAATGTGTCTGTGTAAGCCTGGACCTGCCTGGGTATGTCTGCCTGGTATGTTGTACCTCTGTGTGTTGGTGTGTGTGTGTGTGTGTGTGTGTGTGTGTGTCTGTGTGTCTGTGAGAGTGAGAGAGAGAGAGAGAGAGAGAGGGAATGTCTATGATATACTCAGTTATGTCTACACATGTTGTGTCTGTGAGTTGTCTGTGTCTCTCTGTGCCTGCATTTGCTTGTATCTGGCCTTTTCATGTCCGAGTACGTGTGCAGGTGTATATGTTTGCATGCGTGTCTGTGATTCTATATGCCTGGGAGTGCTTGTCAGTATGTTGTCACTCTGTGTGCACGTGTCTATAAACATGACACAGCAGAGGGCCCAACCATGCCTTGCCATCCCCCACTCCAAACTGGGCTTTCTTTCCTCTTGAGATTATAGCACCCAGTGGACACACATAGCCATCCTGGGCCCTGTGTCTCTGTGGGCCTGGTGACGTGTGGTGGGACCTTCGTGGCCTTTCCAGGGGCAGATACACAGAGAATACTCCCAGGCATGCAACAGTAGGCCCTCCAGGCACCCAGGATTTTCTTGGGTGTCATCCTCTCTCAGCTTCCTGACCCTGTTCTTTCCTGCAGGAACCCTGCCTGACCATGTTCCCCCTACTAGCCCCTTTTCTCTAGCTGTGCCCCCTTGCCTACTGGCCTGCACCCCAGCACAGTCTACAGCCTAGTCCTGGGGGTACTGAGATTCCCTGAGCCTAGCATGGCTTGCCCCCAAGGGCAGAGCCCAGCCTCCCCTCTGTGCCACTTCTGGTGAAGCTGAACTCAGGGCCAGAGACCCAGCTCTGAATTCACTCCTGACCTGGGCTGCTGGAGATCCAGAGAGCCCAAAGCCTGACAAGGACCCAGATACAATAGCTGGCCTGCAAGACAGGGTGCGTCCAGCGTTGTCAGGGCTATACACAACCCAGCCGAGCAAAATTCCCAGAGAAACAGCATAAAGCCCTTCAGACCAAGCGGAGTGCAAAAGGTTTGCTGGAGATGGAGCATGTGAACATGCTGTCCCCCTCACCAGCAGTGTGATCTGGCGCTAGTTCCCTAATTGCTCTGTGTCTCAGTTGCTCATCTGAAAAATGGTAGGTTTAAATGAGTTGTTCACGTAAAGAGGGTAGAACAGTCTCCTGCATGTAAAGGCTACTTAAGTGTTTTCTGCTGATATTATTATTATGCTCTTAAATCACTAGCAGAATTTGCCTGGCCTTAAGGACAGGTACACGGCCTCCAGAGAGGCAGGCACAGGAAAGGAGGACAGACTGGGAGCCAGAGTGAGGCCACAGAAGATTCAGGATAGGATGGGCGGTAGCAGATGGGGTCCCTGAGGCACAAAGGCTGTGCTTTCTGACCAGGTCCCAGAGATCCAGGTGTTCTCAGTCTTCTGCCGCAGGTACCACCTGGCTGCCACAGCCTGGAAAGGTACCCCACCCTGCTGCCAGGCCACTTCAGCACTCAGAGACCTGGGGTTCTTCCCCAAGTGGGGATGTCCTTCCAGCTCCTCCTCCCAGGCCCCCTGCTTGGGAACTCGTGAACCTTCGGACCTGGGCTGGGCTGGGTTTGGCCCAGCTGGCATTGACTTTGGCTCAGGGGCTGGGTTTCCTGAGTAAATCTATAGGACTGGCAGGGTTGCAAAGAGACAATTAAACCTCCCTCAGGGGAGGGCATCCAGAGGAGGCCTTGTTCCTCAGAGGCACCCAGACCTTGAAGAGGCAAAACCATGGCCTTTGCATCTGCTTATTAAAGCAGACCCCTGGGGACCCCACTGTGCATTCTTCACCAGCCAACCCGTCAAGGCTAATAGGTACCCAGTGGAGAGAACACAGCCTGCGATGCAGGGTTTTCTCCGAACTCACTCCCTGGTCACCACCCCTGTCACGATTCATAGTTTGACTTGGTTGGGGGCATCTGTGTTGTTCTGTGAGTTTTTTGAAGATGCCTCACCCTATCATTCCCAACAGCTCCTTTTTATAACAAGTATCCTCTAATGTCTCCTTTACTATTATAAAATGAAATTTAGGACACACACTTTTTTTTAACAATGTTCTAGTTGTAACTAAAACAAAAAAATAAAGAGTAAAGAAATGTACCATAAAATACTGTGTACACATTCCAGCATGATCACACCAAAAGATAAGAAGACATAGTCTAAAGGTTGTACCTATAAATATAACTTGTGGGAATGTGAGAGCTTTAAATGTAGATCGATATATATGGTACTTGCATTCACCAGCCCAGGTTCACTGGCAGCATTGCTCTAGGTAATGTGATTTTCCAAAACATTGAACAGCTCTTAGTAACATTCAGAGCACAACAAAGCCTAATCTTCTCTCCCTTTACTTCATGGTTGCATTTCTGGAAAACCTGTGTTGTTAAATCCGTACAATGAGTACCTTGTGTTTATATGTAAAATGAAGTAAGAGTCTAGGCTTTGGTCATTACAAAAACTTTTTACCTATGCAGACACCTAGCAGCTCATTGGAAAGTCCCAAATGCTACCCAGTTTTTCGCTCTGCAGGACCACGAAGGATGGCTGCCTGGCATCCCTATTGCCTGCCCAAATCTCTGCAACAAACAAAACCGTCACCACTGTTCACAGCACCCCCAGGGGGCGCTCTGTCACTCGCCGAGGACTGTGGGACTGTAGTTATGCCTCCTTCTCCCCACTCCCTATCCACCCCTATACAGCTGTGCCTCCGCTCTCAGACTGGAGGCTTCCCAAAATGAGAGCCTGGAGTATGAGGAAGAGAGTGGGTGCCTGTGGGCTCAGGCCTCAAGGCTGGAGGCATCTGGTGGCCGTGCTGACCATGTGTCCTCTGCCTTCACCCCACAGGCTGCAGCAAGATGTGGGACAACCTCACTTGCTGGCCGGCCACCCCTCGGGGACAGGTGGTCGTCTTGGCTTGCCCGCTCATCTTTAAGCTCTTCTCCCCTATTCAAGGTAAGAGCCCTGGGTTGAAGGGTAGCAGCTGGGTGGCAGGAGTAGGGGCCTGCTGGAGTGGGAACTCACCTCTTAAGGCAGTGAGAAGGCAAAGGAGGTCTGCAGAGGGGCTGGAGCGATTGGGGGGGGTGGTTCCTGGAAGGGGTTGCACTGGCACTAGTTCTCTGAAGGACTCATGGGATTTGATTAGCTCTTCACAGAAAGATAAGCGTGTGGGAAAGGCTCACTAAATATTTGCTCAGCAATTGATAATTGATTGACTGACAGATACTTGATTAAATTATGGCTCCCATGTTGCCATTGTTTGAGGCTGGTCATGATTCAGTCTTTCACTGCCTGGAAGCGATGATCATTCAGACTCTGCAAAACCAGCCTTGCTTACCCACCTTCTCATGTTCTGCTTAAGTGAATGTTCACATATGAGACAGAAAAGAAAAGGGGGAGCCTCTTTAGGAAGTGGGCTGTCTTGCTGCTGCATAATTAAAGAGGCTTAGTGCACATAGTCCGCTATCCTTTCATTCAGTGAATGTTCATTCAGCACCTGCTAGTTTGACCAGCACTGGGCTAGACAAACACAGAGGAATAAAATGCTCTCTGTCCAGAGGGAACTAACAGTTGGAGAGACATTTAGCAAGAAAACAAACACACATGTTGTAAATGGTAAGTGGTCCTCAGAGGGAGAAGAGGTTAAAGCAAAGGCCAGAATCAGGGCAGCCTCCCTGAGGAGGTGATACTTCAGCTGAAATCTGAGGACCTGGGCTGGGAAAGAGCCGCAAAGATCCTGGAGGCGGAACCACTGAGCGGATCCAAAGCCCATGGGATGAGCCCTGAGAAAACTCAGAGGCCAGTGTGGCTGGAGTGGAGAGTCAGGGGAGGGAGAAGAGGAAAGAGGCCAGCGGGCAGAGGCCAGACCACGCAGGTCCTCCAGACAGGACTTGGGCTTTTTCCAGGTTCACTGAGAAGCCGTTGTGGGGGTTAAGCAGGTGACAGACACTGTCCAGTTCAGGCTGTTAACTTTATCATTTACAGTTTCTGTGAGAAGAAAGGGTTCTAGGAGTACAAATGGGGAAGACCCCACCCCAAGGCAGATGAGAGATGATGATGGTTTGGACTCGGGCGGAGAGCGGGGCAGGGGAGGGAGGGAGGAGGGGCATGTCTAAGGCAGGGAGGAGTCAAGCGTTCCCCCGCCCAGGTCTCGGTTTGATGAGCTGCGGGAGGACAGAGGGAGGAGCAGGGCTGGGATGGAAAGGGTTGGTGATGAACAGGACCTAGGTGAGGATTCAGAGGATGAGCAGAAAGTCTCTCATTCCAGGTAGCCTTTCCCTCCCTGGACCTGTTTCTCTGTTTATAAAGTGGGGATGGGAAGTAGACCAGATGGCCCGATTGGGACAGGCCAGTTTTGTTCCCCAGTGCTCGGTGCTGCAGCCCAGCAGTGAAGGAAAGGTCTGGACACCTTCCCTGATGAGGATGCCCTTCCTGAGGGAGCAGCCACAGGTGTGGAGTATTCCAGGCCAGCGCCCGCCTAGCCCAGCCCTCCTCCAGGGGGACCCAGGGCCTGGGTAGCTCCTCCAGCCACTCTCACTCCCATCAGCAGAGCCTGGAAGCCGTCTTTTCCTCGGATCCCTGGAAGCCTCTGCTAATTGCATTCCATTCTGACGCTATGCTAATTGCATTCCTCCGGAGGCTCTTCCTTCTGTCCCTGCTGGAATTGTAAAGGCAGCTCCTTCACTTGAGAACCTGGACTGCAGCCCACCATCTGGCTAACTCCGAGGCCGCCAGCCTCAGTGGGGCCCACACTGAGCCTTTGCGCACGTGAAAGAATGGCAGCCCTTCCTCAGGTGGAGTCAGCCTCTCACCACAACCCAGCTGGTGACCAGCTAAATAGGAAGTAAACTTTAGCCCCTGGTCCATGAGCCAGATGCCCCTGTGCAGTGAACAACCTGCACCGCTGTATTTGGCAGCTTTAGCCTCTGAAAGTGACGGCAGGAAATAGAAGACTGGGTTAGAGGCTGAATATGTAAAGGAAAGGGGGTGTGTTTTCCTGGGCAACTAGACGAAAAAGGTGTGAGCAACTGACCCTAAATCCCAGAGAGAAAAGTTTGCAAATAAGCCAAGTGTGGGGTAGGGATGATGGCAACCCTAACTCCTGCCCCTTTGGGTAATAAGAACGGGGAAGGAGGGTCTTCACTGGAGGGGTTTGAAGGGACCTGGTTCTACAGGGAAAGCTGAAGAAACCTTATAGAAGGTAAAGATAGTAGAGAGTTAAAAATAAGTCATTTGCCCAGGCCGGGTGAAGAACCTGGGAAGAAGGGCTGGCCAGGCAAAGACTGCTCACCAAGGCACCAAAATGTTTATGGAGGCCTAGGCTTTTGTTTGCAGTCTGCATGCCTTTCGTCTGTGTTGTTTTTGCCTTTAAATATTTGAAGAGACTTTAAGAGTAAGAGGGTAGGTTTTTTGTTTTTTTTTTTTTTGTCTTTTTGTCTTTTAGGGCTGCACCCCTGGCATATGGAGGTTCCCAGGCTAGGGGTCCGTTCGGAGTTGTAGCTGCCAGCCTATGCCAGAGCTACAGCAACGCAGGATCTGAGCCAAATCTGCGACCTAAAGTACAGCTCACGGCAACACCAGATCCTTAACTCACTGAATGAGGCTGGGGATCGAACCTCTGTCCTCAAGGATGTTAGTCAGGTTCGTTAACCACTGAGCCACAACGGGAACTCCGGGTGGCTATTTTAATGAGGAAACACCATAGTGTGTATCGCCTGTGTCTATGGGGTTTGTGGGACCACTCCTGTCCCCTTGTGAAGCCACAGATAAAGTGGTCTTGTCAACCTAAGATGACTGTCCCGGCCGGCTGGGACAGGGTGCCATTGACAGGATTTTAGCAAGAGCACGCCATGGTTAGAACAATCCCTTTGGCTGTCTCATGATAGCAGGTTGGAGGGGGTAGGAAAGCCGGGAGACCCACTGGGAGGCTCCTACCTAATTCAGTGAGATGAGGTGGTGCTGTGCTGAGGAAAGGGAGGCTGGGGCAGGCCTGGTGACTGACGTGGAGAAGGAGGGGTGAGTGAGGAGAAGATGATTCCTGATTTCTACTTCCAGTCACTGAGTGGGGTTTTCACCTGGAGAACCGAGGGAGGCGAGGGGCAGGACGGCTGTGACTTCTTTTTGAGACATGGTGAGAGGAAGGAGACTGGGAGAATGTGGGGTGTCCTTCCCAGGACAGGGTTAGAGTCCCTTGCCCCTCTGTGTCTCTTCTACACACACACAAGGTCTGTCAGTTCACAGGCCCAGATGGGGGAAGAGACTCTTGGCTGTTCTCGGGGTCTCTTGGTGTCTTCCACTGAGATCTCCTCCAAAGCAGATTCCTTTGAGGCCTGGGCCACAATCCCAGGCCCTTCAAAGAGGCTGCCCAGCCCTGAAGATGACCCACTCCCCACTGCCATCCCCCACCATCCAGGTCGTGCTGGTTCCAGGGAACTGGGCGCCCCTTCAGGTACTGTTGGGAACCCAGAAAGATATGGAGTTGGGCTGACCTAGGTCTGCATCCAAGGCCTGCTTCTTCCTTGCTGTGGGACCATAAGCAAGTCACCCAAGCTCTCTCAGCCTTAAAACTCTCATCCTCCTTTTTTTTTTTTTCCTTGTCTTTTTCCGGTCACACCTGCAGCATATGGAAGTTCCCAGGCTAGGGGTCAAATAGGAGCTGCAGCTGCAGACCTACACCACAGCCACCACAACGCGGGATTGGAGCCCCGTCTGCAACCTATACCATAGTTTGTGGCAACACTGGATCCTTTACCCACTGAGCAATCCCAGGGATTGAGCCCACATCCTCACGGATACTAGTCAGGTTCTTAACCCACTGAGTCACAACAGGAACTCCAACACTCACACCATTTAGTGGGACTAATGATGACTCCTAATCACTAGCCTTAACTCATCAATGTTTGCTTTCTGCTGCCCCCACAGAAGGCATGTGAAGCAGTGTGTAGACATTGATGAGTCACCCAGGCTCACTAGCCTAATGAATGATGACACCAGGTGCCTGCTATGTCATGGATCTGGCCTCATTAAGCCCTGGGCCCTCTGGCGAGTGGAGAGCCCAAAGCCTGAGGCCTTAGTGTCCTTGCTTCAAGCCTGGCTGATTCGGCCTTGTTCCTGTTTTCTGCTTACCCCAGCCTCAGGAATCAGCTCCCAGCAGGGGGCGTGGCCTTAGAGCCCCTGGTGAGCTCCTAAGATCTGGGGCCCAAGCGGGCCTGCAGTTTGCTGAGGGGCTGGTTGAAGCTGCAGTGGGGGGAAAGATGAGGGGCTGAGAAAGGGCAGCATGAGGACTTTTCTTGTGCCCTGGGAGCTACCTGCAGCAGTATGATTGGGAGGCCTGTGCAGAAAAAGGGACACCAAGGCAAAAAGGCCCAGCCCAGTGTCCCTTCCCCAGCAGAGTCCTTCCTGCCACCCCTGGGACCTCATAGTAGAAAGAGATCCAGCTGGCTGCTCCTTCTTGGTGATCCCCCGGCTCCCACCTGTCTCTCAGTTCCTCATCCATAAAGCAGGGTGACAAGAATCTCTTGTTGGTACGGGAGGATTTACAGAAATAGTAACTGGGGAATAGCCTGGGACGGTCCAAGCACCCGGCAAAGCTGGAACTATTAAAAACACAGGCACAGTGACCTTCCCTGAGCTCAGGACGGCTTGATGCCTCCTACAGCTCTGCACCTGGACACCCGAAGCGAGTTCTCCATCACTGCAGTGCAGGTGAGGGCCAGGGTTGCCTGGAAAGACTCTGGAGACCACACTGGCGCTGCCTGTCCTCCTCTCTGTGTATCCTTGGGCAAATGGCCAGCCTCTTGGAGCCTTACTTCTCCTCTGTAACATGCAATTGCCTTCCTCACTGGGTGCTTGAGGGGCTTCAACAAGATAATGTGCCTGAAGTGCTCTTTATGGTTGTACATGGGAGAAGTTCTCAAAGTGTGCATTGTGACAATGGTGCTGATGCTGGTGGTGCTAGTGGTGCTGGTGCAGGGGGGAAAGAGCTAGAGGGCAAGGATGTCAGGACCCGTCTTCTCTCTCAGCTCTTCCTCATCACCTCGCCTTATCTCTTTCCTACTTTTCTCCCCCTCCTCCTTACCTCCTCCTCCTAGCTCTTCTCTCTCCATCTCCTTTCCTCTCTCTCCTTCCCCCTTCTCCGTCCCTCCCCCACAACAAGCCTGGCCAGCCGGCTCTCTCCTGGACTCAGTGTCTCTGTCATGAGTCCTGGGATGGGGGGTGGGGGCTCTTCTCTGGCTCACCCATTTTCTATTCAGCCCCACCTCTCCCTGGAGCCTTAGGGGTACCCCTCATCTCACACACCCCCGTAGTGGTTCTGTCCCCTAGCTTCAGCCCTGAGACTCCGGGGACAGTGGAGACTGCTGCTGCCCTGGAGCCCCAGCCTCAGTAGTTCAGCCCAGAGATCCTGTACCCCTTTGCCACTTGATTCTTCTGACGCTTGACTTTGCCTTAGCAGGTGCTCCTGCCAGGAACTCCTGCTTCCCCATATGTGAGGACTTCACATCTGTGCCCTTAATCAGATGCCCTCTAACCCTCCACCGCCACCTCCTAGGAGCCTCACCTTGGGTCCCTCTCCAACAGCACGTCCGAACCCCCGCCCCCAACCCCCAGTGTAGGGGGGAACCCAGGCCCATAGGTCCAGGCAGACCAACCCAGGAGGACTGGGCAGGCCTGGGCCCCTCACCCCAGCCAGAGGCTGCTGTCTGTGCCCACAGGACTAAGAAGCCAGCTGCCACGCCAGGTCCATGGCCCTGCGACGTGGTTAGCATTCAGCTCATGGTAAGGGTCAGGGACCATTCTGTGCCAAGGATCCAGGCTGCCTGTGCCAAGGATCAGAGTTTAAATTGCACCCAGGGTCAGGTTTAGACATGACAAGGGGCAGCACTGATCCCAGAAATGTCTGCTCTGACTGCCACGTGTGGTGGAGGGTCCCCTGGTGGCCCTGGAGAGGCTTCCCCTTGCCCCAGGCTGCCCCATGATGCCCTGGGCGTCCAGGTCAGAACAGTAGGAGTCTAATGCCATGGGGGCGGGGTGGGAAGGAATAGCGCTGAGCACAGCCAGGCCCCCTGCCCGCTCCCCCAACCTGCCCACTCCAAGCTTCAACCTCTCTCCTCTCCACCCCTGCCCTCCACCCAGGCCTCAACGTGAGCCGCAACTGCACAGACGAGGGCTGGACGCCCCTGGAGCCTGGCCCCTACCCCATTGCCTGTGGCATGGATGACAAGGCATCGGGTTTGGACGAGGTGGGCTTCGGTGCACCCCCCCCCAGCCCCCAGAGTGCCCTGCCCTCCTAGCTCCTATCACTCTCTCCCCCCAAGGGGCGTGGTTTCCTTCTGTGTGGGAGCCAGGATGCCCGGGATCTGCCTTCCCCCAAGTCTCCTTCCTCTCCGGGCCCTCATTCCCAAGGGCTCATCCCCTGGCCCCCCCGACAGGATGCGGGAGGGGGCTTCCAGAATGACTCATGGCAGCAATCACGACACAGCGCCCTTAGGTCAGCCCACCCCACTCCTTCATGGGAGCCTTGCTCCAGCCCTGGAGATGGTAGGGCAGAGAGGGCCCGTGTAGAGGGGAGACTGAGGTGTGGATCCTGGAAGGAACCAGCCTCAGACACCCAGCAGCCAGCCAGGGACAGAACCAGTGTCCTCAGTCCCAGGTCAGGGATCTGCCCTGGAGCAGGTGAAGCACAGGTGGTCTCTGTCAGGAGGTGGGACCAGAACCCCGGGAGGGATATCGATGGGGAGGTTGGAGTATAATTGGAGTCCTGAGCTAGGAGCCCCTCGCTGCTTTGGTGTGTGCAGGCAGTCTGTCTCTCTGAGATGATATCTGTCCCACCCCTGGCACCCTTTGCAGACAGGACTTTCGTTCCTCCCAAGAGGGCAGCAGTTTGCTCAGAGACTTTTCACGCCCACCTCAGGCAGGATCTAAATCCCTAAATTCCTCTCTCCCCCACCCCCCACCCCCGCCTCTATCCCAGCAGGGTGCGAGAGGTGGAAGGAAGGGGGCGCTGCCCAGTGACCGTGGCCCTGCGAGTATCTGTGGGAGGGGCCAGCAGGGAGCCCTGGGCGTCCAGCTGGGTCCTGCCTCCCCAGAGAGGCCAGATTGTCCTCCTCCACTAATCCCAGCCCCTGAGAGTTGCAAATAGGGAATGACCCCCCCCACCTTGATGTCTTCTTTACCACTCTCCATTCCTCACCACTCGACAAGGGGGCCTCGTGTAAGGACAAGAGGGACAAGCCTTCTTGTCCCCGAGGATGGCCCAGAAGGGCTGTAGGACGTGTGACTGAAGGACAGTGGGTGGACCAATGGAACATGTGACATTTCCCTCATGAAGGAGCAGAGAGAAGGGTTGAGTTCAACTTCCGCCCCATCCTGGGAAGCAGTTCTGTCTCATCTATGGATACCAGGGATCGGGGGTCCACTCAGCTGCTCTGGGAGCCCTGGGCCTTAGGCTCCTCATCTGCCAAGGCAGGGAAGGGAGGCAGGATGTATAGGGCACCCTGCTCCTGCCAACACCCCCTAGGTGAGCCCCCATAACCCTCCACCTAAGATCCATGCCCGCCTCCCTCTAGCAGCAGCAGACAGTGTTCTACAATTCTGTGAAGACCGGCTACACCATCGGCTACAGCTTGTCCCTCACCGCCCTCCTGATCGCCACCACCATCTTGAGCCTGTTCAGGTGAGGTCCAGCCCCAGCAACAGGCCTCAAGGCAGACTAGCCAGGTCGTTCCTCACCCAGACGTGCTCTGCCCTCCCCCACTGACGGCCTGCAGCACGCAGTCCTGCCTCAGCCCCCCTGCCAGGCCAGCCTCACCTAGAGACAGCAGGCTGCTCAGCGTGTCCACCTGTCTCAGCCTCGTCCCTCACAGGATGGCCCTGTACCTGGGAACAGGGCACCAGAGGCTGGGACCTGTGCCCTGGGAGGAGACATCTGTGGGCCAGGCTTACACACATGGGTGGGCTACCTGGGGACAGGGTCCCCCTTCAGGACAGGGCCTGCATTCAGAGGCTACAGGCTCCCCCAGCCCTACTGTTGCTCAGAGAACTGGACAGTGTTGCTTGGGTGGGGGTCTGAGGCCCCTTCGGCCTCCCAGATCCAGCCGCCTCCCCACAGGAAGCTCCACTGCACTCGGAACTACATCCACATGCACCTGTTCATATCCTTCATCCTGAGGGCCACCGCCGTCTTCATCAAAGACTTGGCCCTCTTCAACAGCGAGGAGTCAGACCACTGCTCCAAGGGCTCGGTGAGGATCCGCCCAGGCCCACCTCCCTCTTCCATCTCCCCTCTGAATCCCCTCTTCTCCCTTTCCTCCCCCCTCCTCCTTCCTCCTGTCTCCCCCTTCCTCTCTCTCCCTCTCTCTCCAAAGATGGCCAACCCATCCCCTCCAACCTTGCTTCCAGCTCCTTGAATCCTCCTTCCCTCCCAGCAACAGGAGACGGTGCTCAGCCATCTGGGAGTTCACAGACCTGCTCCCCAGGACTTCTCGGTGGGAAATGGGACACTTCGTGCCAGAGCCCCCAGCCCTCATCCTGCCTCTGTTGCTAACTTCCCATGTGACCTTAGGGAACTCCCTGCCTCAGTTTCCCCATTTGTGCAAGGACATCCAAGCCTCCTTCCAGCTCTGCCATCTGTGTACGCAGGGCTCTGCTCACAGTGCCACCCTTCTTATTCCCCCCACACCCCCATTGCCATCTGGAACCAGTCCAAACCCACACAGCCCTCCTCTCCTATTCTTCCCCTGCCATCAGTCACTTCTGAACCTTCCTAGGGAAGGGAGGTTAAGAGAGCACTTAAGGAATTCAGTGCCCATCACTAACAGGGCCATTTCCAGGTGAAGCTGAGACCAGTCCTGCTCCCACCCACCCCTTGTAGTCAATGACTCATTGTCTCATGAGTTGCCTCAGAGGCAGTGTATTATTTCAGGGGTCAGCAGAACCTTCTCCCCAAAGAGTGGAATTGAAAGTGAATCTCCGCAGAGATTGATAATGGAATTTTGGCATCTTGACAAGGACGAGGGAACATCCAGGGGAACCACCCTGGCCATTCCCAGAGCTCCTCAGAGGATCCTGCCCAGGAGCTGGGCTCAGACCTGTTCAGTGTGAGCCTTGGAGTCTGGGGAACAGCCTCCAGCCTTCAGCACACTTGTTGAGGATAATTGTGGAGGCGGGCTTCCCAATTCACTAGCTGTTCTGCAGAGCTTTTCTAAGGCAGGGAGAAGCACAGATAACTGTCCAGTTAAAGAGCAGAGTTATTCTTGCTGTAAAGCAGATGGAGGAGGGTGGGGGAAATAGCCTGTAATGGGAGGGACTGAAGTAAGACCTGAGTGAGGACTTTCCAACCTTTGAGAGAGGAGGATGTCTCAAAGCCAAGGGCACAGGAAGGAAGGTGGGAACCTGTATTCTGGGTAGAGGGAGGAGTGAAAACAGAGGGTTTCCTGGAGGAGGGTGGCTTTAAGCTCTGGCTCACAGGTTATGGTCTTGATCTGAAATGGGAGACTAATTCTGGGAGAGGACAAAGGGCCCAGAAGATCTTCTTATCATGTCAGATGGGCCACCCAGAGCCCCTGATTGCCCTACTGAGGCATCCCCCTGAATCCATATTGTCCTTACCTGCTGGAGGGACTTATTTTTCCACCAGTTCCTCTGGCCCCCAGGAAGAATGATCATCCCTCCCCTTGCCTCTTTTTCCTCATTTCAGCTTTCCCCTCCTCTTCCCTCTTCTCCATCCTCATCTCTCCCTAAAAATTCCACCTAAGCCTCACTTCACAATCCCCAGCCCTTATTCCTACTCATTTCAGGGACTCTTGCAAATACAAGCAAGACTTCTCCCTCATACCTCTCCCAGCAACCTTCCATCATAATTGGAATAAGATGAATGAGTAGCGAGGGTGGTAAATGAATGCTTTGGTAGATGGATGGCCGAGTAAATAGTGTGTATAGTGACTAAGTGAAAGTATAGATAGATAAAGTAAGAAAAATTAGATAGATGATGGGTAGAGAGTGTGGGTGGGTAGACTGATGAATAGATGGTTATGCAGATTGATGGACAAGTGGATACACGGATGGCTGGATAGATGGCTAGGTGTATGAGCTGACAGTGGATGTCTAGTAGGCAGATAGTAGATGAATGGAGAGATAGGTGAGTGTGTGGATGGACTGATAGACGAAAGCTGATGGGCACAGGTAGATAATGATGGAGAGACGCATGGCTGGTAGATGGGTAAATGGGTGAGCTGGCAGTGGATGTCTAATTGGTGAATGAGTAAATAATGGATAGGTGGGTAGGTGATCGTTTGGATTGGTAAGTGGGTGGATAGTCATATAGATTGGAAGATGAATAGAAGATAAATTGATGGATGGATAATTAAAATTGCAAGCTTGTTCCAAAGCTTCAGGTGATCTAAAATTAGAGATCATGGGAAAGCCACTGAGTACATTTTAAGGTGATAACTCAAAAATAGCAAAGAGATTAAATTGTCTTTATTGCAAATCTGTCACCCCAGAGACGTGGGTGGGCAGGGACCACCATAGCTCCAATGAGCCCCCTCTTTCCTCCTTCCTTTTGCAGGTGGGCTGTAAGGCAGCCGTGGTCTTATTCCAGTACTGTGTCATGGCCAACTTCTTCTGGCTGCTGGTGGAGGGCCTCTACCTGCACACCCTGCTTGCCGTGTCCTTCTTCTCTGAGCGGAAGTACTTCTGGGGGTACATATTCATCGGCTGGGGTATGGTACCAGGGAGGGCTGCCAGGCTGGGGACAAGGGGGCAAAGCTGGGGAGCTCCTTAGGGGAGGGGTTGCCAACCAAGCCTGCAGCCTTAGGTCTTGCTGGGCTGTAGGTCCTGCCTTCAAGTTTCTCAGCCAGTGATTGATAAAAGTCCCCCAATTGTCTGACCCCAGAGCAGGTGCTCTCTGGCTACAGCTGCACCTCAGGCTGACCTGGGGGCCCTGCAGGTTCTCTGAATGTCCTTCCATTTCCCCTTTAGCCCTTCAAATATCCAGGGCCACTGCTAGTCTATACGGCGGACCATATATTTGGACTATACAGTGGACTATATATATTTGGCCTCTGCCCAAATTAGAAAAAGACCCCCACCTTTAGGTGGACACAGTCCCTCTGGCATTCAGTGGAGTTTATCCCCTCAGTGGAGCCTCTTTGCCCACTGAACAACCTAAGTATATATGCCACTCACTATAGGTGGCCGTGTTGGAAGTCCACCTTTTCTCTCTCCTTGCTTTTCCTTGGTTCTTCCTCCCCAATCTCTCCCTCCACCTCCCACGCCCCCTCCTCTTTCTCTCCCCTTTGGCCCTGACAGGGGTGCCCAGCACATTCATCATGGTGTGGACCATCGTCAGGATCCATTTTGAGGATTATGGGTAAGCTGACACCCTGCCCCCTCCCCCCTGACTGCCATCACTCAGGGGAGGACTCCTGGTGGGATGAGGGGGACCCCGGAGTAACAGACTCTGGGCCGGTGGTCTCTGAGGGGTTTGGGGGCAGAGCCGGGGACAGCAGGAGGACTGCTGACTCTCTCTGGCTGAGGATGAGCTCTCTCATTTTGCCCCCACCGTACCCCATCCAGATGCTGGGACACCATCCACTCCTCACTGTGGTGGATCATAAAGGCGCCCATCCTCGCCTCCATCCTGGTAAGGCCTCCTCCCACCATGTAGGGATGGGGAAACTGAGGCCCCGGGTGGGTAGACAACAAGCCTACCAAGGTCCCAGGAAACTGGTGTCAAAGTCAGAAATGAACCCTAGGCTTCCCAATCCCTAATGCAGGATTATCCCCAACCCTTTCTCCCCTAGCTCTTCCTCGAGAGTAGAGAGAGTGGATTGGGAGGCCCAGTCCTTAGGGATGTGAAGAACAGTTCCTGGATGACTTTCCCAAAGGGGAAGAGCTAGGGAAGATGGAAGGGTAGGAGTTCCTGTCGTGGCTCAGCAGAAACGAATCTGACTAGCATCCATGAGGAGGTAGGTTCGATCCCTAGCCTTGCTCTATGGGCTAAGGATCTGGCATTGCTGTAAGCTGTGGTGTAGGTCACAGAGGAGGCTCAGATCCCACGTTTCTGCGGCTTTGGTATAGGCCGGCAGCTACAGCTCTGATTGGACCCCCTAGTCTGGGAACCTCCATATGCCATGGTACGGCCCTAAAAAGACAAAAAAATGAAATAAAAATTTAAAAAAGATGGAAGGGTAGTCAGGCCCTGGGGAAGAAGATAGGCCGTCAGCCCAGGAGGCTGGATACCCTGCATCTCCTCTCTGACCACCCAGCCTTGGCCCCTACCCACCAGGTGAACTTCATCCTATTCATTCGCATCATCGGAATCTTGGTTCAGAAACTGCGACCCCCAGATGTTGGGAAGAGTGACAACAGCCCATACTCGTGAGTATGGGTCCAGGGTCCTGGCCTTCTCAGTGTTCCTAGCCCCAGTCCTCAGAATTATCTCACATCGCCTGGAAGGCTCTCTCCAGTGTCACCAGAAAGCTGCCTTGCTCTTGCCCACCTCTGCGTGTGTGACCTGACTTAGTCCATAAGTGTCCCCTGCCCAGCCCCACCCTCACCAGGCCCATGAACCCCAGGTCTGCTTCTCCTGCATGACTTCTCTGCCAGGTGATCTGGCCCGCTGTGTATCTGCTGCCAATCAGGGAGCTTCAGAAAACAGCAGATAATCTGTGTCCTGTTCACACCATGTGCGAAGTCCCTGGCATGTGCCTGGCACAGAAAGGGGGTACAGGAAGTTCCCGTCGTGGCTCAGTGGTTAACGAACCTGACTAGTGTCCATGAGGACTCGGGTTCGATCCCTGGCCTTGCTCAGTGGGTTAAGGATCAGGCGTGGCCACGAGCTGTAGTGTACGTCGCAGATGCGGCTGCAATCCCTTGTTTCTGTGGCTGTGGTGTAGGCCGACAGCTACAGCTCCGATTCGACCCCTAGCCTGGGAATCTCCATATGCCATGGGTGCGGCCCTAAAAAGAAAAAAGAAAGAAAGAAAGAAATGGGGCACAATATATGCACAGCAGATGAATGCCCCCAGGGGAGCCCCCAGTCAACCAAGGAGACAGCCATATTCAGGACTCAGTACTCCGCAGTAGTAATAACAGCCTCCGCAGTTTCTATGCCAGGCATGTGCTTAGGGGCTCCAGGCGTCATCTTGTTTCATATGTACAGCCTCCTCTAAATTGCCCGCATTTCACAGATAAGGAAACTGACAAGAGTTCCCTCCTCCTCAAGGGTTTGGGAACACATTGCCTCGGCAGGGGGAGGGCACAGTGTCCATGGGACCTCGGCCACACCCTTGCTTTGAAAGGTGTGAGGGCTGTTCCTGAGCTTGGGGGGACTGGAGAATGGGCAGGCTTTCCTGAGAACAAGGCTTAAAGACAGCACCACAGAGACACAAAGGTGGTGGCTGCAGGAGGGGGAGTAGGTCTGCGTACACACAGATGGGAATGGGAGACTGATTACCAGGGCCGCATAGACAAGACAAACCTGGGGCATCCCTTAAGGGCCTTTCAGTCCTGGGATTCTAGAACGTTCTCCTCGGCCTGGCTTCTCTTGCAGGAATATGTGCTGTGGGTCTAAGATTCCTGGCTAGAATGTCACGAGCTGCTGGATTTAGGATTCTATTCTGGGACCCTGTGATTCTCTCTGATGAGACTGAGACTCACGTTCCTGTGTGACAGCAGTCCCTCCTGCGGAGTGTGGAGGTGGAGCTTCTCTTCCAGTTTGAGAAGGGAAGGCCCTGCAGGGGGCTGTGGTCTGCCAGGGGGTAGCACAGCAGGCCTATGCCCTCTCTTCCTCCACTTTGCCTGCGGGGCTTGTTTTCCCCAACACACAACTGCTCAAAGGGGCTTAAATCTGAGGCCAAGAAAGCTGGTCATTGCCAGGTTCACGTGGGTGAGGTGGAAACTGAACAGCTGTCGGCAGGCAGACGGGGTGGGGGGGAGTAGGAGATGGAGCTCCCCTCGGAGGGGCTGTCAGCTCCCACTCTCCACCTCCCCAAAGCCTTAGATTTAAAGAAAGCCTCCATCTGTCAGCCTCGGGCGCGTGGGCTTAGTTTGCCACCAAGGAGAGCTGGGCAGTGCTTGGATATGGGCGTGGCTGGGAACGAGGTCCAGGAAGGAGTGGGAGGATCAAGGCCAGCGTCTCTGCCCCCAGTCTGCTGCGGGTCCTCAGGCCCAGGCTTAGGCTTCCCGGGACTGACTGCTAAGGCAGGAAGATAGAGGCAGAGACACACCCCAGCCCTCAGATCTCCCAGCCAGGGAATCGTGGGGGTCACGCTGCCTGAGTCAGCTATCAGCTCAAGTGGCCGAGAGGCCTGAACCAGGATGAGCCCTGCTCCGTGGGAGAGGGGCAAGTCATTGACTGTGGACCCTGTCAAGCATACAAGGCCAGTGATGGAGGAGCTGGTCCTCCAGAGAATGCTGGAGGTGTGTGTACTGGTGTGGAGAGGTGGGGGGAAGGGGTGCCATCCCAGAAAAGGTGGCGGTTCCTGAGGAAGTGGACACAGCAGAGAAGGCAAAGACAGGGCTGTACTGGTTGACCTTGAGTCAACCTTGGTCACCAGGCACAAACTTGAGCACCTACCGTCCTCCCAGGTGGCCTTGGGCATATGTGTTTAGCAACCTGATTACAAAGACTTCCTTCCCAAATGCCCTCATTCCCGGTAGCGAATTGGTCTCTCATGATGCACTGCACTTTATAGCACCCAAAGCACTTCCAAGTTCAAGTGGGCCCCACTCTGTTACGTCTTGAGCATACACTTGCCCCGTGGTACAAACTGGGGAAACTGAGACCTGGGGAGGGGTCAAGAACGTATCTCTTGTTGGTCAAGAACGTATCTCTTGTTGGTCAAGAACGTATCTCCATTGGCAGCCACAGAGCCTGAAATACCACTACTGTGCATCATCCTTAGGGCTCAGCACTGGCCCTCCTTTATACACTCTCCCCTAGAACGCAAAAATAGAGGGGCGTCTCTCTCTCATGCTTCTGTCCAAGCAAGGAGGACTGTGGGGCAAGAGATGACACGGGTACTGCAGATATGGAACAGAAAGAGATGTGGACATAGTATTACAAGAACCAACAGCCCGTTCTCATATCCTTGTCGTTTCCATCTTCTGTGTCCCATGTGTCCACACGTGTAGACACCTGTACCCAGTGCCTGCCCCTCCCCTGTCCCCAGGAGACTAGCCAAGTCCACCCTTCTGCTGATCCCCCTGTTTGGAGTGCACTACATCATGTTTGCCTTCTTCCCTGACAATTTTAAGGCCGAAGTAAAAATGGTCTTTGAGCTCATCGTGGGATCTTTCCAGGTATGAACTATCGACTTAAGGCTGTGTTCTTCTCTGGGCTTTAAGGGAATTCACCTGGCGCCTTGGCCTCACCACCAGCTTCTAGTCTTTTCTTTGCAATAAGCATGTATTAAGCACCTACTGTATGTTTAGCTTTTTGCTTCACCAGAGGAACTTGGGGGTGGGGCAGGGCTGGGGGCTCCCAAGGTCTGCCTGCCTTACCTCTCGTGCTCCCTTCCTCTCCAGGGTTTTGTGGTGGCCATCCTCTACTGCTTCCTCAATGGCGAGGTAAGCTCCTCCCAGACCTTGGGAGCCAGGGAACAGAACTCTGAGAGCCCCAGCACCCAGAAACACCCATGGGACATGTACAGAGCAAGGGAAGGTCAAACCTTGCTACTTCAAGGTTGTGGTGGTCCTTGTGTAAAATGCTGATTCCGGGGCCCACCCCAGGCCTGCTGACTTTGAATCCTCTTTTTAAGAAAACCGCAGGGGATTCGTGCACACATCAGAATTTGAGCTGTCCTGTGTTAGGTGGCTGTGTGCAGAGGGAGTGAGAATGGGTGGAGGCAGCGAGGAAGGGTGAGTCACTCAGGGGCTCTGGTTACAAAGCACAGAAATCTACTTGGATAAGCTGAAGAGAGCTGGAGGGCAGGGATCAGAGGATGTGGATACAGCCACCACCACCTCACCCCACCCCACCCCGGGGAGGGTGGTGGCGGTATCCCTCTCCCTTCCCTGGACTGAATTCTCAGATCCTCTCTGGCTCCCACCTCTCCGCATGGAGATGATCTGAAGGAACAAAGGTCTTGACTGGACCTGGCTCCTAGGAGGTCCGAACTCTGCACCACCCGAGGTAGCATCGAGTCTCTCAAGTTAGACTCCCTACAAGGGTAGGACTGGCTAGCTCCACACCCTAAATGGAGTGCAGCCGGATCAGCAGTGCTGAAGGCTTCCCAGGGGCGGGCTTGACCACCCTCTTCTCCCAGGTTCAGGCAGAGCTGCGGAGGAAGTGGCGGCGCTGGCACCAGCAGGGCGTCTTGGGCTGGGACCCCAAATACCAGCACCCGTCAGGAGGCAGCAACGGGGCCACATGCAGCACTCAGGTCTCCATGCTGACCCGCGTCAGCCCCAGCGCGCGCCGCTCCTCCAGCTTCCAGGCCGAAGTCTCCCTGGTCTGACAGCTGGGTGCCCAGAGGCCCCGGGCGGCCCCTCCCGCCCGCGCCCACCTACCCTCCACGGCACCAGGGGCAGAGGCCTTCTGGGTGAGGTCAGCCCCGGTCCTGGGCTCGGAGGCTGCCTGGGTCCCCCGGTCACTGTCCAGAAGCCTCTGGAGAATGCTGCCCTTGCACCTGCCTCTGGAGACAAGAGTGCCTAGATCGGGGAGTGCTGAGAGCTCCTACCGGGAAGATGTGGGGGCGGAGCTGTCATCAGACTCCGCCCCCAAGTGCCCCCTCTACCAATGAAGGGCAAGAAATTTGCATACGCCCACGAGTCCAGTCCACGGTAGCTCTCAAGAGGAAGGCAACTGCCTATCCCGAGACAATGCATATGGAAACATGCATGATCTGAAGGAACAAAGGTCTTGCACCGAAAGGTCATCTGCCACCACGGCCTCAATAGTGCCTGAAGTTCTACCATTGAAGTGGAGCAGTCCCAGGATGGCTTGACAATTCGAAGAGACTGCCACCGGTCCTACCCATTCCTATGGACTGTGGGGGCTGCCCTTGGCTACCTACCTGTGTGCCAACTGTGAGAATCAGGCTCAGAGATGTGCACTCAGTGGGCCCTTAATCCTCATATCAACCCAGCAAGGCAAGAACTTCTGTTCCTATTTCACAGTGAGCCTCATAGAGAACAGATCCCTCACCTTATCACACAGACAGGATTTGAACTCAGATCTTGCTGAGAGTAAAGTGAAAACACATTTTTTTTTTTTTAATTTTATGGCCATACCCACAGCACATGGAATTTCCTGGGCCAGGGATTGAATCCAAGCCACAGCTGTGGCAATGCCAGGTACTTTAACCCACTGCGCCGGGCCGGGCATCACAACCACACCTCCCCAGTTACCCGAGCTGCTGCAGTCAGTTTCTTAACCCACTGCACTACAGCGGGAACTCTGAAAACACATACCTTTAACTGCTGCCATCTATGTATTGTAACAAGCTGAATCCTCGGTTATTTGTATTGTCATTGATAACTGTTATTATCACCACCTCTGCAACCCCATCCCCACCCCACACTCCCTGGAGTGTGGCTGAGGAGTCCTCAGGGCCGTGTACCATCTGGACAAGAGCCTGGTGGTTGTTACGTCCTGGGTCTGCCCTGCACTCCTGTGGCCACACAGCTTCCTACCCACGCCCTAGCAAGAAGATGCCTTGGGGCTGCAAACAGACTGGTGCAATAATAAATGCTGGGTTGGATTGGCTTGGTTTTCCTGGTGGTTGATGTTCCCATGTGGGCAAGGTGGGGACCAGCTTCCAACTTATGGCCATCTCCCCCTGTTCCAAGGAGAGCTGGTCTAAAACATCACTGAAGCCAGGCATCATCATCCTTCTGGCTTCCAAGTGAGGAACACATGGTTCTAAGGGCCTTCAACTCACATCTTATTGAGCAGTACCTTCTGTCCTCTGAGTGTGGTGAAGTTATACCCTGTCTTCATAGTGTTCCCCCACCCCCTATATCCAACCAAAAGGAGAGAATTCTTTTCTTGGATCAATACGAAACAGCTGACAGAGCTGCCCTTGATCCCAGAAATCGTGGCTACCTGCATCCAAGAAGCACACAGGGTATGAGATGACCGTGGGTTCAGCCAAGAAGAGGAAGATTGAGGGTAGAACAAGTGTCGCCAAAACAGAGACAAAGCAGCGAATAGAAAGGTTTAAACACAGAGGCTGCAGGGCAAAGAAGATGATGCCAATCAGCAAGGGATGGATTCAAAAGCATTACTCCAGCTGACTTCCCTGGGTTCTTCCTTCAAACCTGCCTGGACCTGGCCCATCCACCACCATGTCTGAAATCCCACCATTAGTGAGTTCAGTCTGGGGAGACGAACAGAGTTATCAGCCACGAGGGTGAAAGTGAATAAAACAGACCCAAAATAAGGACAATGAAAAAGGAGGACATAGATGAGGTCCTGCCTGGGAGGCAACAGGAGATGAAAAGCCCCCCTGGGGTAGGGGAGCATTCAGGAATGTGGAGAGGCTGAGACACTGTCCTAAGCTGGTAAAGGTCATGGGCACACATCCCAGGCTGCCCATGATATGGGAGTGACCAGGAGCAGAATCTCTCTTGTACCCCCTCTTCCCTCTAACTCTGGGGTCCCTCTCCTGCCTTGCAGGGCACTGTCAGGCCAGACCAGACCAGCTCATCTCTGTCGCCACCTGGTGGGTACCTCAAGGACTTCACCAATGTTGGCCCTAGGGACCCAAATACCAAGGTCTCCTCCCCAAAAAGCCAGGTGACACAGAGGGCAGACCTCCCTCCTTGGCTCCATCTCAGAGCTAGAAACAAGAGAAAGGAGGTGGTGAGGACACAGGATTTATGACCCCAGGGACAGCCTGTGATTAAGGAGACCCAGGTCTTGGCCCTCAGATCAAGGCCCCTGACCTTGATCCCTACCTCAGACCCAGCTGTGACCCCAGGTAAAACCAGGCCTCTGGTTGTTCACAGGCTGCACCCTGGCCCTTGACCAAGCCAGACCCCAGACCCTGAGGGCAAAGCCCAGTTAACTCTGGTTGGCCCCCTCTGGGAAGACAAAGACAAGGAGCTTCCCACCATCCTGGCAAAGAGGGCCACCACGTGGATGATTCCTGCCACTCCAGGGCACAGGCTGCCCAAGGAGGGTGGCCAGGGAGCATCTTCCCAGATGAGGACTAATCCCTGGGGACAGTGAAGTCTTCAGACCCCAAAGGAAGCTGAGAGGTGCCGGGAACAACTGAATCCAGGTGAGCGGGTTCCAGGGGCATGTTGCAGCAGGAACCCAGTGGGGGCTTCTTACAGGAGGCCAAGGGGGTTTGGGACAGATCACTCTGGCTGCTGAGAAGGGCCCCAGGGGCAAGCCAGGGAAAAGCTGCCAGTCCATCACCCAGGCGAAGGAGGATTTGGTTTGGGACGTCTCTCGAGAGTGACGTCCAAAGGCTTTTGGAACCGGAAGGTTAAAGCAACCAGGCCCATGCAGGTGGTAGGGAGGCCAGGGCAGTCGCCCAGGGGTGGGGTACAGGGAGTCTGTATCCCCAGGCCCTCCCATCTGGTGGGCGGGGCCGGGTAGGGTGAGGAATTGGTGTCAGCACCTCCATTCCCACCACTTGCCCAGGGCCTGGTTTAATGAGCAATGACCTCCCCCCCCCCCACTTCCCTCCATGTGGGAACAGGAACTGCTCTTATCTCTCCCGGGGGAGGGGGCCGGAGCCACAGCTGGCAGTCATTAAACACCCTGATCAGGCCAGGGATGGCTGAGATATTAATAGCCAGGAGTCGATGGCCCTGGAGACACAGCCTCCCAGAAAGAGGGACAGTAACCTCTGCAGGCTATGGAGATGAGGAGGATGGGTTAGGAGGCCATCCTGGCAATGCCCCGGCCCCCGTGCAGAACAGAGGAAGTCCAGAGAGAAAGGAAAGGTCTTTCCTGGGACGGGCAGCAAGCTATGGGTACAGCCCAGCCTCCTTGAACCCAGTTCTAACAATCCCCATCTCAGCTGTCCTAAGTGAGATTCATTGGGATTGCCCTGTGTGGAAATGGAAATCAGACCTGGTTGATGACCCTGAGTCTTTATTGTCTTTAAAGGCTTGGTATTTTTTTGTTCAGTTTGTATTTTTACATTAGTTTTGATTAGTTTCATTTTTTTTAAATATTAACCTTAAAATATTATTTGTCCTGATTACCTACTGAGTTTTTTTTTTTGCAACCACTTTAAATTTTGCACCCAAGGACACTCTGTTCCCAGCCCAGCTCCCAGAGGTCCCAACATCTCTGAGCCTAGCATGTTGGCATGAAAAAACTTTGAAGACGGGAGTTCCCATTGCGGCACTGTGGAAACAAATCCGACTAGTATCCGTTAGGATGCGGGTTCGATCCCTGGCCTTGCTCAGCAGGTCAGGGATCCAGTGTTGTTGTGAGCTGTGGTGTAGGTCACAGACGCGGCTCCAATCCCAAATTGCTGTGGCTGTGGTGTAGGCTGGCAGCTGCAGCTCCGATTAGACCCGTAGCCTGGGAACTTGCATGTACTGCAGGCATGGCCCTAAAATGCAAAAACAAAACAAAACAGAATTTTTGAAGAGCTCTGAACCAGTCTCGATGTGGCCCAGAGGGAAGAGGTACTGCCAGGCTGATGCCCTCTAGAGTAGGGAGCTCCAAGTTTAATTCAGCAGCTCAGCATTGTCAACACAGGCCTAGGTATTTTCTACGTGTCCGCTCTGACATCCTCAGTATGTTGATTTTCATCCACAGATTTATGCCCTCTTGACTGCTAGATGGCTGCCGCTGTTCCAAGCATCATATTCTCAGAGAACACCAACCACTAGCAGGGTGGAGAATGCCTTCTGTGCGTCTCCTTTGCCAGAAAGATAAGCTATCCCAGAGCTCAGTTTCTGCACACTCTCCTCAGATTCCTCGGCCAGGACTGGGTCACATACCCAAGCCCTGGCTGCAAGAGAGCCCGGGCTTCCAGAGGGAAGTGGATTTGATGAGGAAAAAGGATTGATATGATAAGGGAAGATGGCAGTCAAGTTGGCAACCAACAGAGTCTCACCCTCAATCTGTCCTTGGACGTCTCTTTGGGTAAGTGTGTGGCCTTTCAGGTTCCCTCCACCTGAGTCTAGTGGTGAGGGAGACGGTGAAGGAGAGGAAGCCGAAACGGTCACGGTTCAGTGCAGGAAACAGAAAATACTCTTGGCCTTTTGTGCAGAAAGAGGTTTAACTCAGGGACTTAAACGTATAAAGGTTTGGAGGAATGGAAACTAGGGCACACCTAACTTCATGGTCACACCACCCCGGCTGCCACTTTATAGGAAATTATTGCCAAAGTCCTAGTTGCCTATCCATTAAACAGGTGACAAGGAAGTGAAAGGAACTCTGTGTCCTACTGCTACAAAGAGTCACATCTGCCAGATCCCACCCAGCAGCCGCCACACCACAGGAAGAGTGGCCTCCACCTCCCTTCTGCCTTCCAACTCTGTCCCGCAGCGCTTCCCTCTAAGTTGCATCCGGTTCCCCAGCAACAAGGGAGTCTGGGAAGGGCAGGCTTTAGGCTTCTAGCCCCGGAGCACAGAAGAATATGGAAGGAGTCAGAGAGGGACTCCCAATGCCTATAGACAGTTTCTAGCCGAGAGGCTCAGATGGCCTTGTAGCCTGAGTCCCCGGAAAGAAGAGCCCGTGACGAGGAAACAGGAGCAGGGAACAGAGACGTGTGCCATGGGGAAATGGAGAAAGCCAAAATCAAGATGGGTTATTGAGCACGTCACTGCTGTGCCAGTGGGAACTCAGGACACTCTGAGGAGCAGGCAGAACACGCCTCAGAATCATCTTCCCAGGAAACAGGAGAGCCGCAGCCGCTGACCTCCACCACCAAGCGCTCAAGTTCTGCCCGTGACAACATCCTCGGGCTGCTGGTCTGGGCAGGTCTGAGTGTAAGCAGGCAGGTCCCTGCAGGCGTCCCACACCATGATTCCAGAGCGACGGTGGCAGAAAGTAGGAGCTGCCTTGGAAAGCTGAGGTGGGGGACGGTCCCCTCATTCCCACAGGAGCTGGCAAAGGTAGGTGAATAGGATACAAGGCAGAGAGTCCAAACAGGTGGCCTCCTGGTGGCAGAAAAAAGGAGCCTGGCACAAATCTTGGCGGAAACTCATGGTGGCTGGGTGCTTGTAGCTCCTGAGCTCATAGCTGGTTCTCTTGACCGGGGCCACCTCGGCTCACTCTGGCTCCTCAGTCGCCTCCAGCCTCGGCCATGCCGCCATCCAGCCCTGGGGGAGGGGGCCGCTCTCCCCTCAGCAAGGGCCGTGGCAGTGCCCGCCAGTCTCAACTCAGCCCCCTTCCCCATGGCCTCTGGAGCGCACAGGAACCTCTAGGCCCTTCCAGGCCTCCGGGAGCAGAGGGAGGCTTGAGGGGAAGATGCTCCCTCTGACCTTCTTGCCATCAAAGCTGTGGCTCCACTGTTTTCACCCAGAAGGGCCACCTGGGGGCCCCAGGCTGCCTGGCAGGCTGTCTTCTAGGGCGGAGTGGGACGCATGCCCCTCTGCCTTCAGCCTTCAGCTTCTTTCCCTTGAGGCTTTCATCCTAGAGGATAAGACCAGGACACATGCCTGAGAGATGCCCTCCTTATTCCCACCGCTCACCAGCTGAGGGTGGGCTTTCCTCCTCCCCCCTCCATCCTCCCTTCCCCGTAAGATGGCTTGGCTGACCCCTACCCTTGCCTGGTCATCGTGGTGGAAGGGCCTCAGAGGAATACGATTCCAGGGATCTGGGGATAAGAATTATATCAGTTGAATATTCTCAAAGTATTAACGTCATTATATTCGCTCAGCAAATAGTTACGGAGCACTTTACTGTGTGCACAGTTCCAATCAGTGACCAAGGCAGAGAGGCCCTGCACGCACGGAGCTGAGCCTCTAATGGAGGAGTCGATAATAAATGAGGAAATATACAGAAGAAAGAAGGCAGGAAGAGGGGCTAGGGGCTAAGGGCTGCTGTCCTGGTTGGGGTGGTTGGAGGTCTCCGCAAAGGCTGACGGCGGAGTAGTGACAGGTCATCCTCCCTGGTAATCGGAGGATTTTAAACCATATTCATCAGAGCTGGGGTCCAGAGACCTTAAGGTCCAGGGCAAAATGTCCAGTCCCCTGTGTCTGCGGCAGTGGCCTGCACAGTATGTGAAAGACACATACTGGGGCTTGGGACTTTGGGTGCTGCCCGAATCCCCCTAGGCGGGGGCTCCAGTGCCACCGCTTTGCCCAGCCGCCGGGATGGGGTACCTGCCCAGACACGGTGAGAGTTGTTCCTTGGGGCTGCATTGTGGCAGTGACCTGGGTCCAAAAATTTCATCTGGGCGTGGGGGCCAAGAGGTTCTCCCACCACGACCACGGGTTCAGTGTCCTCCGTGCCAAGTGACAGAGAACAGGCAGCTCTTGAAAAGACTAATATTTACTCTTCAAATGGGAGCTGGCACAGGCTATTTCCTGCAACTGGCGTCTGGCTCACCCCGTGGGACGGACACAACAGGAGGCACTCCGGGAGATAGGCAAATGTCCCCGCAGACACCAGCATCCCGGACGAGACAGTGTCTTTGAGATGGGGACAGCGTGTTCCAAGGTCTCATCTGATACATCTCTGCTTGCACACCACCTTCCTGGTGGAGCCCTCACCGCTGCCCTCAGCCCTGCTGGACAGCTCTGTGAGAAAGTTCATCCTCAGTCTGGCCCCGTGTTCCTTGTTCCTGGCCCTGGCTCTCATCCCTGGGGCCTCAGAAAATGTGCCTGCAACAGCCCCTCGGGGCACTCACAGTCCTGGTCACCTCCATGCCTCCCGGCCCCATCCCCCTGCGGCTTCACTTCCCCAAGCTCACACCGCTGGCTCCGTGGCCAGAACAGACTGTTTTGTGGGGTGGGAGGAAGATCTTGCCTTGGATGCACCTCCTGTCACCCTGCAGCTGTGTGTTCATTGTCCCCGTGAGAGCTCTTCAGCTGAGTGCCTCATGGGGGAAAGAGTCTCCGCCAGGAAACTACTAGTCAGAAGGCCTGAATCTGGGAAGAAGGGCGTTCCCGGTGGCCGGAGCCAGCTCCCGCCCGCCTGCGTTGCCTCTGCAGCCCCCTCCTCGCTCCCCTCCCTCATGGGTCCCAGAAGCCCTCCCTGCCCATTACAGCCCCTGGCTTGGCTTTAGTTCCCACCGCCACCGCCTCCCCCCCATCACCCAGTGGAGAAGCCCTGGAGGCCAAAACACTCTGGTAGCACGTGGGGCTTTGGAGGCCCCCAGAGGCAGGCCCTCAGCATCATCAAATCCAGTCAAGGCTGGGCACCCTGGGAAAGATCTCCGGGGCGACACAGTTACCCTGGTTCTCCCAGGAATCTCAGACCTGACTGCTGATTCTAGCTAGTGCCCCCCCCCAATTCCTGATTATCTCTACACCTAACTCCCAAGCTCCTGACCCTTTGTAGGCAACTATTCAAAGGAACCTAACATGTATCTTTTGGAATATATTCTTAGGAAATATGTTATCATTTTCTGCACATACATTTCCAATCATATACATGTTATTTTTCCCTCAGTTCTATGATCCGAAGATGCATCCACGCTGCAATGTTACATCTAAATCTGGTACTTCTGCCTGTTGCCTGCTGTTCCATGGTGAGCCTGCATGCTTTATCTGTCCATGGTAGACACACAGATTGCTTTCTGCCAACACAAATAATGCTTCAGTAAACATTTATCTTCAAACATGTCCCCTTAAGGATCTGTGTAAGAATTTCCCAGGGACATAAAACCAGGAGTGAAGTTTCCACACCATAAGATGTGTGCATACTAAAGCTGGGTAGGGCTGCTGTATTAGTTTGTTAGGGCCGCCAAGACAAAGCACAACAGGTTGGGTGAATTGAAGAAGGGAAATTTATTTTCTCACTTTTCTGGAGGCTAGAAGTTGAAGATCAGGGTGCCAGTATGGCTGGTTTCTTCTAAGACCTTTCTTCTTGGCTTGCAGAGGGCCACCTTCTCCCTGTGCTTTCCCACGGTCCCCCTCTGTACACATCTGTGTCCTGATCTCTTTTTTTTCTGTCTTTTTAGGGCCACACCCACAGCATATGGAAATTGCCAGGCTAGGGTTCGAATCAGAGCTGCAGCTGCCAGCCTACACCACAGCCACAGCATGGCGGGATCCGAGCCGCGTCTGCAACCTACACACAGCCCATGGCAATGCCAGATCCTTAACCCACTGAGCAAGGCCAGGGATCGAACCCACATCCTCATGGATACTAGTCGCGTTCATCAACTGCTGAGCCATTGGGAACTCCCTGGCATGTTTTTTTTTTTTTTTTTTTAACATTATTTACCTCTTTAAAGACCCTATCTCCAAATACAGTCACATTTTGATGTACTGGGGTTAGGATTTCAACTTATGAATTTGGGGAGAACACAATTCAACCCATAACAGAAGCTCTACTCTTCAGGTTGGTTAGATTGGCTGTACATGAAGTCCTATATCCCCACACTCGCTTCAGTACTTGGTACCACACGGCTAAGTTTTGCCAAACTCATTGATAAGGTGAATAGTTTACTATTATTTTAATATGTATTTCTATTTCTAATTATTTTTAGCATCTTCATATGCTTATTAGATTTCTGGGTTTTCTCTTCTGAAAATTTTGTGCTCATTTTTCTATTGAAATTGCTGTCTTTCTTGCTGACTTAAGAAATTGCTTGTAGGAGTTCCTGTCATGGCTCAGCGGAAACAAATCCGACTAGGAACCATGAGGTTGCGGGTTTGATCCCTGGCCTCACTCCGTGGGTTAAGGATCCAGGGTTGCTGTGAGCTGTGGTGTGGGTGGCAGACGCAGCTCAGATCCCATGTTGCTGTGGCTGTGGCGAAGGCCGGCAGCTGTAGCTCTGATTAGACCCCTAGCCTGGGAACCTTCACATGCTGTGGGTGCAGCCCTCAAACGACAAAAGACTAAAAAAAAAAAAAAAGAAAGAAAGAAATTGCTTGTGTATTAACCCTGGCTTCAGACATTGTAAGTATCTTCTCCTACACTTTTAATTTGGCCCAGGAAGTCCATATTTGCATATCATCACATCGATCCTTTTGCCTTAAGGGTTGTGCCAGTTTCATTTTGAAGAAGCACTTCTCCATCCTAGGTCACAGATCCTCTCCTTCGTGTTCTTCAGTAAATTTTTTTTCCCTGCACATTTGATCCAGGGACATCTTAGAGCTGACTCAGAAGAGTCAGGCACACTCAGGTGGGCCCCTTGCTGTCTGAGCCTCACTCCTTTGCTGGCACTGCCCAGGGTGCTAGGCAGCTGTCAGGTAGCAATTCTGCTTCCTGGCCCCAGAGCAGGTAGAGTCCAAGAAAAAGAAAGGCAATTCACCAGCCTGAACTGGCACCCAGCCCTCCTGGCACACAAAGGGCACCCTTCATGAGCCAAGATCCCTTTTTATTCTTTGTGGGTGCTGCCAAGTGGTAGATGGCACCTTGTTCTCAGCCCAGGGGACAGAGCTCTGGGCTACACTATCCCTGGCTACCTAGGACAGGCCTCAGTTTCCCCACTTGAGCAATAAAGGGGTTGAACTAGGGAGCATATAAGGCTCAGTCAATTCCCCAATCCCAGAACTCAATAATTCAGACGCTTATTTTGGAAGTCTTTGCCCTCCTTCACTCAGAACAGATAGTGAAGAGAAGCTTGGAGCTGTGAGGTCCCCAGTGCGGTTAGAGCATGGTCAGGAGAAGTTGGTGCATTTGCTTCCTTTCTGGAAATTTTATCACCTGCTAAAGGAACGGCCCTCAAAACAGCACGATCCCCTGGGTTGGGAGCCTGATGATGCGCCCCCTGGTGGCCACTTCCTGACAGGGCTGATCCTGGAAAATGAAAACTACCAATGCCCTCAGAGCTCGGAGAGCTGAGACCAGAGCAAGGCAAAGTGCCTGCCCAGGGGCACAGAGCCTGGCAGAAGTTAAGCTTCCATTGAGGGCGTTCTTCCCAGCCCCCAGGGCAGCACTGAGATTGCTATTCTGGTTTTTCCCAGGTCTTTTCTAAACCCATGATTGCATTCCAAAGTCTGGAGATTAGTGCCAAAGACTATTTGAGCCCTTGCACCTGTCTAGACCTCACTGGACAAGAGGACCTGGATTTCACTTCTTTCACATTATGCCTCCCTCCTCCAGTGCCAGGTCCACATCACCACCCGGGAAAATGGACCAACTCAGAACTTTCCACACAAATACAGACACACAAGTTAATAAGCACCTTAGATTTATTCTCCTCCCACTCCTGAAGCCACCTCGTTTAATTTATATATACACAGTATATAAATGGCTATACAACATTCTTTACCTACATTAACACAATTAGGCTTCACTACGGTGTAAAAGGTGGTTAAAATGTAGTCATCGTTTACTCAAAATAGATCTTTGTTATTACATGAAAACAGTAAGAAGCTTATATAATATGGACAGCAAGCATTCAAAATGAATACATGAAGTAAACGGTTTTGCCCTGGCTAAATCAGCCTCAATCGTTTATGCCCTTAGTAGAAAAATCCATTAAACAAAATGGACTCCTGGGAGTCACGTCATGTGAATAACTCACTAAATAACACCTCTGAAACCACCCCAGAATCATATAAGGGTTAAAGAAGGTCCAATGTACCAAGCACAGGGTAGAGGGACAAAATGGATTTGACAATTTTACCCTAAATAAAAGGTGCTTGTGGGCAGCAGCTCTGCCATCGGTATGCACGGGCAGATGTTTCCGCATCCGGCCATTCCCAGATTTTACTGACAAGCCTTTTTTCACAGGTTCTCTGCCCATGACGTTTCCCTAGCAACAGAATTTTGACATCACTGCTCCCGGATGGGGGAATCAGAGCTCTCCTCATCTGGGTCTTCTGACGGGCGGTGAAGGTTGGTCCAACCAGCAGAACTGGCCTCCCTGGATCCTGGAGGACACAACACACAGGTACCAAGGGCTCTGTGCCTGCAGGGCAGGAAGCAGGTCCAGGGGGAGGAAGAGAGGCCACTACCTTTTTGGAGTGAAAGCATGAGGCCATTTACATTGCAGCGTCATAAACGCCCTTTCTGTAAAGGCCAGAAGACACGCTGAGCCGCCTGAAGCAGGCAGAACCTCCCCGCGGTGGGTGAAGGAACTCGAAGGCTCCCTGCTACACACGAATGAGGGATTCACCCAGTATCCCCTCCACTACGGCTTTTACCCTCCTGACAGCATGCCAGGGGAGCAGGCTGATATGTCCACTATTTTCCAGAGGGGGACACCAGAGCCAATGGCAGCTACTTACTCATGGTGGCACCGGATCAAGGGGAAGAGCCTCCAGGCCTTGGGCTGCCTGGGAACTGGGCACTCCTTCCCCCTGTATCTCTCAAGGACACATCTCTCCCACCATTACTAACACTCACGGGGCACACATAGGGCTTTCCTCTGCCCGGGCAGGATTCTGTATAGAATCACCAGGAATGTGCGCCATGTCGGGGCAGGGGTCTGCCTGCACATCTGGTTGCTATAAGCCTTCCCTCCCCACAGGTCCTCACCTGCGCTGCACTGTCCTCTGAGGGTCACCTGTCCTGTGTGTTACAGCAGCCCACACCTTCGAGGAACAGCAAATGGCAGTCCTGAATGAAGGTGTGATACACAACCCACATGCCAAGGGGCAGCTGCTGTCTTGCAGCAGATAGTCAGCCCCCCGCTCCACTCCCCACCTACCCCCTGCTTCCTGTGTCCCAAACATCTAGCCGTGCTGTGCACCAGAGCTCCTGGGGGTGCCCAGGGTGCGGGCCAGACCTCAGTGCAATCTGCTCTCTGAAGTTCCTGGGCCCACCGTGTACATTACAATAAAAGCTGGCTTCCCCATCCTGCAGAGACTCCAGCTTCAGTCTCTGTCCCTAGGGCTGAAGTACAGAGTGAAAAGAGTCAAGGGAGACCTGAACGGGGGCACCTAGGAAAAGAACAGGAAACTCAAAGCGGGGTTGGTAGAAATGATGTTGAATGTTCTAATTTCAGTTCTCCTCCCCAAACCCTTTTCCCCACCCCTTGAAGAACTTTAAGAGTGATGAGCCTTGACTCAGAGATAAAAGGAATACAAGCTGGAGAATCAAAGCCAAGAAGAAATCCCACCCAAATATGCCCCCAGGAAAAGAAAACCAGGCATGGTACTGATCACAGTCAGGCCAGCCTGGGGAAGGGAAAGTAGAGTCTACACGGTTCGCTCATTACGGCACTCTCAGAAAGGGAACCTTTGTGCTTCGGCCCCTTGGTTGGGCAACTCTGCCACAGAGCACTGAGCTACATCCCACCCCAGACACAGCATATGGGATGTCACACATGCTGATGCGTGAGATCTTGCCACGTCTGACAGCAAAAGGCACTTTTAAGGTTTTTCCAACATTATCCCACATTTTCCTGGATCTAACCCTGTGAGGTCAGCTGGGCAACCACTAAGAAGACAAAGGTGCTAGAACAAATAAAGCAGGCCTCTGGCAGAGTGAGGGTAATTCCTGTAACTTGGAGTCAACTTTCTAACGTCAAGGATTACACAGGGCGCTACAAAACTCCAGGCCTGAACCAAAGCGTGTGCCTAGGATTTCCCTTGGATGAACTCTCCAGAACGCCTTTCCTATCATTAGCCTCTTCCTCCAGTGAGCTGAGACTTCTCTTAGCTGCGTTTCAGTTAAATAACGTTTACGTGGTCATTATTTTGTACCATTTGTCGAGTGCATCTTTTCCCTTTTGTTGGCAAAAGTAAATCTCAAACCGTGTAGATGTTAACTGATGCTCACACTCATCCAGGTGTGGATAACCTCTCCACGAGGGCAGAAGGCATTCACTAGGAGGAACTCCTCTACACGAATCTTCACCACTTGCTGAATGTGGATCACAGGATCAGACCCAAAGCATCTGGGGTCCAGGGCTACAAGGCAGCACCAATAGTACATGGGCTTGTAAGCTGTTCTAACCAACTTTTAAAGCCTTTTGTGTGTGATTCTAATACAAAAGGATTTTTCACCCCTCCTTAGTTCTATTTCACCATCTTTTCAAAATTATGTCTCAGAAAGCCTGCTGGGTATACAGACAATTAGGCAGATGCAAAATCAGTGAAAAGATGACTCTTAGGTTTACATCTGAGGATGCTGCCAATATAACTTTCACATCCAGATACTTTGATTAAAAATAGTAAATTCTATTATAAGAAAATAAAATTACCATGGCAACATTTTTCCAACACAGTTCCCAGTCATAGGAACTTGTTTTCCTTTAAAGTGACACCAAGGTAGCTCAATAGCCATGCACCACCAGTAATGACCAAGTACAAGTGAATTCCCTAAAATGACATCCTGGCTTTTAACATCTACTCGGTAATGCTTGCAGTGGCTTTGTACTTTTAAAAACCACCAAAATAGTATTTTTTTTAATGTATCAAGACCACATGATTCAACCCAGAGTATTCTATGCAATTGTGGTGGAGCTATTCCAGACTTCTACCAAGAACAACCCAAAGACTCCCAAATGGCCTCCTGAACGTACTGCACAACCCAGGCTGAAATTTCTAGACACCTAAGACATCATATTCAGAGAGAAATTTTGGAAAACTATGATCAATCGATATGTTGACAATGAGAGAAAGAAAAGTAACTTTTCAGAGCACAGGGTTAATTATATCTTTATAAAGTTTTAAAAAACGTAACACACTGGAGTTCCCGCTGTGGTACAATGGGTTATGAATCCAACTGCAGTAGCTCCAGTGGCTGCAGAGGTGCAGGATCGATCCTTGGCCCTGGCACACAGTGGTTTAATGAATCCGGCATTGCCACAGCTGCAGCTGTGCTTGGATTCAATCCCTGGCCCGGGAACTTCCATATGCTGTGGGTACAGCAAGAAAATTAAAAAAAAGAAAAAAAAAGCACACATTTAACTCTTGTTTGTGGAAAAAAGGCCCTTAATCTTCCCTTTTTTTGGGGGGGCCACACCCATGGTAATGTGAAGGCTCCCAGGCTAGGGGTCAAATCAAGAGCTGTAGCCGCTGGCCTACACCAGAGCCACAGCAACACAGGATCTGACCCACATCTGCGACCTACACCACAGCTCATGGCAATGCCAGATCCTGAACCCACTGAGCGAGGCCAGGGATCAAACCTACGTCCTCAAGGATGGTAGACAGATTTGTTTCCGCTGTGCCATGACGGGGGAACTCCCCCAAGGTCCTTAATCTAATAAAGATGATTGGGAAATGTGTGGAGGAGTAATTAATTTGGGAGTTCTGAGAACAAGTACACAGGGTCAAGTGTTAAATAACATCACTGAAATGACAGGCACTTGACCGTCACATACAAGGCTGATGGCAGCAGCTTCTCCCACCTGTGACTACAAAGTGCCACTGTGTGAATCTGTGAGACTCACCTACTCCAGTTTGTGGCCAACTGCAAGGAATCCTGAAATTCTTAATTCTGCTCATGCTTAAATGCTTATGATCTAGTAGTACTGGTGACTCAATTAATTTTTAAAATATTCAGATACCCTGCAAATAAATACAAAACATTTCTGTACCCCTACAGTCCCACAGCACAAAAAGTTATAAATAAATTAAATTCAGCTTTCTTAATTATTTTCTCAGCTCAAGTTTGTCCTTACCCCAAATGAAGATAAGTTCAATTTATATCCAAAATATATTTAAATATTTTAAAGGTATCATATCAGATCTAAGTTATCAAAAAATGTAAACAGAATTTATCTAGCTTATCATTATAAACCACCTTTTAAAGTTTTTAATTCACCCTGTACTGATTCTCTAAAAAACTGACCAAGTCACACTTAAGACTGAAAAGCTGATACAGATTTTTAAGTGGTTCCTCGGAGACAACTGCTAATTACTAAAACTGGTGTTATTGAATCTAGTGGTTTATTGCATCATTCAATTTAAAAGACCAAAATAATTCCATTTTGGTCTTCCACTAATGCTCCTTCAGAATGAGACCCCGATTCTGCTGTCCAAAGTAAACGAGCTGAACTGGAGATTATGCAGTAACACTCAGGGCAAAACCAGGACTGGGCGTCAAACAACCTCATGCTTTCAACTGCACCTGTGACAAAACCCAATTCTCGGTGTCAGTCTGCTTTAGTCGAAAGGAACTTCAAGGATGGAAACTTGAGGTGAAGTCAAGAAGCAGAAAGGGAAACACCGATGACCCTCATAAGAAAATCAAAGGATCTATTCATCCCACGGTGTCATCCTCACACTCCGCAGTCAGACTGCTTCTCCTGAAGCTGCCTCGTCAGTATCTGATGTGAAGACAGGAAAGCCACTCCTACGTGGAAAAGGATTTGCCAGAGGTTCCGCAGCCCATGCAGGTACATGTTGCCCAGGCAAATGAAAAGCAGCATCAGCACCACTTTTATAGTCCTGGCTGGACTGTAGAACAGGTACAAGTAACACTGAAATGACATCAGAAGAGGGAGTTCCCCATCAGAGATAATAAAGTGGCCAAGGTCAAACGCAAGATTTACTTATCATACCTGCCATGCACAATACGTGTTAGCTTATTCATACACGTTAGCTTATTAAACTGAATTAATTGCAATGAAACCTGAACTCACTGGATCAGCTGCTGCTAATCACTGGATGTAAGTGGGGATTTGGAAGAGATAAGCAAAGTGAAATAGACATCACAGGGGGAACGACAACACATTACTCTTAGAAGAATTTAAGAAATAAAGACAGAGGAGTTCCCATTGTGGCTCAGTGGTAACGAACCCCACTAACATCCGTGAGGATGTGGGTTCCATCCCTGGCCTCAATCAGTGGGTTAAGGGATCCAGTGTTACCATGAGCAATGGTGTAGGTTGCAGACTTGGCTCAGATCTGGCACTGCCATAGCTGTGGTGTAGGCCAGCAGGTGCAGTTCCAATTTGACCCCTAGCCTGGTAACTTCCATATGCTGCAGGTGTGGACCCCCTAAAAAAAAAAAGTTAAAAAAAAATGAAATATAGACAGAAATGCCCAGGCTGTGCTACAGAAAAAGAAAAGGTGCAGATCAGGGGCAGACAGCCAGAAAAGGATACCCTAACAAGACTGGCTGCCAAACAAGTCTTTCCTTCAGGTTAAAAAAAGCCAGTGAGAGAAGCTGTGCTTTTACTATGTTAGTTTTTCCTGAGTTACAACTACACAGGGGACCACTGTTCCCTAAACAGGCTTCTTCTTATGTTTTCCAAAGCATCTCTGACTCAGGGAAAGATCTCACAGCAGGGAGTGTGACTGATATTTCGCCTAGGGCTATCACACAGGAAGAAGCCATTCTTGTTCTGCAAAAGGTGGAAATAGTTTTTTGGTTCAATGTTTAAAAAAAAAAAAAAAGCATCAGAATTCCTATTGTGGTTTGGAGGGTTAAGAATACAACTAGTATCCCTGAGGATGCAGGTTCGATCCCTGGCTTTGCTCAGTGCTCAGTGGGTTAAGGATCTGGCGTAGATCCGGGGTTGCTATGGCTGTGGCCAGCTCCAATTCGAGCTCTAGCCCGGGAACTTCCATATGCTGCAGGTGTAGCCCTAAAATTTAAAAAAAAAAAAAAAAAAAAAGCACATTCTCTAAATCCAGAGCAATCTGACAAAAGCTCAAGCTACAGCGAGGAAGAGAGTTCCCCATCGAAAGAGCTATCCAAGGAAGACCGCAGTCAAGGGAATGAAGGTGGAACTGTAAGATCCTGGCAGCCCCGAAACGCAGGCTTCAGGAAACTTCTTCTGGCAACACCCAAGGTTTAGGAGACTTGTTTTCTAAAAACTGAGTGCACTTTAAATCTTGGGTTGAAAATTTTTTTCTGCACAATCAGATAATTCTTAATAGACCATCCAGGATATATGTGGAAGAGAGGAAGTAACCTGAGGACAGAAATTTTAATTTAAAAAAAAGAAGAAAAAGAAGCTTAAACATGCAGAGAAGGTACTAAAATCCTAGCCCATTTGAAGGATGAGGAAGGAGGGGCTTTTACTCTAATAATATAGAATTAACTCTGCCTATAGGAGATTCAAAAGCTCCTTTTTACCTCACTCCTTAAGTACACAGCTTATCTGAAAATAACTAATCAGGAGTTCCCGTCGTGGCTCAGCGGAAACTGTGGTGTAGGTCACAGATGTGGCTCAGATCCCGCATTGCTGTGGTTGTGGTTGTGGTTGTGGCTGTGGTTGTGCCTGTGGCTGTGGCTACAGCTCCAGTTCTATCCCTAGCAGGGGAACCTCCATATGCCCTGGGTATGGCCATAAAAAAATAAAAAAAGAACTAATCATCAAAGTGCTCTAGTTAATGTTATAATTTTTGTTTCATTCCTTAAGAACAGATTTGACTCAGGTAGTATTACTATTAAAAATAACTGTTTTTTGGAATTCCTGTCGTGGCTCCATGGAAATGAATCTGACTAGCATCCATGAGAACGCAGGTTCGACCCCTGACCTCACTTAGTGGGTTAAGGATCTGGCATTGCAATGAGCTGTGGTGTAGGTCGTAGACACGGCTTGGATCCTGCACGGCTGTGGCTGTGGCTTAGGAAGCTCTGATTCAAGCCCTAGCCTGGGAACCTCCATATGCTGCAGGTGCGGCCCTAAAAAGACAAAAAAAAAAAATTTTTTTTTTTTTTGCCCAGTCTTGTGTTTGAAAAAAAAAAAATACACATATGTAGGTGTCACCTCTGCAGAAGGACATTTCTGTACTCGGACTCCTCGACAATAAGCACAAAGCAGGACTCTGCCTCACATCGGTCAGGCCCAACCCAATCCCCACAGCAATCTCATCCCTCATTTCCTGGAAGCCAGGTCCAAATTCTTTGTTTCTGTTCTGCACTGTCAAAGGCCCTGTGGCCTAGGCCAAGTGGCTTTCCCTTTCTGAGCCCAAAGATCTTTTCTCTGTAAAATGAGAGGACTGGGCAAGATGAGCCAAGGGTCCTTTTCAAGGGCTGGTATTGTCTGATTTGAACCAAGGCTTTGGCAGAACAAAAGAAGAATCTAGAAACTTGTTTATGGTTCCAAGAGAACAAAATAAAGCCAGGGTCTAGCCGACTTACTAAAACATCAATGTTTCACCCACCTGGAAAATGCAGGCTACAAAAGGAATAAGAAAAGCCAGAATATTTCCAATTTCTTCATGTGCAACCTAAGACAAATATGAGGAACACACAAAAAAGAAGTATTTAGAGGAAAGGAAACACTATGACAGGAAGCGCTTTACTCCTCATTGGGTCTAGTATGGTTGACAGGTTCAAAATCCCTAGCTGAGTGAGAAACAAGGCCACTTTCAGGTATCAGACCAGGGGATGACATGAAATCCTTCTGAATGGTCTAGTCACACTAAGCATGTGTAGACGTCTCCATGCGTCTGTACTGAGCCCTCAACCTGGAGTGACACCACCCTCAAAATCCTACTCACCTGTCAGTACTAAGATTTCCCCAATTCCTCCCACCCCCAGGTACTGCCACCTCCTTAGTGATGTCGCCAGGCTCTCCTTTGTGCCCCAAGGCAGGGACTACGTCCTGAACAACAGGTGCCTATTCTTGTGAGTACAGACACTTAGTATCTGCATGATATAAATCAGTCCATGAGACAACTCTTCCCAGAGGAAAAAAAGGAACTGAACCTTAAAGTCTAAGAGTCAAACTTTTGCCCTGGATGAATAATACAGCCTCTGCAGTGACTCCTGGGGTCCCCAGGGCCACAGGGTGGCCTGATCTCCCGGGAGCAAGTTGTCCATTCCTCACCAATATCCCAGCAGGCACCTCTGGCTTTTTAGGAAAACAGATGCAGAAGAGCAAGTTTCATATTTGTTCCACTTACTACAGAGAATTAAATGAGAAGTAAAAATTTTACTTGAATTTTGTTTTGTTTTGTTTTGCTATTTTAGGGACACATCCGAGGCATATGGAAGTTCCCAGGCTAGAGGTCGAATCGGAGCTGTAGCTGCCGGCCTACGCCACAGCCACGGCAACACCAGATCCTTAACCACTGAGCGAGGCCAGGGATTGAACCCACATCCTCATGGATCCTAGTCGGGTTCATTAACCACTGAGCCACGAAGGGAACTCCTCTTGAATTTTTTTAATGTAGTGCATATTAACCTTATAAATAATACACATCCCCATCCATTTCTTCCATCAAGTGTCTTTCAATTTAAACTCTATAGAAAAGGTTACCTGTAAAGAATGTTCGGCGAGGTGAATTCCACGAATGAGGTTCAGGGCAGCACACATGATGTTGAGAATAAGGGAGAGAACACCCAGGGCCGTCACAGGCTCCATTCGGAAATTAGGAGCTTCACAAGGAAAAAAAAAAAAGGAAGAAGTGTCTAGTGAAAATAATTTCTATATGAAAGACAAATAAACAAAGACATTAACTAGACCTCCAATAATGATAAGATCTGTTACACTAAACACACAATTCCAAACATATTAATTTAAAAAGTAGCTGTAATTAAAGGAAGGAAAGGCAAGAAATGAAGGACAGAATGGATCTGGGACTCGAGGTGAATTTCTTCCAGAAAGAGGCCCTTCTCTGAGCAAGCACAGATTTTTCCAAGTGCTTCATTTCCTTTCCATTTAAAACAGTGGTTCTCGGCCAGAGACAATACGGCCCCTCAATGGTCAGTGGCAATGTTTAAAGACATTTGGGGCTATCCCCACCGGGGACAGGTTGCTACAGGCATCCACAGTGGGTAGAGGCCACGAATGCTTCTAAACATCCTACAAGGCACAAGACAGCCACCACAACAAAGCATTATCCAGGAGAAAATGTCAACAGGGCTTAGGCTGAGAAATCCTCATTTAAAGCAATTTATGGCTTCAGTTGTAAACTGGTTGTCAAATTCTAAAGCATTTCTATGACACACCTCAACCCTCAGCTTGGAAAATGTCTCACTTTTTTTCTGACAAGGACAATATCCAGTGTCATGCATGGGAAGAGGAGGGAAACACTGATTATTTCAGCTTACGAGTTGTTTCTAAAAACACTAACTAGGACAAATGATGATCTTCTCTTTAAAGATAACTGCTGAAATGGAGTTCACACAATTAAATGGTGTCCCACTCATTTTCTTGCTATGCTTTTTTTTAAATCATCCTTTCTTGTCCTTACATTTCCCACATACAAATACACACACACAAATATCTAGCCAAAACCCAACCTCTGCCTAATGTTAGTGTGTTAGTTTCCACCGAGCAATTCAAAGTTCCTGTTAGAACAGAGCATGCTACCTGTAAAGAGTCTAGCCTTAGGGCAATAGGAGGAGTCAAACCACAGTTAAATGTCCTAGAAAGACAAGCAAGTTGACACTTTCTGGATTTGCTCCTCTTGCCTAAGTGGTTAAAAAACAAAAGGTATATCACAAAGTTACCCTGTTTTCAGAAATGACAAAGCGAGAAGCTGGGGGTTCAGTTACCTAATCTTCCCTCCACAAAAGTTAAATTCAACCCCAGTATAAATTACACCTTATTGAATGGCATAAGAGCCAATCCAGGAATTTACTGGTTGAAACAGACCAAACTGAAACACAAAGTGAAATAAAAAATGTGAACATTTTTAATATACCACTTTCATAATTCAAGCAGAGTTTAGTATAAAACTGTTAAAATAGGGCATTCCCATCATGACTCAGCGGAAAGGAATCTGACTAGTATCCACGAGGACACAGGTTCGATCCCTGCATTCGCTCAGTGTGTTAAGAATCCAGCTTTGCCATGAGCTGTGGTGTAGGTTGCAGACGCAGGTTGGATCTGGTGTTGCTGTGGCTGTGGCTCCAATTTGACCTCTAGCCTGGGAACCTCCACATGCTGCTGATGCAGCCCTAAAAAGACAACAAAACAAAACAAAACAAAACGGAGAATTCCCATTGTAGTGCAATGGAAATGAATCCACTAGTATCCATGAGGATGTGGGTTTGATCCCTCACCTCACTCAGTAGGTGGGGGATCTGGCGTTGCTGTGAGCTATGGTGTATGTAGGTCACAGATGCGGCTTGGATCCTGCATGGCTGTGTACGTGGCTGGCAGCTATAGCTCCGATTCAGCCTCTAGCCTGGGAACTCCCATATGCCAGGAGTACAGCCCTAAAAATCAAAAAAACACCAGAAAACAAAACAAGACTTTTCGAGTATAGATAGCTCTGTCTTCCAGAGAAAGATTCAGCTCTTACACCATCACAGTATTCTTAGAATGTAAATATCCTCTGTAGCTAAAAATTGGTTTAACTGGAGTTCCCGTCGTGGCGCAGTGGTTAACGAATCCGACTAGGAACCATGAGGTTGCGGGTTTGATCCCTGGCCTTGCTCAATGGGTCAACGATCCGGCGTTGCCGTGAGCTGTGGTGTAGGTCGCAGACGCGGCTTGGATCCTGCGTTGCTGCGGCGTAGGCCAGTGGCTACAGCTCCGATTAGACCCCTAGCCTGGGAACCTGCACATGCCACGGGTGTGGCCCTAAAATGACAAAAGGCAAAAAAAAAAAAAAAAATTGGTTTAACTGTGTAACTATAAACAAAGAATGCAAAAAAGCATGCCTTGTTATGTGCCAGGCATTAAGTTGTATAGTGTTAAGGCCACGGACACCAGGGCACTCTGAGCATGTTCATTAACACTTCTTTCCTCAGAGAAGGACTTGGAAATCCAAAGGGAAAGAAGGATGTCCCTGAGTCCCACAGAGAACCAGACAATGAGAGGTCTAGAAGCCCTGGCTCTGGCCCCAGCTCTCTCTCATCCCCATAGCCTGCCCCTCCCTCCATCGAGGGGGGGCCTTTCTCAGTGGAGATCTGCAATGTTTCACTAAGGGATGAGATAAGGACTCACTGTCAAAGGGAAAAGAAGAGAGAGAATGTGCAAATCTGTACAGTTCGATAAATGACTTCCAGCAAAAGAAGATGAAAATCTTGAATAACATTTAAACATGTAGACTTTACCCTGGTTAAGAAAACAATCTGCCAAGTCACTCTTCTGAATTTCATCAGAAGAGTTGCCTCTTTTCAGATCAACTCACTCACTGTCACAACAGTCAGGTTTTTTTGTTGTTGCTTTTTTTTTTTTTAACAGCCACCTGGAAATAAGATCAGCCCATGTTTTTCCCCACATATTTTATATACCACCCCGACCCAAACACCTTCCCAGGAAAACAATCAATGTCTATTAGAAGGAAACACACAATCTCACTGCATCTTCACCAACATCAGAGAGCAGCAGGCCAATTACCAGGTTCCAGGTGCATCCGTGTGTGACCGTTCATCACCCCATTAGCCATATCTGTGTCCTCCACAGTGAGGACCACTGGCGGCTGGAACTTGAGCTCCTCTTGAATTTTTTCTAAGCTGTTCTCCATCTGGGTGGAACTTACATAGTTAAAATGCCACTTCACTTTCTGAATGACGCTGTCTGTGAAAAAAAGAGTAACCAAAGCTGAGTGTTTTCATCAAAATGGATGTTATAAGACAGTATGTTTACACAATGATGTTTACAGCGAATCAGTCGGCCAGACTCTGAAAAGTGTCAACTATATATGAAGGGTCAAGTGATTAGTACATATCAGGACTGGCCTCATCGATCTCTTCAAAGCAGAATAATTCAGATGTAACAGTCTGTCTCTCAGAACCTCAGCGGCGAGGGAGTCAGGGGACAGGGCCTTGAGACTTAGCTCAGCCACGACTCAAGAGCACAATCCTGGGCCATCCACAGAATATTTCTAAGCTTGAAAAATGGAGACAGTTATTCTTGAGTTTTAATAAGTAGTTGAAGTGAAGTTTCATACATATTAATATTAGCAGAGCAAAATCATGTATAATTCTAAGATCCACGTACTTTTACTTATAGTCTACTCTCACTCAATAACGAGTAAATGTGATCCTGGGAAAGGCCTCCTGTCAGACTAAGCCCAATGCTTTGGAAAGAAGGCACATGCAGAAATGAAAGGAGAGAAGAACACAGGTCCACCAGCTGCCAACCGATGCTGCAGCTGTGCTCGGCTTGGGGACAGCATGCCCTCTTGGTAAGAAGCTGAGTGGGGCTGAGAGCGGCAGCTGGACCAGAGCCTCACAGGCAGACTCAGGGTCTGTGTTACCCTGTATCCAAAAGAGGCTGCTGGCCCCATCGCTGATGGGCTGGCCCCAGACCACATGACAGGAGTGAGGGCTACGGCAGGAGCTGCCAGAAAGCATAAATGGCAACACTTCAGGGGCCACCCTGCACCTAACCCTGAGTACCAGATGCTGCCAGCCCCTCCTTCACAAGAGCATCACGGGGATCCTGGTGATTTACATGAGAATGTTCCCCAACTCCGGCCTCTACTCCTGTCCTCCAAGAGCTCAAACTGACTTGAATCACATCCGAGAGGAACAGTGCACACACTACAGTCACCCTGCTGTGTTCCAAGGCCCTGAGCCTCCACCCGGCCTCTCTGGCAGGGTCTAGAAAAGGAGTATCCTCTCCCAGAGCAGTGCTTCTTAAACCTCTGCATGAAGGACCAGTTTTTATTTCCAAGCAGCTGCAGACGGATACTTTGATAAAATAACAATAAAAAATATCGCAGGAGTGTCAAATTACTGTAAGAATTTCTAAACTCTTGTTCTCACTTTCTCTCCCTCACGCTCATAGAACAGGTCTGTGTACCATCATAAGCAGTGCTGCTCTAGAGTAGGGGCTGGCAACGTGTTCTCTGAGTGCCATAGAGTTGGTGTTTTTGGCTTACAGGCCCTAGGTGGTCTAGTCACCACTGCCCACCTCTGCCAGGAAAAGGCAAAAGCAGCCACAGACAACCCAGAACGGAATGAGGGCTGTGTTCCACTTTGTTTACAGAAACAGGCCCTCAGGCCACAGTGTGCTGACCCCTGCTCCAGAATTAGATGTGCGGGTTTCACCATTCCTTCACCTTGCCCCTAGGCTCTGGAGAGATGAAAAGCCAGAATGTTAAACCTCCAAGCTTTGAGGCCACCGCCACTGCTGTGAAATCTCATGGTACAAGGCCACTCGCCAGGGACATGTTACTGCACGTCCAGTGGTTTTCGCTCATGGTCAAAGCCAAGTCCAAACTGGGAATATTCTATACATACAATGCCATAAAAGAGATAATACAAAAGAGGGTTACAAACCAAATTCGAGAAAGGCGTATGGCCTGGAGGCTAGGCCAATGCAGGTGGTATCATAGGAAGCTGTGAATTCCCACCACAGGGTCTCCAGGAAGTAGAAGGCCATGGCAGATGGACACTGGCGGGAGCAGATAGCCATACAGGCCACATCCCTTGAAGAAGAGAAACTGGAACAAAAAGGTGTCATCCACATTACCAGGGAATAGACTCATTTATTCATAGCCCGCGCCTGGATACTACCATGCCTCAACTCTGGACCTGCTGGGCTTTGAACAGTCCTATAGCTGCTTGCTGCATATATACCATTTCTTCAGCTAGACCTGCCTGAGTCTGTACCTGTCTTATACTTCCTCTCAAATGTTTAAAGCACTATGTGCTGCTGACAATGTGTGATCACTCTGACTTTTTTAAAAATTGTTTTTGGCTGCACCCACAGCATATGGAAGTTTCTAGGCTAAGGATCGAACCCATGTGACAGCAGCGACCCCAGCCACTTCAGTTATAATGCTGGATCCTTAAACTGCTGTGCCACAAGGGAACTCCCTAACTTATTATTTATTATTAAATAAGCTATGGTACTACTCACCTGTAAGGGGAAAAACCCTCAGTTTCCTATGTGAAAATAATGGTGAGTTTTTAAGTCAAAATACAAATGAGCAGAACATTTTATACTTTTTTTTTTTTTGGTCTTTTTAGGGCTGCATGTGTGGCACAGGGAAGTTCCCAGGCTAGGGGTCAAACTGGAGCTGCAGTTGCCGGCCACAGTCACAGCCATGCCAGATCTGAGCCACATCTGTGACCTACACCACAGCTCACAGCAATGCTGGAACCTTAACCCACTCAGCAGGGCCAGGGATCAAATCTGCATCCTCAAGAATACTAGTCGGGCTTATTTCCACTGAGCCACAACGGGAGCTCCTATATTCTGCTTTTCAAAAGAATGACTGTAGTACCTAGAATTTCATTTGAAGTCATGGGCTTTTTTTTTTTTTTCCTGAAGAAAATTCTTCCTATTTGAGGTACAGCACAAAGTTTGCATAGAATGTTTGATAATCACAGCATAATGAGGAAGGGACCACTGAAGAAAGTGGTTTCAGGCTTCCAGAAGGAGCTGCACATGCAGCTCAGGGTTTGCTTCTGAGCACCCGAGCCCACACCACAGGATGACAGCTGCATATGCCTGCCACCTGGTTCCCTCTTCAGGCCATGACCCTTCTGGCCTGACACCACCACCAAGCCTGGAGTCAGGCTTGGACTTTTCCCTTTGTTTTTCTGATTCTGAGGCAGAATTCCCCTAGAAGGACCCCACCTTACTGGGTCAACCAAAAATTTACTGTTCAAGGGGAGCAAAACTTAGTAAGTAAATGTCTAAATTCTAGAAAAGGGTGATGAAAATCTCCAACAAGCCATTTTGATACCTGAAAGCCTGCCTTGCCCTTATCCCTCCATAGAATTGCTTCCTGCTCTAAGCCCTAGAATAAGAAATGACAGAACACAGGAGGAACAGACCTTGGTGCCTGGTTGCCTGCATTCAAATCCTGGCTCTACCACTTAACCACCAGTATAACCTTAGGTAAATCGTTTAACCTCAGTTTCCTCCTCTGTATAACAGGTATGGTATTATTATCTACCTCATAAGTCAGCACAGCACTTAGAATAGTGACTGACCCAAGAAAACACTCAATAGTATTTGCTCTTATTACCATGATTATTGTAACCACTTGGTTCCTACTTCCACTGGAGCATTTGCCACACTGTATTGTATTCAGTTATGTATTTCTCTTGTTCCCTCATTCAACTTAGAGTTCCTTGAGAAGAGGGGCCCTACTTGTGTTCATTTTTCGCCCCCCTACTCCTGTCAAATAAAAATTTAATTTAAAAAAAAGTTTTAAGTGAAAAAACTAAAAAGCAGAGTTACCGTTGTGGTTCAGTGGTTAACGAATCCGACTAGGAACCATAAGGTTGCGGGTTCGATCCCTGGCATCGCTCAGTGGGTTAAGGATCCAGCGTTGCTGTGAGCTGTAGTGTAGGTTGCATATGTGGCTTGGATTCCACGTTGCTGTGGCTGTGGCACCGGCCAGCAGCTGTAGCTCCGATTTGACCCCTAGCCTGGGAACCTCCATATGCCATGGTGCGGACCTAGAAAAAGACTAAAAAAAAAAAATTAAAAACCAAAAACCGAAGGCAACAACTCAAGTCTTTTTTCTTTTTTCTGCCTCCTCACTCTTGTCCTTTTTCTTTTCTGACATTTGAATCTAGTATCTTCTCCTTCCTCCCCTTTTTTTCTAACTTTGCACCAAATTTAGAAAAAACTACCAAACTAAAGGCATGAAGACTGGATGCTCATGGGAGCTCTGCTCATAGAAAGGTGGGATTTGGGGCAGCAGTGCTCGAGCCCCTTTGATTCTTCTGTAAATATAACACAACCTCGGACCACTGTCTGATGTAAGACCTCTTTTAAACACAGAGTGGATCAGCATAATGTCACCTCCATCTGTGGTTAAGAGTAACCCAAATTGGACTGACATGCCCGAACAGTGAACACGCTTGCTTACTGGATACTGAAGTCACATCCTTCTGCAGAACCTCGACCTGGATACTGGGCCAGTCGCAAGGCTAAAGTCTTGAGCCGTCTCCTGCATTCCAGAAAATCTTGGGTGTGGTGAAAGTCAGTGGAAGCCGAGAGAGGCAGTCCATCCCTCACCCTTACCACACAGGCAAAAAGGATCAAGGACATGGTCCACAAGAGAAGTCATGAGGACACCTGAGGAAGGCAAGGTCACCTTATTACTGTGGGTCAGATGATGGTGCCAGGGACACACCCTCTCCCCTCAAAATGTCTACTCTGGATTGTTTCACCCCCACCACAAATGCAAATATGGCTTTTATTATTACTTCCCTGACCTCTACTGCTATGTCACTCCCAGTTTTCCTCCCACCATCAGTCTCCCGGTCTCTCCTTCACGTAGAGTCCTCCTTTTCCTTCTAACAGACCTCTCTACTTCCAGAATTAAACCAACTGCGATGAGGGAACAGAGATGTGAGGAAGCAGGACCAGAAGGGCTCAGGAGCAACAGCGATGACAGCGGAGAGCAGGACACAGGTGGCAAGATGGCCCCTTTGTCAGCAAGAACCTGACACTGAAGCATCAGGGGTGGAATCCAGTAACCTGTGCATTTCAGGTCACCCAGCGAGGTAAGTGCTGAGCCATAGCCTCACCTGCAGTGGAGGGATTCTGAGCATTTAACCTAACGCTGGTGGCAAGGAAAGCAGAAGGCAGAAATAAAACAGAGAGGATATTATGTCCTCTTGAATCTTGGCATGTGTTTGCCACAGAGCCAGTCTTCAAAATGACATGAGTATCTACAGATGGTTAATGGAAGTCATTTAGAAAATTATATTACAGTAAAACACTAAATATTCAGCCATGGTATTTCAGCACCATTGGAAACAAAAGGAAACACAGATTCTGAGGCCTCATGGTGCCTGTGGCAAATTAGAACAAAGTGCTTCTCAGGGTAGAAACAGCCCTGGACCAGTTCTGCTGGAGGGTCTGGCTGGGTTTCAGCTCTCGTCTGTTAACTGTACAGGTGCTCATACAGGGCATAACCTGCACATCTGCATATGGGATGCCCTGCAACCACGGATTGGTGAGGTGGCTGTTACAGCGTTAATGCAGCTTTCCATGCATTTACACATCCTGTTTCACAGATCCTGTTGTCAGGTCCTCTACCTGACAGATATTAACAGGTATGTGCACTGGTGGACCTTTCTTTCAAAGAATGCTAGGGATGTAATCTGGCATCTCAATTCCCATGGGCAGCAGGAAATGGGAGCCCCAGGATGCACACTACTCTCTTCACCTCTGTGCCTCTGTGCATTCTTCCCCTATGCCTGCATTCCTCTGATCTCCCCATATGCAAATCCACACCAGGGACTATCTCCAATACAGCCTCCAACAAGTACTTTTACCTCCTCTAAATTCCCAGAGAGGGAGTTCCCGTCATGGCACGGTGGTTAACAAATCCGACTAGGAACCATGAGGTTGTGGGTTCAACCCCTGGCATCGCTCAGTGGGTTAACGATCTGGAGTTGCCGTGAGCTGTGCTGTAGGTTGCAGACGCGCCTCGGATCTGGCGTGGCTGTGGCTGTGGCTGTGGCGTCAGCCGGCAGCAACAGCTCCGATTAGACCCCTAGCCTGGGAACCTCCATATGCCGCGGGTGCGGCCCTAAAATGACAAATGCCAAAAAAATTTAAAAATTCCCAGAGAACCTACCTCTTTGTTCTCTCTCTCTCTCTCTCCCCTTTTCTTTTTCTTTTGCTTTTTAGGGCTGCACTTTTTTAGGGCTGCACCCGAGGCATATGGAGGTTCCCAGGCTAGGGGTCTAATCAAATTGTAGCTGCCAGTCTATGCCACAGCCACAGCAACGCAGGATCTGAGCTGCGTCTGTGACCTACACCACAGCTCATGGCAACACTGGATCCTTAACCGACTGAGCGAGGCCAGGGATTGAACACACAACTACATGGTTCCTAGTGGGATTCGTTTCCGCTGCGCCACGATAGAACTCCTTTGTTCTCTATTTTACTGACATATTTCCACTACCTAAGTGTAAGTTCTAAGAATAAAGACCATATCTGTAATGGACAAATGAACAATTAGTCCCATTTTATACATGAAGAAACTTCAGTGGTATAAAAATAAGAGAAGGCAAAAAGAAAAACTGGTCTACCAGGCAAGAGACCATACACAGCCCATTTGTCCCATATCTCCACACTTTACACTGAGGAATAAAATGTGAAAAGTCCCAAGAAATAGGAAAGAAAGAAATAAAACTACTCCTTTCCTGCAAATGACATAACTGTCTACATGGAAAATCCCCAAAAGCCTACTAAAAAACCTCCTGAAATGAATGAGTTCAACATCAACATATAAAAATCAATTCTTTTTCTACATACCAGCAATGAACACATAGGAACCAAATTTAAAAATAAAATAATACCATTTGGAGTTCCTGTCGTGGCGCAGTGGAAACGAATCTAAGAACCATGAGGTTGCAGGTTCAATCCCTGGCCTCTCTCAGTGGGTTAAGGATCCGGCGTTGCCATAAGCTGCAGCATAGGTCACAGACACAGCTTGGATCTGGCGTTGCTGTGGCTGTGGTGTAGGCCGGCAGCTGTAGCTCTGATTCGAGCCCTAGCCTGGCAACTTCCAAATGCCCCAGGTGCAGCCCCAAAAAGACAAAAAATATATATATATATATATATATATATTTATATATAATACCAGATATACCAAATATATATATATATATATATATATATATACACCAGAACAATAATCTTTTCTGCTAATTAACTCTAATTCTTATAATTTATGCATGAATGTTGAAGAGCATGTTTTATGGTAAGCAGCTCTATAGCTACATGACATTTTCAAACTGGAAGGTACTATAATCTCCGGATTTAAGAAGATAAAAGCCACTTGCAGAAAACTAGTATTCAGTTTAAAACAGGAAAGCAGCAGCATGAATCCAGAAAAATCACGCTACACTTACAGAAAAAAATATCAATTACACAAGAACTCTGAGGCAGCCTCAGAATATTCACACAAACATGCTAATCTGTATTTCAAGTCTTACCAGCTCCTTCTATAGGTCAGTGGACCCTGTAACCTGGCACATATTAGGAAGTCCTCAATAAAAACTTTTAAACTAATAAAGCATAAAGTTTTAAAACTAATAACTTTTCCACAATAAATCTCTACTTGAGAAAAAAAAAGGTTCACATAAAGGAAAATTTTTTGAACTTTTAATTCTCTTGTTGATTCTCCTTTGATTGGATTATCAGAAGCATTCCAACGGATTGTTTCTTTCACAATATTTGCAGTGTGAAACATACCAGAAATGATATGAGAAAAAAGAATACATATGTATGACTGGGTCACCTTGTGCACAGCAGAAACTAACAGAACATTATAAATCAACTATAACAAAAAAATTTTTAAAAAGAAACATACCAGAAAATCTGGTGATATCCCAGCTGTGCACATCTTAAAATTTTTCAAAAATAGAAATTGAAATAGTAATCAAATACAGCACCCTAGTTACTGTTCGGTTTTATAAAAATTATATTTTAAGCTAAATCCCCCCCCTCATTTCCTAAATCCTCTTCTCAACATCTATTTATAAACTATTCACGTCATAGATTATCCCTATTCTACTGCAAAGACTGTACTTAGCTGGAGGACAGTCTTATTCTCATTGTTCCTTTTCACCCCTGCACCCTTAACCCTCTCCCAAATCCCTACCCCACACACTTCTTCTTCCAAAATTGGGAAGGAAGGAAGGAAGGAAGGAAGGAAGGAAGGAAGGAAGGAAGGGAAAGAAAGAAAGAAAGAAAAGAAAAGAAAAGAAAGAGGTAGAGAGACAACATTAAACAACCAGGTTTTGCCAAATAGTAATTCAGACAAGCAAAATCAAGTTTCACTTGGCAGACAAGTATTCAAACACAAGCATGCACCCTAAGGCATATTATCCACTCCTCAAATCCACAATACAGAAGACAGAATTGAGCTATGTCACCCTTATTGAATTCACCTACAGCCACAAGTCTTGAGAACTAGTAACCTAATTGGTAGTTCACAAAAGCGCCGTGGCCCCAGGAGTTGCTTGTGAATGGGTTGGGTAGGAGGATAGAGGTCAACTCTGTCATTTGTTAAGAGCTAAGAAGAGTAGGGGACTAAAGTTGATAGCAACTAATATTACATGCCAGACACTGTGCTAGGAACTTTCACACTGACAATGTTATTTAATGCTCATAACTATCTATGAGGTAAGCATAATCTCTCTGGACAAATGAGAAAACTGTAGCTCCAAGGCTCAAGTGACAGAACCAGTACTCCATCCAAAACTTCATTATTCAAAATACTGGAAAGCCTATGATCTTTCCATTACACTCTGCTTCTCTAAATCCAACCTTTGGGATTATAGCTACTCTATTTGTCTAGAACAATTCCTTCCCCTGGAGCACTAATACTTAAAACTAATCAGAGACCTGAGACCTGCTAATAAAAGGAGCTCAGGCCTAGGATTGCACTAGTCACCACTGCTCCTTACTCACTGTATTACTTAGGATAATCAGTTTTCCTCTCTGACCATCAGTCACCATTCCATGTGGTTGATCTCTGACGCTCCTTCTAGGAATAAAAAGCTTTAGGACCCCAAGATGTCCTTTATGTTGTAAATTCAAACACTGAGAACTACTACCACACTGACAAAATGTATTTTCCACAGCAAACGATTATGTGTCAGTTTTAATCTATCTAGCAATATTAAAGCACTTCCAATTATTTATATTTTCATTTTACTAAAATATCTGTATCGGGATTAATTCCTTTCTTTGCAAAATTTAGTGAAGATTTACTATCTATTGTCTGAGCTTTACGTCTTTTCTGATCATGTAACAAATTTCACCAGTCACTTTTCACCTCTGAGAATATTCTTTTGCGTCTTTGATTTCTACAAACCTAATTTTTCCCGAAATGCTTAATATTTCTGGCCTTGGAGATCTATATGTAACCCTACAACAGGACACAAATGTAACATCACCTCCTACATCTGATGTTCAGAAAAGCACCCAACATCTGATAAGCCAAGTCCAATAATATCGGCACGCTAACGGGAGTTTGCTATTAAACAACACTCTGAAGTGAGGTCGTGGATAATTAAGAAAATAATCACCCCTTCTTTCGTTTGGACACACCCCGTCTCCTCCCCCTGGGGGCAGCGCTCAACGAGCATCGGGCAGCTGAGAGTTCCTGCAAGCGCGCACCTCGGGTCGTCCCAGAGTCAGGAGAGCAGCTGGCGGCAAAAAGCAGGACCGAAGGCTCCTGGAAGCCCCTCGCAGCTCGGGAGAGCTAAGCTGGGCCCGAGGGCGGGGCGGGCCCGGAGGAGGGTTCCCCTCCACCTCCAGGCCCGCCCTGCGCCACACCCGACCCCGCCTGCTCCCGGCTAACGGACCGCGGTGCCCACCTCCGCCCGCCAGCCCTCACCTCACCCCGACGGCGGCCTTCGGGAGTCGGCGCCCTCCCGCGCGCCGCCGCGCCACCCACAGCCTCCTCCGCAACCTTAGCCCATCCGGCGGCCCCAGCCCGGGTCCCCGGCGGCCCAGGCGCAGGTAGGCGGCGGTGCTCATGCGCAAATCTTGAACCCCCATTTGCTGCTGCTGAGCAACACCTACACCCGAACCGACCAATCCTGGAGCTCCTCCATTACTGGGTCCCGACAGAGTCGTGAATGAAGAGGTTCTTAAAGGGCTGCGACCCAAACATAGAGGGGGCGTGCCTGAGGCGCACCTCGCAACTTTTCTTCCACCTCCCGGCTCTCACCCGCGTGGGCCTGAGGTTCAAGCTTGTAATCCCCACGTCCGGAGGTGCAACGAAATTTCGTAGTTTAAGCTCGATTCCTGCCAGGGTAGCGAACGGGAATGATGGGTAGAAGCAGGGAGGTTCTGCGTGAAGACGCGACACGCCCTGGTGGCGAGTTCAGCTGTCTGCGCGGCTGGGCAGGAGGCCCGAGATAGGGAACCAAAGAGCACAGCCTCCTGCCAGCTTGGATGAGGCGTCAAAGTCCGACCCCGGAGGGACACACCCCAGTCTGGGAGTGGACGTAGTCACGGATGGCCGGCTGAAAGGAAACTGGGAAAAGCTGTATTCATTCAAGAAATTTTGAGCACCTCCTGCGTGCCAGACACTATGCCAGGCACTGAAGACACAGCAGGGAACTCCAAACACTAAAAACTATGTTAAGAGAGGAGAGCAGAGTGAGAGCACCTATCCACAATATGCAACACGTGTTTAAATACAAACTGAGCTATGTTGCTCTTCTGAGAGGAGCACGGTTTTTGTGAGATTTTACAGCTTCTGGACTGAATTTGGGGGTCCGAGGAAACTTCATTGAGAATGTCACACTGGCCAAGTAGTAGCTAACTAGTCAAGAGTTCCAAAGCCAGAACTGCTTCTGCCCAGATACTGGTTTTGCCCTTTGTAGCTATGAGATTTGGGGCAAGTTATTTAACCTCTCTTTTCTTATAAAATGGAGAAAATGATAGTGCTTTTTAGGGTTGTAAATCTGGTAAGCATTATTAATGCTCAAAGGAAAAAAAAAAAAGGCCTAAGTGGGAGTTCCTCAGCAAAGACTGAATCTGACACCAGTGTTTTCCTCGGCCTTGTGGGGTTTGGCTTGGCACGAGGCAATGCCCAGGGTTCACACTCCAGATGCAGACCTGCAGGCACCAGAGCTATGTGAAGGAGAGGGGAGTTCCTGTCGCGGCGCAGCGGAAATGAATCCGACTAGGAACCGTGAGGTTGCAGGTACGATCCCTGGCCTCGGTCAGTGGGTGAAGGATCCGGCGTTGCCATGAGCTGTGGGTGTAGGTGGCAACGCGGCTCGGAACTGGCGTTGCTGTGGCTGTGGCATAGGCCGGCAGCTGTAGCTCCGACAGCTCCGATTACAGCCCTAGCCCGGGAAGTTTCATATGCCGCGGGTGCGGCCCTACAAAGCAAAAAAAAAAAAAAAGGAAGGAAGGAAGAGAAAAGAAAGGAAGGAATGAAGGAAAGAAAAAAGAAAAGAGAACATAAGAGAAAAGAAAAGAAAAGAAAAGAAAAAAGAGGAATGGACTTAAACCAGATATCCGGATTCCAGCCTCGATTCCGGTGCGACCCGGGCAACGTGCCCCCCAACACAGGCGGTGCCTAAAAGCCGTGGAGCTGACCCCGGGCCCCGCCCCTAGGGCTAGCTCTGCAAACTGCGCAAACGCAAACGATTTGCAAACAGCTTCCTGAGACCCAGGGGCGGGGCCGGAGTAGGACGCTGAGCATCGCTCTTGCGCACCCAATCCCCAATGACTTTCTGCTTGTTCCCCGCCCCCTAGGTTGAGAGGACCCAATCAACGTCGAGAGTGTAGGTCCACCTATCTCGGGCCTATCTCGGGTATTGCAACTCCAGCTGCTCTTCGGCTCCGGTTTAGATGCGCTGGCGTCTGCAGGGCCTAAGGCTGTCTTCCAACCTGGCTTCCTGAGATGTCAGTGGCATTCGTACCCGACTGGCTGAGAGGCAAGGCGGAAGTCAATCAGGAGACTATCCAGCGGGTGAGTGCTAACGCGGGCAGGGAGATTTTAGTAGAGACCCCGAAGGGCTGCGGGTGCAGGGAAGCTTCCTGGAGTGAACGGCATTCCAGCTGAGACTTGTGATATGCGTAGGGCAACTTACTGGCATTTGGAGTGAGATGGGAAGTAAGGTCAGCAGAAGAGCGGGGGCTGGAAAGCCTGGCACTGGGGCGGTGAGGGGGAGCAGTGACCCCGCCGGCCTAATGTGCTGCACTGACCCTTTGTCTCATTTTTCAGCTCCTAGAGGAGAATGATCAGCTGATCCGCTGTATCGTGGAATATCAGAACAAAGGCCGGGCGAATGAGTGCGTTCAGTAAGTCTCTTCCCTACTTTCCTGACTTTTGAGTGGAGAGGAAGCCAGTGTAGTGATACAGTCAGTCCTAGGTGATTGATGGCAAATGAAGCTCGGAGAGATTTCTTTTCTTTTTCCTTTTGGGTGGGGGAGGGTGGGGGACGCCCCCGTGTCGTATGGGAGTTCCCAGGCCAGGGATCGAATCCTAGCCCGAGCTGCAGTAACGCCGGGTCCTTAAACCCAAGGCTCCGGGCTGATAATCAAACCGAAGCCTCCCCAGCACCCTGGCCGCTGCAGCCAGGTCCTTAACCCACACGTCATAGCGGGAACTGCTCACAGAGGTTTCTCATCTGCACAAGAACCTATGGACAGTAACTTGTGAAGCTGGAGTCAGATATGGCTTCCTCTTCAAAACTTGAATTGTGCTCATGGCAAAGACTCCTTCATGTCAGCCAGTGACAACAGTGATGGGGAGGAGAGCATACAGAAAACTAGTCTCTGCAGACGAGAGCAGTGGCTTCTTTCTCATCATGGATCCCTGGCTCATCCTTCTTCTGTTAAATGAGAAGGTCAGACCATTTGCTAAGTTCATTCCCATTTCTAACTTAAAATCAGTCTGTAACACAAAGACCAATAATAAAAGAATTCCACATTAAGTCAAAGGTAAATTTTGCACAGTAATTTAATGTGCTCTCTACCCATATGCCAGAATGACCAAAAACAGTCTCTTTTCTAATTGTAGTCCAAGAATTATGCCCCATTTATTACAGAAAAAAAAATTTATATCATTGTTACTGAAGCCATGCTTTTACTACCCCCTAAAAATAACCTGCAGGAGTTCCCATTATGGCTCACCAGGTTAAGAACCCTAGTAGTAGCCATGAGGATGTGGGTTTGATCCCTGGCCTTGCTCAGTGGGTTAAGGATCCAGCCTTGCCGAAGCTGTAGGTATTGGTGTGGCTGTGACCTAGTCTGGCGGCTATAGCTCTAGTTGGACCCCTAGTCTGGGAACTTCATATGCAAAGGTGTGGCCTAGGGGAAAAAAAAAAAGGTAACCTGCAATCCTTCACTGAACAACTCAGCAGAATAGTAGTGATATCCATCCATGGGTAAGTCTTTACATTAAACACTGGCATTTAGTAATTTGCTTTTTTACCGTTTACATTAAACGCTTTCTCATTTTTCTACTTGGAAAAGAGTTGTAAAACATTCCATTTGGCACAGTGATTCTCAATCTATGGGGAATAAAGTTCAACATCTAGTGGTTTCGCACTGCACACAGTTCATTCTTCCTGCCCCTTCGTCTGATTTGACTTTCCGGGTGGGGAGCTCTACCCCAAATTGAGAATCACTGTTATAGTTAAGTGAGCATTGATCATGGAACTGTTTTGGCTCTTTTTAAATTTTGGTTCAAAATATTTTATAAATAATTCAGAGTACCAGGCACTGTTTCAGCTGCTGGGGAATCAGTACCAAAACTGACACCAGCTCTGCTTTCATGGAGCTTACATTTCTGGGCTCTAGAATCATATAATTAGGCACATACTAGAAGTTGCTTTTTTTTTTTTTTTTTTGTCTTTTTGGGGTCACCCCCGTGCATATGGAAGTTCCCAGGCTAGGGGTCTAATCGGAGCTGTAGCTGCTGGCCCACGCCACAGCCACAGCCACAGCCACAGCCACAGCAGCATGGGGTCTAAGCCTCATCTGCAGCCTACACCTCAGCTCATGGCAACGTTGGATCCTTAATCCACTGAGCGAGGCCAGGGATCCATCCTAGGTCTTAATGGGTACTAGTCAGATTCGTTTCCGCTGAGCCACGAAGGCTTCTGATGTGACCTTTGAGTAGACCTCTTAGGTGAGGGAGGCAGCTATGGAGATATGTGTATCAGAGAGAGCATCAGGTGAAAACATCCCCAGGCTAGAGTATGCAGGATAACTTAAAGTCACAGCGTGGGGGCCACGCTGGCCAGAACTCAGTGAGTAAAGGGAAAGTGGTGGGAGATGAGAGCAAAAAGGGTATAACTAGAGGCCCTGATCATGTAGGGCCTTATAGGCCAGCAGAAGGGCTTAGCTTTATTCTTAATGAGATGAGAGCCTTCACAGTGTTTTGAACAGAGGTATGACATGATCTTGACTTAAATTGTGCATTGATCAGAGTTCCCATTGTGGCCCAGCGAAAAAGAATCCAACTAGTGTCCATGAGGATGCAGTTCGATTCCTGGCCTCTCTCAGTGGGTTAAGTATTTGGTGTTGCTGTGAGCTGTGGTGTAGGTTTCAGATGCAGCTTGGATCCTGTTTTGCTGTGGTTGTGGTATAGGCCAGCAGCTGTAGCTCCGATTTGACCCCCAGCCTGGGAACTTCCATATGCCACTGGTGCGGCCCTAAAAAGAAAAATAAAAAAGTTGTGCAATGATCACTCAGGCTGCTATGTGGAGTGGGGCTGCAAAGGTAAACCAGGGAGACCAGTTAGGAGACTGGTCCAATAAAGTAGTCTAAACAAGAAGTGATAGTGGCTTGGCCTCAGAGAGGCATCTATGGAAGTAAGAAGTGAGAACAGATAGACGTGGATATGTTTTCTTCCAGTATGTTAAGTAGGCTTGATAACACTGAGTAATTTAATCAGTGGATGAGCCAGTCATTACAATGGGTAGATTCTTTTCCAGTTCTTTGTTCACATTCAGTAAAAACAAGCCTCTAATTTTTTCCTGTCTTTCACCCATAGGTACCAGCATGTGTTACACAGAAATCTCATTTATTTGGCTACCATTGCAGATGCCAACCCAACCAGTGCTTCAAAAGCAATGGAATAATCTTCCAGTTGGTTGCTCTGAGGAGTAATTGAATGTTTGTAACGTATTTTCTATGAAACAGAAACAGGATCTTTACCAATTCAGCTGCTTAGAACATGAATGGAACCTCAGTGGCTCTTTTAAAAATGTGAAAATGTGAAGACTGCTACTAAGATAATGGTGTTTTCAATGTAAATATTTATTTTAATAACCGGATCCTCTCAAGTTGACTCCAGGTGTCCTCCTTCCTGAAATAGGCATGTTTGGATAACAAAGATATCACAGGCATCTTCAGGTCTGCCTTTTTAGTTTCAGCCTGAAGAGGAGACTGAGCAGGTGCTGGGCAATCAGCAGACTCCCGACTGAGACCCTGCCACATGGCCATGTAACTATGTGCTTCCTCCTACTAGTTTGTGGTTGTAGAACCCCTGGCTAATCTTTTCAGGGTGCCTTGAAATAAAAACCCTTGGGGAAGCTAGATACTGGAAAACAAGCTAGCTGTTTGTTAGGTCCAGCTTTAAAACAAAAAGCTCCCAAACTTTCCTAAGGCATACATTGCTAGCTACCCTTTGCCCTCTGTCTGGCCCCTGTATCCCTTGATGATTGTTCTTTTTGATCCATTCAGGATTTTTAAATGAATAAATAGGAAAAGAAAGAAAAGGCCTTGGTAAAGATAGCAGTCTTAGACCTATGACTTAAATCTTTTCTGTATAATTTCCCACTTAAGATCTAGGATATCCTTTTATCTTAAAAACAGTATAAGCAAATAAGGTAGAATTATATATCCTCTCATTGGATTCCTTCTATATCCTTTTGTTCACCTCTTTTCTTCCTTCCCTAAGTTATAAAAATCTAAGTTACTTTGTGGGGAAGGTTGGAGCAGGGATCTCTGCTTAAAGCTGAATTGTGTATTACAGAGATTTACTGAAGGAGCTGGGAGGCAATAAACTTGATAACCGGTACACCATGCACTGGGATAATTATGTGCTTTTTCTATCATATAAAAGTAGAGAACATAACTCAAAAATCCCCATGTACCCATCACCTAGATAATAATTATCAAGATTTTGCCAACATTTGTTTCACTCATTACTCATTACAAATTTTTTTTCTTTGATGATATATTTTAAAGCAAATCTCAGACAGACATCATGTTTTTAATCTCTAAATATCCCTTCAGCATGCATGTCTAAAAAAACAAGGATATTTTCTTACATAACCAAAATTTCTTGATCACATCCAACAAAATTAGATTTTTTTGGTTTCATGTAATATCTAGACCATAGTCAAATTTTCTATTTGGCTGTCTCAAAATGTCTTTCACAATGTTTGGAGGGAGATTAGGGATTATTAATTCAATGTCTTCAGTGGTTACTGGTTTATTGAGGGTTTCTATTTCTTTTGAGTCAATTTTGGTAATTTCTATTTTCTAGAAAGTTATCTATTTCCTCCAGATTTTCCCAGAAGCACTCCTGATTAGTTCTGCCAGAGTCCTATCCATTGAAGTTCCAGCTGTTGCTGTGATCCCCCTCTAAAAGGCTAACCACCCCAAATCATTACATGAAAACTGCTAGTACCAAGGGTTCTTCTTTGCGATAATCATAGCCAAAGTAAGTCTGAGTTTATAAACTCCTTGGACACCAATTTTCTACTACTCTTAAGAATGAGAGAGGAAGTATCAAGTCTCTTTGGTGGATGCTAGCCCCAGGCCTGCCTTGTCCCACAGTTTCTTCACCTTAACCACAGGCCAAATAGCTCACTGTGTCGTCTATTATCTGAAATACAACTTCAACTCACAGGGCAGAATAGAAGAATTCTGAACAAGGAGGGAACTTAGATAGATGAAAAGTATTTCTTCCTGCCTACTTTACAGATGAAGAAACAACTCCAGAGACAACAAAATGATTTGCCCCAGGTCGCATTATCAGTGGCAGGAAGAAAATTAGTGGAGTGTCAAGATAAGACTGATTTCCAGCAGCTTTAAAATACTTTAAGTACACCCCAAAATACGTAGTTCATTCCTGAGCTCTAAAACCTTACACTGGAGCTAGTTCCCCAAAGCACGGTGCTCCCCATCCTTTCCTTTCATGAATCTATGAAAGTTTTACCAACCTATTTCGTTTCCAAATAGACATGTATATATCAAGTTTTTCAAAGCTATATATGGTTAGCTGTAACACTGTAAGCAAAATCAAACCCAGGACCACTGAGCTTCTCAGTTCAGTGTAGGTTACAAATATGAAACCCAGGAGACTTGCTGTGATAGATATACTTTCAGGGAGCTAGAACTGGCAACATCCAGTAGGGATAGCGCTTCCTTGATGGTGTGGAAGAGTCAAAAATCTGTACTTTACCCAAGTAGCACAGGTGCAGAAGCAGGTTAGAAACTACCTTAGTGACTCTGATTTTGATTATGGTGAAGCTACAGTAATCAAAACAGTGTGTCACTTCTCACCCATTAGGTTGGCAATTAATTAAAACAGAAAATAAAGTGTTGGAGAGGATGTAGAGAAAAATGTAACTTCTGTGCAATGGCTGTGGGAATGTAAAATAGTTAAGCCACTATGGAAAATAAGACAGTTCCTCAGAAATTAAAAATAAAATTAGCTTATGACCTAGAGATTCCACTTCTGGGTACATACCCCTAAGAACTAAAAGCAGGATCTTGAAGATACTCGAAGATACACCCATCTTCACAGCAGCATGATTCACAATAGCCAAAAGCTGGAAGAAATCCAAGTGTCCACCAACAGATGAAGGGATAAAGATATGGTATACATACAGAGGAATAGTTTTCAGCCTTAAAAAGGAAGGAAATCTTGCATTGTACAACAAAATAAATCTTGAGGACCTTATACTAAGTGAAATAAGCCAGTCACAGAAGCATTCATTACTGCATGATTCCACTTACATGAGGTATCTAAAATAGTCAAACTTGGAGTTCCCATAGTGGCTCAGTGGTTAACGAATTCAACTAAGAACCATGAGGTTGCGGGTTCAATCCCTGGCCTTGCTCAGTGGGTTAAGGATCCGGAGTTGCCGTGAGCTGTGGTGTAGGTCGCAGACGTGGCTTGGATCCCGCGTTGCTGTGGCTGTGGCGAAGGCCAGCGGCTACAGCTCCTGTTAGACCCCTAGCCTGGGAACCTCCATATGCCGCGGGTGCGGCTCTAGATAAAGGCAAAAAGACAAAAAATAAAATAAAATAGTCAAACTCATAGCAGCAAACAATAAATAGTGGTTGCCAAGGGCTGGGTGGAAAGGGAGAGGTGGTGTTAATGAGCACAAAATTTTAGTTACACGAGATGAATAATACTTGGGAGATCCTGTTGTGGCTCAGGTGGCTCAGCAGTAATGAATCCATGAGGATGCGGTTCAATCCCTGACCTTGCTCGGTGGGTTAAAGATCTCACATTGACTTGAGCTGTGGTGTAGTTCGAAGACATATCTCCAGTCTGGCGTGGCTGTGGCTGGCAGCTGCAGCTCCAATTTGACCCCTAGCCTGGAAAGTTCCAAATGCCACAGATGTGGACCTAAAAAGCAAAATAATAATAAATTCTATGAATCTGCTCTACAGCATTGTGCCTATAGATAACAATACCATTTGATTTCAGAGAGACAGCAGTGAGTTACGGCTTTGAGAGAGATCTTAATTCTCTGTTCAGGAATTGAACCTAGGCAGCCTGGTTGAAAACCAGGAATTCTAGCCTCTAGACTAACTAGAGGCTAGAAGCAGAATTGCTCTGATTCTTGTCCCGTCCAAAGCGAGAATGGTTCAAGGAGGGAAAGACTGTAAAAACAGGTATAGAGTTTATTGTTAGAGTCACAGTATACAGCACGTGGGAGGGCACACAGAGAAGTAGTTTATTTTAGTCAGAAGCAAAGAAGTAATACACACCCTAAAAAGGAGTGTGGGTATGGGTGTCCCCCTCAATGAGAAGGGAGCCAGAGAAGTGATTTAAATCACTTATATAGGACCGTTCTTCCTGGCCTTTGCTTATCTTTAGGTACTTTGTTTTAATTCTCACACCCGACAGGACATAGGACCCACCCCAGTATATGTGCACATCTTTTGACAAGGATGGATTACAGAGCAAAGGATGCTGGGATACTATCAGGACTTGTTATGGCCTGGCACCCCCCCCTCTTTCTGACCCCTAAGAGTCTTACTGAGCATGTGCAATTGGGGATATCTCCTTGACCCCAGGAGTGACTGAAGTGTTTATCTTTCTAGGGTGGAAAATGAAAAAGGCCTAAAATGACACAGACTCCTTATCCAACAGGCCCATGTTAACAGTGAGTAACGGATGAGTTCCCAAAGACAAAGATAGCCCCAAGGCCACAGACAAATGGCTCAACAAAACAACCTGTCTATAAAAAATCAAGGAGTTCCCGTCTTGGCTCAGTGGTTAATGAATCAGACTAGGAACCATGAGGTTGCGGGTTCGATCCCTGACCTTGCTGAGTGGGTTAAGGATCCAGCGTTGCCGTGAGCTGTGGTGTAGGTTGTAGACGCGGCTCGGATCCTGCGTTGCTGTGGCAGTGGCGAAGGCCAGCAGCTACAGCTCCTGTTAGACCCTTAGCCTGGGAACCTCCATATGCCACGGGTGCGGCCCTAGATATGGCAAAAAGACAAAAACAAAACAAAACAAAAGAAAAAAAAGCAATCATTCCCCTGCTGTCGGGGAACCTGAGTCTCCCTGCTCAGAGTTCCCTGCCACTCTGTTGGTCAACAAACTTGCAACCTCTTTGCTCCAGCCTCTGCCTTCTTCTTTCCCGTTCTGACAATCTTAATCTCTCTACTCCAGCTGAGCTCAGCTCTTTCAAATTTTTCCTTGATGTGTCATAGAGAAACAAGGCCCAATTTACTCAGCCTAACAAGTCCCAGCTGTCCCCAGCCCGGGGGCCCATCTACCTCCTGCCTCACACCGAACACTTAAAAAATCTGTTAAGAGTGTGGAGGGAAAAAAAAAAAAGAGGAGAATGAGGAGTTTTAGGGCCACACCCACAGCACATGGGGGTTCCCAGGCTAGGGGCTGAATGGGAGTTGCAGTTGCCGGACTATACTACAGCCATACCAACGCAGAATCCGAGCCGAGTCTTGGTGACCAACATCGCAGCTCACAGCAACGCCGGATCCTTAACCCACTGAGCAAGGCCAGGGATCGAACCCTAATCTTCATGGATACTAGTTGGGTTCATTACCAATGAGCCACAAAGGGAACTCCTTGGCCTTTCTTAACAGAAATTGATAAGTCCAGACAAGAAATTCAGGCAAGGCTTTATTGGGGCACCTCCTATAACAGAAGAGAGTAGAAATAAATTACATGTTAACTTGGTTGCTCCCCAAGGCTGGGGTGGGAGGCATGGGGAGCTGGTTCCTTACTTATGGTTCAGGTAGGAGTCAGGCCAGAAGGCTGGCTTAGGTGGTTTGCTCACCCCTTGGTGGTACTGCATGCAGGGTGCATGCCTTGTGCCCTGTTTTGTTTCTAGCTCTTCCAAAGTGGCAGTTGGGTTTTTGGTCTTTTTGTATCTTATTGCCCATAATTTGTTCTGCCTTTGCACAGTTATTTTTAGTCTCTTATTGTGTTTTCCTATGTTGTTGCTCAAGGAGAGTTTGTCCAGGTGCAAGCATTGCAGCAAAGGGTCCCAGGTCCCACCCTATCCCAACTATGGAAAAAAAAAAAAAAAAAAGGAACCTCAACCTCTGACACGATATCAAAAAATTCTAATACAGCATAACAAGACTTACACCTAAAAAGACTACAAAACTTTTTTTTGTTCTTTTTTTTTGCCTTTATCTAGAGCCGCACCCGCGGCATATGGAGGTTCCCAGGCTAGGGGTCTAACGGGAGCTGTAGCTGCCGGCCTTCGCCACAACCACAGCAAAGCGGGATCCGAGCCGCGTCTGCGACCTACACCACAGGTCATGGCAGCGCCGGATCCTTAACCCACTCAGCAAGGCCAGGGATCGAAGCCGCAACCTCATGGTTCCTAATCGGATTCGTTAACCGCTGAGCCACGACCGGAACTCCTTTTTTGTTCTTTTTTGTTGTTGTTTTTATTTTTTGGCTGCACCTGCGACATGGTGGAACTTTCAAGACTACAAAACTTCTAAAAGAAACAAATTTTACAAGCTTGCGATAGGCACACGTTTCTTACACAAAAGAGCACACCCACAACCCATAAAAGAAAAAAAAAAGATTTGTATGACTTCATCAAAAATTAAAAACTGCTTTGCACTGTCAAACAATAAGACAAGGCACAGATTGAGAAAATATTCACAGCTATATAAATCTAACAAAAGATTCGCATTTAGAGCATACATATACAGCGTTTAAGAACACGTTAGTATCCAGAACTCTTACATTCTATAATACGAAGAATTCGAGTAAAATAAGGGGAAAGGTCTTGAACTGACCCTCCACAAAGGAGTGAGAATGGCCTTGGATCTAATATACGAGTGACGCAGGCGCCAAAACAGGAAGCATAGCTCAGCCTAAAAGGCCTTAGAAGTGAGACAAACGATCTAACAGCACAGTATCTTAACTACTGCCTGAGAAAAAGAAAAGCCAAAGCTCTGTCGGGTCACTAAACCTCAAGAACTTGAGTCTCACGACTCTCAAAGATGTGCACACCCCGGCAGCCTCCGGAAATTCGCAAATGCATAGACAAGGCCTTTCAGAAAGGATGACAGGAAGTAGAGAGCGCAGGCGCGTCCAGGGCCCACAGAGTGGGCGACTGATTCCAACATAAAGGGAAGAAAGGGGCGGGGCAAAAAAGGACCGCTCAGCTGGAGGCTCCTTGAGCTGCAAGGCACGCCCACGTACGCGTACCCCGCTTAGGTTAAATCACCTCGACACTGTTCTCGCGGTATTTGTCCCCACTCTCGCGGGCTTTAGCGTGGCACCGGGAGGCCGGACCAGGGGGCGGGGGGTTGTGGTCCGTTAGTGGCGTTGAGCTCCGGCCCCGGTGGCGGCGCTTTTCTTCCTCCTCACGCGGAGCTGCTCAGGCTGGAAGCCAGCAAGGTGAAGCGCTCGCTTGCATGTGTGTGAGAGCTCCATGGGAGCCGGGAGGCTTGGGGTGAGAGGGAGCACTGTCTCGGCCTCCGACCCTGTCGCAGCAGGCCGGCGGGAGGCGACTGTGGCGCGGGCTCCGCCCCAGCCCCCGCCCTAGCTCCCGCCCTAGCTCCCGCCCTGACCGTTTTCCTTCCCCTCTCTCCCAGCTCTTGCCGCTGCCTCGGTCGCGATGGGGGCGCAGGACCGGCCGCAGTGCCACTTCGACATCGAGATCAACCGGGAGCCGGGTGAGCCGGGAGACCGAGGAGCTGTGCCGGGCCCTGGGCTTGCCTTGGGGAAGGGGAGGGGTCTATCCTCATCAACCCTCCCCCAAACCTTTTTGGGCGCTAGTTGGCGCAGTAAGCAGTCCCTTTCCTCCAGAGCCAGAATCTGGAGAAGAGGGAGTCCTGAATACTCCAGCCATAATCAGGGTCCAGGCCTCGTCCCCCCAAATCCCATGTCCCCCTGCACCCCCGGACTGAGTGTTCATGCCAAGCCTAGCGCCAAGAAAAAGGGTGCAGTCGTTTTTGGACTTTATCTCAGTTTCTCTAGGGGGCAGACACTCCCAAATCGGATTTCTGGTATCTCGCTCTGTACAGTGAGCTTTGGATTTGTATATTCTTTAGCTCCTAATTCAAGTGTATCCTTAATAGGTTATTTCTGCTTGCATTTTCCCTTAAGTATATTTAGCCAGAATTTCTTGGTTTGTGGAAAAAGGACCTAGCGCATGCCTTGGCTGATAAACCAAAGCATTCTGTACCAGCAGACTTGCAGCGTGTGTGTGCACTTAGCATAAATGTTTTGTCTTAAGAGAATCCAGCCATTCGTTAGTATATTTTGTTGTCTTAGTTTTGTTTTGGTTTTTTTTTAGTATCTTTGTCGAAAGTTTTAATTGGAGGCATAAATACAGTCTTTGTGTCCAATCTCCTTCTGCAGATTCTACCTGCTACTATTCTAGACTCTGGATATAGCAGTAAGTAAAGCAAAGGCTTCTCTTCCTTGTAGTTTATATTCTCTTGAGGGAGGCAGACAGTAAATCAGGAAGAAAAAAAAAAAGTGTTGTAGTAAGGGTACAAATTTAATAGGTTGCTCAGAAAAGGCCATTTTGAGATGACATTTAAGCAAATCCGAAGAGATGAGGAGGTGTGCCCTGTGGATATTTTTGAGAGCAGCATTCCTGGTAGAGAGAACAGTTAATACAAAGGCCCTGAAGAGTGTATTTGCTTGTTTGAGGAACAGCAGGAAGCCCAGAGGGGCTGGAGTACAGGCCAGAGATTAGCAGGAAATGGATAAAGGCCGTAATAAGAACTTTGACTCCCCTGAGATAAAAGATGTTGAAGGGTTTTGAGCAAGGGAATGAAGTGATCTTAGAAATTCTGCTGCACTCTTTCTTGTTCACATTTTGAGCCTTGATGGATGATAATCCTTATTCCACATTGAACCTATTTTTCAAATAATAGGTTTTATATTTTTTAAAGAATTAAAAGTAGAAGGTTCCTGAAAAGTACAGGTAAATCAAAGGTTCTGTAGCCCTGTAAAGTACTCTTTTCCTTGTACATGTTCATATCCTAGTTTTGCAAGTAATTTTTGTTGTGAAATGTCTCTAGAATATGTTTGATAAATGTTGAATGAACTTTAGTCCTCAATATCTAAGGTAAGTTATTATACCATTCTGGTAGAAATGACTACTAGCCCTTTTGAGAACACTGAATCATGTAGAAAGCAAGGAATGCTTACATTGTTCTAAGATGAACCAGTTGATAATTGGCAACTTCACATGGTTTAGTTTCATATGTAAAACTTCCATAAGCATTTTTCTGTATATTATCTAAGTAGTAGATACTGGTTTTTACACAACTTTTAATTAAGGATCATTTCATTTGTTTAAAGTGAGATATACTAGAGTTCCCGTCATAGCTTAGTGGTTAGCGAACCCAACTAACATCATTGAGGACGTGGGTTCGATCCCTGGTCTCGTTCAGTGGGTTAAGTGTCCTGCGTTGCTGTGAGCTGTGGTGTAGGTCACAGACATGGCTTGGATCCCTCGTTGCTGTGGCTCTGGCCTAGGCCTGCAGCTACAGCTCCAGTTGGACCCGCAGCCTGGGAACCTCCATATGCCGTGGGTGTGGCCCTAAAATGACAAAAAAAAAAGATAAAATGCGATGTACTATTTTGTAGGATTTAACCATTAGTACATAGGTCATTGAGTACTTATTCAAGTAATGCTCTTGACTTCTCTGTATAGTTAATGATTCACTTGATGTAAATACAAAGTAATAGTAATATTTTTGATTTACTTTGATAAAAGATCCTTAAGAGTGGCCGTACTGTCCACATTAATGAGAGATCAAGAAGTACTGATAAAAATTGAGTTGAATACAACACAGTATGTATTCTTTTTCATTTCTTTCAGTGGAAATTTGTATATTTTATAGCAAACAAGTTAACTAGACTTTGGAATTCTAAAGCTGCCAGACACATGCAAGTATATATTAAAAGAGGAATATTCTTTAAGTTATATGAGTATAGTTACAGAACTATTCATGTTGTTATTTCCTTTTGAGTGGATTTTGGTGGTTTGTGGCTTTTAAGCAATTGATCCCTCCCAACATAGTCCTTTAATTTAGTATCTATGGATTCTATAGTGATATTTCCCTCCTTCATTCCTCATATTGATAATTTGTGCCATTTGTCTTTTTTCTTTGGCCAGTTTGGCTAGAGGTTTATCAGTTTTTTTGTAAATTCAAACAACCAGATTTTTATTTCATTGATTTGTATTCTGTTTTCAGTTTCATTCATTTCTGCTCTATTTCTTTTCTGGTGCTTGATTTGTCTTTATTGTATTCCTCTTCTTCTAATTTCCTAAAGTAGAAACTTGGATTGTTGACATGTGATCTTGTGTAATATTAGCATTTCAAACTCTGAAGTTTACCTCTATAAAAGACCCTACACCTTTTTTTTTTTTTTGGCTGCCCTGCTGCATATGAAGTTCCTGGGCCAGAGATCAGATCCTAACCACAGTCTTGACCCTAAGCCACAGCTACAGGAACACTGGATCCTTAACCACTGTGTGGGGCCGGAGATCAAACCTGCATCCCAGCTCTCTCAAGATGCCAGTGATCCCATTGCACCACAGCAGAACTTCCTTTGCAGCTTGGTCTTTGACTCACAAATTTTTTAGAAGTGTTTTACTTGGATATTTTGCACTTTTTATTTATTTACTTATTTTGGCTTTTATAGGGCCGCACCCGAGGCATATTGGAGGTTCCCAGGCTCTAGGGGTCTAATCAGAGCTGTTGCCACCGGCCTACGCCACAGCAACGCAGGATCCGAGCCCTGTCTGCGACCTACACCACAGCTCACAGCAACACCAGATCCTTAACCCACTGAGCAAGGCCAGGGATAGAACCCGCAATCTCATGGGTCCCAGTTGGATTCATTAACCACTGAGCCACTTGTCTTTCTATTAGTGATTTCTAGTTTAATTCCATTATGTTCAGAGAATAGTTTATATGATCTCAGCTTTTAAAAATGTATTAGGTTTGATAAAATTGAAAGGTTTGATATGTTCTATAAGGTTTGATATGGTGAATATCTCATGTACACTCAAAAAGAATGTACTACTTTTTTTTTTTTTTTAAAGGGCAGCACCTGTGGCATATGGAAGTTCCTAGGCTAGGGGTCCAATCAGAGCTGCAGCTGCTTGGCCTATGCCACAGCCACACCAGATCCTAAACGTGTCTGCGACCGGCACTGCAGCTCATGGCAATGCCGGATCCTTAACCCACAGGCAAGGCCAGGGATTGAATCTGCATTTTCATGGATACTAGTCAGGTTCATTACTACTGAGCCACAATGGGAACTCCTGTTCTACTGTTTTTGTGGAGAATGTTCTAAAATATCAGTTAGACCCAGTTGGCAGATAGTGTTGTTCATTTCTTCTATATTCTGACTGATTTTCTGTCTACTTGTTTTATTGATTATGAAAAGAAGAATATTGAAATCTTTTTTTTTGTCTTTTTGCCTTTTTTTTTTTTTTTAATGTAGAGCCGCACCCGCGGCATATGGAGGTTCCCAGGCTAGGGGTCTAACAGGAGCTGTGGCAGCCGGCCTACACCACAGTCACAGCAACGCGGGATCAGAGCCGCGTCTGCAACCTACACCACAGCTCACGGCAACGCCGGATCCTTAACCCACTGAGCAAGGTCAGGGATCGAACCCGCAACCTCATGGTTCCTAGTCGGATTCGTTAACCACTGAGCCACGAAGGGAACTCCGAAATCTATAGTTATGATTGTAGATTTGTTTATTTCTTCTTTTAGTTCTGTTAGTTTTTGCTTCCATTTACTTTGGGGCTCGTTTGTTAAGTGGATGCATGCACATTTAGGATTGTTATATCTTCCTAATGAATTAACCCATTTATGATTATGTTATGACCCTTTTTATTCCTGGTAATTGTCCTTGCTCCAAAGTCTACATTGTCTGATAGGAATATAACTCCTCCACTTTTCTTTTTATTAGTGTTCAATTGGTATGTTATTTTCTACTTTTAACTTACTTATATTTAAAATTGGTTTTTTGGAGATAGCAAATTGATTGGTCTTGTTTTTTTAATCCATTCTCACAGTCTCTTTTAATCAGTATATTTCAACTATTCACATTTAATTTAATTGTTATGTTTGGAGTGGTCTCTTTAATAATTGTTTTTGCTTCCTCTGTTTTTATTCTCTTTTCTTGCCTTCTAGTTTATTTAAATGTTTTTGCGTATTTTAAAATTTTTCTGTTGAATTTTTTGATATATATCTCTGTATAGGTTTTAGTTGTTTTTTTTTTTTTTAGTGATTACTCTAGAGATTACATTGTGTATATTTGACTTTTCACAGTATACTTAGAATTAATATTTTACCACTTAAAGTGAACTGTTAAAATTGCCCTCCATATTACATCCTTTACTTCTCATCTTTTTTAAAGGATGTAATGTGTGGATGATTTTGTCATATGTGTTACATTTTGTACTGTATGTATAATATATACGTATTATATCTACAAACACTGATAACTTGCATCAGATGTCACATGTATTTTAAAGAGTTTAAGAGGAGAAAAAAATGTTTGTCTTTACCTTTTCTGTTGCTGTTTGCTCATTTTTGTTATTTAGGTTTTTGTTTTGTTTTGGCCATGCCTGTCTCATGCAGAAGTTCCCAGGCCAAGGATCGAACCTGTGCCACAGCAGTAACAATGCTAGATCCTTACTCCCCTGTGCCACCAGGTAACTCCAGTTCATTTTTGAAGTCTCAAGTTTATTTTGGTAGCATTTCCCTTCTACCTGAAGAATTTGCTATTAGTATTTCTTTAGAACAGACCTTCTGGCAACAGATTCTCTTTGTTTTCTTTCAAGTACAAGTTTATTTTTTACTTAAATTTTTTTTCTTTTTTTTGACCACCTCTGCAGCATATGGAAGTTCCTGGGCCAGGTGTGGAATCCAAGCCAGAGCTGCGATGTACCTCACAGCTGCAGCAATGCTGGGTCCTTAACCCACTGTGTTTTGCTAGAGATCAAACTAGTACCTCCATGGAGACAAGCCAGATCACTAACCCACTGTGCCACAGCACGAACTTCCTTCAAGTGCAAATTTTATTTTGCCTTTGTTCTTATTTATTTGTAATTTTTTTATTTTTTTGCTTTTTAGGGCCATTCTGTTGGCACATGGAGGTTCCCAGGCTAGGGGTTGAATCAGAGCTACAGCTCCTGGCTTACACTGCGGCCACAGCAACACAGGATCTGAGCCACATCTGCAGCCTACACCACAGCTCACAGCAACGCCAGATCCTTAACCCACTGAGAGAGGCCAGGGATTGAACCCGCATCCTCATGGATCCTAGTCGGATTCGTTTCCGCTGCACCACAGCGGAAACTCCTATTTTGCCTTTGTTCTTGGAAGATATTTTTACTAGATACAAATTTGGGTTGATAGTTATTTTATACTTGAAAAATATCAATGCCTTCTGGTCTACATGGTTTCTGATAAGAAATCTATAGTCATTCGAATTATTGTTCCCCCACATTTAAATGTATTGTTCTTATCTAGTTTCTTTCAAGATTTTTATTTTGTCTTTAGACTTTAGGGTTTTATTGTAGTGTGAATTTCTTTGTGTTTATTCTCCTTGGGGTTTGATCTTGAATCTGTGTGTGCCTTTTGCCAAATTTAGGAGGTTTTCAGCTATTATTTCTTCAAATATGTTTTCTGTTCAACACTCTCTTTCCTCTCTTTCTGGGATTTGATAACACAAATATCCGACCTTTTGATATTATCACACAGGTCCCTGAGGTTCTGTTTATTTTATTTTTTCCATCTTTTTTCCTCTCTGTTTTTCAGATTGGATAATTTCAATTAACTAGTCTATAAGTTCACTAACTTTTTCCATTGTATATCTATATCCTGTTGAGCCCACCCAGTGAATCTTCAATTTCGGTTGTATTTTTTTCGTTTTAACATTTCCTTTTGGTTTTGCTTGAGGCTTTCTATTTCTTTCTCTCTCTCTCTCTCTCGCTCTCGCTCTCGCTCTCGTCTTTTTGCTTTTTCCTAGGGCCGCACTCACAGCATGTGGCGGTTCCCAGGCTAGGGGGTCTAATCGGAGCTGTAGCCACCGGCCTCCGCCAGAGCCACAGCAACGCAGGATCCAAGGCGCATCTGCAACCTACACCACAGCTCACGGCAACGCTGAATCCTTAACCCACTGAGTGATGCCAGGGATCAAACTCGCAACCTCATTGTTCCTAGTTGGATTCATTAACCACTGAGCCACCACGGGAACTCCTCTATTTTTCTATTTATTTTAAGAATGTTTGTCTTTATTTTGTGGCATGTGGTTATAATAGCTGCTATAAAGTCTTTGTCTAGTAATTCCAACATCTATATCATCATGGAGTTACTGTCTTTGTCTTCTTTTCCTTTATGAGATAGATTTTCTTGGTTCTTTAAATGCTGATAAATGTTGAATTGTATGCTGAACATTTTGTATATTAAGTTATATGACCCTGGATCTAATTTAAATTCCGGGGAGATTGTTGATTTTTGTTGTTGTTTATAATGATGTTGGTATAGCAGGCAATTGTCCCAGTTAGGTTCAGCCTTCAAGTTCCTACCCACCTTCTGGTGTTTGGAGTCAGATCCACACATGCATGCATGGTTCATGAATAAGCCCAGGAATTCATGTACAACTTCTTGGGATTGTTTTCTTGAGCTCCCTCTTTGAGATCTGGCCCATAGAGACTTCTTTTTTTCTAGGTCATCTGGCTAGAAAGCCAGGGTTTTAGTTTCCGTATTCTGCCATGTATTTCCCATGACTCTGTCTGTCTCTGAGGGTAAGTGGCAAAAAGATAGTAAGATGCAATAGGGATTCTTCCTAAACTCAGAGAGTAAAATGCAACAGGATTCTTCCTAAACTCTTGAGACCACAGTTCCTCTAGTTAGAACAGTTCACCTCCCTTGGATTTTATGTACTTGCCCAGTTATCACTGTTCTCACTGCTGCCATCACTGTGGACTTGCCTAGGATCTGGGACAAAAGAGAATGGAAAAAATAGACCCAAAAATGAGATTTTTTTCCCCCCTTCATTCTGGTCTGTAGGGGCCCCCTTTCTAGAAATAGAGGTCTTTTTTTGGAGCTCTTTCTCTGTGTACCCAATATGCAGTTCAGGTTTCAGATTGCTTTTGATTCCAGGCCAAGAGATATGGGAGGAAAAACAAATTCATTACCAATTGGGTGGGCTTCTGTGTTCCGATGTCCTTCCCCATCTACCTGCCACCATTTATTTTTCATTCCTTAGATAGGTGCTCCATACTTTGTGTCCAAGTATTTTTTAGTTGCATTCAATAAGAAAGATAGAGTGGGATATGTTTACTCCATCTTGACCAAATTTGGAATCCTTATAAATTTTTAAAGATGTTAACTGATAAGCCAGTCCTTTTTAGTTTTTACAAATAAATTCATTTCCTGAAAACATTAGCTTTTTGTATGAAATATGACACCCAGTTTAGAAGTATAGGTATGAAATCCTTATTGACAACTTTCTTGTACTTTTTTTGGCTGTGCTTGCGGCATGTGGAAGTTCCTGGGTCAGGGATCAAACCTGTGCCACAGCAGTACACTGAGCTGCTGCAGTGACAGCACCAGATCCTTAACCTGCTGCACCACATGGGAACTCTCACAACTTCATTTTTCTGACAGGCAGGCTTACCCTTCCCTGGTTAAGTAAATGTTTGTTTTCTTTAGGGTTGTTAGTGGTTGGTAAAACTGAAGACCGTCCAAGGCAGACATGAAATAGGAATTCCACCCCACCCCCTATACCCGTGACACAGAGAGTTTCAGGGCCAGAGATCAAACTCATACCATGGTAGCAACCCAAGCTGCTACAGTGATAACACAGGATCTTTAATCCTCTACACCACAAGGAAACTCCTGGAATCTTATTTTTCCTTCTTTGGTGCTTCAGAAATTTGCCTTTTACTTACCTTATTCAGATATTATATCAAGAAATGGATATTTGGAGCCCAGGGGACCAGGTCTTTTATATCTGTTGCATACTGATTCAATAATTGCTATTAGATTCTTTTTAGAGCTTATTGGAGAGTCACTGTTAAGTGATGGCTATAGATTGCCTCTGTCACAACCTTGTCACCAGAGCACAGTGAGCAAGTCACATTTGCCACAGGTAGATATTGGCAATCAAGTATGCACACACATAAGTCATATAACCAGTTATGTAAGTTTGATGAAGTTTCAGTTCTGTCCTTTTCAGTGCTCCAAGCACTCTTTATGTGAAACATTTCTGGTCTTGAAAATTGTCATGTGGGTTTTTTGGAACTGTGTGTCAGAATCCTCCAAAATCTTCGCTAGACCCAGGACCTTTCTGGTGAACCTAGCTCAGGTTCCACTCCAAAGGGTGACTACAGATTTATTTATTTACAAGGGTATGGAATATCTCTAAATGTTTTTATTCAGCCTTTGTTTTCCAAACATCACTAATTTACCAATAAAACCCATTTCTAACATTCATCTCTTGTTAATTATAAGACCTCTGGTTGATTAGAGATACACATAGCAAAAGTACTGCTAAAAGCCACCTCTGGATTATGGCTTTTGATATGTCACTGCTTGGAGGGTGTTTGTTTCTTCTTTTTTTGGGCCACCCTGTAGCATGTGGAGTTCCCAGGCCAGGGATCGGATCAGAGCCGTAGTTTCCACCTAAGCCACAGCTGCAGCAATGCTGGATCCTTAACCTGTTGTGCCGTGATGGGGATACAGTCTGCGTCCCAGCACTCTCAAGATGCCACAGATCCCGTTGTGTCACAGCAGGAACTCCAAGGGCGTTTGTTTCTTAAAGACCTACAGCAGGAGTTCCCATCGTGGCTCAGTGGTTAACGAATCCAACTAAGAACCATGAGGTTGCAGATTCAATCCCTGGCCTTGCTCAGTGGGTTAAGGATCCAGTGTTGCAGTGAGCTGTGGTATAGGTTGCAGACGCGGCTTGGATCCCGTGTTGCTGTGGCGAAGGCCAGCAGCTACAGCTCCTGTTAGACCCCTAGCCTGGGAACCTCCCTCCATATGCCGTGGGTGCGGCCCTAGATAAGGCAAAAAGACAAAAAAAAAAGCCTACAGCATATGATTCCTTTGTATGAGAATGTCTGTGTAAGGTATTTTTTTTTTTTCATTTTTTTTTAATTTTTTTTGTCTTTTGTCATTTTAGGGCCGCGCCCGCATCATGTAGAGGTTCTCAGGCTAGGGGTCTAATTGGAGCTACAGCTGCCGGCCTACACCAGAGCCACAACAACGTGGGATCCGAGCTGCGTCTGCCACCTACACCACAGCTCATGGCAACGCCGGATCCTTAACCCACTGAGTAAGGCCAGGGATCGAACCCACAACCTCATGCATGGTTCCTAGTCAGATTTGTTTCCACTGAGCCACGACAGGAACTCCTGTGTAAGGTACTTTAAAATAAATTATAGTTGTAGTATATTACATCATAGTAGTATAATGGTATAAACTTTTTGTTTTCAAATTACAAAATGAGGCCAGGAAAATCCCCATTTTTTTCACTCCCATTCTGTTATTATCGTACAGTAGAATTTTCCAAAGGTGTCATGATATATGATGACACAACAGATTGAATGCTGGAAAAGTATGTCTTCTGTTACACTAGACATTAATCAGATTTGCAAAAATGCAAAGCAGTGACACTCATTAAATTTTTTGTTCGTGTTTGAAAGTAAATTATTTCTGAAAACCCATATAACAAGTCTTTAGGGTCTTTATTAATTGAGTAGATTACAGAGGGATTCTGAGACCAAAAAGTTTGAGAGCTGCTGTTGTAGACACAGTTTTACAAAACTCAAGCTTTGGAGTTTATATCCAGATGTTTTAAACTTTTTGTTTGGATATAATTTCATGTTTATAAGAAGTTAAAAATAAAAATAGTAAGAATGTCCATCTGTTCCTTACCTTGACTCACCTATTTACATTTTATACCATTTGCTTTATTAATCTCTCCCTTTCTCTCTCCCCACACAATTTTTTCTGAACCATTTGAGGGTGACTTAGCCACATCATGGCTCTTTACTCCTAAATACTTGTGTTTATTTGTTAAAAATAAGGATATTCATTATAAGAGTTTTAAGAAATGTAAAAAATAAAAAAGAAGAATAGATATTATTCTACGTAATCACAAAGTTATCAGCTTCATAAATGTGTATTGATACAGTACTTAAATCTACTATCTATGTGTTCTCTTTTATTCCCTTTTTTTGGCCACCCTTCAGCACATGGAATTCCTTGGCCAGGGGACAGATCTAAGCTGCAGTTGCAACCTATGCCACAGCTACAACAAAATTAGATCCTTTAATCCACTGTCGTGGGCCAGGGATTGAAACTGTGCTCTGCCCATCCTGTTGCACCACAGCAGAAATTTCTCTGTATTCCATTTTTGTCAGTTGGACTAAAAAGTAAGTTATAACATTTCCCCTTCAGTACAAAATCCAGTCTGCATCAGATAATACATTCAGCTGTCATGTTTCTGTATCCTCTGTTTTTTGGCCCCCCTCCCTTTTTTTTGTCTTTTATGACATTGGTATTTTAGAGGAATACAGCCCCCTTTTCTTTTTTCTTGCTTTTTAGGGCCACATGTGCAGCATATGGAAGTTCCCAGGCTAGGGGTCAAATTGGAGTTGCAGCTGTGAGCCTATCCCATAGCACTGCCGTATCTGTGACCTGCACGACAGCTTGTGGCAATGCTGGATCCTTAACTTATTGAGCAAGGCCAGGGATTGAACCCACATCATTATGGATAATAGGTTCATTGCTGCTGAGCCACAATTGGAACTCCATTTTTCCCCCCTTTCCTCCTCCTTAAATAAAACATTACTCATTTGGTATTTGTCAAAGGCTTAAAGTTGGGTTTCCAAAGTGATAACCAGGATGTTTCTTTAAAGGAATGCTTGACTTTAGAATTTTTCTTTATATGGGCCTCAGAGCAATATCATAAAACCCTGGCAGTTTATCAATATAGATAAAATGGGGATACCATTGAAATGGGTATGTTAACTCAGCCGTTCAAGGTTCACATGGATCAAAGAAATGGAATTGAAAAACATACTCTTAGTAAACATTATAAAGTAATTAGAACTGAAACTGAGAAATTAGTTTTAAGAGGAAGACATGTTTGAGTACTACTTATGACCTTGGGCAAGCCATTTGACCTCTTTGTAAATGGAAGTGCTGTATAGTTTTATTACTGTAGTTCCAAAGGTAGTAGTATGGCAAAATTTGCTTGTATTCAAAATTACTCTTTAACCTTTAGGCTCACATTGAAAATAGTTTATACTTTGAGATAGAACAAGGCATATGACCTCTGATTTGTACTTAGGAACAGGAAAAAAATGCATTTCTCAAGCTCATCCTGGGTCATAAGGTCATGAATATAGTGACTGGCTGCTGTGGTCTGCACTATTTAAATTTTCGCCCTCTTTTTTTTTTTTTTGCCCAGTTTCATGGTTTACTAACACAAATGCAATGTGTACCTGAGCCGTCTATTCATTTTCTTCACTGCGCAGCCTGGCGTTGGGCTTCCTGACCCTGATGGCCAGCTGAGCTGTTCTCTCCACAGTGGCTTTTAGGTTCTTGAGGAGACATTAGGAGCAATCTTAGCACAGTAAAATTTGTTGCACGTCAGCAGCACTTCAAGTTCCTTGAGGTTGTGAGCCATGTGTTCTGTTTCTTGTTGCTCCCATAAGCAATGTTGGGCGTCAAGGTCCGCACCTTGTACTTTGTACGCACCCTGTTGTCAGTGCCTCTGGGTTTCTCCATTCTGCTTAATTTTGACATATTAGTCTGACTGGCGCTGGATAGATTTCTTGGTCCTCTTTTTGATGATACTGAGCTTCGTGGGAGTCTGAAGGCAGCCATGATGGTGAGTGAAAGATGGCCACAGCACTGAGAAAGAGCTCGTCCCTTTATATCCTCATAAATTAGGAGAACCCCAGTGCATTTTGGTGCTTGCATGATAAGGTTCTTGGAAAGAGTAGTTAAATAATACAACCACCTGTCTTACAGATTGTGTTTTGTAAAATGAATTTATTCTAATGGATAGATTAATTAAGGATCACAACTTTAATTAGGCAGACTACTGTTTGGGTAATGACATGACTCAGTAACAAGGTGAGAAACTAGTGGATGGTGAGCAGCACTGCTATTCTGAATTATTCTTGTCTGTCCTAACAGTAATTTGAAAGATCACAAGAAAGATTATGCAAATGGCAGTACTAGCAAAAGAGGCCAGAGTGAGGTGTGCTCAATTGTAGGATTTCCTGAGTGATGTGTAAGTTTTATAGCATATTCTTTATTTTTATTTTTTTTTTTTAGGGCCATACCCACAGCATATGGAGGTTCCCAGGCTAGGGGTCGAATCAGAGCTACAGCTGCTGGCCTATACCACAGCCACATTAACGCAGGATCCAAGCTGTGTTTGCAACCTACACCAGAGCTCACATGGAAAGCTGGATCCTTAACCCACTGAGCAAGGCCAGGGATCGAACCTGCGTCCTCATGGATGCTAGTCAGATTTGTTTCTGCTGAGCCATGAAGGGAACTCCCATAGCGTAATCTTACAACTAAAAACATGCCTTTGTTGTTGATACTCCTGTAGAAAAAAATTGTTTTCACTGCAACCTGAAATTCCCTTGTCTCCTAACTCCCATTTTCCCATGGGAACAGTTGTCTTAATATGTGATTTTTTTTTGATAATGCAATAATTTCTTTCAATTCTCTCATGCTGCTGCAGAGCAGGCTGTATTTGTAAAGAACCTAGCACAATATCTGACATTTTTTTTTTAAATTGCTTTATTTGTTGCATGTATGTGAACATGAGCTTGAGCACTTTGTTGAGTAAGGGGCTTTTATAATAAGGTGTCATGCAGACAGGCCTTTGTAGATTAAGCCTTTATGGCCTTTGTGTTCAGTTTTAAAAAGGCTAGTTTCTATTTCTCTAAGCAAGAGGATTCTTCCCCATCCTCTTCTTTCCTTTTTTTTTGGCTTTTTAGGGCCACACCCTCGGCCTATGGAAGTTCCCAGGCTAGGGGTCCAGTCGGAGCTACAGCTGCCAGCCTATGCCACAGCCACAACATTGTGAGATCCGAGCTGCGTCTGTGGCCTACACCACAGCTCACAGCAACACGGGATCCTTAACCCACTGAGTAAGGCCAGGGATCGGACCCGGGTCCTCGTGATTACCAGTTGGGTTCATTAACCGCTGAGCCACGACGGGAACTGCTGAAATTGCTTTAAAATTTGATTCCAGGAGTTCCCGTCGTGGCTCAGTGGTTAATGAATCCGACTAAGAACCGTGAGGCTGCGGGTTTGATCCCTGGCCTTGCTCAGTAGGTTAAGGATCCGGCGTTGCCGTGAGCTGTGGTGTAGGTGCAGACGCGGCTCGGATCCCGCGCTGCTGTGACTGTGGTGTAGGCCGGCCGCTACAGCTCCTGTTAGACCCCTAGCCTGGGAACCTCTATATGCCGCGGGTGCGGACTTAGATAAGGCAAAGAAAAAAAAAAAAATTTTGATTCTAGGAGTTCCCGTCGTGGCGCAGTGGTTAATGAATCCGACTAGGAACCATGAGGTTGCAGGTTTGATCCCTGGCTTTGCTCAGTGGGTTAACGATCCGGTGTTGCCATGAGCTGTGGTGTAGGTCGCAGACGCGGCTCGGATCCTGTGTTGCTGTGGCTGCGGCATATGCCAGTGGCTACAGCTCCAATTAGACCCCTAGCCTGGGAACCTCCATATGCCGTGGGCGTGGCCCTAAAATGACAAAAGGAAAAAAAATATTTGATTCCAGCACTCCATTTGGCACTGTTGACCCAGGAAAATCTTATATGAGTCCTACTTTTTATTCTTTAAGGTTGCCTATTGTGCAGTAGCTTTGTTTTGCCCTCAAAGGAACTAACCAATATGGCCAGGAATAAGTTAAAATCTTAGTGATACAGAGTAAGTCAAGTCACTTTGTATCAGTACTGAAAATGATATATGCTCGGTCCGTAGTTAATTTGATTTACTCTAGTCTCTGAGTATATACTAATATTCATTATGGAAAAGATTTTGTAGAATAAAGGGAAAGGGAACTCAAAGTGATTGTAAATCAAAATTCCATTTCTTATTTTTTTGAGACTCTTTCAGAAGGTCCGCAAAGTTAAAACTATTTTTAGAATAATATGACTTGCCTTTTGCACTCTCATTCACAGGTCAAGTTTTCCACAGACCACACAATATGTGATGATATCACCACTCTGACAGCTGATGGAATGTGTGCTTGTGTATTCTTATGTTTTAATTTATAATACAGTAAATAGCAATATATAATCCACTTTTTTCCCCCTTTTGGGGCTAAACATGCAGCATATGAAAGTTTCCAGGCTAGGGGTCAAATTGGAGCTGCAGCTGCTGGCCACAGCCACAGCAACACCAGATCCAAGCTGCATCTGCAACCTATGCAGCTTGTGGCAGTGCCAGATCCCTAACCCACTGAGCAAGGCCAGGGATTAAATTCGTATTCTCATGGATACTAGTTAGGTTCTTATCCCAGTGAGCCGTAACGGGAACTCCATAATCCACATTTTAAAAGTTCAGTCTTTTTTAAGAGTTAAAAGGAGTCCTGATACCAAAAAGTTTGTGAAACGCTTTTTGGCATAGTTAAATCGAATTTGCAGGCTTGCTTGTTCTTATTTCCTGTTTATTTTCGGGTTATTTGTTTGTTTTTAGGAACCATAATCTATTCTCTTTCTTCAGTCTCAGAATAGAATGTGAGTTTTAGTTATGAGTGGCAGTTTAGGAAGTTGGCCCTAAACAGTTCTTGCAGAAAGGTAAAAAAACCGAATGTAAAGGGCATAACTTTATTCTAACTGTACTGGCTGGAATTTACTGTCTTATGATGTACTTTCATCACTGGAGGGGTTCAAGCATAAATCTGGCAACTATTATTGAGAATGTTTTTAAAGAAAAGTAATAGTTCAGATCAGGGACGTGAGTGGAGTTCTTGTTAGTTGGTATTGCCCGGTTAAATTCTTTTCTGTTTAATCTTTTAAAAAATTAAAGTGGATTGGAGTTGCCTTCGTGGCTCAGTGGTTAACGAATCCGACTAGGAACCATGAGGTTGTGGGTTCGATCCCTGGCCTTGCTCAGTGGGTTAAGGATCTGGCGTTGCCGTGAGCTGTGGTGAAGGTTGCAGACACGGCTCAGATCCCGCGTTGCTGTGGCTGTGGCGAAGGCCAGCAGCTACAGCTCCGATTAGACCCCTAGCCTGGGAACCTCCATATGCCGTGGGTACGGCTCTACATAAAAAGGTAAAAAGACAAAAAAAAAAAATTAAAGTGAATTATAAAAATGGACCTTTCTATTTGTTAATTCTGTTTATTTTATTTCTCCCACGTAAAATGTGATATAGGAGTTCCCATTGTGGCTCAGCTGGTTAAGAACGCAATGTAGTGTCCCCAAGGTTGCAGGTTCGATGCCCGGCGTCTCTCAGTGGGTTAAGGATCCGATGTTTCCACCAGCTTCAGTGTAGGTCACAGATTCAGCTGGAATCCAGTGTTGCCATGGCTGTGGCGTAGGCCTGCAACTGCAGTTTCAGTCCAACCCCTAGCCTGGAAACTACCATATGCCGCAGGTGCAGCCATAAAAAGAAGAGAGGGAAAAAAAATTAAAATTAAAAAATGTGATCTGTTTAATCAACTTGCTTTTTTTTCATGTGTTTTATTTCAGTTGGTCGCATTATGTTTCAGCTCTTCTCAGATATATGCCCAAAAACATGCAAAAACTTCCTTTGCCTATGCTCAGGTAAATGAATTATTAATTTATTTCCAATGAGAAGTCACGCTTACAGTTTTACTTTGCTTAGCAGAGTCAGTATTTTCCTTAAAAAGTGAAATGAGTTTAGCAAATAAATATTTTCACTGGTAAGAAGTCAAGGAAGCATTTCTTAAAGGGAAGAGAGGAGAAAAAAATTGTCTTAAAGGAGTTCCCACCGTGACTCAGTGGTTAACAAACCTGGCTAGTATCCATTAGGACGAGGGTTCAATCCCTGGCCTTGCTCAGTGGGTTAAGGATCCGGTGTTGCTGTGAGCTATGGTGTAGGTAGCAGACGTGGCTCAGATCTGTGTTGCTGTGGCTGTGGTATAGGCTGGCAGCTGTAGCTCCGATTGAACCCCTATCCTAGGAACGTCCATATGCCTTGGGTGTGGCCGTAAAAGACAAAAAAAAAAGAAAAGAAATAGTCTTAAAAATGGAAAAGAGGAGTTCCCGCTGTGGCTCAGTGTTTTAAGAACTCAACTAGTATCCATGAGAATGTGGGTATAATCCCTGGCCTTGCTCAGGAGGTTAAGGATCCGCTGTTGCCACAAGCTGTGACATAGATTGCAGATGTGGCATTGCTGTGGCTGTGGTATAGACCAACAGCTTCAGCTCCTATTCCACTCCTAGGGTGCAGCCCTAAAAAAAGACCAGAAAAGAAAAAAAAAGTACCATCATAAGTAATGAAATCTTTATCCACTGTAGTTTATAAAATAATAGTGTATTCAAAACTGATTTATTTTGGTAGAATTTTACAAATGTTAGTACTTTGAACTAATTTAGCATTCCAGATTTCACAAGAAATTTAGAATTAGAGAAGCAAAACAGAATGAAGTTGTTCTTTGTTATATGTAATTGGATTTGTACTTTTTAAAACTAAGAAAAACATTTGTAATGCTACTTTAAAATTAGAAGTAGCAAAGTTCCCATTGTGGCTCAGCGGGTTACAGGTTACAAGCCTGATTAGTATCCACAAGGATGCAGGTTTGATCCCTGGCGTGGCTCAGTGGGTTAAGGATCCAGCATTGCCTTGAGCCATGGTGTCGGTTGTAGACATAGCTCAGATCTGGCATGCTCTGGCTGTGGCTGTGGCCGTGGCCGGCAGCTGTAGCTCACATTCAACCCCTAGCCTGGGAATTTCCATATGCTGCGGGCGCAGCCCTAAAAAGCAAAAGAATAAAAATAGAAGTAACAAATTAAATTTTAAAATCTATACATGGGTACACTTGTATACATATGTAATATTTGTACCAATTCCTTGATTACATTCTTTCATCAGAATGATAACATTTTCTAATCTTGCTTGTCTCCTGTAGCATGTAGAGGCAGTACCACAAAATTTAACTTTTATAGGCTGTTTTGTATTAGGTATTTTAGTCTGTGTGTATGAGTTAGATTGTTACACTGTCTACTTCATGTGTCTCTTACATTGCCCATCACAGGGGAGAGGATTTGGCAAAGGACTAGTTAGATGGTACTTTCCATGGAAGGATATGGTTTTGTTTTTGTTTTTCTTTTTCTTTTTGCCTTACCTAGGGCCGCACCCGCTGCATATGGAGGTTCCCAGGCTAGGGGTCTAACAGGAGCTGTAGCTGCCGGCCTTCGCCACGGCCACAGCAGCGCGGGATTGGAGCCGCGTCTGCAACCTATACCACAGCTCACAGCAACACCGGATCCTTAACCCACTGAGCGAGGCCAGGGATCGAACCTGCAACCTCGTGGTTCCTAGTTGGATTCGTTAACCACTGGGCCACAACGGGAACTCCTGGAAGGATATGTTTATAACTAAACTCCACTTCTTTTTTTTTTTTTTTCCAGGGGAGAAAGGCCTTGGGAAAACAACTGGGAAGAAGTTATGTTATAAAGGTTCTACATTCCATCGTGTGGTTAAAAACTTTATGATTCAGGGTGGGGACTTCAGTGAAGGTAGAGCTAAAAGTTATACTCTTAATAACTTCATCTGTCAATTTCTAAACCTGCTCATTACTTTGAATTGTAAATGTGTCACAATATGATGTAAACTTTAGTTAGTGGAATAGTGGTTGACTGAATAAATACTGTAGACTAAGAATATACAAAAAGCAACGTCCTCAGACTTTTGTTTTGTTTTTATGCAGTTTTTTTGTTTGTTTGTTTGGCTTCGTTCGCAGCATATGGAAGTTCCCAGGCTAGGTATCGAACCTGTGCCACAGCAGCAACCTAAGCCACTGCAGTGACAGTGCCGAATCCTTAAATTGCTGTACCACAAGGGAGTTCCTGTTTATTCAATTTTAGTACAATTACTTGGTGAAGTCCCTGCAGCAAATGTAGAAGTACTATTCTTTTGTTTTTAGAATTTTGTTGGTGTGATTACTGTTTGAAATAAATAGGTTATGGAGAGTTTTTATAATATTATTTATTGGAATTTCTGCTGTGGCACAGCAGGATTGGTGACATCTCTGCAGCACCAGGACGCAGGTTCAGTCCCCCCACCCCCCACACGGTAGGTTAGAGGGTTAGAAGTTCTGGCGTTGCCATAGCTGCAGCTTAAGTTGCAACTGTAGCTTGGATCTGTTCCCTGGGCCAGGAACTCCATATGCCACAGGGTGGCCAAGAATTAAAAAAAAAAGATAAATAAAACAGTATTTATTGTAATGGGGTTGAATTTATATATATATATATATTTGTCTTTTTCTCTCTCTTTTTTTTTTTAGGGCCACACTAGCAGCATATGAAAGTTCTCAGGTCAGGGGTTGAATTGAAGCTGCAGCTGCTGGCCTATACCAGAGCCACAGCAGTGCAGGATCCAAGCTGGGTCTGTAGCCTTCACCACAGCTTACGGCAGCACCGGATCCTTAACCCACTGAGCGAGACCAGGAATTGAACCCTGGCCCTCATGGATACTATTTGGGTTCGTTATCACTGAGCCATGATGGAAACTCCTGGCTTTATATTTTAAAGTGAGATTATCTGAAGAGTCATAGAATTTTGACCAGTTGAAGTAATTATAAGGTGTTAACGCCTTCAGCAGACTGGAACCATAAAAAATATTTTATGTATTAATATATTTTTAATTTTCATTGTTTATTTGATGTGTTTGTGGGGGAAAGTGGTTGCCATGTCTTATTCCTCCAGCATCTTGAATCCTCTCCCATTCATTATTGTTTAATGTAGCTCATTATTTTCAGGTAATGGAAAAGGTGGAGAATCAATTTATGGTGGATATTTTAAAGGTAAGGCTTAATATTTTATGGTCTTTTGTTTCAGTTCTGATATTAAAGCCAGTTTGATCATGTACTTTTAATGAGAAGAGGTTTACTTATAGTTCACTTTTTGCATGAAACTAATGCTGCATGAAAATACTTTATTTGCATGAACTTGGGGATAAATTATATTGTAATATATAACTTTTAATTGACAAGATTAATTAAGGCTAACTTTATGGTTAAACATGACTTTCAGCATGGAGGTTAGGCAACTATATACATGAAAACTCCTATCTTCCTGCCTAAAACTGTCAACATATTCTTTTGTTTATAGAGAATGTGGTCTTTTGCAAAATGAAAAGGTAAGAGAACGAAGCTCAGTAACACAAACTCCAATTCTGTTCCCTTCCACCCTTCCTGATAAATTTATGGACAGTCTGGGTCAGGTTGTGTCTGGATTTCTTATGTTGCTTGAAGACTTGGGAAATTCTGTATACTATTTCATACATGCATCTGTATCTTTATTTTTCTTTTCCCAGTGGGTTATTAATTCCACATCAGGGAAAAGAATCTAGTTGTGTTTTGTTTGTTTTATTCTCTAAACCAAGCAGTTTGTTTGAATAAAAGTTGGTATTTCTTCCTTTGTCAAAGGTTTGTATGTCTATTATATGCTAGAACTATATGATTATGTTTTATTCCTACAGTAGTATTTACTTAAATCTAACTATTGCACTTGCCCCAAAAAGCCTTAGAAAAGTCAGTTGCAGAGATTTATAATGGGATCCACTATTATTAGGTTTTCATGCCATGATAGCTTCAGTGTTATAATAGTCTTTTATATTTCTTTTGGGGAAAAATGGATTACTACTCTTTTTCAGAAGCCTGTTCCCAAGGTAATCTTCTTTTTAAAGTTTTCAATGTTTTTGTTTGTTTTAAAGAAAGATTTGTTTGTATGAATGTTAAAAGGAAGTTTAAATTAGTTTTGGGGATATTTCTGCTGGAATTAAAACCATCTCAAGTAATATTTATGATGAAGTTTTTCCTTTGAACTAGTAGGAAACAACTCTTTAGCTGATTCTGTTAGCATGTAGCAATTTGAAACTAATACCATAGTCCACTTTAATGTGGTTTTTTCCTGTGGCAGAAACTTGTATATTGTAAAACTTCTGCTATTTAAATTTTTGTTTTTATGGAACTTTTTCCTTAGATAAATTTTGATCCTATTGATTAGAAGGAATCCACATACTTAATTTAGTTTAGGCATGTCTCTACAACTTAATTTATTATAATATTTTGGTTTTTGCTCTCATAGTCTAGCATCAGTACAGTTGAGTTTATCCATGTAGAAATTAAACACATAAGAGGATTATTAAACTCCTATATTTAGTAAGTTTGTTATGCAGGATAATTGGAAATTTGGAAGAAATGAGCTTTACTATAAACGTTTTTCTAAAATTTCCTTGCTAGTTTTCCCTGAAAGTTAATAGTTTAAATATTAATTAGCCAAAGTATGTTACGACTGAAAGTGACTGTTCTAAGGCTGTTTGTAAAAAGTATTAAATATATATTCTTTTCCTCAAGGCTAAGTAGTAATAAGTAGTATTTTTTGGGCTTTTTATGCTTTTGTTATTTATTTAGTTAAAAGAATTTTTTCAAAATATTCAATCAAGTATCTGTAACTGACCAGAAGAGGAATTTCATCCTTTGCTTTCTATTTATTACTGTGAACATTACACTTTAAAAGTGGCTTATAATTGGAGACTGACAAATTTGTGTTTTCTTCAAACAGATGAAAACTTTATTCTCAAACATGACAGAGCGTTCCTTTTGTCAATGGCAAATCGAGGGAAACATACCAATGGTTCCCAGTTTTTCATGTGAGTAGGCGTAATTCAGAGATGAGCTTTTCTTAAACAGAGAAGCGCTGTTCATGAGAAAGATGGAATAGTTAAGCCAAGTTTAATGCTGTTAATTCTATCTATCAACTTGGATTTTGTTATGTGATAGTAATTGGTAAACTCTTAATCACCTCAGCATTAAGCAGATATTCTGCATTTTGAACATGGTACTTAGGCACTTGAAGATGTACAGTATTTTCAGAGTATGTCATCATCTTAAAAGAAATTGACTTTGACTCTTAACAAATTTGGGGGCTCAGTTTACCAAAGCTAGATTGGAAAATAAACTGTTGATGAACATTTAAAAATTGTTCATGCCTATGGCTAGATGTACCTTTGGCATGGAAGGCAGTTGGTTTGAGTAAACCATAGTATGGTTGCTTTTTCCTCTTACTGGTGCTGTTTGAGCCAGTTTGAGAGAGGTGCCATTATTTCTTGACAGTGTATAGAGATAAATGATTTGGTGTTAAGCCAGTATTGTCAAAAATATAAACTTTGTGAGATCTCTATTCATAATTGAATTAACCCAATGTTCCTGTCATTTCTGCCAAAATTTATATTATCAGTTAGAAAACTTCAGAATGCCAAGTTTGTATTTTGAAAAACAAATACCTTTACATGTACATGCATACACAACCAAAACCTTAATTATTTTTCATCTGAAAGACCTTTGACATAATTTTAGTTGCATTCTTATCTAAAGCTATTTTTATTATAATCCCATGATATAAAATAGAAAGATAATTGCCTAGCATGGAATTTAATACTTTTGATTGGAAGTAAATCTCTATAGTTGTGCTATGTATGTTGGAAAAATATATTATCCATGGTTTACCAGAAAAAAGTTTTGTCATCTTTCTGAATGAGTGAGTATGAATGGCGCTTCCCTGTCTTTAAAGGAGTGAATTATTCATATAAACTTCACATTTTAAGTTTATGTGAAAAAATAGATTCCAACATGATCTGATAAAGTTCAGATAAGGGGCATTCTGTTCCTAAGAATGTCCTAAAAATGGAAAGCTGGTAGAGGATAATAATGCTTGGATTCGTGCAGGAAAAGAAGGAAGACCTAAAACAGTTACTCCTAGATCTTATTTTGATCCCCATGGAGTGTTAGTTATTACACTTCTCTACTAGAGTATTTTCTATTCTTAAAGTCCTCATGGGCCAAAAAAAGGTATTTTGAAAAACTTTTATAGTAATTTAGTGTAAAAGCTGTTTACTCTTTGAGGTTTCCCATTTCCATTTTTAAGCTTATCTGAACTGTGAACATGATAAACTAATGATTCATTGATCAAGAAGCTACCATCTGAGGGCTCTAAAGTTTCTTTTAGATTTCCTTTTTTATATCAACATTTAAATTTTAATTTTGTCAGGTCGCAGCAGCTTCTTTCCATTGTTACATACCAATTAGCTTATTTTTTAAATGTTAGCTAAAACCCGTGCACCTACATATATATTAATCAAAGTCCAGTATATGAGATTCTTTTCAAAAAGTTTAGTGTCTTGTTTTTATGTTATTTACTATTTTTTGACAATGAGCATCAAATTAAAATTTTAATATCTATAAATTAGGATTAAATTTTTAAATCTGATTTTTAACACCTAACAGTGGTTGATACTACAATCACTGTGAACTTGTGATTGAAAAAAAATTTTCTACTTTTAGTTTGAAATTTACTTCTGGAAATGAGTTTTCAGTTAAAAGCGATCTTGGAAATAATTAAACATTTTTGCACTCAAAAAAATCCTTGCCTCTTTTTTTCTTTTTATGTATGTGCTTTTTTAAAATGTGGGCTGAAAGTACCAATTCCTTGTAGGTTGCAGGCTAAAATAAAACTGTTTATTTTTCTAAACAAAATGTTTCCTTCTATAGAAAGGGTAAATAAAATAGAGATGGTGGCCCATGACAGAAAAATCTTTGAAAATCTATGTCTTACAAGCCCAAATCCTTTTGGAGTTGGAAGTAGTAAAAAATTATAATGTACTATCTTCAAGTTGTGTAGTGATCACAGATAGTCACTCTAAAAGTTGAGGTTTTGAGGGTTGATGTCCCACTGTCTAATGACTTCCCAGGGGTGGCACTTTTGTTGTATCCTTTCCCACAGCTCATCCTATGGCATCTTGAGCAACAGCCTTGCAGTCTGAAAAAAAAAAAAAGGACAGCGTTAAGAGTGGAGTAAAATGCCAGGAACTGCCCTTATAGTTCCTATTTTATATAAAGGCTTCATAAGGACTTTTAGCATATCCTTGCAAAATTGTATTTGTAGTTTATGTTATAAATCTGTTTACTTTATAATTCCTAAGGAGTAAGTTTGGTGCTCTTAGGGTGGGAACATGAGCAAAATGTTCCTCGAAGATTCTTTTGCATTGTGCATCTATTGTTTTCATTACGTAAACATTTAAAACCTACCCTTCCTGAGGCATACATCATTTTATTAAACATAATTTTGCATAGATTGCTTTCTTCGGGTGGAAGAATTATGTATATGAGGAAAAAACCAGGTTTTCTTCTATAAAGCCATTTGTAATTTTTGCAGATGTATTTACTACTGTATGAGTCATAGTAACTTTGCTTTTGAGGGCCTAAATAGAAGAAAACTAATTGGTTTTGAAGTAGTACTGCTCAAAAAATGTGAAAAAAGTGATATATGGCACTATCCCCATGAGTCACTGAGGAAGTAATGGTTTGTTCACATTGAGGTATTTTTCAAGTAGTTGAATGACTTGGGACCAAACCTAATAACCAGGTTAACTTGGTATTTAGTATTTTGTCCGTTTTATTATTATTTAGTTTTTAAGCCAAAGTCTAGGAAGAAACAGTAAAAGCTATAGGATTATAAAGTCTTAGACTCGAAAAGAATTTAGAGATCACCTAGTCCAATTTTTTGGTTCTATAGATAATGCTAAATAAGGAAGTGAAGACATATGAAGTCCTGGTTATAGGAATTCTACTCATAATCTTGAAGAAATTGATAGCTAAAAAGAGAATGCTGCACACTGTAAGCGCCATAGTTTTATTGGCTTGCTCTGCTCTGAATTTATTTTAATTTTATTAAGTTTTAGAAGCATCAAGCATTGCCAGAAAAGGAAAATAAAGTGACATGCAGGAAAACATTGCTCTTTCCCTTTGGCTGAGATTAGTTAGGAGTTCCCTTGTGATGCAGTGGGTTAAGTATCCGGTATCACTGCAGTAGCTGGTTGCTGCTATGGCACAGGTTTGATTCCTGGCCCAGGAACTTATGCATGCCGCAGCTGCGGCCAAAAAATTTTTTTAAATTGAAAAAGATTAGTTAGGTAATTTGTAGCTTTGTATTAAATAACTATTCTCCTGGGTTAGAGCGTTAACCTAGCTATCAGGAAACCTTGGTTCTGGTCTTATTTACTGTATGTCTTGAGTTAGTTTTCTTTTTCAATTTGTAAAGTATCTACCGCACTTTAAAAAAATAAACATTTTGGTGTTCAAGTGCAGATGTAAAAAGAAGAAAGTATCTTGTAGATTGATCCTAGGTTTCTGAATATGTAATGATTTATATGCAGATATTATCTTGCCTAAAGGAAATGGTTGTAACTGCTTAATTTTCATCCATCTGACAGGTGTTGCAAAGAAGCTTTGGGTCATGTTGCCTAAATCAGCCCCAGTCTCTTCATCAGCTGCTCTTAGAACATAGGAGTGAGGTTGCATTCTTTCCCCTTGGCTTAGTCTGTGTAGGCCTTATATCACAGTCAGGGAGTAGAAAGACTTAGAGAACAGGCTTTTATCATTGACTTCTGCCAGTGGTCATGATAATTATAAAAATATAGGAAAACAAGGTGATGTCGAAAAGTCAGTTTTTAAACAAAAAAAGTGTTTAGTGTATTTTAAGGGTCATAAGTAGGACTGTGAGAGGAAAACATAAGAAAATCTAGAATTACATCATTTAAGAATGGCTACTCACCTGAATGGGAGAGAAGTGCTGATAATTTCAGAGTAGCAGAGCAAGGGGTGTTGAGAGCTGATTTGGCTCTAAGGGCTTTATAAAGCTTGGTATTTTGGGTAGCAAAAAATAGATTTGGGTAGAAATGTTTGTTTTCTCAACATATTCATGAATTTATGTGAGAAGAAGTGCTAGTAAGTATGAATAACCTGTGCAGTTCTGGGTTTTTCTTTACTTTTTTGGAGGTAATACCTTCATATCATAATTTCAAGGTTTTTCATGAACAGACTTCATGATACTTAACCATAAGCCAAATCCTTTGGATATTAAGTGTCATTTCTAACATCCAGTCTTAATATTAGTTAGTGTTTATGTGACATTTGTATTAGCAACTTAGAAGGAATTTTGTATCTAGTAGTTTTTGATGTATATTATGTTAATTAGTGCTGACTTTTTGAAAGCTCTTCTATTTTGGTGACTGCTGGAACAATAGGCAGAGCACTGTAACATGGCTTGATTAGTTTCCATTGCCCTTAAATGAGCTTTGTTGCGCTGTACAGTCTGGTGCCTCTTACATGATGATGTGATAATTTCAGAAGTTGAAGGGGAAAATTGCATGTTAAAGACTACTTTAGACAGAGATACATTATCTTTATTTCCTTCTCCTATACTACTTTACAACTAGAGCCACTTCTTAAAAAATAGCATTCCTTAGAAACGGCACATTCTTTGAATCTTATTCTCTTTTGAGTAACTCATGTATCAATGCCTTTTAAGAAATTAAAATTGTATTTTAATATTTCAGAATTTAATATGTCCAAAACCTCAGTAAAGAATTTTGTCCACTGTATATAATATGGCTTTTGGTCTGAATAGTAATAGATATGTTTAAAATTTAATAAAGTTAAAATTGATCAGTGTATATTCTTTGAACAAAAAATTTTCATAATGGGGAAAATCAGAGATTAGATTGGAAGAGAAATCTATGGCCAAGATTTGATACCATACTTTCTCTTATACTTTCATCTCTCTTGCCGTTTTATCCTTTGAGAAGATCCTTAAAATTCTAAATATGCTACTTTATTATTTTCATTTCTATTGTTATTTTCAATGACTTAATGATAAGAGTGTTGTAATGGCAGTGAACAGAAACTATAGTCTAAACATTTGCTCATTAACTCTTGTTAGTGATCTGTTGTGATGTGTTTCACATTAGAAACATGAAAGGTTCTTTAACTATTTGAAGTGAATTAGTAAAAAAATGTTCCCTGAAATTTTGTCGCAGAGTCTCTTAAGAGAACTCAGTTCTTACCATTGAAATTTTTGTTTTCCACTGCTAGTGGAAATTGCTCCTGGCCATTCAGACTTCTGTATTTATGTATGTACTCAGGATACGTTATTCTTTTTTTGAGATAGATAGTTGACTTAGCCAGTATCTAGGATTTGTGAAGTGAAATGTAATGTTTTGTTTCTAGCTGTTATTCACAATATTAGGGACCTGAGCAGGTTCCACTTCAACAACAGCATAATTCACCTCTACATACATATCCTATATCAAAGAAAATTTAGAGCCCTCCATTTTAAAAAGCTTTCTTGCTTTGCATAAATCTTGAAAGTATTTAATTTCAAAGTTATATTGATATTAAAACATAGATTCAGTCTTGTCTTAAAAGTATATTACAATTCTTGCCATTTTTGTGTAAAATTTACAGAAAGAGTGTTACACCGTGCGCTCCAAAGGTAATGTCTCATTACTCTAAGGCTCTCTTTTTCTTTCTTTTCCTTTATCTCTTTAATCCTGTTGTTATGTGCATTGAACCATTTTAAGAAAAAAAAATTTTCTGCTTGAGCTGTGGCAGCAGTACATATAAAGCCAAGTATGTTTTATTGTTCATGGTTAATCCTGGGAAGTAAAATTTTAATTTCAGTGGCTCATTACTACCAAGTTTCCACACATCTTGGAGAGTGGGATAAATTGTATATGATTGTTTAGACCTCATTTCAGTACAGAACTGAATTTCTGTATAAGGCCAAAAGGTGCTTTGTTAATGGTAAAAAAAAAAAAAAATGTAGATTGTCTTTTGGAGTAACAGTGGTGCTTTTCAGTTTCTAGGGTTTACAAGGTTTAAATGAACCCTTGTGCATATATTTTTAAAGCAGATTAAGACGTGGGAAAAATGTGAAAATCAGCGTGTGAGAGGAGAAAATGGAAATGAAAATATTGAACGCTTTTCTAATTTGAAATGTTCTTTGTGTTTTCTTCTTTAGGTATGTTTTCATAAGTGATGTATAAAACTTACATATTTGTGTAAGGTCTTTGGCGTTAATAACATCTCTACTTACTGAGCATATGCCACCACTGCATGGTCTTTACAACTGTTTAGTTTTGGAAGACCAATACAATTAAGAGTTGGTGGAATGAGATCTCTTTGTCCGTTTTAGTAAAATTGATTGTCTTGGACTGAACATATCATTTCCCCCTGCCCTTTTGTAACCCCTTTGGCAATACTCTGTTAATCCATGTTTAATGTCAGTCCAGTACCAGTAAGCCTTCTTTACATTGGGTTTTCTACCCTCAGAATGTAGTCAGAGAACCCCAGAGGGCTTCTTTTTATTAAGATACTTTCAGTATTCTTAATATGTAGTCTCACCCAATTAAAGCATAACTTTGTATTTCTGCATCCTGAATTGCAGGTGCTGGTAATGGAATTAATTATTCACACCAGTTCAGGCACAGTGGGCCTGTTGAAATGTTATGCCCTTGAAAGAATTTTTTCTTGTCCTCATTTGTTTTCTTTACTACCACAGTAAAGGACCAAATTTGTCTTCGGTTTTCATTTTGAATTAAAAACTTGAATCTGTCATAAAGGTAGTAAACCCATCCTCTAATTGAGTTTCAAGTAGTTTGTTGCTTGCTGCATCACTGCAGGTAACTCCAATGTTTTAATCTCTCCTTTTGCTTCAAAGATTTTCCCTAAGCAGGTTTTGACGGCACTTCTATTAGTCAAGGTGGCAAATTGAATTGGGTTCTGTGTGTTTTAAGAAAATCTGTAGGCTTTTCCCCAATACCGGAAGATCTGAGAGTTATGAGAAAAAGGATTAAGGAATGGAGAGAAATATGTATAATCAATAAGTAGTTCATTCGTCATAAGGAATGAAGAGGAATATGTCTAATCAATAAATAATTCATTTCATAAATGCTGCACATTTGAGACTGATCTCTTACATTGTAGAACATTTTTACATTTAAAATTTTACCTTTTTACATCTTTCATACAGTGGAATCACTGTCTAGCTTATGTACTAATTTCATACTATCTTCAGTGTGCTTGGTAAAGTTTTAAAATTATGAGAAACACATTTCTATCTTAAAGTTATTGTCCAGGGTAGTTTCTGGATGCTCATTTCACCAGTTTGCTAGATTTTCTTTTACTTCTTTCTTCTGCCTGTTTTTATTCATTTTTACTGTTAAATTGGCTTGAATGACCACTTCTTGATCATTCAAAGTTTGGGATTAGTAGTTTGTTTGGTTTTTTTCCCCCCCTTTGGTTCTTTAATTTTCTTTTTATTTTAATTTTTTTCCATTATATCTGGTTTACAGTGTTCCGTCAATTTTCTACTGTACAGCAAGGTGACCTGGTCTCAGATACATATATACATTCTTTTTTCTCACATTATCATGCTCCATCATAAGTGACTAGATATAGTTTCCAGTGCTATGCAGGATCTCATTGCTTATCCATTCAAAAGGCAATAGTTTGCATCTGTTAACCCCAAATTCCCAGTCCATCCCACTCCCCCCCCCCTTTTTTTTTCCATTTTAGGGCCACACCTGCAGCATATGGAAGTTCCCAGGCTAGGGGTTGAATCGGAACTGCAGCTGCCAGCCTACGCTGCAGCCTTAGCAACATAGGATCCAAGCCTTGTCTGCAGCCTACACCACAGCTCATAGCAACACCAGACCCTTAATCTACTTAACAAGGCCAGGGATTGAACCCACGTCCTCTTGGATACTGGTCCGGTTCATTACTGCTGAGCCACAGTGGGAACTCTGAGAATAGTAGTTTTTTAAAACACAAGGTTCCCTTTAAAATTCTGGCACTTCTTAAGTTGATGTTTTAATTTTTTACACTTAATTCTATAGTGCTGTAACAGAACTGAATATTCTTAATGTAAGTATAAGTGTTAGATTTCCTGGTAGAATAATAAGTTTTAACGTTGTGAAGATTAAAATTGTTTTATTGACTTACCTGTCTTAGAATTCCCTTAAAATGAATTCCCTTAAAATGAATGTAAGTGATATGGGAGCTTCTAGTACAATTGACTATGTTAACATGGCCTGATAGTCCAGTGATCTTTCAATAATCTTTCTCATTCATTTTTTGTTTTTGTTTTTTAGCTTTTTAGGGCTGCTCCCCTGGCATGTGGAAGTTCCCAGGCTAGGGGTCGAATCAGCTGTAGCCAACCGGCCTGTGCCTCAGCCCCAGCCATGCCAGGTCTGAGCCTTGAATGCAACCTACACCATAGCTAGCAGCAATGCTGAATCCTTAACCCACTGAGCAAGGCCAGGGATTTAACCCGAATCCTCAAGGATTCTAGTCTGATTCTTAACCCTCTGAGTCACAATGGGAACTCCCCCTTTTTTTTTTTGAAGAGGCTTGTGATACATACTTCTGAGTCTATCTGGCTTTGATTTTTTTTCCACTGCAGTTCACATAGTCTGAAGATCTGTGAAAATGCTATGGGAAAACTAGCTTGGATTCATATCTTAACCAAATGTATCCCATAGCTTCCCAAGAGTGACGTATCTGCCAGTTTGTGACTGTAGAAGAAACTGGTTGGGTGTTTCCTGGGCCATGGAAATTTAAAGTGTCTATAGTGTTATCCAGAATTACTTACTTGCTCTCTCAGAAGTGTTGGCAAATTGAAGGTTTGCTCCCTATTGCATTTTCAGAGTTGCTGTGTGTGGCAGAGCTTCACCTTAGGTGAAGGAGAAGGGGCAGGAAGTTCTGAAAACAGGACTCCTGAGGCTTGTTTCTGTTTGCCTGCCTAAAAGATGGAGAGTGACTCAGTATGAAAAATAACAGTAGAAGTCATTTAAGTGTGTGAGGGAAGTGTCAAGTGTTGATCACACTTTTCTTTCCATAGGGCAAATCCTAGGTGTGTTTTATTCTATTAAATAATCTTGATCGATTTTGAGTTTGTTTTTATTGTTGTTTTGAATTTGAGAGTAACTTTAATTTTAATATATATTTCTGCTGTACATTTCAAACCTATTTCATATATATTTATATATATATAGTCTTCATATTGGAGAAATAGATATGATTTTATAATTCATTATAATCCAGAGGGTTTTTGTAATCAGTAAAATGGTTGCTGTTGCTGTTTTTAAGCTTATTAAATTTAAATGTATATCATGTTTAACTTTTCCCCCTATCTTTTTATCTTTACCTCTTTGTTCTCTACATGCTGTGCTTTAAACCCTTGTGCTCTATTCACCTGAACACCTGGTTTTTGCCATCTTCTTTGTGTTGATGTTTGTTACACAGTACCACCAAACCTGCTCCGCACCTGGACGGGTAAGAGTTACATTCTTATTACCTTGGTATGTGTTGGGCTGGCCAATCCAAGATAGATTAGACCATGGGTAAACCCTCAAGGAGGTGCTCTTGATCTCTGGATTAATCTCTCATAGCCATGCTTTTATTAAAGATCATAGGGTACAGTAGTCTTAAGACTTCATGTCACTGAAGGGGCCTTTACCTGAACTCACAGATGGACTTCCTAGCTGTGCTCTCTTGAATGATCCTACAAGGATGGTGTCTGGTTGTTATTGGACTCTACCATAAAATAGTTAAGAACCATTGTTTTAAAGGCAGAAAACTAAGTTTGAGCAGTTTTTTTCTTTTTATGAAGCAGATTTCAAGCTCTAATTCCCTTCTAGTTGCTTCATATACCAGACACTTTTATTTTTAGATCTGTAGACATGTCATTTACAACAGTTGTCTTGATTATTGCTCATGATTTAGTTGTCATCAAACCAGTTTTTTCTTGAATTTGTATTGTAACAGGGTGCATGTTGTCTTTGGACTAGTTATTTCTGGTTTTGAAGTAATCGAACAAATTGAAAATCTGAAAACTGATGCTGCAAGTAGACCTTATGCAGATGTGCGAGTTATTGACTGTGGGGTGCTTGCCACGAAACCAACAAAAGACGGTAAGAGTGTTTGGAGGTAGAGGGAGCTAGGATACAGGTAATACAAGTTGAAGACTGTAACTTAAAGATACCTCTTATATTTGAGTAGTAGAACAAACTCCTACAAGTAGTATAGCAGTAACCCTGATGCCTCTCTGTCATGCCCTATAACCAATCCATCGGCAAATCTTTTCAAATCTGACCTTTTCTTTTTAGTTCCCGTGCAATCAGCCTGGTCCAAACCTAGGTGTCTTTTACATGGAATAGCAATAGCCTCATTACTGTCCACTTTGCCTCTGTCCTTGTTCCTGTATAATCTTTTCTTAGCAATGCTAGCCTCCTGACTAGTCTCATTGCTTATGCTCTTGGCCTTCTTTAATCTTCTCTAGCAACCAGAGCGACCTCCAAGAGCTTCCTCTCTATCAGTCAAAGCTAAAGTCTTGACAGTGATCTGTAAGGGATTCTGGCTTTCTGCGGTTTCTCTAACCTTTTCCCCCTCATTCATTGCCTTCCCAGCCATATTGACCTTTACTCAGACAGGCCAAGCACTTAGGGACTTTGTGCTGGCTATTCCTTCTGTCTGAAACAGTCTTCGTTCAGATATCTGCATAACCTCCTCTTTCACTTCCTTCAGGTCTCTGCTCAAATATTAAATTACCTTGATTCTCCCTATTTCCTTTACCCTGCTCTTTCTTTTCCTACTTGTTTTAGCACTTATTATTTGTCATGTTATGTAGTTAATTATTTTCTTATCTGATCTAACTGGAATATAGACCTCATGAAGGCTTACAGTCTCAGCAGCAAATTGTATTATCTACTTGGAAAAAGTTTATTTAAATTTAATTTTTAGTTTTATTTATCTAAAGCATGTTTTACAGTACTTGGTAATCATGTTTTTTTACTCTGAAAGGTACGCAGTGAAGTTCAGTACTAATATTTTTGTTAATATTTCTTAAAAGTTTTTGAGAAAAAAAGGAAGAAACCAACTCATTCAGAAGTCTCGGATTCCTCTTCCAATTCCTCTTCCTCTTCAGAATCATCCTCAGAGAGTGAAATTGAACACGAGAGAAGCAGAAGAAGGAAACATAAGAGGAGGCCAAAAGTTAAACATTCTAAAAAGAGACGGAAGGAAGCAAGCGGTTCAGTAGAGCTAAGGAATAAACATACGAGCCCCAAAGGGTAAGACTACCAGGGTAGTCTTATCTAAAAAACAAACACCCTGGAATGGGGAAAGTATAGTGATTCTGTAAGCTTGTTACCTGTTCTTGAAAAAGTCTTGTGGACTTTAAGTTGAAATCTTACAAATTTGTGCGTAGCACAAATGTTTCATATCAAAGATTTATGTGTTTGCAGGTAAAAATAATCCCTGAAACTCTTAAAAGAAAAAAGGATTATTTGACAGTTCTCGGAATTTTAGTGCTGTGGCTTTTTCACTGATTTGTTGCTTTATGAAATGTCTTTATGAAAATGGTATAAACCTTTTGAGTGAGATTTGTAAGGTATCAGTAGTTTTGCTATTAATATTAATTGTTATATTATTTAATTATCTTATAAAATGCAGACATTGCACACCTTAATTGGTGATTTGCTTTGTTCTCTCTAAGTCACTCTGAGAGGAGTGATACCAATGAAAAGCGGTCAGCTGATTTAAATGCTAAGAGGGAAAAGCCTGTGGTCCGCCCAGAAGAGATTCCTCCAGTGCCCGAAAACCGATTTTTACTTAGAAGAGATATGCCTCTTGTCACAGTGGAGCCTGAACCGTAAGGATGATTAATCTCTATGTTTTTGTTTCTCTGTTTGATGATTCCCCAGCTCATTGCAGTTCCATATTAATTTACTGAGTGTGACCCATAGTCAAAAAGACACTATGGGCAATACTGGATTCATAAATAACATGTACCCTACCTTTTAAAATTAATATTCTAAGGAATTCCCTTCATGGCTCAGTGGTTAATGAACCTGACTAGGATCCGTGAGGATGTGGGTTCGATCCTTGGTCTGCTCAGTGGGTTAAGGATCTGGCGTCACCCGTGAGCTGTGGTGTTGGTCGCAGACATGGCTCGGATCCTGAGTTGCTGTGGCTGTGGTGCAGGCCAGCAGCTATAGCTCCTATTCGACACCTAGCCTGGGAACTTCCATATGCTGCAGGTGCAGCCCTATAAAAAGCAAATAATAATATTAAAATTAAATTAATATTCTACTAGTAGAGAAAGAAGATTTGGCAAGTTGACTGGGGATAAGTTCTTTTTTTTGTTTATTTGTTTTTGGCCTTTTGTCTTTTTAGGCCTGTGCCCACACCCGCGGCATATGGAGGTTCCCAGGCTAGGGATCTAATCGGAGCTGTAGCTGCTGGCCACAGCCACAGCCATAGCCACATCAGATCCAAGCCACATCTGCAATCTACACCACAGCTCACGGCAACGCCGGATCCTTAACCCACTAAGCAAGGCCAGGGATCAAAGTCGCAACCTTGTGCGTCCTAGTCAGATTGATTTCTGCTGCACCATGATGGGAACTCTGACTGGACAGAAGTTCTTCTTGGAATTTCAAAAAAATTTCATGACTAAGCTTATTTCCTTGGCCTTCCAGTGAGGTGAAATTTTTGTTGTTAAAGGATTAGTTGACCTCTGTGGGTCCAATCCAGTGAGAAAATATGTTCCAATTTATAGTGCAAAATTGCTTGGTGACTAGAGATAAAATTTAGTGTCGTATGTTAACTACTATTAGCTTGCTCAGTGATAAGTTCTCTATATTGGAAAAACTGATGTTTGGCTTTAGATTTGTCCTCAAAAGATAGTAGTTAGTGTGTTAGACTTAAATTTCATTCTCTTTCTTGCTTGTTTACTTGCTTGCTTTTGAGGGCCGTAGCTGTGGCATGTGGAGGTTCCCAGGCTAGGGGTTGAATCGGAGCTACAGCTGCCTGCCTACACCACAGCCACAGCAACGCGGGATCCGAGCCGCGTCTGCCAACTACACCACAGCTCACGGCAACGCTGGATCCTTAACCCACTGAGTGAGGCTAGGGATCAAACCCGCAACCTCATGGTTCCTAGTTGGATTCGTTTCTGCTGCACCGCAATGGGAACTTCTCAACTTTAAAATTGTTAAGATAAATGTAAGAACAGAAGTACCGTAATGTAGTTGGTGTAATTGATAAATTTCCTGGAAGAGTTATATAGAAGCCTGAGAAGTTAGACGAGTGTCTGTGTTCACAATCAAGTCTGAACATATTGTTATTGTTTACGTAACGAAGTTCCCAGGCTAGGGACTGAATTGGAGCTGCAGCTGCCAGCTACACCACAGCCACAGCAATGCAGGATCCAAGTCGTGTGTGTGACCTACACCACTGCTCTCACCAACACCAATCCTTAACCCATTGAGCAAGGCCATGGACTGAACCCTCATCCTCATGGATACTAGTCAGGTTTGTTACCACTAAGCCACAGGGGAACTCCCATTAATTTTTTGTTGTTGTTGTTTTGTTTTGTTTTTTGGGCCACACCTGCAGCATGTGGCGGTTCCCATGCTAGGGGTCCAATTGGAGTCATAGCTGCCGGCCTTCACCACAGCCACAGCAACTCAGGATCTGAGCCGCGTCTTCAACCTACACCACAGCTCACAGCAATGCTGGATCCTTAACCCACTGAGTGAGGCCAGGGATCGAACCTGAAACCTTTTGTTAACCGCTAAGCCACGTAGGGAACTCCCACCATTAAATATTTTTAAATCCTATGTTGTCTCATTTCATTTTTTATTTTTGCTTTTTAGGGCCGCACCTGAGGCATATGGAGGTTCCCAGGCTAGGGGTCTAATTGGGGCTACAGCTGCCGGCCTGAGCCACAGCCACGGCAAAGCCGTATCCTTAACCCACTGAGCGAGGTCAGAGATTGAACACAACCTCATGGTTCCTAATCGGATTCATTTCTGCTGGACCACACAGGAACTCCTATTGTCCCACTTTAAAAAGCTATAATTATGAAATGGAATATATCTTTCAACTAATAGCTTAATACACTCATGTTTCCATTTTTAAAAATTCTGGCTTGTGAACAAATTTTAGTGGGATCCTTCTTAAACTACAACACACCATTCATTGATCAAATCCATTTGGTTTTCAGAGCGTACAGAACTAAAATTTTTGTGTCATCAATTTCAGGGTCATTGGCGGGGGGCGGTCAGCAAACTTTTGTTGTCTGTGGGCTAAATTTGGAGTATCGCCTGGCTTTGTACAGCCTGTGAACTAAATGTTGTTTTCATGTTTTTAAATGTTTGGGGAGGCGTTCCTGTAGTAGCTCAGCAGTTAACAAATCTGACTAGCATCCATGAGGACACAAGTTCCATCCCTGGACTTGCTCAGTGGGTTAAAGATCCCGCGTTGCTGTGAGCTGTGATGTAGTTCACAGACATGTCTCAGATCCCAAGTTGCTGTGGCTGTGGTTGTGATACAGGCTGGCAGCTGCAGCTCTGATTTGACCCCTAGCCTGGGAACCTCCATATGCCACTGAAACAACCCAAAAAAAAAAAAAAATATTTGTGGAAAAAGTCAGAATAATAATATTTTGTGACATGTAAAATGTTATGAAATTCAGATTTCAGTGTTTGTAAATAAAGTTTTATTGGAACACAGTCATATCCATTTGTTTGCTGTTTTCTTGGACTGTTTTTGTGCTACGGCTACATAATCGAGTAGTTGCAAAGAGTTTATATGTGGTGCTCTCATTGCTTTATACTGCTTCTCACATCATAGTGCTGTGGTTACAGGTCTTCAGTATTTCAGGTGCTATACATATAATACATCTATGTAAAAAGACATTTTAAGAGATGAAGTATGGGAATTCCCATTGTGGCTCAGTGGTAACAAACCTGACTGGTATCCATGAGGACACAGGTTCAACCCCTGGCCTTGCTCAGCTGGTTTAGGATCCGATATTGCTCTGAGCTGTGGTGTAGGTCACAGATGCTGCTTTGAACCTGTGTTGCTGTGGCTATGGCTTAGGCCAGCAGCTACAGCTCTGATTCAGCTCCTAGCCTGGGAACTTTCATATGCCATGGGTGTGGCCCTAAAAAGACCCCCCCCCAAAAAAAAAGAGAGAGATGATGTATGTAAAAATGTCATTACAGATCAGCATTATCAGATAAACATTATCTATTTTGAGAACACTGAACTCTAATTATATTCTCCCTAAAAAGGAATTCAGCTCTTGTTACTAGATCTGTATTACAAAAAACGATCAGTTATTATATTTCAAACTTTACTGTTAAAATATTTGTGAAAATTTGTTTTCTTTCTTGTTATGTAAGCACCTACCTAATAGTCTTAATTTTCATCTTGGCCTAAAAAAAATCCTAAAAATACTTACTCCTGGACTCTTTTTTAGGGGGAGCTCTGATATGTGAAAGTTCTTGGGCCAGGGGTTGAACCTCTGCCACAGCAGTGACAATGCTGAGGCCACCAGGAAACTCCCAAATTTTGGCATTTTAGTGGATTTGGTTAGAAAATTAGGTTATGTGGAGTGCCTCATTCTACAAAAGTGTTGGCTCTAAATGAAGTGTTTTTGCATTATAGGAGCATAAATTCTGCATTTAAACACTGAGAAAACTGCCTGGCATTTGCTTAGTTTTAATTTTCAGTCTTCTTTTCCAGGAAGATTCCTGATGTTACACCCATTGTAAGTGATCAGAAACCATCTGTTTCAAAGTCTGGACGGAAGATTAAAGGAAGAGGCACAATTGTATGTGTGTTAAAACTTTTCTTTTTTCAAATTAATTAAGCAGTAAAATGTTTTAGAATTCTAACTTTAATCTTAGGTGTAGTTCAAAGACTGTTCAGGGAACTAGTTGTAGTCTCTATAGTTATGGGAAGGCATTGCTGTTACATCAGTGTTTATTGCTGTGTTTGAATGGGTTTAAGTATGAAATGAATGTGTGAAACAATCAGCATGTTGGGAAATCTTAATATGCTGAATAATCTAGGCTTATGAATATAACCATTAGGACTTCAAAGATGAAATTTTTAATGTGTGATTATAGGTGAATCTCTACCTTTCCCATTTCTTTTTAGTTCGACATAACTTTACATCATCTTTTTGGTATTTCGGTCATTATTGCCTTTGAATGGCATCTGAAATTGGGTCTTAGACATACCTTTGTGGCAGGCTATAACTGAGAGATATTTTTTAAATTATTGTTCTTTTTTTTAAGCGCTATCACACACCTCCAAGATCAAGATCCTGTTCTGAATCAGATGATGATGATAGCAGTGAAACTCCTCCTCACTGGAAAGAAGAAATGCAGAGATTAAGAGCATATAGACCACCTAGTGGAGAAAAATGGAGTAAAGGAGATAAGTAAGTATAAGCACAATCCTGTGTCTGTTGTATTGTAAGTGTTAAGGAAATAGAGACATAGTTCTGGACTTTTCATTAAAGATTTACATTTTTTTTTTTTGCCTTTTGTCATTTTATGGCCGCACCCGCGGCATGTGGAGGTTCCCAGGCTAGGGGTCTAATCGGAGCTGTGGCCACTGGCCTGCACCGCAGCCACAGCAACGCAGGATCCGAGCCGTGTCTGCAACCTACACCACAGCTCACGGCAACGCCGGATCGTTAACCCACTGAGCAAGGGCAGGGATCGAACCCGCAACCTCATGGTTCCTAG
>PVHT021183699.1:26763068-26779756 GCA_004024745.2 Catagonus wagneri
TAGGGAGTGTTTTGATGACATACTCAATTTCATTTCTAGTGATTGGTCTGTTCAGTTGATTTATTTCTTCTTGATTCAGTTTTGGGAGGGTGTAGGTCTCTAAAAATTTGTCCATTTCTTCTAGATTATCAAATTTGTTGGCATATAATTGTTTATAGTATTCTGTCATGGTTTTTTGTATTTCTGTAATATCCGTTGTGATTTCTCCTTTTTTATATCCTTTATTGTGTGTGTGTCTTTTTGCCTTTTTTCTAGAGCCGCACCTGCGGCACATGGAGGTTTCCAGGCTAGGGGTCTAACAGGAGCTGTAGCTGCCAGCCTTCACCACAGCCACAGCAACGCAGGATCTGAGCCACGTCTGCAACCTACACCACAGCTCATGGCAACGCCAGATCCTTAACCCACTGAGCAAGGCCAGGGATCGAACCCACAACCTCATGGTTCCTAGTCGGATTCATTAACCACTGAGCCACAAAGGGAACTCCTCTCCTTTTTCACTTCTTATTTTGTTTATTTGGGTTTTTTCTCTCCTCTTCTTGGTGAGTCTAGCCAGAGGTTTGTCCATCTTGTTTACCTTTTCAAAGAACTAGCACTTGGATTTATTGATTTTTTTCTATTGTTTTTTGAATCTCTTTTATTGATTTCCTCTCTGATCTTAGTGATTTCCTTCTGCTGACTTTAGGGTGTTTTTGTTCTTCTTTTTCTGATTCATTTAGGTGATGGGTTAGGTTGTCGATTTGAGATTTTTCTTCTTTTTTGAGGAAGGCCTGTAATGCTATGAACTTCCCTCTGAGCACTGCTTTTGCAACGTCCATAGATTTGGGGTTGTTGTGTCTTCATTCTCATTTGTCTCAAGGTATTTTTTTATTTCCTTCTTGATTTCCTCATTGACCCGTTCGTTTTTTAGTAGCTTGTTGTTTAGTCTCCATGTAATATGTTTTTTCTCATTTCCTTTCCTGTGGTTGATTTCTAGTTTCATGCCTTTGTGGTCAGAGAAGATACTTGAAATAATTTCTATACTCCTAAATTTGTTGAGGTTAGCTCTGTGCCCCAGTATGTGATCTGTCCTTGAGAATGTTCCATGTGCACTTGAGAAGAAGGTATATTCTGATTTTTTTGGATGTAATGTCCTGAAAATGTCAGTTAGGTCTAACTTTTCTATTGTGTCATTTAGGATCTCTGTTGCCTTACTGATTTTCTGCCTAGAGGATCTGTCCATTGATGTGAGTGGAGTGTTAAAGTCTCCTACAATTATTGTATTGCCACCTATTTCTCCTTTTATGTCTGATAGTACTTGTTGTAGGTACTTGGGTGCTTCTATATGAGCAGCATATATATTGACAATTGTAATATCCTTTTCTTGAATGGATCCTTTAACCATTAAGTAATGTCCTTCTTTGTCTTTCTTTATGGCTTTCACCTTAAAGTCTATTTTGTCTGACATGATTATTACCACTCCTGCTTTCCTTTCTTGTCCGTTGACATGAAATGTCTTTCCCCATCCCCTCACTTTCAGTCTATCTGTGTCCTTTGCTCTAAGGTAAGTCTCTTGTAGGCAGCAGATTGTAGGGTTTTTTTCTCTTTGTTTAAATGTATTTTTTTATTGTAACAATGAATTTTATTTCAGTTATAGGTGTACAAAGATCATCACAAGTCAGTGTGATAGATTTTGTGTCCCAAACCCACAGTGCATCCCCCCACGTCCCAGATTGTCTTATTTGAAAAACCAAGGTTTTCCAAAATCTGTGAGTCATTGTCTGTTCTGCAAAGAAGTTCATTGTGTCTCTTTAGTTTCCACATGTAAGCGATAGCATTGAGTGTTGCTGTCTAATTGTCTGACTGGTTTCACTTCACATGATAATTTCTAGGTCCACCCATGTTGCTATAAATGTTGGTAATTCGTTCCTTTTAATGGTTGAGTAATATTCCATTGTGTGTATGTACCATATCTTCCCTATCCACTCCTCTGTCGATGGGCATTTAGGTTGTTTCCATGATCTGGCTTCTTCCCTCTCTAGCTGCTGTAGATGTAAAGTTAGGTTGTTTATGTGAGTTTTTTCTTATTTCCTGAGGTAGGCTTGTTTTGCTATATACTTTCCTCTTAAACTGCTTTTGCTGTATCCCAGAGGTTTCGGAGTGTCGTATCTTTGTTGTCTTTGCTTCTAGGTATTTTTGAATTTCCTCTTTGATTTCTTCAGTGATCCATTGGTTGTTGAGTAGCGTGTTGTTTAGTCTCCATGTGTTTGTATTTTTTGCCATTTTTTTCTTGTTGATTTCCAGTTGTATAGCATTATGGTCAGAGAAGATGCTTGATATGATTTCAATTTTCTTAAAGTTACTGAGGCTTGATTTGTAGCCCAGGATGTGGTCAATCTTAGAGAATGTTCCATGCGCACCTGAGAAGAATGTGTATTCTGTTGCTTTTGGATGGAATGTCCTCTAAATATCTATTAAGTCCATCTGATCTAATGCTTCATTCAGGGCCTGTGTTTCCTTATTGATTTTCTGCCTGGATGACCTGTCCATTGCTGTAAGTAGGGTGTTAAATTGCCCCACTAAGATGGTGTTATTGTTGATTTCTCCTTTTAAGGTTGTTAGCAGTTGCCTTATATATTGTGGTGGTCCCGTGTTGGGTGCATAGATATTTAAAATTATTATATCTTCTTCTTGGATTGATCCTTTGATCATTATGTAGTGCCCTTCCTTGTCTCTTAAAATGTTCTTCATTTTAAAGTCTATTTTGTCTGATAGGAGTATTGCTACTCTGGCTTTCTTTTGATTCCCATTTGCATGGAATATTTTCTTCCATCCTCTCACTTTCAATTTGTATGTGTCCCTAGAAGTGAAGTGGGTCTCTTGAAGACAGCATATATATGGGTCTTGTTTTTGTATCCATTCAGCTAGTCTATGTCTTTTGGGCATTCAGTCCATTAACATTTAAGGTAATTACTGATATATATTACTGATATATATGTTCTTATTGCCATTGTATTAACTGTTTGGGGTTTTCGTTGCTCTTTTTTTTTTTTTTTTAACCTGAAGTTTTGATATTGGAGTCTATATACAAATGAGATTGTTTTAAGTTGTTGGTTTCTTAATTGCACGTGCATCTCCAGTGACCTGCATTTGTGCTCTCTTCTCATGATTTCTGATTTTGGTAGCATAATTGTGCATGGATGATTTAGTATCTTTACTGTATATATGCCTTTCCTGGTGAGCTTTGTCATTTGTGGTGTTTTTGTTTCTGGTTGTGGCCTTTTCTTTTCTGCCTAGAAAATTTCCTTTAAGATTTGTTGTAAAGCTGGTTTAGTGTTGCAGAAATCTCTTAACTTTTGCTTATCTGTAAAGGTTTTGATCTCTCCTTCAAATCTGAATGTGAGCCTTGCAGGGTAAAGCAATCTTGGTTGGAAGTTTTTCCCTTTCATCACATTAAGTATATCATGCCACTCCCTTCTGGCTTGTGGAGTTTCAGCTGAAAAATCTGCTGATAACCTTACTGGGGTTCCCTTGTATGTCATTTGTTTCTTTTCCCTAGCTGCTTTCAATATTTTCTCTTTGTCTTTAATTTTGGTCATTTTGATTAATATGTGTCTCAGGGTGTTCCTCCTTGGGTTTATTTTATACGGTACTCGTTGCGCTTCCTGGATTTGAGTGAGTGGTTCCTTTCCCATATTAGGGGAGTTTTCGGCTATTATCTCTTCAAATATTTCTTCTGTCCCCTTCTCTCTCTCTTCTTTGTCTGGCACCCCTATAATACGGATGTTGGTGCTTTTAACATTATCCCAGAGTTCTCTGAGACTCTGCTCATTTCCTTTCAATCTTTTATCTCTTTTCTGTTCCGCCTTAGTGATTTCCACTAATCTGTCCTCCACCTCACTGCTTCGTTCTTCTGCCTCCTGTATTCTATTGTTGGCTGCTTCTAATAAATTTTTTATTTCAGTTATTGTATTTTGCATCTCTTCTCGTTTAATTTTTACAACTTGTATTTCTCTGCTCAGTGTTTCCTGTAAATTATCAATCTTTGCCTCCAGTTTATTTCCACTGCCTTGCATGATCTTCAGCATCAGCAGTCTAAAGTCTCTTTCTGAGAGGCTGATAATCTCCTCATCACTGAGCTGTTTTTCTGGGCTTTTCTCTTTCTCCCTTATCTGAGTAATAGTTTTCTGTCTTTTCATTTTTACAGGTTTTTGGTGTGGTGACCTTTTTGCTAACAATAGAGTTGTAGCCTCTCTTAGTTCTGGCGTTGGCCTCCCCTGTGGCTGAAGTTGCTATGGAGGGGGCTTGCTGTAGGCTTCCCAGTGGGAGGGACTGATGCCTGCCCACTGGTAGGTGGGGTTGATTCTTATCCCTCTGCTGGGTGGGGCTTTGTCTCTGGATGAGATGAGAGGCTGGCTGTGTGCCTGAGGGGTCTTTAGGCAGCCTGTTTACTGATGGGTGGGGCTGTGATCCCACCTGGATTATTGTTTGGCCTTGGGCTTCTCAGTGCTGTTGGGAGGGACCAGATTTTCCCAGAAATGGCCACCTCCAGAGAAATGCAGGCTGATAAATGTTCCCAAGAGCTTCGCCTCCAATGCTCTTCCCCCACAACAAGGCACAGTGACCCCTGTTTTCCCAGGAGATCCTCCTCCAAGAATTGCAGTCAGGTTCCACCCAGATTCCTATGGAGACTGCTTTGGCCTGGGACCCAGTGCACGTGAAAGTCTGTGTGTGCCTTTCAAGAATGGGGTCTGTGTTTCCCCCAGTCCTGTGGAGCTCCTGCACACAAGCCCCGCTGGTCTTCAATGCCAGATGTTCTGGGGGCTCTTTCTCCCTGTGCCAGATCCCCAGGCTTGGGGTTTTGACATGGAGCTCAGAACTCTCAGTCCTGTAGCTGAGTCTCTGTGATGGAGTTACTTTCCAGTCTGTGGGGCTTCCCACCCAGGAGGTATGGGGTTGCTTCTATCGCGTAATCACCCCTCCTACCTCTTGATATGGTCTCCTCTTTGTCTTCTGGAGTAGAATATCTTTTTTGGAAGTTTACAGTCCATTTGGTTGAAGGCTGCTCGGCATTTGGTTGTAGTTTTGTTGTCTTGGGAGAGAAGTTGAGCTCCAGTCCTTTTATTCTGCCATCTTAATCCAATCTCCCATCTTAATCCTATCTCCTGTAGGTTTTTGCTTATTTATCCATTCTGCCACTCTGTCTTTTGATTGGAGCATTCAGAACATTGACATTTAAGGTGATTATTGATAGATATGTATTTATTGCCATTTTAGATCTTGTTTCCAGTTGATTCTTTTTTTTTTTTTTTTTTTTTTTTTTTTTTTTTTTTTTTTTTTTTTTTTTTGTCTTTTTGCCCTTATGTAGAGCCGCACTCGCAGCATGTGGAGATTCCCAGGCTAGGGATCTAACAGGAGCTGTAGCCGCCGGCCTTTCCCACAGCCACAGCAACGCGGGATCCGAGCCGCATCTGCAACCTTCACCACAGCTCATGGCAACGCCGGATCCTTAACCCACTGAGCAAGGTCTGGGATCGAACCCGCAACCTCATGGTTCTTAGTTGGATTCGTTAACCACTGAGCCACGAAGGGAACTCCTCCAGTTGATTCTATGTTTCTCTTTTCTTCTTTCCTTTTTTTTGGATAGATGGGTTCCAGTCATTTTATACTTAAATTCTTTTCTTTTCATTATTTGTGGATTAGATGTCCCATTTTGGTTTATGGTTGCCCTGTTTTTTAAGTATGTTAACACCTTCTTATATCTGCTTGCTGTGGCCTGATAACCATACAGGCTTAAACATATCATGAAGAAAAGAAGATAAAAAAGAATAAAGAAAAAAAAAGTTTTTTTTCTTTAAAGTTAAAAAAAAAAGAAATAGTTTACGTTTTCCTACTTTCCCTCCCCACAATATATGAGGTTGTTGTCTTTTTTTTGTATTTTAATTTATTTTAACTAATTTATTTATTTTAGCATCTTCATGTTTAGGTGTGTATGCTGGCTTATTTGAATGATTGCTTTCTCTCTTTTTTTTTGTCTTTTTTTTTTTTTTTTTGCCTTATCTAGGGCCACACCCGCGGCATGTGGAGGTTCCCAGGCTAGGGGTCTAACAGGAGCTGTAGCCGCCGGCCTTCGCCACAGCAACGTGGGATCCGAGCCGCATCTGCAACCTACACCACAACTCACAGCAACGCCGGATCCTTAACCCACTGAGCAAGGCCAGGGATTGAACCCGTAAGCTCATGGTTTCTAGTCTGATTCGTTAACCACTGAGCCAGGACGGGAACTCCGAATGATTGCTTTCTAACTGTGGTTTCCTCCATTCTAATTCTTACCTTTTACTTTTCTTTTTTTTCCTTTTTTTTTATAGGAACCTTTTCAGCATTTCTTTTAGAAAGTGTTTAGTATTGCTGTACTCGTTTAGCTTTTGTTTGTTGGGGAAATTCGTTATGTCCCCTTCTATTTTAAGTGATATTCTTGCTGGGTAGAGTATTCTAGGTTGCAGACCTTTTCCTTTCAGCACTTTAAATATATCTTGCCATTCCCTTCTAGCCTGTAATGTTTCTGTAGAGAAATCAGCTGACAGCCTTATGGGGGATCCCTTACACTTAATGCTTTGCTTTTCTCTTGCTTCCTTTAGGATCCTCTCTTTATCTTTCATTCTTGTCATTTTTAATATAATATGCCTTGGTGTCTGTCTGTTTGGGTTCAGCTTGTTTGGGGCCCTCTGTGCATCCTGTATCTTGATGTCAGATTCCTTCAGATTTGGAAAGTTCTCAGACATAATTTCTTCAAATATTTTTTCAATGCCCTTTTCTTTTTCTACTCCTTCTGGAATTCCTATTATGCGTAAATTGGGCCGCTTTATATTATCCCATAGTTCTCTTATATTGCTTTCATGTTTTTTAATTTGATTTTCTGTCTGCTCTCCTGATTGCGTGATTTCCCATTATTCTATCATCTACATCACTAATTCTTTCCTCTGCATTATTCAAACTGCCTTTTCTTGCCTTTAGCTCAGTTTGCATCTCTGCAAATGAGTTTTCTAGCTTTTCTTGGCTCCTCCTTATGTTTTCTAGCTCCTTTCTAAGGGAATCAGCATTGCTGTTTGCATCTTCTCTTAATTCCTGGATATTCAGCCTTAATTCTTCAAGTGTTTTCATTACCTCCCTTCTGAACTCCATTTCTGTCAGACTGCAGAGGTCTGTTTCATTGTTGGCTGCTCTAAATGACTTGTGCTGTTCTTTTATCTGGGAATGGTTTTTGAGCTTCTTCATCTTGTTTGTGATTTTCGTTTTCTGTGAGTTTGGGGAAGCCACACTGTAGTCTTGTAAGGCTACTTCTAGGCAGGAGCACCCCCTCTGTATTTTTTTGTTGGGGTTACTATTTATTTTTGGTGTGGGAGTTTGAATATTTGGTGTCTTTTTCTCTGGAGTGAGCAGGCTGTTATCTCAATGGTACTCTGAGTGTTCTCTCAGGAGCCTGTGTCTCAGCACCCAGGCACTGCCCCGGCACCTCAGACTGTGGTGTCTGTGCCAGTATTCAGGTCCTCTGTGTGAGTCTCTAACTCCGCTTTTCCGTTCTCAGTCCAGCTGCTGCGTTTTTCTGACTTTGATGTTCCTCTGGCTCCATTGATCATCGGTTAGGTGGCTTTCCAGGGTGTGGGTTCCTTTTCTTTTTCACAGCTCCCTCCCTGGGGTGCTGTATGCCGTCCTGATTCCTTTTCTCTCTCTGTCTTTTTTTTTGTTGTTCTACCTGGTTATTTCCAGAGTTACTTGCAGTTTTTGGAGGTTTAAATTAATCAGCATTCAGATGATGTTTTGTCCAAGTTGTTTTATATTTAGATGTGTTTTTTGATGTATTTGTGGGAGAGGGTGAGCACGACCTCTTACTCCTCCGCCATCTTGCCAGCGTCTGTGTCTTAATTTTAAAGTATAGAACATAATGCTTGTAAATAATCGCATGCATATTCTTTCCTTTCCTATAGGTTAAGTGACCCTTGTTCAAGCCGATGGGATGAAAGAAGCTTGTCCCAGAGATCCCGGTCCTGGTCCTATAATGGATATTATTCAGATCTTAGTATAGCAAGACACTCTGATGGTCACCATAAAAAACGCAGAAAAGAGAAAAAGGTTAAGCATAAAAAGAAAGCTAAAAAGCAGAAACATTGCAGAAGACACAAACAGACTAAGAAGAAAAGGATTATTGTACCATCTGACATAGAATCCTCAAAATCATCTACACGACGAGTGAAATCCTCCTGTGATAGAGAAAGGCGATCTCGTTCTTCCTCATTGTCATCTCAACATTCGTCCAAAAGGGACTGGTCTAAATCTGATAAGGATGACCAGAGCTCTTCAACCCATTCCAGCAGAGACTCATACAGATCAAAGTCACACTCGCAGTCTTTTTCTAGAGGAAGCTCAAGATCAAGAACTCCATCAAAATCCTTATCACGTTCTCAAAGTAGATCAAAGTCCAGATCTAGTTCCAAGTCAGGTCACCAAAGAATAGCATCAAAATCACCACGGAGAACAGCCTCTCAGTTAAGTGAAAATAAACTTGTTAAAACAGAACCTTTAAGAGCAACAGTGGCACAAAATGAAAATGTTGTAGTACAACCAGTGGTGGCAGAAAATATTCCTGTGATACCACTGAGTGATAGTCCCCCTCCTTCAAGATGGAAGCCTGGGCAGAAGCCCTGGAAGCCGTCTTATGAACGAATCCAGGAGATGAAAGCTAAAACAACCCATTTGCTGCCTATCCAAAACACTTACAGTTTAGCAAATATTAAAGAGACTGGTAGTTCATCATCTTACCATAAAAGAGAGAAAAATTCAGAAAGTGATCGAAGTGCTTATTCAAAATATAGTGATAGAAGTTCAGGAAGTTCACCAAGGTCAAGGAGCAGATCTTCTAGGAGTAGATCTTATTCCAGATCATATACAAGGTCACGAAGTCTAGCTAGTTCACATTCAAGGTCGAGGTCTCCCTCATCTAGATCTCATTCACGAAACAAATACAGTGATCACTCACGGTGTAGTAGATCATCTTCTTACTCTTCTGTTAGCAGTGATGATGGGAGACGAGCCAAGAGAAAATTTAGATCCAGTGGGAAAAAAAATAGTGGTTCAAATAAAAGGCACAGCAGCAGCTCTGAAAAGACACTTCGTCATAAATATGTCAAAGGCAGAGGAAAGTCTTCATGTAAGAGAAAGCATAGTGAAAGCAGATCATCTTTAGATTATTCTTCAGACAGTGAACAATCAAGTATTCAGGTTACACAGTCAGCCCTGGAAAAAGAGAAGCAAGCCCAAATGGAAATGAATTCTAAACAAGAGAAAAACAGAGATGAAGAGAAATCAAAGCCTGAACAGGAATGCCCACATTCGAAAAAAAGAACTTTGAAAGAAAATCTTTCTGATCGCTTTAGAAATGGCAGTAAGCCCAAAAGGAAGAATTATGCTGGGAGTAAATGGGACTCTGAGTCAAATTCTGATCGAGATGTAACTAGAAACAGTAAAAATAGTTCGCGGCTGTCTTCTGATAAAGAGGAAGGTGAGGCCACTTCAGATTCTGAGTCAGAGCTGGGTGAAATTCACATCAAAGCCAAACCCACAGCAAAGTCTTCAGCAAATACTTCATTGACTGATGATAACAGTGCTTGGAAATCAAACAAACAGCAGCAGTCATCAACCTCTGATTCTGAGGGGTTCTATTCCAATTCAGAAAACACTAGAGGAAGGCCACATAAGCACAAACACAACATAAAGGAGAATCTTAAAAGGGAACACACCAAAAAATCAAGAGAGAAATTGAAAGGGAAAAAAGACAAAAAGTACAAGGCTCCAAAACGAAAACAAGCGTTTCACTGGCAGCCTCCATTAGAATTTGGTGAAGAGGAGGAGGAGGAGATTAATGAAAAGCAAATGACTCAGGAGGCAAAACAGAAAAAACAAATTTCTGAAAACATTGAAACCACAAAAGAAAATATTCCCCAAACTGAGAAACCCTGTGAGAACAGCAGCCTTTCAGGTAAACATAGTACAGTAACAGTTTCATCAGATATTGATCAGCCTACCAAAGATGAGAGTAAACTCAGCATTTCTCCCATAGCTTTACGTGCTGAAGAAAATGTACTCAGTTCTCCCTCGAACATTCAGCATATTGAAGAGATTGTCCCAAGTGGAGCGGAGGATGTGTTTCAGACAGATGACAACATGGAAATATGCACTCCTGATAGGAGTTCCCCAACAAAGGTTGAGGGAGCTTCCCCTCTGGGAAGTTCAAGGCTTGACACCTCAGACATAAATGTTCTAAAGCAGGATATGCCGACAGAGCATCCTGAGGCAGAGGTAGGAAAACAGGAAGGCAACATGTCAGAAAGCAAAACGGAGGGTGAAGTGGGAAAACAGGACAGCAGCTCTGCCACCTTGGCCAGTGCTGTAGAAAGCACTATGAAGAGAGAGGTAGCCGAGAAAAGCCAAACCAGCCTCATGGATAATAAATGGAAGCCCCTGCAAGGTGTGGGGAACCTGGCGGCATCCACTGCTACCACTTCCAGTGCTGTGGAAGTAAAGACATTGACTACTGTACCTGAAATGAAACCACAAGGCTTGAGAATAGAAATTAAAAGCAAAAGTAAAGTTCGGCCTGGGTCTCTCTTTGATGAAGTAAGAAAGACTGCACGCTTAAACCGGAGGCCAAGAAATCAGGAGAGTTCAAGTGATGAGCAGACGCCTAGTCGGGGTGGTGATAGCCACTCCAGGAGTCCAAGTAGATCTCGAAGTAAATCTGAAACCAAATCAAGGCACAGAACAAGGTCTGTCTCCTATAGTCACTCAAGAAGTTGCTCGAGAAGTTCTACATCATCCTCTCGGTGAGCATTATTCTCTCCCTTTTTTTTCCTTCCAAAAGAGAGTGTGTTATTGTTTATCTTGGAAGAACATCAGAGTTAGGGACAGGATCACAATTTCCAAATATTTGGGAGGGAATAAGGAGAAGACTTGTGCTGTGTGACTCACAGAGCAGATTGAAGACACATGGAGATTTCAGGGGAAGAAATTTGGCCTCAGGGTGGAAAACTATTGCTGCCAGTTAAAGCTCCTTTGCAATAGCAGTGAGTTACCTTGATAGGTGGCAAGTTCTTAGGCTTTAAAGGTATGAGGCTGCTCTCTCGCCTGTCAGTGATTGATGACTTAGAAGGGAATCTTGAATTTATCGAATATAAGATTTAGAGGTCGGTAATCTTAATTCTCCATTTAGAGACTGAATTACCTGCCCGAGAGATGCATGTAGTTGATCTTTATTCAAGGGACAGGAAATGGTAAAAATCAATTTTAGGTTTATTTACTTGTTTATATTTAGGTTTATTTATTTTGGTTCAAGTTACATCTAACTTTTGTCATCAGCATAGACTAAATAAATCAGAATGAGCATTTTTTGAAACTAAAAAAAAAATGGTAGTGGTGATAAGTTAATAAATAATTTGTTTTCTTTTCCTTGTAAATGTTTCATGGTTTTGCCTCACTGCCTCTTACTCATATCCTTTATTATGTTGTGCTTGATTTTCATTACTTGAACTTAAAGTACAGTAAGAATATTTAACTGTTTTTTTGCTTCCTAGTTATTTATCAACCGTTTTCTTCCCTTACCCAGACTTCTTTAAAAATAGGAACAACATTTACCATCTGTAATAATCATCTCCTATTTACTTAGTTGCTGGCCATCTGTATCCTGTGCCTCCCCTCACCCCATCTCACTTAACTGCCTAAGTTTTTCAGGTACTTCCGCATGGCCGGTACTAGGGCATGTTTTTAGTCCTGGAAACCCTTTATTAGCTGTCCTCATCCCTCTCAGACCAGTTCATGCCTGAGTTCTGGGCTCCTCTTCCTCTTCCTCCTCCTGCTCTTGACTCCCAACAAGGCCCAAAGAGCTAGTGACTCCTAGACTTTTCTCTTAAGATTTGTGTTCTAGATGCAGCTGCCCAAGCCTCCTGTTGGTTGAGTGTTGACTTACCAGAGACAGCTCCTAGCTGTCGGTGATGCTGGCCACTCTGATTTACTTTCCTACCCCTGCCTTTGGAGTGGGTGGTATTTTATAAATGAAGACAGTGAAGCATATAAAGGCTAAGGAATTTGCTGTGTTGGGTGGTTGACAGGTAGTAGGCTGAGATAGCTAAACTTTGCCTCCCTGTTTTGGTTACCCACATGGGCCTGGCTCCCCTGCTGGCCTGCCAACTTGTTGAAGTCGGGGACTGTTTGTGTCTCATCTTTCAGTCATCTCACAGACTTTGCTCTATAATTGGTTTGTTGAGTAAATGACTAGAATCTTATTACAGAATGTGTTCTTGCAAATAAACTGCAACTGTCTTCCAAAACATAAGTACATACTGAATGAAGCCTATGAAGATATTACATAAGTAACTTATGCAAAGAGGTATTGTTCTGTTCCCCAATGACAGGTATAAACTAAGGAAAGAAGGGTGAGAAGCCAAGTGAATGCAAGGGTTGGAGGCAGAATTGCATTTAAGTTTCTTGTTTGTTTTATTAAATATTAGGTATAAATTTATTTAATGATTAAGGTATAAAAATCATTTTAAATGTTATCTACCTTAAACAATAGAGCTCTGACTTATCTGATGTGGCCCTTTCTCTCCTTTCTTAGAGTTAACCATTATTCTAAACTTCTATTATAATTTTGTTGTTTTTCTTTATAGTTTTACTGTAAATGCTTCTATCTGTATACAATGGTGTTTTTACGTGTTTTCAAACAAAATCCTTTTATGTATATAGATGTTCTACATTTGCCTTTTTCACTTGACATTATGTTCCCAAGAGTTCGGTTGTTCCCAAGAGTTGTTTAGAATGTTTCGATATATATCTGTTAATTTTTTTAAAATCCATCCTACCTTTAATGGAGATTTGGATTATTTTCCTCTTCACAGATAGGGCTTCTGTGTATATACCTGTACTAGCCTTTTCTGTGTTTTCTTTATTTCATTCTGTTCAGTTTAAACCCTCGTTAGCTGTTGCTCTCATACCTGCTGTGAGGAATTCATAAGAGACCTTTCCAAAGACCTTTCCTCTTATTGGGTTTTTCCCTTCCTCGCCTACCAGTGATTAATTTTAACAGCATAATAAATTAGTGTAATTATATTTTTTGCCCTGTTAATTGTAGATCAAGAAGCTACTCTAGAAGTCGGAGCAGAGGGTGGTACAGCAGAGGTCGCACAAGAAGCCGGAGCAGTTCCTACCGCAGTTACAAAAGTCATAGGTGAGCTTGTGAATCCTGCCCTACTCTGTGGTCTCATCTGTCTGCTTTTCGAGGCCTGCCCTGCACAGGCAGGGTAGGGTAACTTGAAAAGAATCTTGTCATTGCTGAATAACAGTCCTACTTTCTCATCTAGTTCTTTCTTTCAAAGAGCTATTGGATTCTTATGGGCTATTCTAAGGATGGGATCTTATCAGTGTAAGAGAAGAAAAGCAGTAGAGATATTTAAGAGGCCCTCACTGCTTCTTGAACCCCCAGTGCATTTTCATTAACCTAAGTTCCCATCTGGAGTCATCTCTTGGGCTTGAGTTAGAGATTGGGAATGGAGGATTCTCAAAAGGGTCAAAGGGGAGTTCCCACTGTGGTGTCTCTGCAGTGCCAGGATGCCAGTTCGATCCCTGGCCCAGCATAGTGGATTAAGGATCCGCTGTTGCTGCAGTTGCGGCGTAGGTCTCAATTGCAGCTCAGATCTGATCCCTGGCCCAGAAATTCCATATGCCATGGAGCGGCCAAGAAAGAAAACAGAAAAAAAAGACAAAAGGAAGAAGTGCCAGGGGAGGGCGGTGACCCTAAGCTTCTGGTTCTCCCAGCTTCTTCCAACCCTCTTTTGCCTCTCAAGTATTTTTCACTGCTGCAGCTTCGTTTTACTTTTAGGTGTCCCGCCTGTGTTTTCCCTCTCCCCACCCAGTTCCTCTCCAGTGACTTTATGTGCACCTCATAGAAAAACTGTGTAAAGCTTAGAATCTTATGAAATCCAACATCTCTAAAAAATAAAAAAATTCCAGGAGTTCCCGTTGTGGCTCAGCAGTAACGAACCCAACTGGTATCCATGAGGACGTAGGTTCGTTCCCTGTCCTCACTCAGTGGGTTAAAGATCCGGCATTGCCGTGAGCTGTGGTGTGGGTCACAGATGCGGCTCGGATCCCAAGTTGCTGTGGCTGTGGCGTAGGCTGGCAGCTACAGCTCCAATTTGACCCCTAGCCTGGGAACTTCCATATGCCGTGAGTACGGCCCTAAAAAGACCAAAAGAAAAGAGAAAAAAAAAATTCCAGTATACTTTTGATAAGAAAATGAAATAAATACAGCTTCTGGATTTCATTGTGTTTTCTCCTTGATGGGCAAATAAATGTCTAGATTTTTGATATAGCCTGTCCTGATCCACAAGATGATGGTCCCTCATGTGATTAACATTAGGACATCCAGCAGGAGCAGATCCAGGAGCAGCTCATATGATCCCCACAGTCGGTCCAGGTATGGACAGGGATTGGGTATAAGCACCTGCAGGGGCAGAATTAAAAGGCCTAGTTTTATAAAACCCTTAATTCCCTTTTTAAAAATGTGTGTTTTATGGGAGTTCCCTGGTGGATCAGTGGGTTAAGGATCCAGCTCTGTCACTGCTGTGACTCAGGTCGCTGCCTGTGACGCGGATTCAATCCCTGGCCCTGGAACTTCAGCGTGCCGCAGACACAGCGAAAAAAAAAAAGTGTATTTTATTGAATAACATTTTTTGTCCTTTTAAACTCTTTTTATCTGTTGGCTCATTGTACTCGTGTCAAAAGTGACAGTTGATGTCAAATTGTAATGGCAGGTATTTTTTGACCGTTATTGCCTAGTAATATCCGTCAGATTCAATTAAACTAACTCGGTGTTAATTTTGTGATATTTTTTAATGCAGAAAAGAAATTAACATTTTTCTGTTTAATATGGTAAGTCTAATTTGGGGCACTTGTTAAATGTTTCCAGTACTTATTATGCAGACGTGTCTTCATACTGTCATATAGCATCCTTGTTCAAAGAGGACACTTGAGATCCTAAAAAGAAATGGGAATATATGAGTATTTGAATGGGAAAATTTAGTGTTTGTTATTACTGTTAAAGCAGGTCCTACACTTACGATAGCTACTATAGCAGGAGTCGGAGCCGAAGTAGAAGCCAGAGGAGCAACAGTTATCACCGAGGCAGAAGCTACAATAGGCGATCCAGGTGGGTTTCTCTCTTCTCAAGCACTGCAAGTTACTGTGGGCACTTGATATGTGAGGTAATAAACTGCTAGTAGAAGAGAAAGCACTGTCTTCTGAGGACAGAAATACTACTTTCTCTTCTTTTTTTTCTTTTTTATTTTTCTGCTTTTTTAGGGCTACACTGGCAGCATATGGAGTTTCCCAGGCTAGGGGTCTAATTGGAGCTGTAGCTTCCAGCCTTCGTAACAGCCACAGCAACGTAGGATCCAAGCCACGTCTACGACCTACACCACAGTTCACAGCAACCCACTGGGCGAGGTCAGGGATTGAACCCACAACCTCATGGTTCCTCCTCGGATTCGTTTCCACTGCGCCATGACGGGCACTCCTGCTTTCTCTTCTTGAATTTTATCAACACGAAGGCAGTTACTAAAAGTGGTCTTTGTATTAAGAGTTACTGGGCAATGTTGGAGTTTCCGTCGTGGCACAGTGGAAGCAAATCTGACTGAGAACCATGAGGTTGCAGGTTCGATCCCTGGCCTTGCTCAGTGGGTTAAGGATCTGGTGTTGCCATGAGTTGTGGTGTAGGTTGCAGACGCAACTCGGATCTGGCGTTTCTGTGGCTGTGGTGTAGGCCGGTGGCTGCAGCTCTAATTAGACCCCTAGCCTGGGAACCTTCATATGCTGTGGGTACAGTCCTAAAAAGCCAAAAAAAAAAAAAAAAGTTACAGGCAATGTTTATTGGTTGTTGTTTATGTTTGAATCTAAAGTTGATTTTTTAAATATTCACATATCTTTGGGTAAACACTTCTTTTGGAAGGAATAAAGAAAGAAAGCCACTCAAACCATGGCCTACATACTTAAATAGGGCTAGTTGCTAATAACAGCAAAACCAATATGTTAGTGTTTTAAATTATAAAAATGTAATATAAAAAAAATGTAACATATAATAAAAGGTCATAATCGCTTGCTTCAGTAGCAGGATTGAAGTTTTATATAACTAAAAATGTTTTTATATCTTTATAGATATGTGTTGTATAACATTTTAGCTAGTAATGCAGAAGTCTTTGTGGTTACTAAAATGTCCCTTACCTGGTGCCTTCTGATCTTACCCTTCCCCCATGCCTTGCAACTACAATCTTGCTTGTAGAATATCAGTGTGATCCGGACACTCCCTTGTTTGAAACACTTCAAGGACGTGCCACTGCTCTCAAGGGCTCATCTGTGCTCCTCAGCATTGCATGGAGCCCTCTCCTCCAACCAACTCCAGCTTCCCTGCACTAACGTTCTGGAACCTTTTTTCTGCCTAGAGATTCACATGCCCACTTCTCCATCTCCCCTCCGGCCTCTTGAAATGGCCAGTTCTAACCTACTCTCCAGGTCTCTGCTGCAGTCCACTCACTGCTCCTAAGAAGCCCTTCCTGATTGCTAACCCTGAAATGTCACCCTCACCCCATGTCTTGCCCCCTATTCTGTACTAT
>PVHT021183699.1:26780756-26831992 GCA_004024745.2 Catagonus wagneri
AAGAGTGACTGGCTTTCTGTGAATTTTTTTTTTCTTTTTAGGGCTATATACCCATGGCATATGGAAGTTCCCAGGCTAGGGGTTGAATCAGAGTTGTCGCTGCCAGACTATACCACAGCCACAGCAATGCTGGATCTGAGTCATGTCTGTGATCTACACCACAGCTCATGGCAATGCCGGATCCTTAACCCACTGAGCGAGGCCAGGGATTCAACCCACATCCTCAAGGACACTGGTTGGATTTGTTACCATTGAGCCATGATGGGAATTCCTTCATGAATATTTTTCAGAATAACTGAATGATAGTTATAACCAAGTCTTCTTGAATCAGTATCCCAGTGGTCCTGTCCATGCCCCACCTCACCATCACTGCTCATTTTGATTTGATTTTGATTTCCTTGTCTTTCATGAAACTTTCTTTCCTCAGTCTAATTAAATATTGATGTTCCTTTTAGTAGTATGGAAAATTATTTTCATTAGCATGAGTGGATTTCAAGTAATTCCCTAAGAAGTGATGTTTCTTTATTTTATCTTAACCTTGATATTACCACCATCTGTTTTTGACATCTTTGAAAAGTCCACAGTGTTGCCACAGTCAGTATCCCACTTGTCCACCCACTATATTGTGCCTCATCAGTATTGCTTTCAGGCCACTCATATCAGAAAAGAAGCTACAAGAGGAATTCAAAGGGTTGACAGTTAAAAGGTGTTTGTTATTTGTTTTGTTTTGTTATACAGGAGTTGTAGATCTTACGGCTCTGACAGTGAAAGTGACCGAAGTTACTCTCATCACCGGAGTCCCAGTGAAAGCAGCAGATATAGTTAAAAGTGTCCCCTTTCTCTTTTTTTTGACACAAATTATATCTTATTTGTGAATATCTGGTAACTTAAAAGTTTAAGAAAGTTAATGGCAGTCTGTTGTTCTATTTCAGTATTAGAGACGAATTTGAAAAATAGACACTTCTTAATCACTACTTGTTCATTTATGTGTGCACAGAATTTAAAATACAGATATGTCTCCTAAAAATATTTGTATGCCACACTTTACAGTAGCCAACTTTGGAAATTAATTTCATTTTCTTCAATCAAGGAATCATGAAATTTAATTCTAATTTGCAATATTATTTTAGATAGACTGTTTTTTCCATCTCATGTATTTCCCAGAATATAGATTCTTTTTGCCCATTTTCCAGGTTTTGGCATGTATGCTGCCAAGCAAAGAACTGTGAAGGAGAACTGTTAAAGGTGGCCAAATATTTATATACCAATTTCATAGAGTCTTATACATATGTGCTCTTAAAAACAAACCACCCGAATTGGCACTAATGGTAGCCAGGAGTATAAGGCAGTGGCTCTGGGGTTCTCAATTCATTCCTTTTTTGTCTCAGAGGATCAGGAAAGTGGTCACCATACAGCCCGCTGTCTGTATTATTTCAGGCTGGCGGGTCAGGGTAAGAAGAATAAATCAGCCTTAACTATAAATACCTGCACTGTCTCTAAGGCCCTAATGTTTTATGTGCTTTTTAATAAATACTATGAGAAGTTCAGTTTGTTAAAAAAACAGTTCTATTCCAGTTTCTGCTTTGGTGCTTGGTACCTTTTGGTGCCTCTTTAGGCATTATTCTTATATACTCTACATTAAAATTCCATAAGAGAGAGAAATGATTTTTTTTTTTTAATTCACTGGCACCAACATGGTTCCTTCTGTGCTATATTCGGTTTTAATATTTGGAGGGCTGGAGTTCCCGTCGTGGTGCAGCAGAAATGAATCCAGCTAGGAACCATGAGGTTGCAGGTTCGATCCCTGGCCTCACGCAGTAGGTTAAGGATCTGGTGTTACCATGAGCTGTGGGGTAGGTTGCAGACACGGCTCAGATCCTGTGTTGCTGTGGCTGTGGCGTAGGCCGGCAGCTGTAGCTCCGATTGGACCCCTAGCCTGGGAATCTCTGTATGCCTCGGGTGCAGCCCTAAAAAGAAAAAAAAAAAAAACATTTGGAGGGCTTATCTCAAGCACAGTTGTGGGCTGGAGGGTCCTGGAGCAGGCAGGATTGGTATGGGGCTGTGTGGCGACTCAGGTCTGCTGTGCAGAACTCGTGTGTGTGGCCCTGGAAGAGTCAGTTGTAGAGTGGACTTCAAAAGTAACACCGAGATCTACCTGCTACCACCCTGGACACATTTTTGCAGGGCTTTATTTTTTTTTAAGTCTTTCATGTTAGAGATAGACCGCAAGGGCAGTCTAACTGTTCTAAGCACCCGCCAGCATGTTTCCCTGTCTGCCATGGCCCGCACTGACTCAGTGAAGCCTTGTGTGACATGGTAAACCTAGAACAACAGACAAGGGAAGTGGGGTGTGCAATATTGCATAAATTACACATTTTCACAGTCTTGGGTGGTTCCTGCAAAAATGATTTGACCTGTAAAAGCTGGTGAGGTTTTTTTTCATCTTTAGTTTGAATTTTTTCCCTAAGTGTACTTAATCACCTTAGTGCCAGTTTAATCCAGTTATGCAGAAATTATAATGGATGTTTAATGCAGAGCTCTGTGCCATCCTACTCCAGGCCCTGCCTGGTGTACTTGGGAAGTGGGAAAGAGCCCTCAGTTGGCGGGATCTGACCACTCATGATGGATGGAGGGGTGACCTTGGATGTATTAAAACCATCACCTTTAAAAGGTTAATAATAAACAGGGTTAAGTGGCCAGTTGTTCGCCAAATTGATAGACAAGAATACATTAGATAATAGGACTTAAGTCAAACAAACATACTTTGTAGTGAATACAAAACAGTGTGATTCATATGAAGAGTTTTCAGAAGTTGCCTGCAGAGGAGAATATTGCTTTAGTAATACTCAGTGGGAAAAACTGCATTCTCGAACCCAGATAATAACTGCCAAATCTAATTACATTAAGAAAAGTTATCTTTGGGCAAAGTTTTAGTTTTCTATTGCTGTGTAACAAATTACCCCAAATTTAACAGCTCAAAGCAACACTCACTTCTTAACTTACAGTTCTGTATCTCATTAGTCCAGCACTATGGCTGGATTCTCTGCTCAGGGTCTCACAAGGCTGAAATCAAGGGTCAGCAGGGCAGCATTCCTTTATGGAGGCTCTGGGGAAGAATCTGCCTCCAGGTTGATTCAGGTTGTGGGCAGTATTCAGTTCCTTGCTGGCTGTCAGCCAGGGGGCCTCTCTCATCTCCTTAAGGCTTCCCAAATTCCTTCTGTGTGTTCCCCTCCATCCTCAAACCAGCAGTGGCCTGTCAAGGCCTTCTTATGCTTCAAATCTCTCTGCCTTCCTCCTATTTTTTAAAGTTCATGCGATTAGATCAAGCCTGCTGAGAGAGTCTCCCTATATTAAGGTCAGTGGTGCCATAGAACATACCATTATCAAAGCAGTGATATATTCACAGGTGTCTGGGATTGGGGCATGAAATAGGAGGGATGTTTTAGAATTCTGCCTCCCACAGGCAGTAACTTTGCCCATCACACTATGGGTGGAATTTTATCCTGAAAAGGTGGGCCCTAGAAGCCTTGTTTGTTTTCTTCATGGAAAAGAACAGCCCTCAGCTGCAGCATTCAACTTGTGTGTTTACTGAATGGACTACAGAAATAGCTTTTTTTCCTAATGGGGATTATTCTGTATTTTAAGTTATTTTTTAATAAAATTTAATTATGTTGTGTATTGTGCTTCTTAATAGAAAATGCATTATTGGACTGTTTTTGTAATGTCCTATTTACTGCACATGAAACATGATATAGCTGGTATTGTTCAAAAACTGTAGAAAATACTTTTGTACATATTGGTAATGTCTAATTTGTATACACTTCATTTAAAATTCTCTAAAACTTGAAAGGGGGACCTTGTAGAAATTAAAATATATACTTAGTCTAAGTTTGAGTCTGTTCATGTTTCATCCTTCTTTTTTCATCCAGACTTCAAATAAGTCTTGCTGAAATGGAAACATTGAGTCTCTTTGCTGACCCAGCCAGTGAAGAGACTTCTCATCTCTTCGCAGCTCTTTTCATCTTCTAACAGAGTATTAGTGGCAGGGCACATGGTGGAACTAGAGAGAACTTCAGGCAGAAATGTTGGCCTACGCAGAGAGCCATTGATGGTGCTTGGTCTTCCTTCCCCCGCCAACTCTCTCTCCCAAGTCCCTCTAGCCTCTGTTGTCATCCCGCTGAGGTGACCAGGATGCAGCTTTTTTTGCTTCTAAAGAGGGAAGTATGTGCTGCTCCATCTGTGAGTTGCTGCCAAGGGACAGCACGGTTACCTGCTATCCCTACACAGTCTACCTACGGCCTCCACATTTCCTCCCTAACAGTGGTCCACCAGGCAGGCACGTAGCTCTCTTGGAGAATGTATTCACTGTGATATTTTTAGCATCCATAGAGAATTTGCAGAGCAAGTACAATTAACTTTTTTCTCCTCAGCACTCAAAGGGATTTGTATTTTCTTAGTGAATAAAACATAACATCTCTCACAGCCAGATTTGCAGAGGTTCAGTTTTCAAAGTTAACTATAAACCCCCAGGTCAGGCAATCTCTGAAAATAGTAAAATATGGATATGTTGCCTTAAAATTTTTTTTCTTTTATGGCCACACCTGCAGCATATGGAAGTTCCCAGGCTAGGGTCAAATTGGAGTCATGGCTGCCAGCCTATATCACAGCCACAGCAATGCCAGATCTGAGTCGCATCTGCAGTGTACACCACAGCTTGTGGCAATGCTGGATCCTTGACCTTCTGAGCCGTATGGGGAACTCCATGCAGGCAGGTTCTTAACCCACTGTGCCACAGTGGGAACTCCACCTTAAATTTTAAAGTAAATTGCAGTCAGTTTGCTGTAGGAAAATCCCCAAATGAAGTTCCCTTAGGGTCTTATTTTTTAGAGGATGCCGTGATCTTTACTCATGTTCTAATAGTGATTATTTTGGTTAGCTGGACAGTATTGGGAGGAAATGTGTCCAGGGCTTTGGTTTTGACTATTCTGAATTAGCTGGCAAGAGAATTCAAGGGAAATGCCCCTGTCATGAGTAACCATGAATTCTGACTGGGCATCACTGGAAGGGAACGGAGGCTTCACCCAGTGCAGAGTGAGTGACACCAAGGTGAGGGGCTTGGAAGACATGGCTTATATGGAAAGAACCTATGCTCAGATGGCTGGTCTTTAGGAGAGGGAATCCACTCTGCTGCTGCCCAGAGTGAGAGGTGGGAGCCTGCATCCCATGAGGGACTTGTGATAGAATGGGGCTGGACAGAGTGTCAAGAGGACTTAGCAGGGAGAAGTTCTTAGATGCTATAATGGTGGCATCTGGAGGATGGGGAGAGGAGCTGATAACCTGGAAGTAGTTGGCACATGCTTGGAGATAGACCCTGGGCAGCTCCAGTCAGTGCCTGATGAACGTGAGGCAGGAGAACCTACCTCGGCAATACAGGAGCAGGAGGCACACCAGGGATTAAAGCCATACCACAGCAGTGACAATGCTGGATCCTGAACCACTAGGCCTCCAGGGAACTCACTGGATTTTCTTTAAAGGTTTTGGTAGAAGGTAGAGCCAGTGTTCCTTACCCCTGCTTTCTTTCCTCTCTGTGAATCAGAAGGGCTCCAATGGGGCTATGCCAAGCACTTCTGCCTCTTGGAGACCCCAGATCCCCTATTCACTATTTATAGCCATTGAACTCCAGCTCCACAGACCGAGCTGAGCTTCACAGTCTGCAGGACCCAGACTAGGCTGGGGAAATTTGCATCTCTTCAGCCAGACTAGAGTCCTGATGACGCTGGGGTTAAAAAAAAGAAGTGACCTGAGGTCTCAGGACAGACACTTGCATTCTGCTTCTGGAGGCCTCTCATCTATAATGTGAGCAAATGATCCTTAGGATGTTTCTCAGCCCCCAAAGAGGGAGCACTGAGACCCTGTGAGAACCAGGGGTGCTATTCCCTTCCCAGACTGGCCTGGAGATGAGTCAGCCTCCCAGAAAGGCCCATACAGGATAGGGCTCTGGGATGGCACTTGCTCGTGTCAGGTTACCCAGGGCCTCCTAAAACTAAAATCTCTACCACCAGGCCAGATTCCTAGTGAAAGAGCAAGAAGGATCCCACTTGGCCTCAATGTCTCTGGCCCAATCCTGTTTTATTTTGAAGAAATAAAGGACCTCTTTGAGCAAGTATTCTGTGTCACAGTCCTTAAGGTTTTAGGGCCTGAGCCACACTGCCTAGATTCAAGCTCTGCTCTGACACTTCTACTTGGGTAACTAAATTAACTGGCCTTTTGTAGTTCAGCTCTTCATCTGAAAAAAACGTGTCCTTCATCTGAGGACTCCTCTGTTTTAGGAGTGGTGAGGATTAAATTCTTAGAAGTAAGTATACATCAGAGTGTTTCAGGGACACTAGCCCCAGGGCCCGCCTCTAGGAGAAGAGTAATTGTCCCATATGTTCCTCGGGGAAGGCCAGGCTCAATCACTATTGAGAAACTCAGGGCTTCTTGAACCAACAGGGTGGGAGAGAATCTTGGAAGCTGCTAGAGAGGCCTCCAATGCCAAGGCCATGACGTTTGTGCTGCGGGAGGGAACTGGGCAACCTGCTGGTTTGAATTAAGTCACCACCCCATCCCACCCCCTGCAGCTGTAGCCTATTAGTGCTGAGCTCAGAACAGGAGCAAACCCCACTCCAACCCCACACCCAGAGGCCTATGCTCCCCCACCCTGCAGGGCCCTGGGTCAGCACCTAGTGGGTAGGTGAACTTCCTTGCAAGCCAAGCGACCCCAGGTCGCAATGTCCCTTTCTGTTTTCTGGCAGTGTTTACCCTGTTCTCCCCCATGACAGCTACACAGCTCCATGCCCCCCTTGTGCATGCTGGTGGTGCCCCAGTACAGTTTGAGATTGTTCCTCCTCTCTGACACAGGATAGAAGTTTGGGATTAGATGCTTAGGGAAGTTGTGAGAAAACCCACGAGCTGGCCTCTGGAGGCAGGGGCATGGCTTCACTGACCTTGCCAACACCCACCGCCAAGTGTCTGAGGATCATCCAGCCCTGCCCTTCATAAACTGGCTTGTCTCTGGGGCATGTGAGTATGGCCTGAGACCCCTTCCCCAATAACAGCCCCATCCTACCCCCTCCAGAGAGCCTGCCTTGATCTACTCTGAAGGGAAGCTCCAGTGGCATGGTCCTCTCCAAGGCCAAGAGAATGATTCTGCCTGTCTCCATGTGGCCATTCCCACCTGACAAGAATCTGGATTCTGCTACACCAAAATGACCCCTAGTTCCCTGCAGAAGTTTAACTTTCTTCTCTCCTGGCTTTTGCAGGTACTATTCTCTCTGCCTGAAGTACCCTTCCTCGCCCTCTTTTGCTTTCATTAACATTGCTCAACTTTCAGGCACTAGCTCTAGGCAGCGCCATTTGAGCCTATCAGACTGAGCTCTTCAAACAGTGTCTTCCTGACAGGTTTCATGTGATTCAAGTGCCAGTAGCCTCTCCCAGAGCTGGTTCTGCCCTGGGGCTCCTCTAGCAGATGGGCCGAAGGCAGAGAAGCAAGAGGGGAACAGCTAATGTCTTCAGGAAGACTACGCCCCCCATTCCCTCCCTTCCCACCCAGACTCCAGTGCCTTTTTTGGCTTGACCACTGCAACCAAGGCCAATCTCCCCCTACCTGGGTCACTAGCCACACCCTCTGCCAAGCTTTGGCTAGGAGTTGGCCCCGGGAGTATCCCGTGCAGTCCTCTCTGCCAGGATCCTCCCAGCCTGCCCTTTCCTTGGCTCATAATGCTGCTGTCTGGCTGTGTGATCTGTCCTGCTTTGCCTTCACTGTTCTTATCCAGCCAAGGGGTGCGCAATTCCTTACCACCTTCCAGGCCTGTGCAAGGATCCCCTAAGACAAATGAGGAAGTGAACTGGGATGGAGGAAGAAGAAGAAGGCAGCCCTGAGGTGATGGGCTGGTCAGGCAAGCAGGCTGCTCTAGCCCTGGCCTCAGCCTGAGGCCTCCAGGAATGGAGCCAGCTGTCTCCGCACCCACCATGGCCCCGGAAGTATAGGATATCTGCAGTGGCCATCTCTGGGGGCATGTCCCCATCTATGCCCGTTCCTCTCTTCCCCTCTCTCTTTCCACCAAAGTCTCTCCTCACCCACCATCTGGCTATGTGTATTTCTCCCCTTTCTCTTGGCACTCTTTGGCCACCCCAATCTTTGTGAGATGTTTTCTTCCTGGCCCTGGGATGGCCCTGTCTTAAGGGCCTCCCATCCTGGACTCAGGACAGACATCAGACTACAGTATGGCGCCTGCCTGGGATCTTGGCCTCTGCCCCATTTCCTCTCCTGGCACCCAGAACTAAATCACTCTGAACAGGCCCCAGAGTCCCTGCCCACTCTTGAGTAAGGTGGCATACCCAGGGCACACTGCTATAGGTGGGAATGGGGGGTGTGTGTAAACACAAGTGCACGTGTGGAAGGAAGGGTGAGGGATACTGTGTGGTACTACCACGATAGGGGCAACGTGAGAGTGACCAAAGATGAGGCAGCAGTCAGCTTGGCGTAGGGGCATAGAAAGGCATCTGAATGATGACACAGGCCACATGAGAGGCCCACAGAGACCCCCTCTCCACAGTGGTGGCCCAGCTACCACCTGGCTCTTGCCAGGCCCAGGGCCCTGTGGTCCCAACCCTGCTGCCTGCTTAGCCTGGCAGCATCCTTTTGCAGCCTCCTGCCAGCAGAGCCAGCCCCCTTCCCCCACTGGTGTCCATGCCAGACTAGCATTCCGCAGGCCTGGCTGCATCTCCCCAGCAGAGACAGAGCAGGGAGGCCTCTTGGCAGCCATCAGGCCACAGGGCCGGGGGACACAGTGGGGCCTGGGCCTCTGGCCTTCACTCTGGTTTTGCCTTCTCAGGCTCTAGCCTTGTCACCTTAAAGGATCTGCAGCTGTGGTCTGGGTTCTTGCGTATCCTGCCCTGGGCAGCCCTGTGCAGCCAGAGGTGGTCACCAGGTAAGTATGGGTCGACCAGAACCAAATCCTGGAGGCACAGAACAAAATGAACTTTGAGCTGCCCTGGGGTGGCGGTGGGGTGAGGTGCCAGGCTATTTGGGGATCCTAGACTCACCCTCAGGTAAGAGCAGCCCAAGCCAGAGGGTGGGGGTGGTGACGTGGCTAGGATACAGGGTTCCGTTCCTCAGGGTGAGGTTGCGCAGGGAGCAGGTGTAAAAGCCTTTTCTGCAGCTGGTTGAGGGGCGGGAGTGCCCAGCTTCTCGATTTCAGGGCCGCCTCGTACTCCGTCCGACCCCGCTTCTGTGGCGCAGCTGGAGGGCACCGAGGTTAGACTCAGGGACGAACTTCCTGGCGGAAAGGGGTCTCAGCGCGGGAGAGTGAGGCCGGGTCCATCGGCTAGGATGGGAGAAGCGGAGCCTGGCGCGGGGCGGGCTACACCGGGACAGAGCGCACCACGCGTGTCCGCGCCCCCCGTCGGCGCGCAGGGCGGCCTGGCCCTTTAAGCGTCCAGACGGCGGCCCCAGCTGACGCACGGGCTCCAATCCGCGCCCCGCGCCCCCCGCCCGCCGCGCCGGAGGCTCTGGGGCCGCAGCTGCTCGGCGGCTGGACTCGCCGCGGCCCTGCGCCTCAGCCCGCCCGGCCGCGCCCCCGGGGGCCATGGTCGCGGGGCCCTGCGCGGGGGCGGCCCCCAGCGCGGCGCTTCATGGAGCGGCCCCGGCCCGGCCGCCGGGGGCAGCGCGATCCCGCGGGGCCCTGTGAGCCCCCAGCGCCGCGGCACCATGGTACGCAAGGCCTTGCCTGTCCCCCCGCTTATCCGCCCACCTGCCCGCTCTGCCCTCCACAGCGCACGGCCTTCCAGCTTGAGGTGGAGGGACTGGAGAGATTTTCCCCGTCGCCGGGTCTCCCCGACCCCTTCTCTGGGTCCCTGTGGGCCGGGAATGCGGCGCTCTGGCGCGGCCTTCGGCGGGGAGGGGGTTAAATTCCTGGGGTGGGGGCCCGGGCGCGAGAGGCTGACTGAGGTCCTGCTAGGCACCGGCGGAGGGGGGACGCTTCCCTGAGCCCGGGACGGTGCCGCCCTCAGACTGGGTGGGGGAGAGGGGGGAGGTCGGATTCCCGCCTGGGCCTTGGGCCACGTGGGCTCTGGAGCCGACCTGACTGGGGATTCCGGGCTCCTGGGCCAAGGTGTGTGTTGGGGGGTGCGCCCGCAGCTCTGTCCAAATTCCTGTGTGACCTTGGGCCAGTCCTCCACCCTCTCTGGGCCTGTTCCTCTAAAAAGGACGGGTGTACTTGAATGCATTGGAGGCTGGCATAGATTCCCTAAAAGGAGGAGCCTGGAAGTCATGAGCCTGTGCCCCCTTGCTCAGTCTGGGCCCACCCACTGCTGCCCGGAGATGGAAGGATTGCCATGGGAGTAGGGGTTACAGATGGACGCCCAGGTTTCATCCTGAGGCCTCCAGGGAGACACTGGGGTAGGGTAGGGAGCTGGTGGTTTCATGACAGTGAGGCACGGGCCCCCCTTGGGAGTAGAAGGCTGTGACCCTGGTGAGCGGCCTCAGCAAGTGTCCCTAGCACCTGGCCTCCCCCAGCCTGGCTTGGGGTAGGGTTTGAGGTCATGAAATGCCCTGGCAATAGAAGTGCTTGACCACTCCCCTGGACTTGTATCTGAGCTGGGCTGGCCTGGGCTTGAGGGTGGGGTGTGTGGCTGCAGCTGGTATGGTCAGATGGGGAGGGGCATCTGCAGCTCCAGGGAATGGGCACTTCTAGCTGGAGAGTCAGACACAGCTGGTGGGCCCTCTGTGGGAGGGACTAGGTTAGAGGGTAACCAATGAGTGCCCTGCTGAGGGGCTGCAGTTATGGACTCAGGCAGCATCTATGTGCCGGCCAAGGAAGTCTAGTCAGGGTGGCTGGTTGTGAGGTTCTCAGGCCCCTCAAGGGCCAAGGATGATGCTAGTTTGGCAGAAGGAATTGCCTTAGAAATGGAGTCTTTTGGGACAGCAATACCTCCCAGGCTAACCCCTTTTCCCCAGAGGGGTCCTCACTGGATCCTGGGACCACAACTGCACACGGGAAATGTCAGGCATTACCTTTGCCCTATGGCACACAGGCACTGGAGGGCTCCCGTCAAAGGGGAGCAGTGGAACAGAGCCCTGTGACCTGTGGTGGGCATCCTACAACTGGCCTGACATTGACCAGCCCTTGTCCAAGCCACTTCCCTGCTACTGTCTGTTCCTCAGAGGCCCTGAGGGGCCCCTGTTGCAAAACCCAAGTTGCACCCTGACTGCTTACTGACTTGTAGGTGGCAGCAGCTCTGGGAAGGAGGGTGCAGGTCTCTGGAAGTGGTGGTGGGGTCTGGGGAGGCACATCTGGTCCCCTGGTTGGGAGGGTCCCCAGATGCCTTGTCCTGCTTTTTAAGTCATTAAAGGCCTAGAAGTACTTCCACGTGGAATGATGTCTTGTCCAGCATGGGTGGGATTAGTCCGGTGGAGCTAAAAGTACAGGGGCTCTGCTACTGCTCACCATGGGACTCTCCATTCTGAGCCTCAGTTTCCCTGTCTGTGTAATAGGGTTTGGTCCCGGAAGGTGAATCAGAATGAGTCAGAGGATGGAGATGGGAAGGGCTTGGCACCATATCCGCATTAAATTGGCCAGGCCTGGATGGGCCAGCAGCCCTGAGGCAGAAGAGCAGATGGGTAGCTTCTTGGCTAGGAGGAAGGATGTGTGTGAGGAGAACTCAAGAGAGATAGTGGTGAAAGAGAGGGCGTGAGGTGGGTGCTGCCCTGGGCTGCTGGGTGTGGAGGGTAGAGCCCAGGACAGGTCTAGCAGCAGGTTGTTCCTGGTGGCTCCCTGGAGCTCATGCAGAGGCCCAGGGCAGATCCTCCTTCAGGTGACTGAGAAGCCCCCAACCCCCACCCAGTCTGGAAAGACTAGCATGAGGGGAGGGGTGGGCTGTGGGTAGATAGGACTGGGGTTTCAAACCAGGGTTTCTGGGGAGGTGCCTGGGGTAAGGGAGCTGATGGCTTTCCAGTGAGGCAAGGTATCCTCAAGTGTAGGAGGCTCTAACTCTGCTGGACAGGGCCTGACTGAGGAGGGCCAGAACCTGGAACCTGTGGGTTATCATTAATTGAAAATCTGCTGTGGGCTGGACCCGTGCAGAGGACTGGCAGCCTGTCTGTCAATGCTACCTGCCTTTTAGGGAAGCTGCTGTGGTGAGGCCAGGAGTAATTAAGCCAGCCCTTATTCTAGGCAATTCACAGGTATTAGATGTGGCCCAAGGGTCTAATAATCTGATGCATCAGATTCAAGGGCCTCCCTGAGGCTGCAGAAGCCCCCAGTGGTGTGACCTCCAAGATGAGGCCATCTTAGAGCCTCTGGTCATGGACTACACCTGACCTGGGGTCTGGGGCCCTAGAGAGAAAAGGGTTTGGGGCAGGCTTGTGTAATTCCTGTCTCCAAGCATGGCAGACAGATACCACAGTTGTGTCCTTTGCTCCCACGGAAACTTTATGTGAGGGGGAGCCACTGGCCACCAGGCCTGAGGCCACAGGAAGCAGCCTGGCCCAAGCTCTGACCAAAGATGAAGGAGCCGGCTAGACCTCACTAACATCCTCCAATAGCGCAGCAGGACCAGGGTGGGGAGGATCCAGGCCCTGGCCCTGGGTTTCTTCCCAAAAGTTTCTACCTCCTCAAGGCCTCAGGCCTAGGCCTTGAGGCCTGTTGTGGGTGAGGTGTGGGGTTCCCTCAGGTGCTGCCCCAGGGGTGCAGTGCCCAGAGGCAGATCTGTGAGCCAGTGTACCTGACTTCTGCTCTTGAGGTGTCTGGGGTTGGGCAGTCTTGGTTTTATTTGTATGTGAGTGAATGTGGGGGCCAGAATCCACGGAGCCTAAGAAATGCTGAAAGAGCACCTCTGGGGGTGCTTCTTAGGGGACAACCAGTCCTAGTTTGCTGGGGTCAGCTCTGGTTTTAGCATCTCAGGAAAGTCCAGCATCTTGGGAAACGCCTAGGTTCCTGGTCCACGTGGACAGTTGATCACCCTTGTCCCTTTCTCTTCCCCTTTCCTCCTCTGCCCCTTCCCTTTCCGGGATGACTTCTCCCATTTCCCAGTGGGAGGCCCAGAAAAGTTCCCCACTGACCCAGGAACTGATCTGCGGCCTCAGAATGTCACAACCGGAATTTGAGCTCTGAGGGACATCGAACTCGGGCTTGAACCCCAGTTCCCTCTTGTCCTTGCTTGAGCTTCGGCTCCTCTGTTATGTGGAGCCAGGAGTGATGGGGTAGACGGCCTCCTGGATGGCTTTGACCTGACCTCTGCCCTCTGTCCCGCAGTTGCTGGTTGAGAAGACGACGGACTCACCAGCGGCCGAGTTCTCGCTGGTGGAGGACGTGGCGCTGCACTTTGCCTGCTTGATGGGCCGCCTGAACGAGCAGCGCCTCTTCCAGCCCGACCTGTGCGACGTGGATCTGGTGCTGGTGCCCCAGCGCAGTGTCTTCCCAGCGCACAAGGGCGTGCTGGCCGCCTACAGCCAGTTCTTCCACTCGCTCTTCACCCAGAACAAGCAGCTGCAGCGCGTGGAGCTGTCCCTGGAGGCTCTGGCGCCCGGCGGTCTGCAGCAGATCCTGAACTTCATCTACACGTCCAAGCTGCTGGTCAACGCGGCCAACGTCCACGAGGTGCTCAGTGCTGCCTCGCTGCTGCAGATGGCCGACATTGCCGCGTCCTGCCAGGAGCTGCTGGACGCCCGCTCCCTTGGGCCCCCAGGCCCTGGTGCCGTGGCCCTCGCCCAGCCAGCCACCAGCTGCACCCCGGCCGCGCCAGCCTACTACTGCGACATCAAGCAGGAGGCAGACGCCCCGGGCCTGCCCAAGATCTATGCCCGTGAGGGCCCTGACCCCTACTCGGTGCGTGTCGAGGACGGAGCTGGGGCCACAGGTGGCACAGTGCCTGCCACCATTGGGCCAGCTCAGCCCTTCTTCAAGGAGGAGAAGGAGGGTGGCATCGAGGAGGCTGGTGGGCCCCCAGCCAGCTTGTGCAAGCTGGAGGGCGGCGAGGAGCTAGAGGAAGAGCTGGGGGATTCTGGCACCTACAGTCGCCGGGAGCAGTCTCAGATCATCGTGGAGGTCAACCTCAACAACCAGACACTACACGTGTCCACAGGGCCCGAGGGGAAGCCAGGCACTGCCACGGGCCCGGCCACCATGGTGCTGGGCCGGGAGGATGGGCTGCAGAGACACTCAGAGGATGAGGAGGAGGACGAGGAGGAGGACGAGGAGGAAGAGGAGGGTGGTGGCAGTGGAGGGGAGGAGGAGGAGGAGGAGGGTGGCAGTCAAGGAGAGGAGGACGACGATGAAGAGGAGGAAGGGCACAGCGAGCAGGAGGAGGAAGAGGAGGAGGAGGAGGAAGGGCACAGTGAGCAGGACCAGGAGAGCTCAGAGGAGGAGGAGGAGGAGGATGAGGAGGAGGGGGAGGCGGGGGGCAGGCAGGGGCCCGGCCGCCGCAGCAGCCGGGTGGACCCACCTCCTCACAGTCGCATGGCAACTCGGTCTGCCCGGCGCCGGGGCCCCCCTGAGCTTGAGGAGACCGAGCGGCGGGGTGGGAAGCGGCCAAAACCACCTACAGGAGTGGTTCCTGCGCCGGCCCGAGGGCCACAGGCCACTGATGGGCTGGGGGCCAAGGTGAAGCTGGAGGAGAAGCAACACCACCCATGCCAGAAGTGCCCACGAGTTTTCAACAACCGCTGGTACCTGGAGAAGCACATGAACGTGACCCACAGCCGCATGCAGATCTGTGACCAATGCGGCAAGCGCTTCCTGCTGGAGAGTGAGCTGCTCTTGCACCGGCAGACAGACTGCGAGCGCAACATCCAGGTGGGCCTCTGGGTGGGCTCACAGGGCTGACAGGGCAGGACTGGGCAGAGGCCACACAGCCATCCGGGCTGTGCCAGGCCGGGACTGGGCTCTGGGCACCCGGTGTGCTGCTGCCTGCCTTGCCCACACGATGCAGAGACCAGGCTTAGTCCCTCAGATAAGTGGGACCAGCCTAGGCCCAAGGGTGAGCCAAGACAGCCAGACCCAGGTTCTCGGGTGGTAAGAGCTCAGGGGATAACATCAGAGAGAGCTTCCCGGAGGAGGACAGACTGGGCTTTGGCTCTTGGAGACATGTGCAGATAGGGTTAGGACAAATAGTACCCTTGGTCAGAGAGGCAGCGGGAGGCACGGACTTGGGAGGATGAGAGGAGAGCTCATCTGAGCACAGGAGGCTGGGGGACAGCCAGCTCCAAGGAGGGGTGAATCAGTGATGTTTTAGTGAACGCTTGGGCTGCCGCATGGCCAGCAGGACCACTGTGTATAGTTTTCACAGATTATGCACCACCCAAAAGCACAGATGAGGGGAAGAGGGGTTTGCCCACTTGCTGCAAAGGCTGAAAGGAGCAACGGGCAGCCAGGCAGAAGGTAACCCCTGCATTCAGCTCTTTGGAGGTGCCAGCTGGCCTGGGCCTGGGGAAGAGGGCCTGGATGAGCAGTTTGGGAAGTGCAGGGGCTTCCCAGGGCCAAGCTGGAGAGAGAGGCTGATTGCCAAGCCTTGGGCCAGCCTGAGTCTCAGCCAACCTGGCCTTTCAGGATACAGGCAACACAGGCCAGTCTGGTTTTTGCCTTTTCTGGCTGGGAGTGAAGCTGGGGGGCAGTAGGTAGGCGGGTGCTAATTGCCTGCACTAATTGTTAATTGCAGTGCCCCGTGGAGAAAGCATTACCTGGGGGTTACCTGGTCTCCTGCCCTGTCCTGTACTCATGCTCCCACTTGACTGCCTGCTGGGTTGTCTTTTTTTTTTTTGGTCTTTTTAGGGCCGAACACACGGCATACGGAGGTTCCCAGGCTAGGGGTCCAATCAGAGCTATAGCCAACAGCCTATACCACAGCCACAGCAATGTGGGATCCAAGCCGAATCTGTGACCTACACCACAGCTCACAGTAACACCGGATCCTTAACCCACTGAGCGAGGCCAGGGATCGAACCCTCATCCTCATAGATGCTAGTCGGATTCATTACCTGCTGAGCCAGGACAGGAACTCCCCCTGGGCTGCCCTTTGACTCTCCACCTGCACACACCTGAGCTTCCTGAAGGGGAAATATGCTTGTACCTCTTCTGCCCTGGGCACCTTTGACCCAGTTTTTACCCAAGCCCTGGCCTGCTGTGGGAATGGATAGGATAAGGGCCCAGAAGAGGAGGGGAATGTGGCCAAGCTTCCCACCACCCTCTGTTGCCTGATAGGCCCTAGCACCTCCTACAGTCCCCCATAGCCAGCCCTTTGTAACCCACCTCCTTGGGGATCTCCATGGTGTTAGCGTGTGGGTCCCAGCAGAGGGAGGCAGCAGAGATAAGGCCCCAGCTCTGCCAGGATCTGTTATGTGAGGGGCTCCTCCATGCACTCCGTAGCCTTGCCACCCACTGTGGCCTTTCAGCTACTTGTCTCCCCTCTGTAGAAAGATGTTTTGTTGAAATGAGCACAAAGAAGGGACTTCCTAGGAGAGGTAGCCCCTGACCCTGGTGAGTACAGCATAAGGGAAGGCCCCAGACTGCAGCCCTGGGTGGGTGGGTAGCTTGGTAAGTGTTAGGGCGTCACCCAGCTCTCAGAAAAGCACACATCTGGCTGGCCTTCAGATTGTCAAGACCTCTCCCTAGCACAGTTCAGGTAGGGAACTGAGGTCCAGTGAGGGGCAGCAGCTTGTCCTAGGTCACACGGTCCTGACACAGGGCCTAAAGTCCTCTCACCCCGCAGTGCGTGACATGCGGCAAAGCTTTTAAGAAGCTCTGGTCCCTCCATGAGCACAACAAGATTGTGCATGGCTACGCAGAAAAGAAGTTCTCCTGTGAGATTTGCGAGAAGAAGTTCTACACCATGGCTCACGTGCGCAAGCACATGGTCGGTAAGTCTAGGCTAGTGGGGGATGGAGTCTGAGGTCCAAGCTGGGCCAGCTACTAGGTGTGCTGGGACTCATTTCACATCCAAGGGCAATACGAAGGGGCGAGAAGACCCCTCGCAGCTGAGAGGCCTGGGGAGGCTGGTTGCAGTGGCAAGATGTGTCCCAAACAGGCTCTCAGACCCAGGGCTGCCACATACAGTTGGGCAGGTTGCACATGGCACAAGGGCTTCTGGACAAGATGGCAAGTGGGGACCAGAATCCAGCTGGCACACTGCTAACCAGGCTGTGCATCTTGGCATGGGGCTATGTCCACCAGGGAAAGGAGCACCTTTTCCTAAACTACACAAAGTGCTATATGGGCTGACACAGGCCCTGTCTCAATTTGAGGACAGCTGTGCCTCAGACAGAGCTTCAGACTTCTCTGAATGTAACCCTCCCCCACCTGGATACAGTAAGGAGTCCCCCAGTTGTGCATCGGGCCATTCCACTGCCTTGGGCATGGCTGTCCTTCCCCTCTAGGGGGACCTGGCTGAGAATCTGGTGTCCAGGTGGCCCTCCCTTTGCTTGGGGCCTGGAGCTCAAGGGAAGGGTAGCCAGGGGGGGAAGTGGGCCCTGGCCAAGCTTTACCCCTTTTTCTACCAGACAGTGCAAGAGGCCTCCAGCATGAACTGACTGAGAGCTGGGACCCTAGGGTCTAGTTCTCCGCCAGAATATGCTGAGTAACCCAGGACTGGTGGTCCTTCCTGGGCTCGGATTCCCCAGCTCTGAACTCAGAGAGGGGCACTCCCTGTCTTCGATTGCTTCCTCCCAGATTTTCCTTGGAGTTTGTTCTGAGGGAGCACAGGTGACTCCTTCTAGACAGCATGGGACCCTTGGCTGAGGCCTTCACAGATATTATCCTGTGTAAAGCCCAGCTGTCCTGGAAGCTCAAGACCCTCTAGCCTCTTTTTATAGAAGAGGATACTGAAGCACAGTGGCTCGGTCAGGATTTGAGCCGAGGCCAGTGTGACTCGAACTCCTCCGATCATTCCCCAAAACTTTGTGAGTGAGTTGGCCTTGGCTGTTCCCTTGGTCAGAGGCTAAAGAACCATGAGGGCCTTCGTGCTTGGCTGAGTAGGCAGAAACACCTAGCCTCTGGAGGGAAAGGGCTTTGCCTGGGGGTCAGAGACAATGGGGCAGGCCCCAGGGTACCTCAGGAGGTGGGATCTAGGCTCGATGTGGGGGTGTGTTCAGGCATGGGTCTCCTGGGAGGAGCCAGACGGGTACCCCCGAGATGTCATGGCCATGGTGCCTGCCCTGTAGCCCACACCAAGGATATGCCCTTCACCTGCGAGACCTGCGGGAAGTCCTTCAAACGCAGCATGTCTCTCAAGGTGCACTCACTGCAGCACTCCGGGGAGAAGCCGTTCAGATGTGAGGTGAGCTCCCTTCTCCTGCCCCAGGTGCCACCCTGGACAGGGCAGGGATCAGGGGCAGCAGCTGCTTAAAAACCAGGTGGGTAGGGGGACTGGAGTACAGGATGCAGGAAAAGAGGGGCCCCTCCTGATCTCTGTGGTCCCTGCCTCCCGTTCCACCCTTACCTGGTTGCCCACCTGCACCCCAACCCCTAATCCAACCCCCAACCCCTGGACATTCAGGGTGGGAAGTCTGCATGGGCTGGAACTAGGGGCCAGGCTTTCTGGGGAGGTGGAGGGGGGAGCGTCTTAGGCAGCAAGATCAGAAATGGTGTGCAGGTGGGGACAAGGAGGAGAGATGGAGAGCCTTAAGCATGAGGCCTCCCTCCACTCGGGCCTTTTCCACTTCTTGACCCCATTCCTGCCTGGGCCCTGTGTGCCCACGGCCGCTCCACCTGTGCCCATGCACTGCCCCACCCCAGGAGCACCACGGCTGGCCTTTGCATCCACACCTCCTTGCCCAGGAGCCCCTCCCCATGTGAGTCCTTTCTGGGGCCCTCCCAGCTCGGCCAGCATTTCCCTTCCTGAAGGGTGTTCCCCCCGCTCTGCCCCGAGCCTCACCCCGCACCCCACCCTCAGAACTGCAATGAGCGCTTCCAGTACAAGTACCAGCTGCGGTCACACATGAGCATCCACATCGGCCACAAGCAGTTCATGTGCCAGTGGTGCGGCAAGGACTTCAACATGAAGCAGTACTTTGATGAGCACATGAAGACCCACACAGGTAGGGCTGCCCTTTGGGGAGGGGCTCCATGCCAGGCTGGTCCCCTTCCCCTCTATGAGGCTCATGCTGGCCTCCCTGCCTCCCAGAGTCGGGTGAGGCTGGTACAGACTGGCCCACGGTGGGGAGCATCGGAGTGTATCGAGGCCAGCCCCGCTATGGTTCCCTGGGAGCAAGGAGGCTGTCCCAGGGCCGGGGCGTGGCGGCCCCCTAACAACTCCCTGCCCACCTGAACACCCACCCCACAGGGGAGAAGCCGTACATCTGCGAGATCTGCGGCAAGAGCTTCACCAGCCGGCCCAACATGAAGCGGCACCGGCGCACGCACACCGGGGAGAAGCCCTACCCCTGCGACGTGTGTGGCCAGCGCTTCCGCTTCTCCAACATGCTCAAGGCGCACAAGGAGAAGTGCTTCCGCGTCAGCCACCCCCTGGCCGGCGATGGCGCCCCTGCAGCCCCGGGCCTGCCTCCTACTCAGTCCCAGGCGCTGCCCCTGCTGCCAGGGCTGCCCCAGACCCTGCCGCCCCCGCCGCACCTGCCGCCCCCGCCCCCGCTCTTCCCCACCGCTGCCAGCCCCAGCGGGAGGCTGAATGCCAGCAACTAACTGCCTGCGTGCTGGACGGGCAGGGCCGGAGGCCAGGGCCCACCGCTCCTTGTCGTGGGGGCAGCACCTCCAGAGGTGGTTGGACACACTCTGCCGGAGCCCCCAACCCTGGGGGCGGGGGGGCGTGCAGGCTGGCAGCCCCCAGAACTGGCAGAGGACACCTCACTCCCAAGTGCCCCCTTTCAGTGACTCTTTGAAGCCTTTACTTTTTTTTTTTTTTGAAGTGAAGGAAAAAGAAAAGAGGAAACTATCGGCAGCACCCCCCTCCAGGTGATGGGGGTGCTGGAGGCGGCAGGTACAGTGGGAAGAGGCCTAGGGAGCAGGCGTGACTGGTCACTCTGCTAAGGCCCGAGCCGGAGTGGGATGGCCAGGCCCAGCCCAAATCGACTTTAGCTGCTCATCCCATGCCCCCTAACTTATCTCTCATCCCGGAGGGTTTGGGGAGAAGTTGGGGTGCTGGCGGCCCCCTTTGAAGGAGTTGTGGACCCAGTATGAGAGCTGCCGGATATTGAGGCAAGGACTGGAGCCTGGATGCCCAGGAATGTGTTGGGCGGGCATGGCGAGGTGTGAAGACCGCAGATGCAGCTCTGCACTGGGGGGAGTGAGGCGGGCAGGGGCTGGACCCCAGGCATTTGCTTTCCCCACTCACGACCCTGCTGGCAGACACAGGGAGCCCTGACTTGCACCAGGCTGCACCGAAGGCCCTGGGTCCTGAAGAATGTGGTCCAGAAACTACTGGGCCTCAGGGGGTGTGAGTCAGGCCCCGGGTGGGCAGACGGGTCAGCTCCCACAGCACCAGCTCCCACGGCTGTAGCTCAGGAGCCCCAGCCAACAGGTGGACCCCAGGGGCAGGACCCTAAAGAGGAGGCTTGGGCAGATGTTTTAAGGTTTCAAGGTGCTATCAGTGGGGCAGGAGGCAGGGTAGCTGTGTTCACAGAGCGCCCCATCCTTCAGCCGCTGTCCTGCCCGTATCTCCCACACCAGAGATGTCCGCGTCCGCCTCTGCTCCCGAAAGGCAGCACAGGCCTCACCCGCCCCCTAGGCCTGGCCACAACTGCCCCTGGCTGGTGTCCAGTTTCCTTGTCCCTCCTGGGCCTCTGTGCTCATGGGTAGGGCAAGGAGGCTGCATGATCAGGCCCTGGGGGGCATAGTCGGAGGTACTGGGGAGCCCCAGCCTGTGCCCGACGCTTGCCCCCACGAGGCCAGCACTAATAGGACAGCCTTTTTTGTTGTCATTTAACATCTTCATTCCTGCCTTTAAAATGGGGAGGAAGGTTCCATAAGCTACGTGTTCCCTAGTTAAGCTCTTTCCTATTGTGTTTATACAGTTTTGTTATACTCTTTGCACCTTAAACCCCCACAACTACCCCCACAACCACCACCTTCCCAACATGGCTGGAGTGGGAAGAGGCCTGAGCCCTGGGGGGGGACTGGCCTCATCAGCCCAAGGGCTGAGGGGGTTGGAACTCCTCTGACCTCCTTGTGAGGCCCATGGCGCTGGGGCAGGGGACAGGGGACATTTTAATCATCAATAAACGAAGCACTTTATTCTGTACAGAAGTGGGCAGGCCCAAGGAGCCCGAGTGATTTGAGAATTTAGAATCCAAGCCACATATCCCAGATTGTTCTCTGGGCTCTGAGGGGGCAGTGCCCTAGCCTGGTTGAGTTTGGGGCTGCAGCATGAACAGTGCAAGCCAGAGCCTATGGGTGCACCCTCATGCATCCTCTAGGGAGAAAAAGCGGGCCCTTCCCCAAGAGAGGAAAGCTCCCTGTCTGGCTCCCCGCTCTGTGGCTCCGCTACCCCAAGGCTGGGGGTTCCAGCCTCTTCTGGGTTCAGGGCTGTGCCTCTCAGGCTCCTGCTTTACTGTAGCTCTTTCCCTCTCCTGCACCCCTTGATCGCTGGGCTTCCATGACGTCCTCAGGGTCCCCCCTCCGTGTTTCCCGCTCCCCCTTGCTATTTCTAACCTCTGGTCCCAGTGCCTGGCAGCTCTTCAGAGCTGGCCCCTGTTTTCCTAAGAAAGGTTTGATCTTCCCAAACGGGCTGTAGGCTGGGATGCCCATGGGTTTCCCACCCCCTGTCACTGACACCAGGGTCTCCTTTAGGGGCTGGTGACCCTGTCGACTGCTAGTCTCACCGCAACCTTAGTGAGCCTGGGAGGGCCTGGCCAGGTTGGGCTGCTGGTCCCTGAGGCTGGCCTCTGATAAGCAGAGGCTAGAAACAGGTGTGGGGGAGCTGGTGGTGAGACCCGGTTCCAGGACTTGGGTCTCCTGTTTTTGTGCGCTTCCCCTCTGAAGGTACAAGAGGGGTCCAGACAGCAGGCTGGTCACTGGTCAAATGGTCCTTGTAGGTGGGCCCAGCTAACCCCTCTTCTGGGAGGCCCCTGTCCCAGTGGGTACAAGTGCCCTGTGTCCCTGGTGCTAAATGCTCTCTTCCCCTTGGGCCAGTGTTGGCAAGAGCTCCTTTCTGGCCAGACCACAAGGGTCTGAAGCAATAATGGAACCTCAGCAGTGCCAGTATGGATAAGGGGTTCTTATTTTACCAGCTTTTACATTACCTTTTTAATTTTTAAAACAAATTAACGAGCACCTGGATAATGGAGTGAGGGGACTGGGGCATCATACCCAATTCCCAGGGGTAGTGGTGGGGAGGGGGCTTGGGATCATCACCTCCCACTGGAGATCTGCCCAGGGGTCCCTCTGTCCAGCCAGACTTCTCAGCCCATCTGGCCAAGACCTCAAGTCCGGAACCTGGGCCTGTCCTCCCCCAACTCCCTTGCACTCCCTAATCTTGGGTCTGCTGGGGGTGAATGGCCAAAAGATGAGGTGGGCCTTAAGCCCCTTGGCCACAGTTCTGGGAACCGGGGCTGGGGGGCAGGGCCTGAGACACTGACCCTGATGCATGCCACTGTGGCCACCACAGCACGGGCTCAGCAGTGGCAGAACAGCTATGCCCAGGCGTTTGGACCCTTAACGTCTGGTCCTATGTGGCCACCCCACAGCCCCAGAGTGCGAGGGGGACAGCAGGAGGGCGAGGAGAAGAGCGAAGGGGAATAAAGGCAGTACAACTGTCCCTTGGCCCAGCCTCTTCTTTACACGTTGCCACCCTGATGACTGGCTGAAAAGACTTGGACCAGAGCAAGGGCAGCGTGGAACCCGACACTTCGGCGGCAGACTACGTGGACATCTGTACCCTGAGCATCTGCAGAGCCCATCTCCCTCCCTTGAGGGTGGCCTGGGCTCCTGGGGGACATCCAGTCAGGAGCTGAGTTCTAAAGGAGCCAGATGTCAGTGCCCAGGAGGACATCTCAGATGGAAAACAGGTAGCAGCCTCCAAGCGGGGAGCGGCTCTCCCTGGGGACCCCCGAGAGTTATTTCACCGGAGTACTGGCTCTGCTGGATAGAACTCTAGGCTGTGGGGACATGGGTGAGTGAGGTTCCATGTACGTGGCATGTGGTCCTGGATACCTGGAGAGGGGGCTGCTGGGCGGATTCACTGGCCAGAGAGGGGATGAGGGTCCCCAGGATGTGGACATTGCCTTCCACACAGTCCCACTCCTCTGAAGGGAACAGGGGCTCACCTCAAAAGGAAGCTCACCTGACAGGCATGTGGGCAGGGCTGCTCCCCCAGTGTCATGTAGAGATTCTTCTTATCTCTCTGTCCTCTCTTCTGCCACTCTGCCCGTGTGCGGCCTCTCCACACAAGCTCTTCCCTTTAGGCCCTCCCTCCTCCCTCATTCTCACAATATTTCCATCTTCACTTTCCAGAGAGGGAGTGACAGAGGGACTGAGAGGCAGAGGCCACTGGGTGCTGGTGGGCACCACTGCTAGACAGCCTGCTCTTCCCCCAGTTTTGCTCTTTGGGACCAAATAGCTCACTAACATCTCTCTTGGAGCCCAGGTCAGAGCAGCGCCGGCCTGCTGGAGAAAGCTGGGCTTTTGTTTCTTCTAAAGCACAGTGGGTGTCGGTGAGGTGGAGGAAGGGAGGCAGCCCTGGCTTAGCAATGCCCTTGCGGCTGCCCCCCCGACGATGTGACTTTCTAGAGCTGTGACTGGTGAATAAGTCAGAAGCTGTGTTCTGCTGCAGTAACAAACCTCAGCGGCTTCAGCCACTCTCCACGCGGTGACTCAGAATTCCAGGCTGCTTTGATCTCCTGGCACCTCTCTATTGACAGAGCTTCTCTCATTGACCACAGCTCTCAGTACTGGGAGCACTTTATAGTCTCTCCTCATCCCACAGCCTTCTGCAGTGGCTGACGACCTGAGGAAACAGAGGCTCAGAGAGGTAAGATAATGCTTGCGTAGCCTGAAAGTGTTGGAGTTAGGATTTGAACCCAGGTCTGTCTGTCTGATTCCAAAGCCCCCAAACAATGCCACGTCCCCACGTTCAACTCCTCCATGTCCCCTCCGCTCAGCAGAGCTGGGCACACAGTAGTGTCCAGGAAAGCATGACAGTGGGTGGTTAACCAGGGCTAGTGACTGCAAACAACAGACCCAGCCCACTAGCTCATTGAAGCAGAACACAATTTAATGAAAAAGACATTAATTAAATCTCCAGGAAAACCAGACACAAGCTTTGGGGTGAGTCGGCTGGAAACAAATCCAAAGCTCCCTACAGGACTTGCCCCAGGGGAATTTTGGCTGCCACCCAGCTGGGAACTAAAGATACTGAGGACTGGATTTCAAAGCTCTGTCCCTATTGCCCCCCAAAGCTAAACAGCCCCACTGGAGAACTCTGGAGTCCATGTGGTGCCTGCTTCCTCGCTTTCCTCTTCTCTGAAGCAGTCTGGCGTGGACATGTGTCTAACTGGCAGATCCATGTCACATACTTACACCCTAGCTTCAAGGGAGGCTGGGAAAGTGAGTCATGTTTTCTAACCTCAACTGGCAGTACTCACAATCAGAAAAAGGCTGTCCAGATGTGGCCTTTTGGGTGGCCACAAAGTGTTAAAAAAAAAAAAAAAAACATAACACTCGCTAGCCCCTCTCTGCCCCAGCAGTGGCATGTGCCCTCTCCTGGACAAGAATGAAATGCTCTTTACAAACCCCCTCATACAAACAGAAAAATATTTCCATTTTCCATCCTCTTCCCAAAGGGGAAAACCCTACTTCTCATCACCCACCTCATCTAGCCGCACAGCCAGGAGCTGCAATGATAGCACTTTCTGGTTCAGCGGTGATCCTGTTGTGGTGTTCTGACACATATGGGCTATACTGCAGATGTAACCATCAACAACCAGACCCTTTACAAAACAGAAGAGGAATGGGGGCCGGGGTCAGGGGAACTAGTTAAAATATACACACATCGAGGCAGGTGCTCCCACTGCATTCAGTCACTGGCGATGGAGTCAGGATGGTGCTGGTGACTTCTGCTTTCCCCTTTGGCGCTCCCTTGCCCTCAGCCAGCACCCTGGAGGGTCACAGGAATTCACCCTAAGAGTCTGAAGTCTTGAAGGATAGGCGCCCTTCGGGGTCCTGCGTGGGGTTGCTATTATCACTCTTTTTTTTTCCTTCAATTTTTTCATTACAGTGAAATTCACATGACATAAAAGTAACCATTTAAAAATGAACATTACATATGATATTAAACATTTAGTGACATTTGGTGCAATGTCGTGGAACCATCACCTCTATGTGGCTCCAAAACATTATCACCCCAAAAGGAAACCTCATAACCATTAACCAGTTGCTTTTGCCCCCACCCCCACCCCCGTCAACCCTGGCTCTTGGAAACAACCAATCTGTGTTCTATTTCTATGGATTTACCCATTCTGGATAGTTCATATAACTGGAATCACATGGTGTGTGGCACTTTTGTATCTGGCTTCTCTCACTTATCGTGTTTGAGGTTCATCCACGTTGTGGCACATGTCTCATTAGTTCATTCCTTTTTGTGGCTAAATAATATATTCCATTGTCTTTTCTCTCTCAGTATGGGACAATAGGAATCACCAAGAGGATCCTAGATTCCAGATATGTTTTCCTCCCCCACCATGTGGGGCCACATTTCTCCTCGAAGGCCAGGGCCAATCACCTTAGTCCACACAAGACTCTCCATTTTGCCCGTTCTTCCAGAAGCACAGAGCCCTAAATCAAATGGCCAAGGGGTGGTCTCAGCTTCCATGTGAATGAAAACAGCCCCCTCCCCACCCTATGACTTCTCGATTAGCAGAGCCCAAGATGCAAGAACAAGAAGCAAAGTTCTGTGAGTGGGCCACAGCTATAGGAGAGAGAAGGGTCCCTCTCCCACCCCACATCCTGATTCTGGGTCCCAGGCATCCTGAGAGAAACCAAGCCACATGCATCCAGGCACCGGCTTAGAATGTAGACTGTATCCTGTAGGCAACTCCCTAACCTTGCAAGGCAGAGTCTGGGCTGGTGCCATAATTGATTCTTCCATAGACAATGCCACCCTCCCACAGCATCATCTGTTTCTGGGCGATGAGTAAGAGTACATGCTGTGAGCAACAGCCCTATACCACACAGCACTGTTTCCTGTAGAATCCCTGGAAAAATATCTATTTTTTTTTAAATTAAAGTTTTACTTGGACATCGTTGAAGAAACCAAATATTTCGAGAGCTTTTTTTCTTAACAAAAATTGAAATTCCCTGCATCTCCTCCTCTCCAACTTCCAGTAGCCAAGCAGCTCCATTCCGTGGGTATTTTTGATGTTTTCATGCCTGTAAATTGTACCCAACACTAGTTTCCTGATTGTTTTTAGTTTTAGGCATCAGCTATTGATGAATTTCTTCAACACTCCCATCACATATACAAACACTACACAATTTCCCTTTTTCCTTCCTCCCAGCATGGTTATTTTATTGTTTGGTGTTAGATTAATATTCAGCATACAAATTATTATGACTGTGTAAACACTGATCTCAGCCAAACCATAGAATAGAATAGAATTCCATTTCCTTTCTTGCACAGCTTCTTGTCTCTTTTGGAGTTCCTATTGTGGCTCAGTGGGTAAAGAACCTGACATAGTGTCCATGAGGATTTGTGTTCGATCCCTGGCCTGGCTCGGTGGGTTAAGGATCCAGCATTGCTGCAAGCTACAGCACAGGTTGCAGATGTGGCTCGGATTCAGTGTTGCTGTGGTTGTGGTGTAGGCTGGCAGCTACAGCTCCGATTTAGCTCCTAGCCTGGGAACTTCCTTGTGCCACAGGTGCAACCCTAAAAAGGAAAAAATAATAAACGGTGATTTACTTCAGTTTCTATGTGCTTATCACTGCTGCATTCCCAAACCCTTTGCCACACGTGTGATTCTCCTTCCAGTATGTGCAAACACAGCAGGTATTCCATCAGTTTCATCACTCTCATAACTAGTGAGCAGTGCAGAAAGATGACCCTGGGATGCACACACTGCAAGCACCTCCCACAACTGCTCAGCAAAACCCTCCAGCCAGACATTCCCTGCCACAGTTTGCTGAGACTGGAGTTCAATGCAGAGACCTTTAACTTCTAGAAGGTTTATGTCTTAGTGGACTACTTTTTCCTAACCCTAAATTTTACCTTCCCCTCCCCTCCCAGGACCACTCAGGGAATTAAATTCTGAAAATCTTGACTGTTTATTTCATTTGTATGCAGGAATAAGTTTGCCTGGTAGAATTCAGGCTAGAAATAATTTCCCTCAGAAGCTTAGATGCTGGCGTTTCAGCTGAAGGTACGCACCAGTGCCTTAAAGTTTAAAAAGATAAAGTGAGATGATGGTTTCCTCTGATCCAACTACAAGCCGTGGAGTCTTGCTTCCTGCCTCCCATTTCTAATCCCTGGGCATGTCCTTGGGTGAGAACAGAGATGATGGTCAGGACCGGTAATGACTTAGTTCTTGAAGTGGGGTGCCGGGTACATGGGAGATCAGTGTATTACTCTGTCTCTGGAAATGTTTGCATTTCCCATAGTTATAAAATATATCATTAAAGAAAACAGTGGTTCCCCCATTTTACTGAGGGAAAAAAGCAGAGTCTGTACACTGGCCAGACCTGATACTCCCCATTACCTCTCTGCCCTTATTTCCTCCTACTCACCTCCTTGTTCATTGCTCACCGACCTCCTTGCTGTTCCTGGAACATGACAGGTGTACGCCTGCCTCGGGGCCTTTGCTCAAGCTGTTCTCATGCTTGGGAGCCTCCTCTGCCGTGGCTTGAATCTGCTCAGGTGTAGGCTTCTCGGTGAGTCCATCCTGACCCTTCCATCAAAATTGTTAACACCTCCACCTGTTACTTCAGGCCCCCTTCCCAACTACTTGTCACCTACAGTTATCATCCGACACCCTATGTAACTATTTATTTGTTGCTGTTCCCCCCTTCCCCAGCAGAAGGTAAATGCCATAAAGACAGAAATTCTTGTCTGATGTGTTCACTGCTGAATCCTCAGCATTTAGAACAGTGCACAGCAGGTTCTTGATGAATGGATAAGCCACATATAAACATTCTAGTGGAATGCCTGGTAGGAAGTGAGCACCATGGAGCTCATCATATTCTAAAAATATGCCAATGAGTCATCTGATAAATATAAGTTAATTGTTCAGTCAGTACCTTCTTTCCTGGGCCTTGAAAAATGAGAGTACAACCAATGGACATTTTGTTGTTGTTGTTGTTATCTGCAGGAATCAGCAAGGTAGGGAGGGATTCCCACAGTCTTTGGAGGTAGGCAGATCTGCTTCAAGTGACTCAGCCACTTGCCAGCTGTGTGACTTGGCCAAGATGCTGAGCCTCCTGGAGCCTGGTCTTTTCACTGATGATGCTTATTGGAAGTGCCCTGCAGTCCCAGGCCAGGCTGAGAGCCCTTGGGTGAGATTTGTCCTTTCCAAAAGATGGACGGCACCCTCTCCAGGAATTGCCCCTCTGGACCTGCTGGTGAGGTGAGCAAGTGATGCTTGAAAGCACTGCTCAGGAGAGACAGGCAGTGACATCGCTGAAATTACCAAATGGAGAGATGAGTCAATCCTGGTCCAGGCTGAGGTCCCCTCTCTAATCCCCCTGCCCCCCCCCTCAAGACTGAGGGTATAAACAAGTGACTCAGAGGAATGATGGGAGAATGCCCCATAACAGTTCATACCAGTGTCTCAGGGGCTAAATTTAACCCACAGCTGCAGCCTCTGGCACTTTGGGAACAAGTTAATCTTGGTAACTGAGACTGTTTGTGTGTGTGTGTGTGTGTGTGTGTGTGTGTGTGTGTGTGTGTGTGTGGAATGGGGCGAGGGTGGTCAGGAGTCTAGAGCAGGGTGGGCATTGAAACTGGCTGTCCCCAGCCTCTATTCTAACCCCTTAGATGCTAGGCAGGGTGCAGGGGCCCTAAGGCCAGACAGGCTCAGACCAAGCTTATTATGGACCAAGAACTCTGAGCACAGACAGCTATCCTGGAATATTAAACTCTGAATATTACTTTTTGAACACTAGAATCACAATGTTGCTCCCCAGAATGTTAAAACCCTAGGGGTTTAAACACCTAGAGCAGTCGAATGCAAAGACATGAATTTTTCTAGCCTGTCTGACAGCTTACAACATTAAAAATCTGAGCCAATGTACTCCCAAGAACACAGAACCCTGGTGCTTTCAAACCTCAGCAGAACTGAGACCCTTAAAATCGAACTTACCCATCTCCTCATGCTGTAGGAAGGGAAAACGAGGCTCATATGAGTGATCGGCTTGCCCAGGCCTCTCAGGAAAGCGGTGAACCTGTTTATCTAAGGCACCTTCTTGCCTTCTCACACAGTCCAAGGAGGGTCTCGGAGCTGGGGCAGAAAGGGGGAAAGAGCTTTCCATTTTAAAATTGTGGCAACAGGGTCCCCACTGCCTAAGTTCATTGAACAGGAAACCCAAGCAAACCGTGTCCAGGGGTGGCTACAGTGAGATATACTCCAAGGAGGAGGATAGAGGGCCCCAGGGAGAAAGCCCCAGAAGACATGAAGGAAGAGAGATCCTGGAAGAGGGACTCTAAGACGTCCCCCTCCTTGGCCTGAAGGGCACCTTGGGTCATTCCTTTCCCTGAGGGGCACTGACCCACCAAGCAACGCAGTCAAGGCCTCTCTGTGTTCGATTTAGAAATGAGGCAGCGAGGACCTCATCTTTCCGGGAGGAGCAAGACACCCCACCCCCGTCCCATGAGCCTCCAGGGCTGAGTCAAGGCTGCTCTGGGAGGGGGCCCCTCAGCCCAGCTGTCCCCTCCGAGTCATGTGCAGGAGGCCAGACAGCTCACCTTACAGGGCCTGGTCCACCTCTATATATAGCCCCACTTGGACAGCTGCGTAGACTGAGCGCAACCCAGCAGGAAGGCAGGGAGTGCGGAGAGGAGCCCACCAACCATGGCGCTGGGCTTGGAGCAGGCGGAGGAGCAGCGGCTGTACCAGCAGACCCTCCTGCAGGACGGGCTCAAGGACATGCTGGACCATGGCAAGTTCCTCGACTGCGTGGTGCGGGTGGGTGAACGTGAGTTTCCGTGCCACCGCCTGGTATTAGCCGCCTGCAGCCCCTACTTCCGGACGCGCTTCCTGGAGGAGCCAGAGAGCGCAGGCGAGCTGCGCCTGGAAGAGGTGTCCCCGGATGTGGTGGCCCAGGTGCTGCACTACCTGTACACGTCGGAGATCGCGCTGGACGAGGCGAGTGTGCAGGATCTGTTCGCCGCTGCGCACCGCTTCCAGATCCCGTCCATCTTCACCATCTGTGTGTCCTTCCTGCAGAAGCGCCTGTGCCTTGCTAACTGCCTTGCCGTCTTCCGTCTCGGCCTGCTGCTCGACTGCGCGCGCCTCGCCGTGGCCGCCCGCGACTTTATCTGCGCGCGCTTCTCGCTGGTGTCGCGTGACGCCGACTTCCTCGGGCTCTCAGCTGACGAGCTCATCGCCATCATCTCCAGCGACGGCCTTAACGTGGAGAAAGAGGAGGCCGTGTTCGAGGCAGTGATGCGATGGGCGAGCAGTGGCGATGCTGAAGCTAAGGCAGAGCGCCAGCGCGCCCTGCCCACAGTCTTTGAGAGCATCCGCTGCCGCCTGCTGCCGCGTGCCTTCCTGGAGAGCCGCGTGGAGCGCCACCCTCTTGTGCGTGCCCAGCCCGAGCTGCTGCGCAAGGTGCAGATGGTGAAGGATGCACACGAGGGCCGCCTCACCGTACTGCGCAAGAAGAAGAAGGAGAAGGGAAAGGATGCAGCGGGAGCCAAGGCTGAAGAGGACGAGGAGGAAGATGAGCGTGTCCTACCTGGGATTCTCAATGACACCCTGCGTTTCGGCATGTTCCTGCAGGACCTCATCTTCATGATCAGTGAAGAGGGCGCTGTGGCCTATGACCCAGCAGCCAATGAATGCTACTGTGCGTCCCTCTCCACCCAGATCCCCAAGAACCATGTCAGTCTAGTGACCAAAGAGAACCAGGTCTTCGTGGCTGGGGGTCTTTTCTACAATGAGGACAACAAAGAGGACCCCATGAGCGCTTACTTCTTGCAGGTGCCTGGCCAGCCTTGGGAGGGGCCGCTGGTACTGGTTTCCGGGCACTGGGAGCAGTGTTTGGGCTCAGGAGAGGCTTGTGCCTACTTGTTGGGGAATGTCATTGAGTTTAGGCTGAGATGTGGACCAAGGAGGATGACAGACAGCCATTTGCCTGAAGGCTGAAGATAGGTACTGGCAGTTGACAGTGAGATGCATTACTTTGGTCTCTCAGTTTCAGGGAGATGTCAGGCCACGATGGTTTGATGTGTTGGAGGCCCTAGCTCTGCACAGGTGTTGGGGGTCAGGGACATGAGAAAGAGGAGCAAGGTCAGCCTAGGGGACCTGTCCTGGGTGGGGCCTGGAATGTAGAATCATCCTCCCTTGTCTTCCCATTGCACAAAAGTATAAACAAGGACCAGGAAGGGTGCCCAGTCCAATGTGTAATGCGACAGTGTAATGTGACAGTGGGACCTCAGAGGGCAGAAATGACTTCCTAGTAACTGGCCAAGTAGGTCTGAGCCTTTCTAGTCGGTGGAATTTGGAGATAAGGAGAGGAGGGTGCAGTGCTTCTGGCTGGAGAATGGTGAGCAGGGGGACAGAGAAGGGAAGGAGCCTAGGGAGTGGTGTGCTCAGTGAGGCCTGACCAGCTTTGAGAGGGGCGAGGGGCACAGGGCTCAGCCTTCAGAGCGCTCTCCTAAAAGAGGAGCCACTAGTGTGATTATTGTGAGACTGTGGGGATGCACAGGGTGCCACATTTACACTGTAGACTTTAAAGGGTCAGTGGCTATATTTGGAAATTTCCTTTGCAGTGGGATGGAGTGGAAAACAACAGATGGGCAGGCTTTAATTCAGGAGCTGTGCAGGGGAAGGGCTAGGGCCCCAGCTGGGTCTCAGAGGCCCTTCTCAGCTTTGTGGGATGCCCATCACAATGCGTAACGGTGGTCCCCGCCACCGGGTGCGGGGCGGGGGAGGAGATACTTCGCTGTTCTCAGCTTATTAGGAGGAGGGGCATTTTATCCAGGCACTTCCTCCAGGCTGCGCTGGACCCACCTGGAGTACCTGATTCCTCTGACTGGATGGCTAGACAGGGTTGGGCTATGGGGCTGGGCTATGGAACTGGGACTGGGGCGGGGAGGGGGTGGGGGTGGGGCGGTTGCTGACTGGCCGCCCGGCCCGGCCCGCAGTTTGACCACCTGGACTCCGAGTGGCTGGGGATGCCACCTCTGCCATCGCCGCGCTGCCTCTTCGGCCTGGGAGAGGCTCTCAACTCCATCTACGTGGTCGGCGGCCGAGAGCTCAAGGACGGCGAGCGCAGCCTGGACTCGGTCATGTGCTACGACAGGCTGTGAGCGCGGGCGCGGGGCGGGGCTGAGGGCCGGGGCGGGAGCCTGGGGGCTGGTCCAGAGCGGGGCGTGGCGGAGGAGTGAGAGCCCGGGGCTCGGGTAGGGGCGGGGCGGCTGGTAGGTGGGGTGAGAGCGAGCAGCTGAGAGGTCTGGGATTCCGGTAAGGAATCGGGTGCACCCCAGTATGTGTTGGGTGGTGAGTGAATGCAGACGCAAGGAGTGACAACAGCCAACTCTCCTCCCCTCTAGGTCATTCAAATGGGGCGAATCAGACCCGCTGCCTTATGTCGTGTATGGCCACGCGGTGCTCTCCTACATGGACCTTGTCTATGTCATTGGTGGCAAAGGCAGCGACAGGTGAGGCTTGGGCCTGGAAGGAACGCGTCCTTGTGTAGAACGGAAGCAGAGTCTAGCGGAGGTTGGGGGGGGGGGGTGTCTGTCCTGGCTGCTTTGGGAGGCAGCGGGAGGGACTGGGCCAGGGGGTTTGGGTAGCTCTGCTCCTGACTCCTCCTTCTCACTCACCACCCCCCACCCCACAGGAAGTGCCTGAACAAGATGTGCGTCTATGACCCTAAGAAATTCGAGTGGAGGGAGCTGGCCCCTATGCAGACGGCCCGCTCACTCTTCGGGGCCACCGTCCATGATGGTCGCATTTTCGTGGCTGCTGGGGTCACAGACACAGGGCTGACCAGTTCAGCGGAGGTGTACAGCATCACAGACAACAAGTATGGTTGCTGCCCCCTTCACCTCCCACCCCTCCCTTCCACAGGACAGCCAGGAACTGTAGCTGCCTTGCTCTGTGGCTCTGGGCCCTCTCTGTATCTGCCCTGGTGGGAGTCATAGCTCCTGTCTTGGGTCTCAGCTGTTGAGCTTGGACATGAGCATAGAAAAAGCCCCTCTACCCCGATCAGTGGTGAGGTGGGCTTCCCTCACAAGGAGGGGCAAGGGTTATGGCCAGCCTGGACTGCCAGGGAGAGCTCCCTGGGGAGGCCAGGTTCCTTAATCAGAGGTTCATACCAGGCACTTGGCTTGGTGCTAGGGATTCTGCAGTGACCAAGACAGAAGCTGCCCTGCCCTGGGAAGTCTGGAAGAAAACGGAGCTGGCAGACCTGTTGGACTTAGCCAGCTAAAGGAGTGGTAGGGGAAGGATGCCCAAAGCAAAGGAAGGCTGGTGCCAAAGGAGTTAGGAGAAAAAAAGGCAGGACCATTGGAGGAAGGGGCATCTGTCAGGCTAGGTGAAGTGTGGTGGTGAGGAGAGGTAGAGAAGGTGGGTACAGGGGCTGGAGAGGCGGCGAGCACAGTGAAGGACTTTATCCCGAGAGTAATGATATGCTCCCATCTGTGTTTTACTAAGACACCTCATGGAAGTTGTTATAGAGACGAGATTAGGGATTTCCCAGGAGGCAAGAGTGCAGATGTGCAGCAAGAAGGGAGAGTGGCCTGGAGCTGGGGATACAGCAGAAGTGGGACAGAGAGGATGTACTAGTGAACGACTCAGGCCAGTGCTTCTCATGGATCATGCCAGAATGAAGATTCCCATTCTCAGGTCTGGGGCAGGACTTAAAGAGTGTTTTTCTAACAATCCCTCAAGTGATGCTAATGCTGCCGGTCCCTGGACCACACTGAGTAGCAAGCTTATGAAACAGAAGAAAGAGGATTTATCAATCGATTGGATGATGGGGCTGAGAGGGAGAGATGGATGCTTCTGAATGAGGATGGGGGGTCATTTATTGAAGAACCATCGGACTTAGGTAGGAAAAAATGAGGGTCCAGTTAGGACATATGGATTTGAGGTATCTGGGGGTGTGCAGAAGGAGCCCACTGGGGCAGAGAGAGGGCTGAGCTGGAGGGTGAGATCTGGGGGTTATTAGCACTCAGAGGGGACCAGCTCCATCAGGAGAGAGGGTATGAGTGGGAGAAGTTGAGGCCTAAGCCCTGAGGGGCGGCTGGGGCAGATGCATTATTTTGGAGGGAGTCTGAGGAGGTGAGGCGCAGGAAGGAGGAGGCAAAGAAAGTCACACCAGCAGAGGTGTGTACTTTAGGCCCTGGATTCCAAAGCCCTGTGATGGTTGGGAATCTGAGAGCATTTTTGAAAGACGGGAGGAAGTCCCAACTTTGGGAGCTGGGGAGGGGACCGAAGACAGCTTGAGAGCAGTTGTGCTGTGAAGAGGCGAAGAGGGTTGGGACTCAGTGGCCTCTGAGGTAGCAAGTGGGAGCTGGTTCAGGAGTGAAGCAGGACATTGGGGAGATCCCTGGTAGGTTTCATGGGACGCATTAGATGGAACAACAAAGGGACAATAAAAGGAAATGGTGGGGACAGAGAATGGAAGAAGTAGAGACCAGAGGGTATTCCTGAGAGGCCAGGAAACAGGAGATTGTGCTGGGACCACGGGTGCCCGGGAGTCAGAGTTCGAAGGGTGCAGCTGAAGCAGTGGGCACTGGCAGGGGCCAGTCACAGGGTTCGCTGAGACCTCCTGGGTGATACATCCCCTTGTGCCCCCCCACACACAGGTGGGTGCCCTTTGAGGCCTTCCCACAGGAGCGCAGCTCGCTGAGCCTGGTCAGCCTGGCGGGCACCCTCTATGCCATCGGTGGCTTTGCCACACTGGAGACTGAGTCCGGGGAGCTGGTTCCCACAGAGCTCAACGACATATGGAGGTGAGCCCGGCCCCAGGACGGTGAGGGAAATCGGGAGCAAGGCAGACGCCCCTCAGCTCCGTGGCTGGGTACCGCGGCAGTGGGGGGCAGGCTCATCTGCAAGCAGAGCTGATCCCTCTCCCAGGAAGTCCTGTGGGGAAGGGGCAGCGGACACGACTTGCTCAGCCCACGGTCTCTGCTTTGTTGGAAAAGTCCGAGTTTGCACACGCAGCACCACGCCCCATTGTGGGGCATTGACAGTGTCACAGTTGGGAGCTGAGGCCCAGGTTAGGGCACCACCCCACAGAAACAGGCCCCAGGGAGCAGAGTGGGCCCTGAGAGGCAGCCAGTCCTTTCCTCTGCCCTCCCTACTGCTGGTGCTCACTCTGGATGGGGAGTGCTGGGTCAGGATTAAGAAGTACCTGGATCGTAGCTCCTTAGAGCCGCTGCTTTCCATGCCCGGTCTTTGTGAGGGGTGGAGGGGAGAGGTTCTGGCCACCTGGGGCACCTGCTGAACCCTCAGTGGCCCTCAGGGCTGCAGGCAGTGCTCCTGGGGGAGCGGGACCTGGGGGGCCTTCTTGGAATGTTGAGTAAGGAAATTCCCAGGAGGGGTTTGGCAGGGTGTAGACCTTCCTGGAAGAGGGTAGATTTCAAAGTGTGGGATTCCTTGAGAGGTGGCACTTTCTAAGGTAGGGTGGGTGTTCTTTGGGGGTGGGCCCCCTTCCCCAGAGCATGGATGTTCACCAGGAGCAGACCTTCCCGGAGATGGGCTTGGGGCTAGAAGGTGGCACTCCCCAGGGATGGCCTAGGGCACCCAGCCACCCCTCCCTGCTGGGTTCCACTCTGGACTTGGCTGACCAAGCTGCCTGTCCCTGCCCTTCGTCTTCCCACCCCAGATACAATGAAGACGACAAGAAGTGGGAGGGCGTCTTGCGGGAGATTGCCTACGCCACTGGTGCCACCTTCCTACCTGTGCGGCTCAACGTGCTGCGCCTGACCAAGCTGTGACCCACCCTGCGGGCCTGGCTGTGCCTCCCACCTCCATGCTGTGGCCCGTACGGGCCTGGACTTCAGGTGTCGGAGGAATCCTAGGAGGAATCCTGTCACGGTGCCGGAGGGGCCGCTTCAGCCAGGAAAGGAGAGTTGCTGCCCAGTCCTAGCTTTAGGGCAGGGACAAGAAACTTTCAGCCTCTCCAGTGGCTCCATATCCCCCCAGTATTTTCGGTCCATGAGGCAGAACCTCAGGGGAATGTCCCAGGATATGTCGAGATGCAGCCCTGGCCTGGCTGTGTGTACCGGTAAATTCCCCACAGGACCCAGTCTCCTTGCCTGTCAGATAGGGAGTGTCCCCACTGAGTGCATCTTGCAGCCTAGATGAGTCTCCTTCTCCTCCTCGGAAGAATAAAAGGCCTTCCGAGCAAGCAGCTTGGAGTCTGGGATCAGGTGTTCCAAGCATCAGTGATCCAGCGGTTTGAAAATCCCAGGCTTCTCTATTCAGCTGTTGGGTTGCCAAGTTGGTGCTCTCTGCCCTCCACGTGTGTCCCCTGCATACTCTGTGTGCACCAAGAGCTTGAACCCCCTCTGTGAACCTCAAGCTCGTCCTTCAGCATGGACAGGGAGCCGGGAGACTACTGGGGGATGGGGCAGGGAACAGCCAACCGCGGTAGAAAAATCTTTTATTCTATCGGTCAGGCCCCCTCTGGCCTGACCTGGCCTGGGCCTGGGCCCAGGAACAGCCAAGCAGAGCCTGTCCCTCTTCCCCTCCCCTCTACTCCGGCTTCTCTTTGTCCTGCTTCTGCTGCTCCTCCTCGAGCGCTAGGGTTCGCTCTCGCTCCTTCACCAGCTGGACACCACAGTAGGTGACAAACAGGACGGCCAGCGTGGTCCGGGGGAACCCTGTATGGGGAGGAAGTCATGGTGTCTGGGAGCAGCACTGTCCCCTCAGCCCAGTGACTGTGCTCTCCCCATCTGACTGACCCTCCCTGATGGGTCCCTGGGAACTGTAGTGGGGTAGGGACATTTCAGAAGGCTAGAGTCCTCCTCACTGACACCTGGCACATTCTGTATCCCCTGTCCCTCACCTCTGAGTAGCAGGCGCTGTGCGACCAGCTCTGTGAACTCAAGGCTGTTCAGGCTTACGAGGTTGTACATGGTGATGGCCCAGAAGTTCACGGCCCCAAAGATGGCTCGGACCCTGCGGGACATCTGCTCCGACACAGAGGCCTGCTCAGTCCAGGAAAACATTGGCAGTGAGGCGAGAGGCACAGGGCAAAGAGGACACGGTGGGTCAGAGGCCTTGCCCACATGGCCACCCAGGTCCTGGGGATATGCCTGTGTCTCTTAGAGTGGAAACGGAAGCCTGACACACGTGCCCACACCTTGCAGAAGGCAGGGAGGGCTAGATACCCACAGGGGGAGCCATTGCCCTGACAACCAGGAGGGTGGTGGTGAAAAAGTTCTAGACTGGGAACCAAGTGTGGCTGGAAGACTCCCGAGAGCAGTAGTGCCACCGCCTCCAGTGCCCCAGCAATCCCCAACCCCAGGCCTTCCCTGCTTACCTCGATTTGTGCTAGGGGTCCCCACTCTGCCAGCTTCTGGACCCAGAGCTCAAAGTTGAGGCCAAAGCAGTTAAGGCATGACCACAGGTAGACAATATCACAAGGCCCAAGCCATAGAGTGGTGATGGCAAATGTGGCCGCAGTGGCCCCCAGCTCGGGGATCACCGAAGAGTGCTCCCCACCAATGTGGTCGTACACGTACCTGCAGGAAAGGCGGGAAAGGGGCCGGTGGGGGTGTGGGAAAAGGCAGGTGGGAGATGGGCAAGGGCACACAACAGGGACAGCTTTTTTAACACTGTCATCCTGGACATATTCAACATTCCGGGCCGCAGGTGGCTGCTCCTCCTCTACCCAACTTCCAAATGTGGAGGGCTCAGCCTCGAACTTCCTGTCTTCTTTAGCTGCATTCATTCTCCAAGTGATCTCATCCAGACTCAAGACTCTGAATACTGTCTCTATGCTGACGAGCCCCAAATCTGGCTTTTAGTCCAGTCTCTCTCCTGGACTTCTCACACAAATGACTGAATCCCCTGTCTCTGCCCAAACCCACTTTCCAGCTCCCATCTTATAGCTAATGACACCACCATGCCTTCAGTTGCTGGCTAGAAGCCTTGGTGCCATCTGCGATTCTCAATTCCCCTCTCCACTCACATCCAAGCCAGCTAATTCTATAGGCTCTACTCAGTCCCAAGCACGGCTCCTCACCATCTCCACTAACATCACCCTAGCCCAGGCAGTCATCTCCTCTCACTTAGATTATTGCAAGAGCCTCTTTAGGTCGTCTCCCTGCTTCTGCCTCTGCCCCCTACCATTCATTCTCCACACAGCAGCTAGAGGCATCTTTTAAGAGTGTAACCTGGATCACCTCACTTCCACAATCAAACCCTCCCCTAAAAGCTCATTACATTCAGAATAAACTCAACCACCTTCCTGTGGCTAGAAGGTCCTACATTGTCTGGTTTCTGTCTCCCTCCCTGACTTCATTACTCACCATTCCCCCCTCGTTCACTCTGTTCTCTCCTTACTGGTCTTTCTGACCCTCAGACACACACAGCTGGTTCCTGTCATAAGGCCTTTCTACCTGTTGTTCCCTTTGTCTGGGAATTCTCCAGATTTCCCTATCACTTAAGTCTCAGGTCTCAGTTCCCAGACCCCAAATAAAGAAGCTTTTATCCTATTACACTCTTCTATTACTTTTTTCATAATGCTAACCACTCTCTAAAGGTATCTTTTTTTTTTTTTTTGCTTTTTAGGGCCGCACTAGCGGCATGTGGAGGTTCCCAGTCTTGGGGTCAAATCAGAGCTATAGCTGCCAGCCTACGCCACAGCCACAGCAACGCCAGATCCGAGCCAGGTCTGCGACCTACACCACACCTCACGGCAATGCCAGATCCTTAATCCACTGAGTGAGGCTAGGGATCGAACTTGCAACCTTATGGTCCCTAGTCAGATCCGTTTCTGCTGTGCCATGACAGGAACTCCTAAAATTATCTTATTTATATGTTTTTTTTTTGCCTGTTTATGGTCTGTTTCTCCCCACTAGACAGTACGTTCCATGAGTTCAAGATCTTTACCATGTTCACTGTTGTATCCCCAGTGCCTAGAAGAGTGCCTGGCACATAGTAGGTGGTCAATAAATATTTTTTAAATAAATTCAGTAGACGATCCGTTGCATAATCAGCCTCTCTCTGCCTTGACCTCTTCGTTTCCAATGGTTTCCACTCATACTTCAACTACCTCAACTACCCACTCCTATGGCCATACCCCAACTTTCTCACCACGTGTTTTACTCCTTCCTAATTCCCATCCTTCACCCAACGCCACCTAACCTGACCCCTAGCTCTACTTCTTCACTCTCATTGACACCCCCCCACTGCCACCTTCCTCATCTCATGAACCCCTCCTGTTTTTACCCTTCTTAACAGCTTTAGATTCAATGAGTTATCATCACAAATAACCTAAGAACTCTTCTTCTTCACTTCTTCCTTCTCACCCACTTTCTCCTAATCTGCACCCAAGAAACTAAGCCCTAATGGGGGAAATCCCACACCTTCACATATTAGAATCCATAAATCCACTACCTACAACCCTGCCTGGGCTGTCGCTGCCAAGATTTCTCCAGTCAGTTTCTTCTCTCAGGCCACTCTACCCTCATCTCTCCTGCAAGTATGAGTGGGTGTGGTGGGAGATGTAGGCAGGAGGAAGAAGGCACACAGGTGCTCCTCCTCCTCCTCCATCCTCAATCCTGCATCTCTCAGCTGATAACCTTCCCTTAGAGAAAATCGAAGCCTTCAGGAGGAATCTGTCACCGTTCCATGCTCACCTGCCATTCTTTCGCACCCACACTGGCTTTTCTTCCTCCTCCCTGTCCTGAAGCCAAGGCTCTGCCTGGCAGTTGTTCCACCCCCTTCTCTCTCTCTTCTCAGGGACCTCACTCTATCAATCACCCCTCTCTCCCGCATCAACAATTTCTTCCTCTCTATTGAATGATGTCCTGCAACACCCAAGCGGGTTCCATTATTTCTTGTCTTTAAAATACTCACTTCTCCCTTCAGCCACTCGTATGTGTCCCCCTTCAATACCAGGCTTCTTCCACAGAGGAACTCCCCTGCAGTTCCTGGGTTCCCTCCACTTCTTGCCTGCCCCTGCCTCTCCAGGGGAAGGCTGAAAAGCTCCATGCCACCTACACTCATGCACAGTCTCTTGCTCCCTTGAGGCCAGCAGCATCTGAACTGCTTGTCCCCACAATGCTGGGATGGGCTTTCCCTTAGTTTCCAAGGTGTCCTACAGTCCTGACTTTTCTCCTGCTCTTCTGATAACTCCTTTCAGTTCTTTCTGTCGCTCCTCATTCTCCCTTCAACCAGAGTCCTAGACACGACTTCCTGGGATTCATCACCCTGTCTTTCCTGATGCCCCCAATTCACAGTCAAGTCCTGTCCAGGCTGCCTGCTGGGTCTCCATTCCGACCATTTTTCTCACCTCCAGGGTCCCCACCAAAATCCAAATCTCTGTTTTTCACCTGGACTTCTGTGATGACCTCCTCACTCCCTCCTTGCTTCCTCTGGCCCAGGTCATCTTCGAAAACGTGGACCGATCGGGACACTGCCCTGCTCAGACACCTGAGGGATGGCTGTGACACCGCCCCCCCCCCATTCCCAACTCACTTGCAAAGCCAGTCGTTGATGCCACGGTCAAAGTGCCTGTGGAAGAAGAGGAGAAGAGTGTGAATCTGCCAGGAGCCGAGCTTCGGCGCCTGGCGGAAGAGGTTAACGTTAAGTGGAGACCCCGAAGGCGTGACCCGGGACCTCGCACTCACGTCTCTGCGAAAACGTAGAGCGCTGTGATACATTTGGGAGGCTGGGGCGGGTCCAAGTGGTCGAGGCGCGCCACGGTGTTGATGACGCCGAAGAGGACGGCGGCCTTCACCCAGTCGTACACCAGGTTTGAGTAAGCTAGGCCAGCTGGGGGGTGGAGGGGGGAGTGTCTTGTCACTGCCCGGGGTGGCAGCACGCCCGCCTCCCCTCCCGGGACCCTAGCCCTCACAACTCTGCGGGAGGGGCGGAGCTCAGCTCCCGCCTATGGAAAGTTCCCAGCTCTGGGGGGAGGTCTTTGTGCCAGCACCGCCCCACGGAGACCCCGCCTCCCTACTTCCGGTGGGAGGGGCTGGGCCCCGAGGGCACGCGGAGAACACTCCCAGCTGCGGAAATCAGCTCCAGGTCCCAGCGCGGTGGGGCCGTGTCTGTGGGATACCCCTCTGGGCCTCACAGGGCAAACCTACCTCCAGGCCAACGCATTTCAAAGAATAAATGCCGCTTCCCCACCCTTGGGTAGGAGCTGTGGCCCCTGGGGCGTCAGCTTCCTCCTCCGTGCCGCCTCTGTGGAGTCTCTCTGAGGTGACGGCCCAGCCCCTGTCCCTGCCCTGGGCCCAGCGCGCACCCACCGAGGGCGCTGTCTGGGAGCCGGTTGGCGAACTTGAGGTCACTGGGGATGGTGAGGATGTAGAAGAAGTGGAAGAAGATGTCCACGGCCACGATAGCCACCACGCTGAGGCCCGCCTGGGCCCGGATGCGCCACAACTCGCCCTCGCGCCGCACCGGCTCCACCTGGCTCACCTGGGGGACGCCAAGTGGCTGAGTGGTGAGTCGCCAACTAACTGCCTGGGGATCTGGGGGTGAGGGAGAAACGGCTCCAGGCAGCCCTGAGGGTGGAGACCCAGGCCTCGCTGGTTGCTGAGGAAGGATTACTGCCCCCCAGGGGGGACTCACAGGGTTTCCCCTCACCTGGGCATGGAAGCGGTCAAAGGTCATGATGGGCCCAAAGAAGAAGAAAGGCAGGTAGAAATTGTACTTGAGCAGGTCAGCTAAGGAGTAACGGCGGTCAGGGTGGGCACAGCTTTCCAGAGCAAAGCTGGTACAACGCAGCACGGTGAAACCGCTGCCCCCATGAAACAGCACCTCTTGAAGATCAAAAGTCCCTGTTACAAACCCGCTCTGGATGGGAGAGAACAGGCCACAAGCTCACCAGGGTGCCCCTTGTCTCTGGGAAGCCCACCCAGCTTCCCACGGGGGCCCAGCTTGGCTCTGCCATTTTCCTCTCTCCCAGCGCCAGTCAACACTGGCCACCAGCAGCCAATTTCATGTGAAGTGCTAGGGCGGAGCAGGGAGAAGCTGAACGTATCCCTGCTGTATGGAGGTGACCACCTTGTGAGCAAGGCGTGCTCCGTGGTCAGAGACTTGAGGATGGGTGGGAAAGTTAAAGAAATGCTTGAGGAGACTTAGGAGGCAAAGGTTTTGGATAGGGTGAGAGGTTTGGGGTCCTATCCTTGCACCCTCCGCTTCTGCCCCACCCCAGTGCTCACCTGCCAGGAGATTAGAGGGTCCAGCTTGAAGGAGGCAAGGCTGGCCAGGCCAAGGCCGAGGCAGAGCCAGGGCTGACCCAAGAGTGAAACCACATAGAGGCCCACACAGTGGCCCAGCAGCAGCAGCAGGTACCACGGGCCCATTGTGCCCACCACGGCCAGGGCCCCATACACAGCATACATCCAGGAGCGGAGCTGCGGGCAGGGAGAAGGCTTTGTTTATCTCTCCATATAAGCCATCCCAGGATGGCTTTCCCATACCCTTTGTAGCTGAGGGGCAGAGGGAGGCGGGGGCTGGGGTAGCTCAGGTCCAGCTCACCTGGGGGGCAACCATCGTGCAGAGTTTAGCAAACAGCACGTGTCCGGAGAGGGCAAAGACGATGACATTGCGGAAGGAGGTGAACCACATCACCCACTCGAAGTCAGCCACATCCTGGGACAGGCCCGGGCAGGTTAAGGTGGGGCTGGGGCAGGATGGGCTGGCACTTGGGCTGGTTGAAGTCCCAGCACCTTCCCTGCCCCATATTTTTCTTATGCATTAGAGAAGAGCAATGACTGAGGTCCCTGCCTTCCCCTCAGAGGGAAGTACCAGGAAGACAGGGGTAGAGAGGAATGAGGGGCACCACGTGGGCTGCTCAGCTCCTCAGAGTTCCCCCTCTGCCCAGCACGCCTGACGTTCCCATCATTATCCTGTTGATCTTGGGGAGGATGGCGCTGGAGGCCCTGCTGAAGCACGTCTTGGTTTGTTTCCTAAATGAACGGTGTCTCGGGCCAGCTTTGCTGTGGCCCCAGCAGGACAGAGGAGGGGCCGGTGGAGAAACTGAAGATGCTGAAATTCAAGCCAGAGACCCACCCCTTTGCGTTTCTGGGAACGGGGAAGAGTCAGGAAGGGTTTGGAATGGGAGAGATGTGCCAGGGCTCAGGGACCCTGGTCAGGGACCCTGGGGTGTGAGGGACCTACCATCTTCCGGCCAATGTACTCCCATCCAGGTCTCACAGACTCCCGGAAGGCCTTCCTGTGGGCCCCATCTGAGAACAGAGTGGTCAGGAGGAGGGGCCCCTTCACACCTACACCTGCCTGTACAGCAAGGCTAACCCCATCCTGGGGAGAGGGGAAGGGGTCTGGGTCTCTCTGCCTGTGCTTCTCTCTGGGTCTTGCTGTGTGTCTGGGACCAGATCACTGTATCCCTCAGTCTCTTTCTGTCTCTCTGGCTCTGTCCAGGTTTCTGTTGGTGCTTCTGCCTTTGAATCTCCCTGTGACTATGACTGCAGCTGGCTCAGCCCATCCCCTAGGGCCTAGGGACTAACCTGGGTCTGGAGCCTCTAAGTTTCTGTTCTTGCCAGCTGGAGCCCTGAGCCCCCTAGGGGAAGAAGAGTCCTACCCCTTTGCCCCAGGGCCCAGCTGTTACCTTGTGAAGCCTCAAGGAGACCCCGGCCGGCATAAGCTAAGGCCCCGCTCAGCACCAGGGAGTACAGGCCCAGCTCCGCTGCAGGCAGTGCTGTCTTGATGCCCATAGTCTGGATGGGGCTGAGAGAGACGGATTGGGTTAGAGCACTGCTGCCCCCCTGCCCTGCCTAGCCCAGTTCACGGTCCCCCACTGAGGTGGTGGAGATCCCAGAAACTGCCACTCCTGCCCCTTGGGGACCTCATGCCATCATTCTCCCCTCCCATCTCCCATTCCTTCCAGGCCCCCAAGCATCGGAGGCCCCATCCTAGCTGCTGCTCTATCTCCCGCCCTTCCCACTGAAAGCTCCGGAAAGCATTATCCTCACTCTCAGCCCACCTTCCTCACCTTCATTCACCCTTCCATACCTTCCAGGTGGACTGGTCCCCACCCTCTGCTCAAACTGCTCCTCCAACGTCTCAGGTGACTTTCATGAAGAGAAACTCCCTCTGCATCACCTCAGTCACTGAGGGGGACCCCAGGATCCCCACTCCCCTCAGTAAGTTTCCCTCAACTCTTGACAAAGCCCCATCCTCTCCAGGCCCCCTTCTCTGATTCCCACATCCCTTCTGAATGGCTTTTACTTCCCATGACCTCCCTAGGTCCTGACTCAGCACCAAGCCTCTGTCCCTCCCACTCAGCCTCTTGCTTCTCACTGACCCCCGTTACCCCAACCAGCCCCTGAGCTCTGGCCTGCCACGTCTCTGGTTCCTGCCTGTGTCCGTGGCCACACCGACCCACTCTCTCGGTGCTCTGTGTATTCGGGCTCTGGGTGCTGGCTGGAGGCTGTGCTATTTGAAGAGGTGCCCTGGGGTAGTGGGTGTGGGGCCAGGCTGGGCCAGGTAGACCCTAGGGAATATGCTGGCCGCTGCCCAAGGTGCTGACCGCCATTGAGCTCAGGCTGAGCCTGGCCACTCCCTCTTGCCAGGACTTAACTCATCCCCAAGAGTCCTTCTGGATCATCCTTGGGACCTTGGCTAGTACCTGTGCCCTCTATATCTTACTCCAGCCTGACCTGGGACCTTCCCAAGGGCTCCATATGTGACAGACTTGGGACCCAAATTAAAGGGAGGAACATGTCTAGGTACCTTCTTGGACTAGATAGCCAAGAGGTGGCCAGCTTGGCCCTGTCTCCTGCCCCAGATCCCCCACCACCCCCCAAATCTTTCTCACAAATTCTAAAACCAGCTCTCCTAGGCCCCCACAGTTGGCATTCTCCCCATTACACAGATGGAGGGGTTATGGACCAGAGAGGGGCAGGGACCTGTTAAGGGCACACAGTGGACCTGGGACAAAATTGAGTGTTCTCAGTGAGCCTCCATGGGGTCTCAGATTGGAGAAGACTGTTTGCTGCCCCTGCTCCTACCAAGGGGCTGCCAGGCCTGACTTCTGCACTGCTGGCCTGAGGGCCAAGGCACCTCCTCATGGGCTGGGTGGGGGTAGGGAGGCCCTGAGGATCGGGTTAATGGAGCAGAAGCCTGAAACCGGAGCACGGTGAAGAGCCCGCGAAATAGCTTTGTCAGCTGCCTCCCACTCGCCACTTTCCAATTTTAGCTCCCCATGGCTGGTGCCCAGTGTCCCCAGTGAGGCCTCTGTGAGCAGGGCCAGGGCTGGCCCCCAGCCTAGGACCTCTACTGATAGACCCCCGGACCTGAGCCAACCTGTGGACATAGGAGTGCCCCCTGCCCGCTGTCCTGCCCACCTCAGGTAAAGCCCGCCTTGAGGCCTGAGGTCTGGGATGAGGGGCCTGGGGTGGCCTCTATGAGTCTCAGGAACCCCAGAGAGGCTACATCTGTCTGACACTGACCTTGAGGAGGCTGTGAGGGACCCTGGCACACTGCCCACCTCAGGGCTCCGGGGTCCTGCGTCCGACCGTGCGACCGTCCGACCAGCTGGGCTCTGGGGCCACGGTGGGGTGTGTCCAGCCCTGGGGTCTCCACCCCCTCGAGGCTATGAACGGTGAGTGGTGACAGCAGGAGGTTGGGGGGAGGAGGAGGGCAGGGAGGAGGTGGCCTTCCTGGAGCGGAGCTGAGCGAAGTGGAGCAGAGCCGAGTGCTGCAGAGCTGCTGGCCACGGGGAGCCGCAGGGAGGATCGTTGTGGAGGCGGGGGAGGGAAGGGGTGGCCAGAGGCGTAGGCTCAGACAGGGACACCTGGACCTCACTTCAGACTGCCGCTCCCGCTCCATAGCGCCTGTGTCTCCCTCTCACTGCTGGCCAGGACTCCCCTCTTCCAGGAAGCCTTCCGGGTGGTTCCCGCTGGCCTCTCCAGGCTTGTGAACCCTACCCCCTGCCACACACACACATGTGCGCGTGCGTGCACACATGCACACACTTTTGTGCTCGGCTCCATGAATTCCAGCATGCACCTTTATATGTTAATTCCCAATGGCTATCCCAGGGCACACCTACCTAGCCCCCATGCTAATCCATTTTATCATGCTGAGATTCCTGGCTGGCCAGCATCAGTGGCTGGCGGTGGGGGAACTGGCTTGCCTAGTGGTATTGGAACTGGAAAGAGACATGTGGGCACCGTATTCCAGCCCTGTCTCTTAGGAGCTGCCCAGGTGGAGGGGTGCTAGCAAGTTCACTTGAGAGGGTCCTTGGGGTGGCTGGCATTCTCTCAGTGGCAGGGTGGAGGCAGACAGCGGTATTCCTAACCAACTGGGACTTCTCTGGGAGAGAGGAGTGGGAGGACAGGGCCCTCACTCTGGGAAGGAGCAGCCTAGGCCTCAGCCCAGCCTACCTGATGTGGAGGAGTATCCTGAAGGTCACTCCATCATGGCCCCAGAGCCCAGCTGGTTGGACAGTCACATGGTTGGAGCCCCGTGGTGGGCACTGTGCCAGGGTGCCTCACAGCCTCCTCAAGGCCAGTGCCAGCTAGGGTCCTTTGGGATGAGGATCTCAGACTCTGTGAGGGACAGCCTATTCAAGCATGTGTATAGCGGGGGCGGGTCTGGGGGGTAGCAGGAGCTGTGTGACTGTAACTGGATAGGTCCTGGAGCACCTGCTGATCCCAACCCCAATCTTAGGCTCAGCTGAGACTACAGGAGGAAGGAGAGGCATACTTCTCTCCCCTGGCCCCCAGCAGGGGCACTTCCAGAACCTGAGCAAGCCCTGGAGGGAGAGTCCATTATCTTCCCACAATGCCTTCAGGCAGTGAGCTTCCTCCCAAGCAAGCAGACATGCTGGCCCACAGGAAGTAGCAAGAAGACTCCAGCACTCAGTGGCTGCCCCCTGACTCTGAGAAGTATGAAGGGCGATGATTGCACTGTAGGGGCTGGGTGGGGGCTGCAGTCATGGATTGTGGGTGCTAGAGGAGGCCAGTGTTAGGGAGGGGTGCCTAAGCCAGACTCTGGGGTCTTCCTGGAAGAGTGGGGTCATCAGAGCAGAGACCTGAGGTAGAGTCAATGATGTTAGAGGAGAAACGAGTTAATCACAGTAGCCAGGCATGTTTCTAAGGCTGTACATAGATTGATTCTTTAACGCACCACGATCCCCAGGGAAGGGGTTACCTGTTACCATTTTTTTTTTCTCTGTCATGTGTTTTTTTTCTATTGATAGAAAAGGAAACTGACATACAAGGAGGTTAGGTTAAGTAGTTGGGTCAGCCCCATAAGCTCCTGGAGCTGATTGCCCTGCAAGGGCAAGAACTTAGCTCACCCACACCCAGTGCTGGCTGAGACTAGCCTGGGCCAGCCATCCATTTGGTGCCTTTGTGAAGCTCGAAGAGAATGGTTCCGGGAAGCAGATGGGATGGTCTGGCTTCACTGTTAAGAGCCCAGCTTCAGCCAACTGACTTGAGCCTGAGCTTTGCTTCACTGGCAGTCCACTTCTTTGAGCCCCAGATACTCATCTGTAAATGGGCACACTGCCGGCCCTGACCTTCTTGGGGGGATTTGATGACTCATTGCATGGCCAGGGCCTGGCTCACCGAGCTGCTTATAAAGAGAGGCTCAGGCCGAGACCCCCTTGCTCCAGAGGTCCAGACAGGCAGCACTCATGCTAAGAGGAGAGGTCCACTGGGTGAGTCCTGCGCGGGACGGTATGTAGGGAGCTTGGCATGTGGGGATGGCACGAGGGTGGAGGGCTAGGCAGGCCGCTAGGACCTGAGCTGGACAGCCTGAGGCCAGCTCCCTCTGCATGAAGGGTGGTGAGAGAGGAAGGCGCCTTGCACCCACAAAACAGGGAGCAGGAAATAACTGCAATAAGACCAGCAAGGGCTACTGGGAAAGGTGAGCAGGGAGGCCAAGTCTCAAGTCTCTCATCCTTTTCATCTGTTTTGTGTTGTTGATCAAAGTAAAAATGCAGGGAAAGTGTGTGTGTGTGTGTGCATGCACATGTGTGTGTATAATTGTCTTGGTTGTGTGTGGAGTTTTTTGTATGTTGTTTATAGCATGTGTGTGTACTTGTGTGATGTGCTGTGTGTGTGTGTAAGGGTCAGGGACTGTAGGAGCTACGGCGTGTGTGGAGGCAGCCTGTGGAGAGGGGGTGGGCAGGCAGAGACTTCCTTGTGGGGTGGTTGTGGGTTCCCTGGGGGAGGAGATGGGGAGGCTGGTTCTGGCCACTGGAAGTGGGGACCCAGGTGAGTCCTCTTGCTGCAGGCTACCTGGCTTGGACTCTTGAGAGCGGGGAAGGGCCCAGGGACAATGGGATGTGTTTGGGGCTGGGATCAGCCTGAGTCAGACTGCAGACTTGTCCAGTTCGGCTGTGGTGCCCCAGAGGCCCCCATGGGACAGTGGCCAAGCCACACCCACAGCTTAACTAGGTCTCACCTGTCAGTGAGACTGTCACCTGAGCGCCCAGGTCCACAGCACCTGCCTGGGGTACAGCCAGGGAGAGGCCTCACGTGAGGTTTCTCCACCCTCAGTCTTTTTGCTTGCTGTTCCTCTACTCTGCATGCGCCTATCTCCTGCTCCCAGCACCTTGTGGCTTTGGGTAGGGTCCTCAGTATTACCATCTGTGAAAGTCACTTACAGCCCACCTACTGCCCACTTGCCTGAGGGCTGGGGAGGTCATGCTCAGGGCCACGGGAACAGTAGTAAGTGGTGCTACTCAGGAGGGGCCGTGGGCACTAACCCGGACAGACCAGGTTGCCCCACTCCCTGGCCCACTTGAGTTAGATTCCTCAGGGCCCTAGTTCTTGGCCCCTTTGACAACTCTTTCCTGCGTTAAAGGCTCTCCTGGGCCTTCCTCTTCTACCCTTCTCCACCCACACCTCTAGGAGATTGGAAGGACAGCCCCCACCCCACCCAGACCTGGGCAATGAGCCTGGAAGACACAGCAGGGAAGACAGGAGGCTCTGAGGTGCTGCACCTGCATACCCTTCCTGGTCCATGCTGGCCCTCTGTTTCCCAAGCCTCTCTGTCTGGACCCGCAGCTCCCCAAAGACAGCAGCAAGTCAGATTCACCTCCAGGCCCCTCACAGTCCTGGAGAGGTTGGCATGCAGTTGATACTCAATGACTGTTTGATGGCCAGCTGGGTGAGTGGATAGTGGCTTGGGAATCTGTCTCCCCAGCTGACCTGAAGCTTCCCAGAGCTCAGGGACCATGTCTCCCTTGCCTGGCATCCCACATTTGGGGCAGAGGAGCTGCTCGACAAGTATTTGTTGAACTAATAGAAGTAATATTGAAGGCTAACATTTACTGAGCGCTTACTGTGTGCCAACCGCTGTGCTAGCACTTGGCACCTTTTAACTCAGTGAGTCCTGAAGAGGGATTCTGACGGGAATGGAATAGACCTGCTCTGACAAAGCTGGGGGTGCTGGTGGCAGGTGTGTGACAGGGACTGTTGGCACACAGCTCCACAGCAAAGCTCTCAGGGCTGCCTGCAGAATCTGTAAATTAAAACTGTCCTCTTTACGCCCATAGTTGGCCAAAGATTGCAGACTAACCTCTGCGAGATGCCCGCTAATCAGTTTACCCAAAAATGTGCTAACAAGATTTCCTGTGCCCAACTGCAGTTTTTCTTCCCACCTCTCTCATATAAACCCTGTTTTTATCTTTGTGGAATGGAATCCATCTATTGATACATGTCCCTACAGAAGTACACAGCAAGCTAAAATCAGTTAAATGTTGTGGAGTCATTCTTTGACACCGATAACAGTCCTTGAGGGAGGTTTCTATTTGTGTCCCCATTTTACAGATGAGGCTCAGGAGGTTAAGTAACTTGCCCAAGGCTACACAGGTGGTGAGTGGAGAGAGATCTGCTTCAGGCACTCCCACCTGTTTGGACCCCAGGACCAGAAACCCTTTCTTCCTCATACCCAGCCCTGAGCCAGGAAGGACAGCAGAACCACCTTGAGCGGTCAGGGTATGGTTCATGCCACCCTGCACGCCCCTGAGGTGACCCCTGGCCCTCCATCCATCCCCAAGAAGGATGGCCAGCCCTATGTCTGCCTTCGCCTCCCAGGGGCTCCACTTAGGGCCAGAGCTTGCACCCCTCTGTACTCAGATCACCCTTTGGGCTCCCTGGCGCCTGCAGGAGAAGGTGCTAACCTCTTGGTCTGGTTCTAACTTCATCTGATGCATTCCTCACTGTCATACAGCCGCCTCCCAGCACAGGTCCTCTCCCTCTCTCTAGCTCTACCTGGCTATTTCCCTTCATGTGGGATCAGAGAAAAAGTTCCTTTCCAGGGACCCTTTAGGACCCCTTCATCCTGATGGCCTTCACTACACTTGCTGGAGGTCTCTAGACCTGTACCCCATACAGGGTTGGGAACTCTCTGAATGGAAGAGAGGCACAAAGTCCCTCCTCAGCCCCATCTCCAAGGAAAGGCTCCAGAAGACAGGGTCCTGGAAGGCCCAGGCGGTTTCCCCTGGGGAGGGGATTTCACAGTATGTACTGTGTTCGTGAGTCACTGCACAGGTGACACACATGGCTGGTCTTCACAAGAGGGAATGTCATCCACATCCACACAGGCCTGCACCTAAGCACACTCGCCTGTGTGGAGGGGCCTGTGAGTGTAGAGTTGGCACCATCTGTGGTAACGTACACGTATACATAGAATTGCATGCTCCTGAGTCTAGGTATCTATGTACATCTGTGTTTTTGTGTGGCCTGTGTGTGCACAGTTGTGGCCACAGTATCTAGAGTTGGAGTATGTGGCTACAGACCATGGAGCCGCCCCTCCTCATGGCAGTAACTGCAGTCACAGAAGGGCCTGGGGCAGCAGTGCTCCCAGTCCACTCCAGTGCTGCAGTGAGAGAGGCACACCAAGCTTTTGCCTAGACCCACTGCCTCAAAATTCTTCTGCCCAAAGCTCCAAGATGGCCCCACCTCTGCCCTCTGCCACCAACACCTACCAG
>PVHT021183699.1:26832092-26889471 GCA_004024745.2 Catagonus wagneri
GGGTGGGGGTGGAGGGGGGAGGGGTGGGGCTGGGGCTGGGGATGCTCCCAGCCTGAAGCCCTCTGGGCTGTTCTGCACATGTGGAGCCCTATGGGCATGAAGGGTCACCGACTAGGCTCTAGGACAGGGGTGATGAGCACCTGACCAGGGGATTGCATCTGTCCTTCACAACCGGCTTGTCATCCCAGAGCTCTTGCTGATGCCAACAGGCTGCTGGGCTTCTTTCCTTGCTGTGGCCAAGCCTGCCCAGGGCTTCTCCTTTGCCCTCCTACCATGGTTTGTTGGCTCTGGTCACCCTTGCAAAGTCTCTTCTGAGAGAAGGGGCCCAGCTGGCTGCCCCAGATTGGCTTCCAGGGGCAGATGGATTCCTCAGACAGAGCCTGGTCCTTCAAGGCCGGAGGCTGCTCCATCCAGCCTGGGCTGCCATCCTAGTGCTTGTCCACCTTCTGCTGCCGCAGGGCCTGCAGAAAGACTCCTTTTACCTGGCCCAGGGTCTCGTGGTACATACGGAAGTCCTCCTCCTTTCCCCTCAGGGTACTGTCCAGGGCAGCCTTCAGCATTTCATTCTCCTCCACCTGGATGGCTAGCCTGGACCACACGGAGAGAGGGCTCAGCGTGGCTGAGCTGGCACGTGTGTGATGCGTGCTTGTGTGCAAACGGCCCTGGGAATGGACCTGCCAGCATGGCTGCTCTTCGGGCTAAGGGTTCTCGCTAACCTGTTCCCCCCTTCTCATGGACCCTTGAGGGATTTCTCTCTGGGCCCACCCAAAGCTTCTGGACCTGGCACCCAGTAGCTCCCCAAAATATTGTCTGCCTCAGGGGTGAGTACTCATTTGTAGAGGTTCCCTCTCCTTCCTTTCCTATCACTGTATTTGATTTTAACAGATTTAACTGAGTGAGAGTAGTGGGTTCAGCAACTCAGAAACTTCCTTTGGGACCATGGGATCCTTAGGCTCATAGCTGAGTTTCTCTGCCCTTTGACGGCCAGCCTCTGAATTACAGGCCTAGAACGCAAGCCCCAGCAGGACCAGCCTTCTGGGCAAGTAGAAGTCAAAGAGGGAGGTACACGATCCCTCTTCTATCTACACCTCCACCCACATGCTACCCTTACAGGAGGACGGGGCAGGGGGCACCTGGTAGTCAGCTCCTCCATCTGGGATTCCACAGGCACATTGGAGAGCTGGGTGGAGGACAGGTCCTTCCTCTCGCTCCCGTTCAGGTTATGCTTGGTGTTAGAGGCGGACAGACCTGTGGGGCAGCAGCAGCCACTTTCTGTGATAGGCCATGGCCCTGTGTTAACCCCCACTTCTCCAACCCCCAACTGCCCGCTTCCTGCTTTTCCACTTCCTTCAAGGTGCAGGACATGGGTTGCCTCGCTCCAGGCTGTGACTCTGCCTGCTTTTGTAGTAAGTTGGTTCTTTCATTACTGTCTCCCTCTTTGTACTTTACAAGTTTCTGGAAGGCAGCTGGGCCTGAGGTCTGGCCTGCAGACTGCGTCTGAGTCTAGGCTGTCATTGCATCTGATGCTCTCTTGCCACTGGGTCCCCCACCTCCGGGGATCTAGGATGGCTGGGGCCAGAGGAAAAAGAGTGCCCAGAAAAAGAAATCAAAGACCAGCTGATGGGGAACTTGCACATGATCACAGCGTCAGAGAACCTCTGTGCTGATCAGGCCCTCGGGGCAACATGGTGCGGTGGAAATCACCTGGAACTGGCAGACTTGGCTTTCACCCCCTGCCGTCTGGCCTCAGGTGAAATGTCAGTCTTTTTGAGCTGGTTTCCTCACCTGTAGTAGGAGGATAATAGTACTTGCCTCTAGAACTCTGTGAGGCTACAGTGAATTCCTCTTTGGCCCGCAAAGCCCTACATGACCTCAAGGGACCACTTCCTCAGCACCTCGTGACTTCTCTGCCTCACCTCATAATCCACCCCACCTCCCCACACTCCAGTCTCACTACTCCCAAGCGTCCAGCCACAGGCCCACCACAGTGCCTTTGCACGTGCTCTTCACTTGGGTGTCTGTGCCACATCCTCGCCCTCTTCTACTGTCTCTGCTCAGTTGTCAACTCATCAGTGAGGCCTCTCATGGCTGCCCCATAGAAAACAGCTGCTCTCAGCCCCTCCTATCCCTTCCTCTGCTGCAAGCCACAGCACTTGCCTCTGTCTGATCTATCATGACTTTTACTGGTTTGTTTATTGTTCTCTTTCCCGCTGGCATGGAACTGCCATGAGGGACCACATTCCACAATCAGACTCCCAATTTTACAATAGAGAGATGTGCTGTGTGCCTCAGAGGAGTGGTGCCCTTCCGGGTCACAGGCCAGCCTGGACAGAGGCCACCTGGCCACTTTCTCTCAGGCAGTTGCCCCTCACTGTCCAGGCAGGATCAAAGTGGCTTTTCCTACTGTGGCTTAGCCCTCCTCGGTTGGAAGCTTGGCTGCCTGGCAGGAGGTGAGTCCAAGGCCTGGAGACACTACATTCCTAAGGGCCCTGTTCCAGGAGGGTCAGCAGGACTAAACCCCCAGGGCCTTCCCCAACCTGGACTCTCAGCAGCTCTAGGAAGGCTCCTGGTTTCCTGGCCCTGCTGGTGGGAGAAGGGCACCACTCCCCCTTTAGGCCCCGCTTTTGGCACATCCTTCTGAAATGTTCTGATCTTATCTGTGCTGGGAAAAAAGATGTGAGTGTCCTTGGCTGGAGGAAGGGATACAGGAGGAAAGGCAAGGAATTAGGGACAGCACCTCTACTCCAGAGCCTGGAGGGATTGGGATGGGGACATCAGAGAGAGGCAGGCCTATCCTCTCCTCACTGAAGATTCTTCTTCCCCAGAAATGGCTTCTAGCTCTAGCATCCTGTGCCCCTGCTTCCTCAGCCCTACAAGATGCTGCCACTTCTGATCTGGAGACTGGGCCTTAAGAACCAGTGTTAAGAGCAATAGACCTTTTAGTTTAGGACAACTAAATAGCACTTTGCAACTGGTGTGGTCATGTGATTAGGATCTGACCAATAGGATGAAAGCAGAAGCGACACACGTGACCATAGGGTCCTGCCCTTGAAAGGTAAGGAGGGGTTTTCCCCTTCCCTTCCCTCCTCTTCCTGCGGCTGGTGGGGAAGCTGACACAGCCATCTTAGCCCATAGCTGTGTGTTGAAGATGGTGGCACACGGGCAGAGGAGCCTGGGCCGCCAGGCCTGTGGAGAGGCCGCTGTATCCCTGCTTCCACTCAACTGCTGCAGGAGGAGGCAGGATTCCTCTCTGGTCAGCCCCTGCTGCTCTGGCCTCATGGACAACTTTAAACAAAGCCTAGGATGGAGGGTTTAGGACTGAGGGCTGGGGTGGTGGTGGCAGTGTCTGAGGGCATTCAGCAGAGGCACTGCCACCTTATTCTAAGGGTTTGCAGGGGGGCTGGGCCAAGGCTACGTGGGCTGACAGTGCTCTGGGACTCCCGATTCTGACTAGGGGTCCAGGGGTGGGGAAGGCGCTAGCAGCAGGGGCAGGCAGAGCTCCACCCTGACGGAGGGGCTAACCCGTGCTGCTGACTGGCTCTGCCCCCCACTCCAGCCCTACCTGTTTTGCTCCTGGGGGCTGCTCTCTGAGAGGTTGAAGTCCTCCCAGGCTCCAGGCGCATTTTTTCCAGGTGCTGCTCCAGCACCACGGTGCGGTGCCGCTCCTCCTGCAGCTTCCTCTCTGACTCCAGGAGCCTGCTGTTGCTCTCCTCCACCCTGGTGATGAGAGGGGTCACCATACTCCCTGGTACCTTACCTGCTCGGGCTCTTAGAGAGGTAGGCTCTTCCCACATTGGTGGCGGCAGGATTTGTTCTTCCTTATTTTTATTGCAGTAACATAGGTAAGTGCATTTAAAAACCATATAGTCCTCTCCAAGGCTTAAAATGAAAAAAAATCACAGCTCCTCCCCACTCCTGCTCACTCCCACTCCAGCTCTCCAGAATCAACCGCTTTACCATTTTTAGCTGTTTCTTTCACTGTTTACTGCTGTATTTCTACAGATGATTATGCTGCTATTTTTTAAGGCTTAAATATATAATCTTTTGACTTCCTCTCATGCAACATGAGAACTTAGTTTTATTTTAGTATTTTGCTCTGGACAAACAGAATCACCTCTCCACCTCCCAATATTACCATTTTTTGGATGAATTAATACTGAGTGGTGTATTCATTTTCTATTGCTGCTGTAACCAATTACCACAAACTTAACAACGTAAAACAACACAAATTTATCATCCTAAAGTTCTGTAAGTCAAGTTGAGCAGGTTCTTTTGGTTTTTCTGCTCCAGGTTTCTCAAGCCAAAATCAAGGTGTTGGCTGACCTGGGCTCTTACCTGGAGTTTGTGGGGGAGAATCTACTTCCAGGCTCACCCAAGTTGTTGGATGGATTCAGTTCCAATTAAAGGACTGAGATCCCTGTTTCCTGATTGTTGTTGGCTTCATGACTGTCATCTTTTAGAGGATACTTGGGCCCCTCCATCTTCAAAGCCAGCCGAGTACCCTTTTCATGCCTCAGCTCTCTCTGACTTTTTCCATAGCATCTCTCTGACTGACCCCAGCTGGAGAAATTTCTCTGTTTTTAAGGGCTCAAGTGATTAGATTGGACCCACCTAGTAATCCAGGATAATCTTCCTATTTTAGGGCACATAATGATGATTATATCTGCAAAGTCCCCTTTTGCTATATAATATGAAATATTCACAGGCACAAGAGCAGGCAGTGAGGACATGAGGGACAAAATCTTGTTTACCACAGGGTGTTACATTAGGACAATTATTCAGACAGGAAGTAGACTCATGATTTTATTTACTTTCTTGTTTGCTTTTGGAGTTGGTGATTGCTTTCTGTTTATTATTGTTGTTTTCTGTACGCCTGTTATGAATTCATGGGCCTTGAAGACCTTGTTATTTGATTATTTCACTGAAGGATCTGATTAATTCCACTGAGGCTGGGGCTAAGATCCTTCTTATGGTTAGGTATAGCATTTCAGACTTTTGTGATACTAAAGGCTCAGCTCAAAGGCCAGGACTCCTGAGATTTAACCCAGGCAAAGTGTTGCACATGTGCAGACACACACACACACACATACACGTGCACAAATCAGAGTGGAAGCTGGAGTTCCCATTGTAGCTCAGCAGGTTAAGGACCCAACAGGATGTGGGTTTGATCCCTGGCCTTACTCAGTGGGTTAAGGATCCAGCATTGCTGCAAGCTTCTGTGTAGGTTACAGATGCAGCTCAGATATGGTGTTGTCATGCCTGTAGCGTGTCCTCTAGCTGCAGCTCTGGAATGGACCCCTGGCTGAGGAACTTCCATATACCACAGGTGCGATCATAAAAAGAAAAAAGAAATCAGAGTAGAAGCCTGGAAATTTATATATAGGTCGGAAGAAGTGTTCTTCCACCTTGGTGAAGAGTCAAGAGGGAACAGAATGGTCACAGTTTTGAACAGAATACAACTACCAGCATGAAACTGTATGTCAGCACAGTATACAACTACTAAGGCAACCTGTTCAAGCATGTTCCTTGAAACTTTATTTGTAAAAGCAAAAGACTAAAACAACCTAGAGGTCCATCAATGGGGGAAAGACCAAGTGAATGGTGACACATTCAAACCATGGAATATGGTAGAATATGATGGAATCGTGCTGCTTAACATAGTGGCTGCAGCCTTATGTCTACATGAGGTATTCAAATAAAAATTAATGAAAATTAAATAGAATTTAAAATTCAAGTTCCTCAGCCACACCAGCCACATTTTAAGTGCTTAAAAGTCACACATGTGGCTAATGGCTACTGCATTGGCCACCATGGATGTAGAACATCACCATCATCACAGAAAGTTCTACTGGGCAGCACTGCTCTAGCAATGAAAAAGAATGAGGTGGTGCTGTATGTATGCACATGGTTAGCTCTGCAAGTCACAGGAGTGTTCAAAAAAGCACGTGACGCAAGAATACATACAATAGAATGGCATTTATGCAAATAAATGATAAATAAATCTTAGTGGATTAACACAATAAAGTACTCTGCCACCATAAAAAGAATATGTATTGACATGAGAATGAAATAAGTGAGATAAGTAGCAGAAGCTTATGCATAATATATGATATAAATTAAAAATTTATAACAAATTAAAATTTTAAAAACAAATACTAATGCTAATGTAATTCAGCCAATGAATTCAAAATAAAGGAATATGCTACAGTTACTGACCGCTTATCTGTGGGAGAGGGGCATTCATTTTTCTGTGATGTATTTCAGTTAGGTTTACATTTTGTTTAAGTTTGTATCCTGTTTGTGATTGGGGAAATAAAAAAAGAAACTAACAGCAAACCCCATGTAAAATGCTAACTAATTTTATGAATTCTGTCAAGTTTAGGGACAACTGAACTCTTGACTTCTCCCCCAAATATGCCTTCCCCATCTTGATGTTAACCATCACTCATGCAGTTGCTTGGCCGAAAAACCTGGGAGGCACTGTTGCCTTCTCTTTTTTCCTCACTGTTTTCAGCTTCCAGTTTATCAGGAGGTCCTACAGCTTCTTCTCCAAATGCACACAAAAAGCCACATCAAAGCCAGCTCCTATTCATTCCTTCACCTGTGGCCTGTCTTGGGCCCGCTTCTCTGCCTGCCTCTACAGATTTCTGTTTCTACCTGAGACCTCAAGATGCGTTGGTATTCTCATTATTCTCTTTTTTGGCCAGTCTTCATTCTTACTGGCCAAAAGTAAGAGATAAATGTATCTCCTTCAGTCATTGACTGGACTAATTCAGCTTGCAAGATCCTTGTTTATAAGTGGCTCCGAGTGTGATTCTGACAGCTCTCCAACAACATATGCATCAACCTCATGAAATTCCAAATACTTTAGTTTAATTTAATTAATTTATTTGGTTTTTAGGGCTGCACCTGAGGCATATGGAGGTTCCCAGGCTAGGAGTTGAATCGGAGCTATAGCTGCCAGTCTATACCACAGCAATAGCAAAGCAATATCCAAGCCATGTCTGTGGCCTACACCACAGCTTACAGCAACTTCAGATCCCTGACCCACTGTGGGAGATGAGGGATTGAACCCACATCCTCACGGATACTAGTCATACTCATTTCTGCTGGGCCACAACAGGAACTCACCCAAATACTTTTAAAGATTTACCTTTTTACTTTGTAATTTATTTTCAATGTATTTCAAGAGTCTGGCCAAACTGACCCAATGGCAGTGTGAAGTGAAGAATTTTAATTAAGTTATTGGTGAATATTTTGGTGTTAAAAATGTTTGCTTCATCCTGAGGAACAAAAACCAAGCAGGAGGCATAACTCTCCCAGACTTCAGGCAATATTACAAAGTCACAGTAATCAAGACAGTGTGGTACTGGTACTATAGCAGACATACAGACCAATGGAACAGAATAGAGAACCCAGAAATAAACCCAGACACTTAAGGTCAATTAATCTTTGACAAAGGAGGCAAGAATGTAAAATGGGGAAACGACAGTCTTTTCAGCAAGTGGTGCTGGGAAAACTGGACAGCCGCATGTAGGTCAATGAAACTGGAACACACCCTAACACCATGCACAAAAATAAACTCAAAATGGCTTAAAGACTTACATATAAGACAAGACACCATCAAACTGCTAGAAGAGGACATAGCAGAGAACATATTCTCTGATATCAACCTTATAAATGTTTTCTCAGGTCAGTCTCCCAAAGCAACAGGAATAAAAGCAAAAATAAACAGTGAGACCTGATCAAACTAGCAAGCTTTTGCACAGCAAAGGAAACCAAAACACAGCAACAACAACAACAAAACCCCAAAAAGACAACTTACAGAATGGGAGAAAATAATTTCAAATGATGCAACTGACAAAGGCTTAATCTCTAAAATATACAAACAACATATACAACTCAACAGCAAAAAAGCCAACAACCTCCAAATGAAAAATGGGCAAAAGACCTGAATAGACATTTCTCCAAAGAAGATAACAGATGGCCAACAAGCACATGAAAAAATGCTCAACATCACTGATTATTAGAGAAATGCAAATCAAAACTGCTATGAGGAGTTCCCGTTGTGGTGCAGTGGAAGCAAATCCGACTAGGAACTATGAGGTTGAGGGTTTGATCCCTGGCCTCACTCAGTGGGTTAAAGATCCAATGTTGCTGTGAGCTGTGGTGTGGGTCATAGATGTGGCTCGGATCCTGTGTTGCTGTGGCTGTGGTGTAGCCTGGCAGCTGTAGCTCTGATTAGACCCTAGACTGGGAACCTCCATATGCCATGGGTGTGGTCCTAAAAAGCAAAACAAACAAACAGAGAAACAGACAAACAAAAAACTACTATGAGGTACCACCTCACACCTGTCAGAATGGCCATCAAATAACAAATACTGGAGGGGGTGTGGAGAAAAAGGAACCCTCCTACACTGTTGGTGGGAATGGAAGCTGGTACAATCACTATGGGAAACAGTATGTAGCTACCCTAGAAAACTATACATAGATCTACCATATGACCCAGCAATCCCACTCTTGGGCATATATCCAGACAAAACTTTACTTGAAAAAGACACATGCATTTGCATGTTCATTGCAGCACTGTTCACGATAGCCAAGACATGGAAATGACCTAAATGTTCATCTACAGATGAATGGATTAAGAAGATGTATATATACGCAATGGAATACTACTCAGCCATAAAAAAGAACAAAATGCCACTTGCAGCAACATGTATGGAAGTAGAGACTCTCATACTAAATGAAATAAGCCAGAAAGAGAAAGACAAAGACCATGTGATATCACTTATATCTGGAATCTAATATATGGCACAAATGAACTTTTCCACAGAAAAAAAAAATCTTGGACATAGAGAACAGACTTGTGGTTGCCAAGGGGCAGGGAGTGGGATGGACTGGGAGTCTGGGGTTAACAGGTGCAAACTATTGACTGGAATGGATAAGCAATGGGATCCTGCTGTATAGCACTGGGAACTATGTCTGGTCACTTGTGATGAAGCATGATAATGTGAGAAAATGAATGTATACATGTATGTGTAACTGGTGATCACCTTGCTGTGCAGTGGAAAAGTGACAGAACATTGTAAACCAGCTATAAGGGAAAAAAAAAAAGGTTTGCTTCCATGAAGACTGTAACTGTCAGGATGCTGATAAAGAATACTCAGATAAGGAGATCCAATTACCCAGGAATTAATTTGATACAAATGATGAAAGATCTTTGTGAAGACAAACATACATATTATATATTATATACATAATATTAAATGCATAATTTGTAAAGAGCTCTTTACAGATATAAAGAAAAACAGCTCTCTAAAAATAAAAATAATATGCAACAGTATAAGTAGTTAACATAAACGAACATTTAAAGGGCTATAAACGTGAAAAATATGCTCATCTGCATTTTTTTTTTGTCTTTTTGCCTTATCTAGGGGCCGCACCCATGGCATATGAAGGTTCCCAGGCTAGGGGTCTACCAGGAGCTGTAGCTGCCGGCCTTCGCCACAGCCACAGCAACGTGGGATCCGAGCCACATCTGCAGCCTACACCACAGCTCACGGCAACGCTGGATCCTTAACCCACTGAGCAAGGCCAGGGATCGAACCCGCAACCTCATGGTTCCTAGTCGGATTCGTTAACCACTGAGCCACGACGGGAACTCCCATCCGCACTTTTGATTATAGCAAAGTATATAAAAACAACAATGAGATATTAGTGTTCCTTTATTAGTTTGGAAAAAGTGTTAAAGATCGATAAAACTTAGGTGAGGGTATGGGGAAATGATTGATATTCACATTATTGGTGGCAATGTAAATGGATTTTTTTCTTTTTTGGTTGCACCTGTAGCATATGGAAGTTCCCAGGCCAGGGATCGAATCCGAGCTGCAGTTGTGACCTACACAACAGCTGTGGCAATGCCAGATACTTAAGCCACTGTGCCATAGTGGGAGCTCCATAAATGAATTCATTTTAAAGGGGCAATTGGCCGTTGTTAGTGAACATTTTATTTATTTATTTATTTGTTTGTTTGTTTGTTTTTTGCTTTTTAGGGCCGCATCCGCAGCATATGGAGGTTCCTAGGCTAGGGGTCTATTCAGAGCCTCAGCTGCCGGCCTACGCCACAGCCACAGCAACGCCAGATCCGAGCCGCATCTGCAACCTCCACCGTAGCTCATGGCAACGCTGGATTATTAACCCACTGAGCAAGGCCAGGGATCGAACCCGCAACTTCATGGTTCCTAGCCAGATTCGTTAACCGCTGTGTCACGACGGGAACTCCTGTTAGTGAACATTTTAAATGTGTGTGTTTGATTCAGCAGTTTTACTTTTAGAAATTTATGATATTGATATACTCCTACAAAAAGGCAAAGTTGTGTTCGGGGTGGGTCCATCTCTTAGTAATATATGTGTGTGCGTAATGTATATACAGATGTATATTTTTGGATATGCAAAGAAAACATTTTGGAGGTTCTAACAGTTCTCTTCTGTGAGGAACAGGGAATTGGAGATTGGGAAAGGAGGCTTTTTTCAGTAAATATGAGTACATTTGTATTAGAAAAACTAATCAAACCTCTAACAGAATAAAGCAGGGGTTATTAAGGCTCACATGAAGGCAGAAGGCCCAAACTTGGGCCCTGATAAAGCAGTAAGCTGTAAGCGAGTTCTTGGCATAATTCTGGAAGCCTCAGAAGAGTGCCTTGTTTATGATGAGAGGACTGACAATATTCATCTATGAGTGAGGAAAGGGTGAGGAAGATTGTCCACCAGGGCTTTCATTGGGGGAAGAGACACTGATCATGAGAAAACTGAAACATAAGGCCAGCTCTCATGTGTTCAGGAAATCCTGAACCAATAAATTAGCATCAAGTACCAACCTGAGACCAGTGAGACCTCAAAAGCTCCAAGGAAACAAAAACAGAACCATCTGTAAGAGTACTTTCATAGCCTAAGAGCACCCTAAGGGAAAAACCCACTGAAGATAAACTCCCCAAAACACAAAAAGATAAGCTCCCTAAAACATTCAAGGAAATAGTTCACCATGACAGGGATTTGACAGGCATCACTTAGGATCCTAAGAAATGATGACAGAGCAACTTTAAAGGAACTAAGTTAGTTTAAAATTATCAAATAGAGGAGTTCCCGTTGTGGCTCAGCGGAAACAAATCTGACTAGCATCCACAAGGATGCAAGTTCCATCCCTGGCCTCACTCAGTGGGTTAAGGATGTGGTGTTGCCATGAGCTGTGGCGTAGGTTACAGGCATGGTGTGATCTGGCATTGCTGTGGCTGTGGTGTAGGTCAGCGGCTGTAGCTCCAATTTGACCCCTAGCCTGGGAGTCTCCATATGCCGTGGGTGCGGCCCTAAAAAGACAAAATAAAATAATCAAAAAGAGAAAGGCAAAAAACCTTAATGAAGAACAAATGTTATGAGCCTGGACACACCTTTCAGATAAAGAAAGGAGTCAGTATCAAAGGTCTCAGAGAAAAGAAGGTGCTGTACCTTGGGGTGACAAATCCAAATGGATTTGGGGGGATGATCTAAGTGCAGAGAGAGCCTGGGCCCCCTTGCTAGAGCCCAGAGAGAAAGCAATGCCCTGGAGTAGAAAAAGCCAGGTCTCTTGGCTAATGGGCCTGGGACAGCCTCATAGAACTGCCCCATACCCCCAAATGTCACAGAGCAGAATGAGCCCCCAAAGGTCTAGGTTAACAGCTTAGAATCACAAATGCATGACTAAGAGTGTCTCTTTACATTTTGAGCCCTAGGTGTCTTGCATGCCACACCCTCAACCCAGCTCTTCATGGAGAGGTCTAGAAGATGAGGCACCACGTGGAGAAAGGCCACAAACAGGAGAACTGAGGCACGCCTGCCAAGCTTCCAGCTGAACAGGGCATATGAGTGTTCTAGCTGGCATGATGTGACACAGAATTACCTCGGCCACCCACAGAATGGTGAGAGACTACATCATGTTTGAGGCCACCAGGTTTGGGATGGTTCCTTATGCAGCAATAGATAACTGATCACTGGGGTTCACAGCTTCCCCCCACCCCAACTCAGGTACAACTCAAAGGAAATGGGAGAAAAAGCCATAATTATGTTTCTTCCACTGGAGAGATTAGAGGCTTGTACTATCTGTTATATTTCAATTTTAGAAAAAAAAATTGTTACTTTCTCATATACCTAAACATGTGTAAAATTCATATCCTCTCAATGTACTTACTACATGAAAAGAAAACAAAGCTGATCACTTCTCATTGCTTAGGGAGTTGCAATCTGCTAACCAGTTCCCAGCATCCCAGCTCCTTTGGTGACTGTACTCCATCTTTCCCTTTGGCAAGCTGCCCCTCCTCCGTTCTTTGAGGACCTGGAGGTCCTTCCAGTCAGGGTGCCTGGCCTGTGTCCAGGGATGGACTTGTGAGTGCTGGCCCAGGAACTGAAAGCCACTGGGCCTGTGTCATTCCAGTGGTCCAGGAGAGACCACCCAAAGGTTCCTGCTACCAAGATTCCTGAATCTTCTTGGTCTCCTTGTCTGCCCTGCACCTCGGAGTTGGCTAGCACCTTCCAAAACTCTCCGTCCCCCTAACTTAGCCAGAATTGATCTCTATTGTCTGTCACCAAAGAGCCCTGATTAACATGTAACACAGCCTGGTCTGGCAGACATTTGTTGGTATCCTTTATATTTTTCAGTACGGAGGTCACATGGTTGGGCCATATGTTGGCCTGGGCACCTACGGTTTTTGCCAGAAGGGTCAGTTGAGTGAGAAACACTGATTTATTTGAATAGAAATCTGTCAGCAACACCTTGGAGGAAACCAAACAGACTGCTTCACTGCCTTGGGCCACACGCTTCCCTCTCCCAACCAGGGATGTCTCAGCTCCCCATGTGTCAACAGCTCTCTTCCTCTTTATAGTTCTAGACATCAGTCTAGCCTGGGGCTTCTTCCCACCAAAGCCTCCAGTGACAGCGAGTTCAGTGCCATGTTCATCGTAGACCTTCGTTATGGGCTGATTTACCTGATTTTCCTACTCCAGGGAGTCCCTACCCTGAGAAGCCCACCTCATGGTCACATGCATGCAACAGTCCTGCTGGGAGCATGTAGGACAGGGCAAACCACAAGTATAATGACGGGGTCCTGAAGCCAGGGGGCACTTGGGGAACATGTGAGATGTGGCTGGGAAGGCCTAGGACCAACGCTGTGGGAGGCAAACTCACCAGTGAGGTGGACCTGGTCATGGCCATGGAGTGACCCCTGTCCAAGAGGGGTGCCCTGAGGCCAGCTGCCCACCCCCACTTCACCTAGGCCCATGAGAGTGCGTCCCTGATGCCAAGTGTTACCGTTTCTGCAGGACAGTGACAAATTCTGTTAGCCGGTCGCGCTCCACCTCGGCGGCCTGCCAGAGGGCCTTGAACTCTGTCACCTGTGTCTGCCAGCCTTTTTGTTCTGGTGAGTCTGAGAACCTGGGGACCAGGCAGAGGGCAGAGGTTGTTTAAGGGTTATCTGAAGAGATGCTTATCCCTGTGATGGTGGGAGGGATTGCAAGGACATTCAGGGGTCCTCAGAGGGAGCGAGAGAGAAGGAAGCTTAACCCAGTCCCTCCTGGTCCTCCTCTGCTGGCTTCTCAGCCCACCGTTCCTGGCCCTGCTGAAGTCTCTAGACCTCAATTAGCTGGCTCCAAAATCAGACCCAACCAGGGTAGAGCTTCATCAGGATCTCTGTCTGTCCAATCCCTGTAGGGACCTAGAATTAGTCTGGCTGCTATAGAAAGTGGCTCTTGGGGACTTGGGGTGCCCTAGGGACCTGTGTAGCCTGGAACCTGCCACCCTTCTCAGTGCCATTAGGCCCAGCTTATGTCTCCCTGCCAGTCTGTCTTGGCACTCCTGTATCTCCTGTGTGGTTCCATACCCAGTCTACCATCCTGCGCCCTGGACACTTGCTTTGTGCTTTGGCCAGTTTTCTCCAGCCTTGATCCAGCTTTGATCCAGTCTTGATCCAGCCCATCACTGGGCCTTACTTGCTGGCTGGGTTTAAGACCCCAGGTGAGCTCTCCCCTCTCCCCAATCCCCAAGAGCCCATGTGCAAGTGCCAAGCTGCTCTCTGCTTTGCCCTCATTCTTAAGGGAAACCCTGGTGATGCTGGCTTGCTCATCCAAAATCAAGGGACACAGGGAGGACTGGGCTGGGGCCTGGAGGCTGACTGGCTCCCCTCTCGTGGGTCCTCCAGGGGTTGGTTGAGATGGGCTCTGAGGACTGCAGGATCCTCCATGTTCTGGCTCCTAAATGTACTCTAAGGCCTTGCTGCTCAGAGTGTGGCTTGTTGGAAATGCAGGATCCCATTTCCTGCAGGATCTGACCAGCTGAATCAGAATTGCATCTAACCTGGGAGATCCTTTGCTGATGTGTATGCACAGTGCAGTTGGGAAAACCCTACTCCTGTCATCTCCATCATCTCACATGTTGGAGGAGGAGCGGATCCCGCCCACCTCCCAGGCACCCTGTCTGAGGCACCAGCCCTAATAGACGCAATTTCTAGGGTCACTCCGTGAACTTCTGCTCTGTCATTGATGGCTCCATGAGGGCAGTGCCCAAATATGGTTGGGTTCAGTAAATATTTATGTGCTGTGGAAGAAACAAGCTTGAGAACCAGCGGTCTGGGCAGCCCAGGGCATGGTGGGTCCTGCATCCCTGAGGAGTGCAAAGGTCACGGCCACATAAGCCTGGAAGGGACCATGGGGGCATCTTGTCCAACCTCCTGCTCTTACTACTGTGACTACAACCTCAGAGAGGCAGAGCCTGTTTTCTCCCTGTGGTGTGAGGAGAGTGTGGCATGGGCCCCTGCGGCCTGGATTCTGTCCCCTCCCCTTGAGTGCCCTTGTGACCCCAGGCTGGAGCAGGGAAAGCTGCAAGGACAGTCTAGGCCCATGGTCCCTGTGCTGCCAGATGTCAGGCCAGAAGTATCCCAGGTACTACTTGGGCAATAGCAGCTCAAGGAGGACAGATTTGCTGAGAGTCACACAGCAAGTTAGATGTAAGACCAGGCCCCTCAGAGGTCTCCCCTGGAACCTGAGCTGACCTGTCTGAGGGGTGGGGGTGGGCACTGACATCAGGAGCATGGCTCCAGTGGACAGTGGGTAGATCTCGGGACAGGGCTCAAAGGAAGGACAAAGCCACCCTTTGTCTGTGAGCTGGCAAGAAGAACAAAGGGCCATTTAAGCCTGAAGGCTTGATTTTTATCAACAAAGAAGGGGCCAGAGAGCTAAGAGGATATCAGTGGCTTAAAGTGGGAACCCATAAGATATGAAATTCTCCCCCTAGAGACTGACTCTCAAGGGGCAGGAAGAGGCAAGGGGAACTGCTGGGCTCTAGGCCCTGTAAGCTCCCGTGTGTTAACTCTGCTGTAGCAGGAAGGAACTCTGGACTAAGAATCAGAGGCCAAGACTCTAGTTCTGAAGCCACTTGCTCTTCACCTTGGATAAGGCTTTTGATCTCCCTGATCCTGCACGTCCTTATGGAACCTGGGAAGAGTCCCTGGGCTTGGCCTGGCCTCGGTTTCCTATCCTTGTAATGGGAGGGCAATACGAGCTGAGCAATCAAGGATGGGAAGGCCTGTGAGGGCCTGGGGGGCCTGGGTTCCTACCTGGGTGACGGCCTGTGAGGACTGGGCAGGGAAGGCCACGTGAGAGCAGATTCCACCAGCGTGTGGCCCAGGCTGGTCACGGAGCTGTGTGAAGGCAGAAGGGGCTCATCACCATGGCAGGCAGGCCGGGCCCCAGTGCGAGGGGATCAGGCACCAGCAGGGGCCTGGGGAGCCCGAGGTGGGGCCCGTGCTGGCCCTCTTAGCAGCCCTGTGGATATGCTGCCCTCCTTTCCAGAACTCTTGCTTGCACAAAATGAGACAGAACCAGGGGACATCAGAGCCCCGAACAATCCAACAAAGGTCTGTTTGAGAATCGTAAAAGCAGGCGAGATTGGAGGCCAGCTGGGAGAGGATTTTATAGGGAGCTGCAGCCAAGCACTCTTGAAGTAATAATATCTGGCCTAATCAGCTCCTTCATGCAGATGCAGGGCTGACAGAGGGGAAGGCTAACATATCAGGACACACCACAGTCATCATAAAACAGCATCTGTGGCTTCCCATCCGGGGCAGCAAGAAACAACCTTTCTTCTGAATCATTAATATTCACTTTCCAACCTCTCCATCCCATTTTTTTCTTACCGTGCAGATCCAAGCCTGCCAGCGTGATCGCCTGCTGCTGAGGCTGGGGACTTGGTCAGGCCCAGGTCCTCGGGGAACTTGGTGGTGGCAGGGTTGACCTCAGGCCCACTGGACCCCTCACCTACTCCTTTATTCCGAAGATACTGCAGGGAACAGAATGGGTTCCGTTCTCAGGGCTCTGGTTCAGAGGCCTGGAGAAGGCAGGAGGGGTCTTGGCTTGATTTTGGGGCTTTCAGGGGATATGAAAGAGGCTTCTTTTCAGGAGTGTAGAGAAGCCTGTTTGGTGAAGGCGCTCCTTGCATGATAATAACAGTTAATAATGCCTCTCTTCAGAAAGGGAGCTTCGTGAGGAGAGGAGGGTGACTGGGGCCAGGAAGCTGTTCCACATTCGAGTCCCAGGGGGAATTTCAGGGTTAGGTTCACCTCTCTGGGAGCCCCACCCTCATGGGAATGATCGCCAAGTATGACTTGAGGCCACCAGCTTTTGTCAGCTGGAGACACTTGGACCTTCCAGACACCTGAAGCCAAGAGCAAGGGCTGACGGCCTGGCTTGGAGGCTGGGCCTCCCGGGCCCTTGTCCACCCCCACGCCTTCTTCTAGAAGGCTGGAGGACCAGCAGAGGTCAGGCCACCATCAATGGGAGAGACAGTGTGAGCCCCAGACAACATGGCATGTTCCTCTAAGCCCCACCCACCCTGAGAAAACATGCAGCATGTGTCAGCTTGTCTGAGGGGTAGCGCTTGGCCCCCGACTGGCTGGTGGCCTCTGAGGTAAGGATCAGTGCTCTTTTGTGTGCCAGGAACCAGGAAATGTTGAGGTGAGATGCTCTTCCCTCCAGACTTCTGCCAAGGCAAAATATCTCTAGGAACTCAGTGTTAGACAAGCATTTACTAAGCAACTACTGTGTGCTCTGTCCTAGGCCAGGCACCGAGGCCCAGATCTGGGCCCTTCAAGGGGAGTTTGTGGGCAAAAATAGGAAAAAGATCACACAGCGTGACAGAATTTGGCTTGGAGATGCACAGGGAGGTAGGACAGTGCCCAAGAAGGGCAAGTAACACTGAAATGGAGCCCTGGAGCTTCCTGGAGGAGCTCTTGACTAATAAGATCTGAAGCCTGAGGAGCAGCTGGCCAGGAAGAGACAGAGGAGAAGGAAAGGAAAGGTATGTGCCTCAGGCATGTGCAGAGGCCCAGAATGGGGAGAAAGCAGGGCCAGAGTGGTAGAAATGGAGGAGCGAAGAGAAGATGCAGGAGGGGTGGCAGCAGGAGCTAGTCACATGGCGCCCTGCAAATGGGATGAAGGATTGTGGCTTCCCTCCTGCTGTCCCACTGCCTAGAATGTGGTTATAAAGGCTGGCGCTGTGGCAACTATCTTGGGTCATAAGGATGAAGGCCACAGCTGGGGAGGGAGAGGGTGAACTGAAAAGAGCCTGGACCCTTGAGGATTAGGTGAGGCCAAGGGTGATGGGGAGCCGTGGACAAGTTGCGCAGGGAGACAGTCAGGTCTGTGTCTCAGAGAGGAAATGTGTGTGCACAGTGGGCTGGGGAGCCGCATAGAAGCAGGGAGCTGCAGTGGACCAGGTGGGCCGTGGTGCAGCCCAAATGAAGGCAGGTAGAGAGAAATGGAAGTGGCTGAGGTTTCTCTGGATGCCGAGTGGACTTGCCAGGACTTCGGAATGGATTCTGGGCAGAGCCAGGGCCCTACTCACCTGTGCACTGAGTTGCCCGATCTCCAGTTCCAGCTGCCGCACTTTGGCCTCCCGCTCCGCCACCATGGCCTGCAGCTGGGTCACAAGGCTGCTGCTCCGCTGGGCCTCGTTGTTGAGCTGCTGGTCCAGGCGGTGCTGAGACACTCGTGTCTTTTCCTCCTGTAGACTCAGGCTGCCCAGAATCTCCTGTAGCTGCTTCAGCTGGTCCTGTGGAGCGAAGGGGGAGGGCTGGCCAGGGTCAGTGGTGGCTCTTGGTAAGGAAGGCCTCTCCTCACCCCAGCAACCCACCTCTTCCCTGCTCCCACCGGAACTAACAGTTGGACACACGTGTTTCCTGGAGAAGCAGAAGGAATACCTTGCCTGCCCTTGGGAGGATTCAATCAGGTTTTCCTGTTCTCAACTTCCTTCTTCCTGAGATTGGGGCCAAGAAGGACATCTGAGGGGCTCTTAGGACAATAGAAAGCAGCTCAGATGATGGCCCCTCAGCCAGTGGGGGAGATACTTGGGTAAAAAGAAACCCCTTCCGACTCTGTTGGGAAGCCGCCCTTGAAGGAGGTATATGGACCTCTTGCCACTGATCCTTCAGCACCTACCTGAGGCCCCATCCCTGGGGAGGAGACTTCTAGAGTAGAGGCTTCCTGCCCGGGGGCCAGGAAGGAGCATGCTGGTGACCTGGAACAGGTGAGGACTGTTGTCCTCACGTCATTGTGGAGGAAACCGAGGCCCAGAGAGCCCAGGGCACACTGCTGGTCAATGGCAGGGCTGGGGCTGGTTTGCAGTTCTTCAGTGACAAAGAATAGTAGTACCCAGGGACCTCAGAGGACATCCAGCCTACACCTTATTTTAAAACTGGGACCTGAGGCCCAGAGAAGGGATGCAACTGGCCTAAAGTCACACAGTGAGGTATGAACAGAGGCAGGCCCAGATTTCAGGTCTGCTCTGCGCCGCCTACCACAATGCCTGGTGAAATTATTATGCACTGAGGCATGCCTAAGCCAGCATTAGTTTCCCCTTGCACCCCTGTCAAGCCAGGCATGACCACCCCAGGGGCCTGTGGGCACAACCTGGAATTCAGAGACCAAAGTTGAAACTAAAGAGACTAAATTTGGACTTTAGGCCCCAGAGAGAAAAGGCCAGGCTAGAGTCAGGAAAGCAGTGCGGCTTTGCTAATCAAAAGTTTTAGGTTCAGATAAACTGGTTTGAATTCAGCTGTGTGGTCTTGGATGACTTATCAAACCAAGTAGAGCATTGATTTTTCCATCTCTGTACTGAGTGGGCTGATAATATATGTCCCTAGAGTTCATCTTGGTAACTATCCATTATAAACTGCCCAGAGGGCATAGACAAATATATGTACCAGCTCCCCTCAGGTATCTCATCCATTCCTCCATGAAAAATAACCCAGGGTATAATCCCATCTGCTTCCCCCTCATCCTCTTCTTTCTTGTTTGGGGTCCACAGGCCCAGTGGCTCATGTCACTATCAAGCTCACAACATGACCTTTACTGGCTCTTGGGTAGCCTCTGAGCTGCTCCTGTCCCTGGAGCCAGACTTTGGGGCTGGGACCGGCCAAAGCAACGGGCTCCCAGGTTATGCAGGTGGCATTTTGGGGTGAGTGAGGGCTCCTGGTGGCTGGGGCTCGGTCACAGGGCTCTGGGTTGGGCTGGGGTCCCAGGGGCAAGTGCACACCATGAGGGCATCAATGAGCTCGTCATCATGCCGGCCCTTCTCCACGAGGGTCCCCATCTGACTCCTGAGGGTCTTTACTTCACTTGACAGCACCTTGTTGCGGGACCTCACACCCTCAAACTTCTTTTTCAGCTCCTCGAGCTCTCTCTGGAGGGCATCTCGCTCCACTGCAAGTTTCTGTAACCAGAAAGCGCGATTATGGCCTATAGGGCAGAGGGGTATCTCGGCCATAGCTGGGCCCTCACCCCCCCCCCCACTGGTGAGGCCAGAGCCAAAAGGAGACTTGCTGAGGCCACAGAGCAGGTCAGTGGAGACAGGGCCCTGAATCCTGGCCCTGGTCTCTCAGGGATGACGGATGTGACCCAGATGGGGTACAGGAGCCAGAGTCAGGAAAGCTGCTGGCCAACTCTGGGCGTGTCCTCCCGAGGACCCTCAGTCCCTGCCTGAGCGGAGAACAGCCACGCTTCAGTGGACAGCACCAAGCCCAGGGGTCAAACTGAAGTGCCTCACTCCACCAAGGGCTAGTTTCAGGTCCACCATCTCCAAAACAGCCAGAATGGGGCCACTGAATGTTCATGAAATGGGCTCTGGGTGAGGAACCGGTGAGGAGCCAGTCAGGCAGCTCAGGGTAGATAGACAGGACAAGAGAAAATGCACAGAGATGACCCAAACCTCCAGTGTCTGCTGACAATAACGGGAGCCTCCGGGTCCTCACAGGAGTGGTCGTGGTCTCCTGGCCCCGCACACCCCCGACCTCCTCCCGGGCACGTGTTACCTCCCAGCCTTCCTGTTTTTCTCTCTCCAGGTTGCGGATCCTCAGCAGGTTTTTCTCCTGTGCTGACAGCTTCCTTGGGTCTGGATGGACTGACAGCTCATCACTGGCTGTTTCTACAGACTGGCTGCGGGTCTGTCCCAGCTGTTTCTCAAGCTCTCGAACCTGAAGGTGGTAAAGCTCACTGTTCCACAAGGGGTCTGCTGTCAGACTTGGCCTCTCAGAGGGGCTGCCCTGTGATGTGACGGGAGACCCCACTAGAGGGACGACACCACAGTCCCTGATGGACGTGGAGGCCCCTAGGAGAGGGACCAGGCTGGGGGAGGGATCTGAGGTGGCATCCTGAACCAAACAAGGAAAGACACTAAAGAGGTTTAGCTTGGAAAAGAGAAACTTCAAAGTAAATGAGAAAGGGAATTCCCATTGTGGCTCTGTAGAAACGAATCCAACTAGGATCCATGAGGTTGTGGGTTCGATTCTTGGCCTCGCTCAGTGGGTTGGGGATCTGGTGTTGCCATGAGCTGTGGTCTAAGTTGCAGATACAGCTTGGACCCTGCATTGCCATAGCTGTGGCGTAGGCTGTTGGCTGTAGCTCCGATTCGACCCCTAGCCTGGGAACTTACATATGCCTTGGGTGTGGCCCTAAAAAACAAAATAAATATATACATAAAAAATATTTTAAAAAAAAGTAAATGAGAAAAATCACCCCATCTCTGAGGGATGTTTGAGACCCAGCAGCAGATGTGTGGCCCTAGGAACTTGGGAGGGACAGTATAGCAGGTCTCAGTACCAGGAAGAGTTCTTTAGCAGACAGCCCTCCCAAACCTGGGTGGGCTCCTCAGGAGGCCAAGAGTTCCTGGCCACTTGCAGGAGATACTGCAGAGGAAGGGCAGGTTTTGGAAGCTGGAAGATCAGCTCAAAGTCTCATTGGCTGTGTGACTGTACACAGATTACTGAACTTCTCTGAATCTCAGGTCTCTCATCTGTGAAAGGGCCTGTGGGTGCGCCCTGCATAATGTTATTACAGTTCAGTACCATGAACTTGTCTGAGCCTGGGAATCCCCAAGACAAGTCTTGGAATGACAAACCTTAGGGTCCACTCCAGGGGAAGGACCTGGGGCTCTGCATCTTAAACAAGTGCTGCAAGTGATTTTTAAGATTAGGCAACTTTGGGAGTTCCCATTGTGGCTCAGTGGTTAATGAATCCGACTAGGAACCATGAGGTTGCGTGTTCGATCCCTGGCATCACTAAGTGGGTTAAGGATCTGGCGTTGCCGTGAGTTGTGGTGTAGGTTGCAGACACGGCTCGGATCCCGCGTTGCTGTGGCTGTGGCGAAGGCCGGCGGCTACAGCTCCTGTTAGACCCCTAGTCTGGGAACCTCCACATGCTGCAAGCGCGGCCCTAGAAAAGGCAAAAAGACCAAAAAAAAAAAAAAAAAAAGATTAGGCAACTTTGGAGTTCCTGTCATGGCTCAACAGTAAAGAACCCAACTAGTATCCATGAGGATGCAGGTTTGATTCCTGGCCTAACTCAGTGGGTTAAGGATCTGGCGTTGCCGTGTGCTGTAGGTTGCAAATGAGGCTTGGATCCCGCCCTGCTGTGACTGTGGCCTAGGCAGGCAGCTGCAGCTCTGATTCGATTCCTAGCCTGGGAACTTCCATATGCTGCTGGTGCCCTAAAAAGCAAAAATAAATAAATTAGGCAACTCTGAGAAATCCCAAAATGGCCTGGGTGACTCCCTCAGCATAGGGCAGGGAGATGTCATCACACAGAGAGATGGCTTATGACACGGAGGTTAAAGTGGATAACTCCTAGGGTCCTTGTAATCCTGTTTCCGTGTCATCACAACATAAATGACACAACAAAATTGAGTAAACCTGAGCCGGGGCAGAATTCACTAGGATCCGTGGTAAAGGGCAGCAGAATGGCTTTGAAACATTTGTCAGCACCCTCTTGTGGCATTGTATGGTAATTCCACTTAAGCAGTAAAGAACACAGTACTATTACTTTTAACCATTTGTTTACAGAGCTTAACAATACTAATGTGTTGAGTGCTTATTATGGCCAGGCTTAATATATTAATTTGGGAATATTGCTTCCCAAACGATATTTCACTTGACCCACAACAACCCTACAGGGAAGGTATTATTATCTTCACTTTACACCTGAGGAGACTGACGCACAGAGAGATGAAGTGATAGGCCCAAGGACACTGAACTTACAACCCAGACACTGAGGCTAGACTCAAACTCAAGTCTCTGGAATTTCCAAGGCCACATAATGGTTGTTAATAACAATTTTTCAGAGGCTTCTCCCCCTTTGTGGTGGATCCTGCAGGAGACCAAGGATAAAAGCCACCTGCGAACGTGGAGACGAAGATGATGTGCTTGGCAAATAATGGAAGTGACACACACCTACTCATGTATCCCTTGGTTCCTCGGTCCAGCTAACCTTTGGGACACTGTTTTCTCCATGCCAGGCACCGTGGTAAGCATTTTACACATCGGGACCCATTCAGTCCTCCTAGCATCCCTGTGGGGTAGACACTGCCATTATCCACAGTACACAGAGGAGGAAGAAGCACAGAGAGGTGAAGCAACTTGCCCAAGGCTACACAGCTGGTAGCTGGAGAGCAGGGATTTGAATCCAAATGGTCTGACTCTGGAGTCCTTACTCCTAGCCTCTTGAGATGCTTCTAAATATTTAGAACACAAAGAGGGAGACAGGCTAATGGGTTTTTTTTGGGGGGGAGGTGTAATTAAAACTTTCAAAAGCCTACAAGCATCTGGACAAAACTGGAAAAAGCCTCTAAGTACAACAGTCACGCAAATTTTCATGAACTAAGGAAAAAATCTGCCTGGAGTAAAGTAAATCAAAGCCTCTGGCATTTGTTCAGCGCCAGTGCCTGGCATGTGGTGTTATATAAATGCTTGTTCATTAAATAACAAATGAAAATCAGGCTGCTTGGGGAGAATGTAAAACAACAGCCCTGCAAGTATGCTCTGCAGAACCTAAAGGCCTTTTTTGGGTTCTGTGTCTCTAATATGGGTCAGTGTGGGTCTTTCTGGGGGCATTTCAAGCCTATGTTCAGGGCCAGAAGTCTGATGACTCACACTCACCTTGCTCTGCAAGATGAGGATTTGTTGAGCCCGACCCCTCCAGGTCCCAGGAGAGGACAGGAGCTGCTGGATGTTCACATCTTGCCCAACCTCGCTGGTCAAAACCTGAAAAAGGCGGGGCCTTAGTGTGGCCGGGAGAGAGAGCCCTGCCGGAGCGCTAAAGCTGCTGTATGTGCAGAAGCAGTGTAGGGTGTGCAGGCCTCTCAGAGGGCCCAGCCTCCACTTTGCATAACCTTTCCGCCGACCTCAAAGGCTGGTGGACTATATTCCAAGAGCAGCTCTCCCTGGGAAAACAGTAAACCCATCACCCCCAGCACTTCTTGGCAATGCTTTAGAGCAGTCAAGGAACTGCTGACAATGCCCAGGTAGGGCCTCTTGGTCTTGACGCATTCTGGGATGAGCGAATCACAAAGTTGACCAAAACCTGCTTCCTTAATTTGTTCACCTGTCACCCACAACTGAGATCATTCTGGATGGCTACAGAAAGGACATCATCACAGGGCCTTGCTCTCTGTATGGAGCTACTGACAAGGGGCCATGTCTGAGTGCAGCAAGGAGGGGGGTACCGAATGCCACTTGGGGATGCCTGGTTCTAGAGGATCCTAGATTTTAGCTGTTGAAGGAGGTGTTCAGGCCCGCTTGGAGGCTTTGAGGTGGAAACAGTATGTCCCAGCTTGTGCTCTGGGCCCCTCTGCAGCCTGTCACGGAAACCCAATCTAGTGTACCAAGTCTCTGGTGCTTGTTTCCACAATAGAACTCTGTTTTGGAAAGCTTGGCCAGTCTGAGTGGTTCCAGCAGGGAAGACAAATGCCAGAGATTTCACTATGTAAATAAAAATAAATAATGAACCAGCTGGGCCTGCCTCCCAAGTCTGAGCATTTTCCTTTGAGAAGGGGCCTTTAATACACAAACAACCTTCCCATTTTCTAATATTACACACAGCAGAGAGCGGGAGGTCTTGGTAGGCTTTTAAGTCCATGGTGGCTTATTAAGGAGACACCCAGCATTTTGGGGGGTGCACATAGCACAGGGAAGGCTTAAGGGACGCTCCAGGATGGAGAGCACTGTCCTTCTTGGTCCAGGGTTTAGCAGGCACCACAAGGGCCAGTATGCAGGGCTCTGCAGGCAGCCAGCAACCCCAGTCACTACATGGGTCTATTTCAAGGGCTGGTGGAAAGAAGTTACTGGGTCTGGATCCTGACCCAGAATAAGCAGCATGATGCTCACGGGGCCAAGCTCCTGAATGGAAGCCATTGTTCCAGCCATACACTTCCTAGCCCCAGTCCCAGAGACAGAAGAGGACCTGAACTCTGGGCCATATGGAAATACCTTCTGGGCTATCCGGAGCTCCTGCTTCACGGCCTGGATCTGGTTGCGGAGGTCGCTCATCTTCAGGTTTGTGGCCGCCAGCCTGTCCTGCAAGACCTTCACCTCTGGACTCTCTGGCTGGTTGGAAAGACAGGAGGGAGAGTGGTCACTTGAAGTCTAAATAGTGGTAATAAGCATGGCCTCTGTTTATCCAGGTATGAGCAGGTTACCACACTAAGTGCTCAACAAGGCGCAACTTATTTCATCCTCACAACCCCTGTGAGGCAGGCTCTGTTGTGGCCCATTTCAGATGCAAAGCAGAGACTGGTGGGGGTGAGGCCCTTGGGTCGAGAAAGGGGAAGCATGGATGTGAATTCCAGCAGCCCAGCTCTGGGGGCTGAGCCCTGTGCTCTGAGCGTCATACACACGTGGACACATGTGGTGGCCACAGACAGGGAGCATCTGGAGAAGGCTGTGGCTCCACGCTTCCCAGATGCTTCCAGGGTGTGGACTCTGCTGAGCTCGGAGAACGGCATCACAGCGATTCCATCTATACTCGATATAAGGAGAGAGCCAGTTTGTTTACAGAAGGCAACCCCAGCTTGACAGGAGGGCCACGACAATTCTCTCCTAGGGCCGTCAGACTGGGATTTGGGGTCCCTTTCCTGGCAATGAGCTCACTGCACAGAATAAGGAGCCAGTTTAATTCCCAAACACTCCATTTCTATGGCTTGAAGAACTGCAGCAACCATTAAAACTTTACCTGCTGGAACTCTTATCAATGTCCTTTTTTAAAAAAACGATTTCGATGAGATGTTTCACTTACACTATTTCAATGGGATGTTTCGCAAATGTGCTCCCCTTTTCTGTCTTCAGTAGAAGTTCCTGAGACTCATAGAACTTTAACATTAAAGGGACTCCAAGGTCAGTCCCTTCAAACCCCTTCTATAAGTGATGAAAATAAGGTCCAGAAAAAGGAAATAACATGCCCTCAGGCACACTGCTCGTTGGGGTGACAGAATTGGAATTAGAAGCTTGGTCCCTTCCTTCCACTGCCCAATTCTCCCTGTTTGAGCTGTTGTGGATACCTGGGTATCATGACAACAGGAACATTGGTTCGTGGAATGAGTGTCCCTTTAGGCATTGCCATAAGACCGTCTGCTCCTGTCCCAACAGACTGGGAGGACTGGACGTCTGGGAAGCAGGTTGGATACAGCAGTGGCTTTCTGAACTTCCCTTGTAGGCACAAGCAAGACCTGTGACTGCCAGTGTGAAAGACAGATCCCAGGAGACCACAGGGACTCTGGCAGCCCTGCTGAAAACCCCCGGTCAAGGAAACTAAACTTGCACACTTGGTCTGGAAAGCCTGGACTCATCTGGTTTTCTCATCAGGAAATGGCTATAAAAATACTTCCCTGTTCTGCTTCCTCACAGCGCCACCAAGAGGCTAAATAGAGTAACCAATGTGAGCAGAATTTGCAAATGGAGAACTTATGTCAAACACAGATGCATTTTTTTCATATATTTTTTGGTATGTCCTTCCCCATCTGGCTACCGTCTATTCCTTCTTACTGCTCCTGGGGGCCTGACCTCTCCCCTCCTAAGGTGCTGCTTTGAATCTGCCCTGGGTTGGGAAACAACAGCCCCTACCTATCAGATCTTTGGTGCCATGGACCCTGCTGGCCCTGATGGGTGGTGCTGTGGAACTGTGAGAGCTTATGAGCTTCCCATGTGTCTGCTGCGACCCTGCTCAGAGCGGGGAAAGGGCACACTTATTGGACCTGGACCTGAAACCCAGGCAGTGACACCCCTCTCCAAGCCTTCTTTCCTTATCTGCGAAATGGGGTATGTTATACCAGCCTCCAGGGTACTTGTGAGTGTTGATGGGATAATGCATATGAAGGGGACTCTCGGGGGCAGATTCTGACAGAAGGCAGTTCCAGGGGGCCTAGCCTAGCTTGGGAGAGCAGCTGGCAAAGGGTTGAGGGCCAGATGGTGTTCTGGTGAAGGCATCACACCCTCTGCTCTGCCAGGCCCCAGTCCTCCCTTTCCCAGGCAGCTGGGCCATCCCTACCTGCAAAGCATTTCAGAGTTGTTTCTTCCCAGGGTGAGATTCCATAGGCTTTGTGGGGGACTCGGGCATGGGGACAGCCCTCCTCAACCCTGACCTGCTTTCTTCGAGGGAATAACTAAAAAGCCATCCATGGGGAGCAGATAGGATCAAGGCCAGTCACACCACTGCTCCTGAAGCCCCACATGGGGGATGGTGAACTGGGCTCCACTCTGGCATCTGCTTGGAGCTCTGGGCTGGAATGTGGAGTGAGCCTGTGGGCTCTGGAGTGTGGCCAGGGGTTGGGTCACCCTTATCAGCCTAAGGAGGGGGACATGGCTATTGTTCTCTCTCTGATCAGAAGATGCCTGGGAAGACACCTGGTCCTGAGGAATGGAGATGACAGCGCACCACCCACTCCTCCGTCAGAAACCTCTCAGGCTCCTTGCAGCCACAGAATGAGGTTGAAACTCCTGCTTCATCTGCCATCAAAACCTTCCTCCACAGGTGACCCCACCCCAGCTCTGTTTGGCTTACGTTCCCCTTTTCCCCTTTATGGGCCCTGGGCTGCAGCCAGACATTACCCAGCTGACACCCAGCTTGCAAAGGGAATAGGAATATTGATGCCCCCTTGCTCTGAGCGTGCTCTGCATCTGCTGGAAGGGCTGCCCCTATCTTCCTGCTCCAATAAGGCTACCTTGGGAAGCCCTCGTTCACCGCACATCCTGGCTGCCTCAGGTGGATAGTGTGCTCCCTCTGGAAACTCAGAGCCTGGATGCCCTCTTTCCCTCCATCCTTCAGTGTGGCTACTCATCTCCCCTCTTGGACTCTGCTGTGGACAGTGGCCCTGCCCAATTCTCTGTGTCATAGGGCTCAGAAAACCCTGTCAGGCTCAAGAAGTCACTGAACAAGCAGTTTCCATCCAGGGCAGCCCCAGTCAGAGACACAAATAAGCCAGAGGCAGCTCTGCAGTGTACCTCGGAGCTGGGAAAGGCCCTGAGGAGGCTCAGTCTAGCCCCTGCTGAGGGCAGAGTCCTGCTGTTGCCTCCCTAGCAATGAAACAGGCCTACATAAGCGTAGCCTTTGGGAGACACGTTCACCCCTGGAACTTGAGAGGCCCATCACTGTACACCGAGGACAGAATTCTCCTCAGACAGGCAGGAGGCGGCTTGACCCTGAGTTGTGGGCAACAAGGAGGATGGGGCAGAAAAGGAGCCCTGAGGTTTGGATCCCGTATTACCAACCAGTCTGCCTTCTTTTTATTTTTATGTCTTTCTAGGGCCACACCATGGCATATGAAAATTCCCAGGCTAGGGGTTGAATTGGAGCTGCAGCTGCTGGCCTGCACCACAGCAGCGTGGGATCCCAGCTGCTTCTGTAACCTACACCACAGCCCGTGGCAATGCTAGATCACTAACCCACTGACCGAGGCCAGGGATCAAATCTGCGTCCTCATGGATACCAGGCAGGTTTATTACTGCTGAGCCGTGATGGGAACTCCCCTCCTGGGATGTTCTTGAGACTCTGAGTTATTCACTGTCTAGCTGGGGCTCTGTGCCCCTCCCCGGTAGTCCAGTGGGTCAGACTGCCTTCCTTACATGGAGCTGCAGTTCCCACGCCCCAGTCTCACGGACACTTTCTGGTTTAGTAAAATAGAATCTTGGGAACAGCCCCCATTCCCAATAGTCATTTTAACTCTGTAGATCTGGAGTTCCACAAAGGGCAGACTTCTCACTGAATGGACCAGTCACCACCACCCCCCCCAACACCAGAGTTCCACTGAGTAGCAGTGAGCTCCCCAGGGTAAGGCAGAGGCTGGGTGTCTCCCAGTGAGGACGCTGTAATGGACATCCTTCACAGCTGGGCTGAGAGCAGGAGGCCAGTTGGGCTAGGCCTTCCCTCCTGGTACTGAAATTCTAGGATTCCAGGGTCTTCAGGCCCCTCCTGACTGCCCTCTCTGGGGGCTGAATCAGAGTCAGACCCTCACTCACCTCATGAGGGCTTTCCTGGCCTCAGACCAGAGACTTGGTCAGTGTTCCCCGATGGCTACTCTGAGGATGCTGCAATGGTGGTGCTGGCTCAGCAGTGGGGTGGAGGTGGAACCCGGACAGAGGCACCTACATTCCTAGGGAAGAAGGGAGGCCCAGGCCCATGGCTGCCTTACACACTCCCCAGCGCAGAAGAGAATTCATACCAAGATTCTGTCTCCCATCTGGGCCCTCAGAGGCTTGGCTCCTGCATCGGTGGCCCCCTTGGCTGGCAGTCTGGCAAGGGCCGTCTGCAGCTGAAAAAACAAACCTGGTACTTAATATTTAATTCTACTCAGCAATCGTGCCTGAGTGAAGTGCTCTGGTGCTGCTGTCCAGTGTGTGGTCACTGATCTCAGCGGCCTGTCCCTTCAGCTCACTTTAAGGACCATTAGTGGAAGAACTCTCCTTTATAAGCCGCTGTCTTATGGGAAAGGGTTTGCTTGTTGACCCCACTCCCCAGTCACAGAATAGAACAGCTCTAGGATTCATGAACAGCTTAATAAATAATAATCCTGCAGCCACGGTCTGCATCTAACAATAGTCTGGGAGGTGGAGAGGAAGGGAATTATGGACTTCGTGCTACAGATGAGGAGAAAGGGTCAGAGACACTGAGAAAACCTGCCATGACCTGGTGGCCAAGCCAACTGACTGATTAATGGTTCCCCAGCTGTCCTTCACACAAAGACCACCCCTGTCTAACAAAGCTGGGCATGACCTGCTCTCCTACCTCTCTGACCTCATCTTGCTCCACTCTTGGCCACACTGGTCCCCTTTCAGGTCTTTTTCCCTGTTCAGGGGCTTTGCACCCCTCTAAATCTGGCCCCTTCTCATCTTCCAGGGACCCACTGTGCATGCCTCCCACCCCAAGGGCCCTCCATGCTGGTCTGTCTCCAGGAAGGCAAGGACTAGGCCTGTTTTGCTCCCCACAGTGTCCCCAGGGCTTGGCACAGAGCCTGAGATGGTTTTCAAAAAATATGTTGTAGAATAAAGAAGCTTTAATTCAATGCCAAGTTTAATGGCTGAGGAGGATTTTGGAGAGCAACAGAACTGGATTTGAAATCCAGCATGACCACATGCTGTGTGACTTAAGAAAGCCTCTTAACCTCTGCCAGCCTTGGCTCCTCCAGCCGCATAAGGAGAAGCTGCGTAGGTTCATTCTAGCTCCCGAGGGACAGTGAACCGCCAGGGCTATGCCCTTGCTCGACTGGAGGGATCTGTGATTAGCTGTAGAAGGGGAGGGGCAGCAGAAAGAGGAAGGTGTTCAAATGTGAGATGAACTGGTGGAATGCTCCTGGCTCTAGCTTCAAATTAGCAGGGATCGCTGTTAATTTATTCAACAGTGTCTTTCTCATGCTAACCACCTGCTGGGTACTGTTCTAAGCACTGTACAATGATAGATCATTTAATCCTCGGAAAACACTGGGGTGAGTGCCATTATTACTGCCATGTGACGGGTGGAGGAAACTGAGGCACAGAGCGTTTATAACTGGTTCAAAGTCACAACGCAAGTCAGTGGTGGAGCTGAAATTCACACCCAGGTGGTCAGGCTCCAGGCCTGCGTCCTCCCCCCTGCACGGAGCTGCCTCTCCACTACCTGTGTCCTCCTTGCTTCCCAACACTTTCCCCTCTCAGGTTATGACAGAGACTGAGAGATTCGCTGCAAACACTGATCCAGAAGCCCTTAGGGAAGGACCCAGCGCATCTAAGTGTGTTCCCTCTCTGGAGGAGTGGTGTGGGGTATGGGGAGTCCCAGGGGCCGGGGTCCCTCACCTCCTGTTCTAGCTCCTGGATGCGGTTACTCAGCTGCCTCACTCTGGTCTTTGCGCCCTCTGACTCTGCCATCAGCACCCGGTTCTTTTTGGACAGCTCAACGATTTTGGTGGCGATCACATCTCCAGCCGCACCAGCTGTCCCTAAAATGAGGGAAAACAATGAGGTCAACTAAAAACAGAGACCACAAGTCGAACAGACTTGCTGCTGCCGGCCTGGGCCAGGCAGTGATTTGGGCACCTAGGAGTAGCTGCCTCCCCACCTTGTGTCAGCAAGAGGATGAAGACACATTAGGAGAAAGGGCTCCTGGGGAAGGAAACCAAACCTGGAAGTACAAATGGTGAGTTCTCTGCTTATGTTTTCCTCCCAGGACTCAAAATCATTACAAATCCCGGAGTCAGATGTCAGAAAGAGGTCTAAGAGAAGCCCTCTCCAGTCCAAAGGGCAGGAAGTAGGGCTCAGAGAGGAGGGGGAAAATCCTCTTTTTCCTTTTTGTTTTCTTTCTTTTTTCTTTTCTTTTCTTTTTTTTGTGGTCTTTTTAGGGCTGTACCTGCTGTATATGGAAGTTCCCAGGCTAGGGGTCAAATCGGAGCTGCAGCTGCTGGCCTACAGCACCGCCACAGCAATGCTTGATATGAGCCACGTCTGTGACCTACACCACAGCTCATGGCAACACTGGATCCTTAACCCACTGAGTGAGGTCAGGGGTCGACCCCACATCCTCATGGATACTAGTCAGTTTCGTTAACCGCTGAGCCACGATGGGAACTCAGAAAATCCTCTTTTTTCTTATTCTCTCCCAACTCTATCTCTAGACAAGCTCCACTCTTTTTTTTTTTTTTGTCTTTTTGCCTTTACCTAGAGCCGCACCTGCGGCATATGGAGGTTCCCAGGCTAGGGGTCTAACAGGAGCTGCAGCTGCCGGCCTTCGCCACAGCCACAGCAACGTGGGATCCGAGCCGCGTCTGCAACCTTCACCACAGTTCACGGCAACGCCGGATCCTTAACCCACTGAGCAAGGCCAGGGATCGAACCCGCAACCTCGCGGTTCTTAGTCAGATTTGTTAACCACTGAGCCACGAAGGGAACTCCATAGACAAGCTCCACTCTTGAAGCTGCAACTCCATGATAATAGAGTCAGCAGTGAATGGGCAAACCTAGAAATGCTAAAATATCTGTGTAAATAGACTCTTTTTGCCTTAAGTTCTCTAAAATATGTATAATGGTTGAAAGCAAATATAATAGCATTGTCTTATGGGATTTTCAATGTATACAGATGTAATACATATAAAAACTATAACATAAGGGGGGAGGGTAAAGGAACCTATATGGTGGTAAAGTTTCTTCATTCCATTTGAAGTGGTAAAATGTTAATTCTAAGCAGGCCTTGAAAAGGTATGTAGATTGTAATCACTAATGCAATCGCTAAAAAATTACATGAAGAAATAGAAAAACTCAGACTAAAGCAAACACCAAAAATCCAGCCAAAGGAAAACCACCATTCTATCAGCTCTCAGCAGCCTGTCACTGTGGTCTGGTTTAAAAACATGAACTGGGCCAGTCAGACTTTTCTCTTCAAAACATGAAACTGGAAATCAAAAATGGGGACTTCAGCAGTTCCCCTCATGGCGCAGCAGAAACGAATCTGACTAGGAACCATGAGGTTGCGGTTTGATCCCTGGCCTCGCTCAGTGGGTTAAGGATCCGGCGTTGCCGTGAGCTGTGGTGTAGGTCGCGGACGCGGCTCGGATCCCACGTTGTTGTGGCTGTGGCGTAGGCTGGTGGCTACAGCTCCTGTTAGACCCCTAGCCTGGGAACCTCCATGTGCTGCGGGTGTGTCCATAAAAGGACAAAAAGAAAAAAAAAAGAGGTGGGGACTTCAGAGTAAGGACTTTATTTGAGGTCCTGGAGGAGACTCAGGGCTGGCACTCAGATGAGGCCATGAGCAAGCTGGCATGGGCAGCAGAAGACAGAGGACGGGGGTCAAGCTGGGGAAGAAGGAGTAGCCTGTGGGTCCAGTCCCCAGGACTCCTTGGGGTGGGGAAGCATCTCCTGTGCTCCCTCTGGAGCCCATCAGGTTCTCAACAGCCTTGCAAAAACTGCCTCTTCACATCTGAATCCTGAGCCAGGTTGAGTGTTGCCTTCTCTTCTCTTTTAGACAGAAAGAAGCCAAAGAGTGGAGGGAAGCACAATAGGCTACCAGGGGCCTTTAAGATATAGAATTCCACTTTCTTTTTAATTCAGCTTTAGAACTCTGGGTGCACCCACCCTTAAAGGGATTTACTATCAAAGGCAGAGAGGGACACTGTAGCATTTGCCAGGTGAGGTCTGTTGCCCTTTGTGATTGGTGACACTGACTTTGTGGTTTATTAGTCAGCTACCTGGGAATTACTCAGTGGGCATATGTAGAACAGAGGCCAGTCAGGGTCAAGGTCCCCACCAGATCTTCAGGGCCACAGTCTAGGTCATAACCACAGAGTCAGTGCAATGTCCAGCTCACACCCACAGTGCTGAGGTCATCCCCAGACCCACAAAACCAAAGTTTCTAACAGACCCTTGGAGTGAAGGTCTCTAGCAACAGAGCCAAGGGCCAATTTGGACCTGAAGGGCCAAGGTCCACTCTAGACACTACTAGGTATCAGGACATTGCCCCCACTCCCCGAACAGCTAACTTCACTGTCTCGTCCACCCTTCCAGAACAGGAACAGCAAGTGGTGTACAGTAAATGCCTACTTCTACTGTTTTTTTTTCTCACATCCATGATACAGCGTTTGAGCCAGACCATCAACATAGAATGGATGCCACTGGCCCACCAGGTCCACAGCGAGCATCATGGAGAACTCTTGCCATGAGTCTCAGCTAGGTCACCCACACTGCCTGGAATACCTGCCTGCTGACCCTGATGTTCCTGTGCTCCCATTTCCTGGCGTGCTGACGTACCTGGCTTGCTCCATTCCTCTACTCTCTCCCTCATTTCTAGGGTCCATCTGGACAAGCCTGACCACAGCTAACCCTTGGCACTCTTTCTTGAGTACCTGCCCTTTGGAACCTGCTGTGCATCCTGCCCCATAGGTTCCATAGCTGCTGGGCCAATTGACCGGGACCTCAGAACAGGGACTGTCACAACATGTGGCTCTACCTGTGAAGGCAAATCTGTCCTCTTCTATCTTCTTTTTGAGGTGTTTGATTTCAAAATCCCTCTCCTTTAGCAGCTTATACAATCGCCCATTCTCATCCACTGTTTCCCTGAGTTGATCCCGCAGCTCTTGGATCTCATCTTCAAGCACTCTGAAAGGAAAAGACAGAATCACAGGGAAGCATGGGCAGGTTTGTTGTATGTGTTTGGGCACTAGGTGGTAATTAGAATTGGTCTGTACAAAATACGAATGAGAAATTAAGGAAATCTCAATGACCAGATTTTGAACACACTGTTCTCAAAACTGAATGATTAAGGACACACACACAAGTGAAAGGAGAAAGAAGTTTTGAATAACATGGTTTACTACGGATTCAGCAGAGCCATATGAAACCCCCACTCAGAGAATTTGTATTTCTTTCCAGCATCCATGGAACGTACATAAAAATGTACTATAATATAGGCTTCAAAGGCAACCTTAGTAAATTCCAAATAATGGACATCATATAGACCATTTTCTTTAATGGCAGTTGACTAAAATTAGAAATCAATACCAAGGAGTTCCCTGGTGGCACAGTGGGTTAAGGATTCATGGTTGTCACTGCTGTGGCTTGAGTTCAATCCCTGGCTCAGAAACTTGTGCATGCTGTGGGTGTGGTCAAATGAAAAGAAATCAATACTAAAAAAAAGAGTTCAGGTAAAATAAAAAACAAAACCCAAAATCCATCATATGCTTGGAACTAAAAAAAACCAAAAAACTCAAAGTATTTATTGGTTAAGAAGAAATCATAACGTGTGTTATGAAGCATTTAGAACAGGTTGACTATAGAAGCTATATATATATATATATATATATATACACACACACACACACACACACACTTGTGAATAGCAGCTAAAGTGATAATTAGGAAATGTATAGTTTTAATTGCATATACATACCAGAAGACCAAAATGGAATTTTCTAAGCCTTAAGTTGAGGCTAGATATCGAGGTCTCAGGCAAACCCAATAGGAAATCAGAACAGGTGGTTAGTTTTGTAAGTTACAAGTTGTCTTGCAAGGTTTTTTTCAGAACTTTAAAACATGAGAAACTTGTGACTGATGGGTCTATGATCACTTCTACTGTTAGGCACAAAATCAGCTCCCTAGAGGCAGTTTCTCAAGAAGTATATAAGTTATAGGTAATAGTAATTATTAGCTAACAACTGTTATTAATCTTGGAATTGTAATGGCTCAAGTCTCCACAAATTCCACTTTCTCTGACTTGAGGAAAGGGCATTTGGAAATAGGTCAGGGGTTAACTCTGAGCTAATATTTAGGAGCTATAGGAATTTTTTTCAATTATTGAGAAATCTTCATTTTTTTTCCTGATTAGTATTTTTCAGTAGAACATTCTGAAAATCAAGAAGCCATAAAAAGTAGAATGTGCAAGGAGAAAATATATTCTGGGTGAAACCAGAAGCAAAAAGACAGCTCAACAACTGCTATGAATTTTTTAGCAAAATGACTAGCAAATAATTCTATATCAATCTAGACACCTGCTTCTAGTAAGCAACAGAAATCAATATGCATCTATGTGACACTGTTAAATTTAGAGCAAAATGAGAAGATTCTAGACTCCTTTCAACTTTTTCACCAACTGTATAAAAGCAAGGAATCCATCAAATTCTTCTTTAGGCTAGTAATGTTTTATGTGTCTATTTGTGTCAGGAAAAGGAAACCAGGTACAAGAGAATAGCCCAAGATAAAATTTGGAGTGGTGGTCATCTATGAATCATCAGAGTCAGCCAATCAGCTGCTCAAACATAAATATATAGTTTTTATAAAAGAGAGACTATGTAAGAACATTCAAGTGAGTAAAGTACACCTTGATGAGTCTCAGAATTTCCATTTGACTTTAAATGGTTTTCGAAAACATTTCACTGGAGTTCCCCTTGTGGCACAATGGTTAACGAATCCGACTAGGAACCATGAGGTTGTGGGTTCGATCCCTGGCCTTGCTCAGCGGGTTAAGGATCCGGCGTTGCCGTGAGCTGTGGTGTAGGTTGCAGACGCGGCTTGGATCCCGTGTTGCTGTGGCGAAGGCCAGCGGCTACAGCTCCTGTTAGGCCTCTAGCCTGGGAACCTCCATATGTTGCGGTGCGGCCCTAAAAAAAAAAAAGTGCAAAAAAAAAAAGGAAAACATTGCACGTCAAATTATGTCCACTGGCCCACAAACCTTCTATCAGATGCAAGTCTTCAATAATAATCTCTGTGTCAAAACCTCTGTGTCTCAGTTGATAAACACTCTCAACCTGACCGTCCAAGTGTATGCGGTCATTCTCCCCCACCTTCCCTACCTTCTTGCAGAGCTCCTGGGAGAGTTCAAGCTGGCATTTACCTCTGCTCAAAACTGGTTTTCGAGTTCTGCTCCCCGGCTTGGAGGACGCTGAGGCCATCAGAGATCTCCAGGGGCTCTTTCTGGTCATTGACTCTGCTTTGGAGACTCAGTTCTTTTTCCTTCCGTTTCTCCATCTGCTTCTGTAACCTTCTGTGCTGCATCTCCTGCATGGCCCTGAACTGGAGCCGCAAGGTGTCCTGGGAACCTTCGTCCTCTGCCATCTTGTCCTCGGAGCAGGAAAAGAAGCCTGGGCCAAAGCAAGGCCTCCACCACCCAGGTTTGTTGTATGTGTTTGGGCACCAGGTGGTAATAAGAATTGGTCTGTACAAAATAGGAATGAGGAGTTCCCGTCGTGGCTCAGCGGAAACAAATCCAACTAGGAACCATCAGGTTGCGGGTTCGATCCCTGGCCTCCCTCAGTGGGTTAAGGATCCGGCGTTGCGTGAGCTGTGGTGTAGATTGCAGACCCGGCTTGGATCTCGCGTTGCTGTGGCTGTGGCATAGGCCAGCAGCTCTAGCTCCAATTAGACCTCTAGCCTGGGAACCTCTACATGCCATGGGTGTGGTCCTAAAATGACAAAAGACAAAAAAAAAAAGGGAATGAGAAATTAAAGAGATCTCAATGACCAGATTTTTAACATACTGTTCTCAAAACTGAATGATTAAGGACACACACACACAAAGTGAATGTGTAGCCCTGACTACAGCCTCCAAGCCTGCAGTTTCCTGCTTAGCTTTGCATGTGTCCACATGGAAATTTGGAAGACTCATCCTCATTTCAGATCCCCTAAAGCCAAAGCTGAGCTGAGAATACCCACCTACCCACGGTGCCTGAAATATGCCACAAGTCCTCAAATGGCATCAGATTATTCCCCATCACTCAGATTCAACCATTGACTCCTTCCTATCCCTAAAAGCAGTGACTCTCAACTCTGGTGGCACATTAGTATCTCCTTGGAGTTCCTAAAATATAACAATACTGAGGCACATCTATGAACCAATTAAATCTCAGTTTCTAGGAATGGGAGCTCAGACATCATTATTGTTTTTAATCTAAGATATAATTTTAAGTTGAATCATAATTTAGATATAGTGCATAAGTCTGAGTGTAAAGCTTAATAAATCTTTACATTGGTATGCACCCCTGTGGTGACCACTCAGGTCACCCACAGTATATGGAAGTTCTCAGGCTAGGGGTCAAATCAAAGCTACAGCCACAGCAACGGCAGGATCCAAGCTGCGTCTGTGACCTACACCACAGCTCACAGCAATGCCGGATCCCTGACCCACCAAGTGAGGCCAGGGATGCAATCCACATCCTCATGGATTCCATTCAGATTCTTTTCCGCTACGCCAGTCAGTCATCCCCCATGGTAACTACTATACTGACCTCTGCTTTTAAAGGTGAGTTTTATGTGTCTTTGTAATCAGCTCTATTGAAGTATAATGTACATACAATAAAATACACCAATTTTATTTGTGCAGATGAGTTTTGACAAATACACACACCTATGTAAAACACCACTATCATCACATCAAATATTTCCACATCAAATATTTTCTTTGTGCCCCTTTGCACTCAGTCCCCCTGCTAGTCCCAATCCTAGGCAAATTCTGATATGCTTTTTCTTCATGACCGCTTTGCCTTTTCTAGAATTTCATATATAGTCAGCCCTTTATATCCATGGGTTCCACATCCACAGATTCAATCAAACCAAGTAGAAAATATCCCCTGCAAAAAAAAAAAAAGATTCTAGAAATTTCTAAAATGCAAAACTTGAATTTGCCACATGCTGGCAACTATTTATGTAGAGTTTACAATGTATTTACAACGATTATAATAGTTGTAACATAGTAATAAGTATAATAAGTTATAAAAAGATATTTAAAGTATATATGAAGATGTGTGTAGGTTACGTGCAAATATAGAAACATTTTACATAAGGGATTTTAGCAACCATGGATTTTGTTATCCATAGAGATTCTAGAAGCATACCCCTCAGATACGGATGTACAGCTGTAACTAGAGTCAAGCAATCATACATGTCTAACAATAGGTAGACTTTTGTGTTGTTTTGTTTGCTTAGTACCGCCTTCCAGAGATTCATCCATGCTGTTGCATGTATCATTCGTTCATTCTTTTTTATTGCTGGGTGGTATTCCATTGTATAGATACAGCACAATTTGTTCACACATTCCCCTATTATTGGATACCTGAAATGTTTCCACTTTTGGCTATTATGAATAAAGTCATTATGAATATTCATACACAAGAAAATATTTCTGTGAACATATTTTTTTTTATTTCAATTGAATAAATGCCTAAAAGTGGACATGCCATGTTTTATGGTAAATTTATGTTTAACTTTATAAGAAACTGCTAAATTTTCCCAGAGTGGCTATAGCATTTTACATTCCCACCAGCAACGTATGAGAGTTTCAGTTGCTCCACATCCTTACCAACATTTAATATGATCCATCTAAATTTTAATGTTTCTACTGGGTATGTAATACTATCTCAATGATATTTAATTTGCATTTCCCAGATGACATATTATGTAGAACAACTTTTCATGTGCTTATTGGCCACTTGCACATCTTCTAACATGTCTATTCACATTTTTTACCCATTTAAAAAATATGTTGTATTATTGAGGGGTCAGAGTTCCTTTCTGATCATCCATTCTGAATGTTTTGTATATCTTTGAACTTCACATGAATAGAATATTTAATAGAGCACGGACACTGGAATTTTTAAATGTTCCCCACATGATTTTAAAGCTAGCCAGTTTTGGAGTTCCCATTGTGGCGCAGCGAAACAAATCCGACTAGGAACCATGAGGTTGTGGGTTCCATCCCTGGCCTTGCTCAGTGAGTTAAGGATCCGTCGTTGCTGTGAGCTATGGTGTAGGTTGCAGACGTGGCTCGGATTCTGCGTTGCTGTGGCTGTGGTGTAGGCCAGCAGCTGTAGCTCTGATTCGACCCCTAGCCTGGGAACCTCCACATGCCACGGGTGCGGCCCTAAAATGACAAAAAAGACAAATAAAACAAAACAAAACAAAATAAAATAAAATAGCTAGTGTTAAGCTTCCTTCCCTTAAACCAAACTAAAGTCACGTTGTATACCCACCATCCAGTTAGTCAAAAATCTTGTTGCTTCTCCATAAATGTCTTCAGATCTGTCTTCATATTTCCATTCTCACTGATACCACTCTCTTTATCATATTAATAGCCACCCCAGCTTCAAATCATTAAAACTGAAGGTGATCTTGGGGACCCTCAAAGTGCAGGAACTCCTGGACCCCTCTGCTGAATGTGCCACAGCCATAGCCAAGTACTACAGGGTATACCAAAAGAAGGGAAACCCAGGGATATGATGTAACTTAACTATCAGGCTCAATGTTCTAAATTCTGGCAAATCAGACTTTTTCTGTAAAGGGCAAGATAGTAAGCATTTTAGGCTTTGAGGGCCCTATGGTTTCTGTTGCAACTACTGTACTTTGCCATTGTAGCAGAAAGCAGCCATAGACTATGTAAATGAATAGGTATGGCTGTGTCCCAATAAAATTTTATTGCGAAAGCAGACAGTGAGCTGGATTTGGACTATGTAGGTCTTTAGATTGCTGACTCAATTTAGAGAACTTTCATACAAAAAGGTGTTTAGAGATTGAACAGAACTTTTTGCAGTTTAAAGTAAATTTACCCTGTGATTCCTTATCTTTATGAGTTTTAAGAAGGCACAATCATATACTTCGTTTTCCAAACTGGGTTACTTTGGAGAGTGAAAGGCAGAGCTATCAAGAATTGTTTTGGCAAAAAAAAAAAAAAGGGGAGGGTTCCCATTGTGGCTCAGTGGTTGGCAAATCAGACTAGGAACCATGAGGTTGCGGGTTTGATCCCTGGCCTCGCCTAGTGAGTTAAGGATCTGGCGTTGCCATGAGATGTGGTGTAGGTTGCAGATGCAGCTCGGATCCTGTGTTGCTGCGGCATAGGCCGGAAGCTGTAGCTCCAATTAGACATCTAGCCTGGGAATCTCCATATGCCTCGAGTACAGTCCTAAAAAAGGGAAAAAAAGGAAAAAAAACTGGAGAGACAGGTGAACAGTGAATACAGAGAATCACAGTTTACAGGGAACAGAAGCCTGCAGCTAGAACCGGAATTAGCAGGAACAGTTTAAAGTATAATTGATGAAATGTTGGAGGCTCAGTGTGGATAAACTTGAGCTTTCAAGGGATCCAATCCTAGTGGGGGCTATTGCTTTCATTAATTTTATCTCTAGAAGCCTTACCAGATCCTCACTGTGAAAATAAGAGGAATAGCCCCTCCTGTTTCTGGGCAGTGGAAGAGGAAAAGTAAACATTATAGACTGGAAAGGAAAGCTATAAACTATATGATTCCAACTATATGACATTCTAGAAAAGGCAAAACTGTAAAAAGATCAGTGGTTGCCAGAGGCTGGGAAAAGAGGGAAGGAGGAAGGAACAGTGGAGCACAGGGGTTTAGGGCAGTGAAACCATTCTTTAGTGATGGACATATGACCTTATGCATTTGGCAAAACCCATAGAACGGTACAATACAAAAAATGAACCCTACTGTAAATCGTGGACTTTTAAAGTTAATAGTAACATACAGTATTAGTTCCTGTCGTGGCGCAGTGGAAATGAATCCGACTAGGAACCATGAGGTTGCCTGTTAGATCCCTAGCCCCGCTCAGTGGGTTGAGGATCCGGCGTTGCTGTGAGCTGAGGTCGCAGATGTGGCTTGGATCTAGCGTTGCTGCTGCTGTTGCTGTGGTTGTTAGGCTAGCGGCTACAGCCCCGATTCAACCCCTAGCCTGGGAACCTCCATATGCCTCAGGTGCGGCCCAAAAAAGACAAAAAACAAACTAAAAATAACATATAGTATTAGTAATAACAAATGTATTAACAGTGCAAGCTGTTCATCACAGGAGAAAGAGGGAATTCTATTTTCTGTTCAGCGTTTCTGAAAATCTAAAATTGCTTTAAAAAATGAAGCCCCATCAATTAATTTTTTTTTTTTTTTTAAGCTAAGGCTAAGGCTGTAGGGAAGGAACTCAAAGCTCAGGAAGGATTTAGCGCCATGGGATGGAGAGTGCCACCCACCCATCTCTATTTCCTTTGGCGAAACTAATATCCCTGAGGCAGTTAAGTGCTTAGGAAACCAGGACTGGTGAAGAAGGGCTGAGGTGACTTCCTGGCTAGAACCTTCCTTACCCTCATCAGCCTATCCTTTTCCCTTTCCCTCTTCCCCTCTCTTCCCGCTGCCTTCCTCTTCTTTCCTCCTCCCTCGTCTCTTTTTCACTGTTCCCCCCCCCCCCCCCCCGCCCGGAGTATTTCCAGCAACAGCCTAGGGTACTGCGGGTGGAGAGGAGCTGGCTGAGGGGACTACTTGTGCGCCCTCTACAGTGCAGGACAGTGTCCGCGACTGCCTGCCAGGCCAGCATCAGTGCAGGGGGAACTCCCTCTTCCAAGCCCCAGTCCTGTGATGTCTGGCCCCGGGGTTGGGCGATGGGGGTGGGGGATGCCGCCTAGTGGAGTATTTCAGCTCCACCTTCAGTGTGGTGCAGGAGGGCTCCGTACCAGAGACCAGGAGGGGGCGCCAGTCAGGCAGACCTGAGTTGTTCTGACTATGCCACCTTCGTGACTCTGGGCAGGTGACTCACCCTCGGCTCCTCACAAATCCCTGTACCGCGTGGCACACGAATGTCTGCCAGGAGAGGGGAGGAGGCTCTGCGTGAAGATTCACAGAACGAATGAAGTAGAGTCCTCGCCCTGCGTCCTCGCTCTGCGCCCAGCAGGCAGCGAGTGTCCGGCCTGCAGCAGCGCGCTCGGCCTCCAGCCAGCTCCTCTGGCTCCAGCCCGGGCCCTTCTGCACTTTCGCCTGCACTTACAGCGGTCACTCGGCTGCTCCTTTCTGGGACTGCAGCAGCTTTGTCACCTCTTCTAGACGCCTTCTTGCGCTGCCCTGGCAACCGTCACCAGGGAAACCAGCCACGCCGCTGAGTGACGTCATCACGAGTCTACGGCGGCCGAGAGGGCGCCCGGAATGCGGAAAGGGATGGAGGTGCGGGCGGTCCCGGTTGTGGCAGTAAGTGAGTGGGCGCGGTGGTCTGTATAGAGGAGGGCGTCTTGTGCCGGAGACTTTAAAGTCGACTCAGTCGTCCGCTTCTGGAACATGTTTGAAAAATTTTGTGGGCCAAACGTCCTGCACAGAGATGCTCATCGCGCAGTCCTGAGGGGGAACTGAAGTGAATAATCTCACCATGAAATTTTACGTAGCCGTTCGGACTGTCTTCAGTATGGGGGAAAGGTTATTTTGTGACGGTGTGTGAAAAAGGCAGGACACAAAATTACTAACTGCTGAGTAAGTGAAAATGTGTTTTTAAAACTAGGATCAGAAACAAGACTGGGGAGGAATACATAGAAATATTAAAATTAAAAATGGCTATATTCGGGTGCTGAAATTGCAGTGCTGTGTTTTTATTTTTGCACTTAGGATTTAAAATATGGTGAACATGGTTTATTTTCATAGTGGAAAACACTTGTATGTGCTTTAAGAAAGACACTTCCCAATTTAAGTCGCTACTGTATTCAAGGCTATATGGAGTTGGGAGGCAAATTTCTAGGAAAAGAGATCCAAGAAAGCTTTCCAAATATTTACCCAAGTCTTTATAGTTTGAAAGTCTTGAAATATCTCATGGTTTTTCTTTTTTACCTCATACATTTACCCCATAGACATGCACGAAGGTGAGGCACCAGACCACATTTTGCAGAGCGCTAGTGCAATGTCACAACCAGAATACTGACCTGATACAGTCCACCTATCTTACTATGATTTCCCTGTTTTTACTTGTATTCATTTTGTGTTTGTGTGTTTAGTTCTATACAGTTTTATCACATGTAAGTTTGTATATCCACCACCGTCATCAAGATACTGAAACTTAAATTACAAGGGTTCGTCTTTTTAGGCTTTTATAACCACATCCCCTTCTTCCCTCCCCACCCCCACAGGCCCTAACCCCTGGTGACCGCCAATCTGTTCTCCATTTTTATTTTTATTGTTCACACTTACATGGTACCATATATCATGGTAGTGATTAATCTTTTCCTAATTACCGATGATTTTGAACATCTTTTCTTGTGCTTTTTAACTCTACATGTCTTCTGTGAAGAAATGTCTATTCTAATCCTTTGCCTATTTTTAAAATTAAGTTAGGGAGTTCCCCTTTTGGCTCAGTGGGTTAGATCCCTGGCCTCGCTTAGTGGGTTAAGGATCTGGTGTTGCCATGAGCTCTGATGTAGGTTGCAGATGCAGCGTTTCTGTGGCCTTGGTGTAGGGTGGCAGCTGTAGCTCTGATTCAACCCCAACCTGGGAACTTACATACACTGTGGGTGTGGCCCTAAAAAGCAAAAAAAAAAAAAAAAATTGTTTGTCTTTTTTATGTTGAACTGTAAGAGTTCCTTTCTTTTTTTTTTTTGTGGCGTCTCTTGTAGCATATGGAAGTTCCTGAGCTAGGGGTTGAATCAGAGCTGCAGCTGCAGGCCTGTGCCACATCCATAGCAATAACCCAAAAGATCCAAGCTGCATCTGTGACCTATGCTGCAGCTTATAGCAACACTGGATCCTTAACCCATTGAGTGAGCCTGGGGATCAAACCTACATCCTCACAGAGACTACGTCAAGTCCTTAATCTACAGAGCCACAGTGGGAACTCCTGTTCTCCATTTTTAAATCTTGTCATTTCAGAAATGTTATATTAGTGGAATAATGTAGTATTTAACCTTTGGGGACTGACTTTTTTCACTCAGAATAATTCTCTGAAGATACATCCAAGTTATTGTATATGTCAGTAAAATTGTTCCTTTTTATTACTGAGTAGTTTTTATGGTATGGATATACCACAGCTTATTTAACCATTCACCCGTTGAAGGACATCTGGGCTGTTTCCAGTTTAGGGCTATTACAAATAAAACTGATTCATAGATAGGTTTTTGTGGGAACCTAAGTTGTCATTTTTCTGGGGTGGATGCCCAGGAGTGCAGTTGCATGGTAATCATAGTAACTGTCAACCTGTTTTGTAGAGCAGCTGTTACCATTTTACATTACCTTCAACAATGTATGAGTGATCCAGTTTCTCCACATCCCTGCCAGTGTTTGATGTTGTTACTGTTTTGTATTTTAGCTGTTCTAATACCTGTGTAGTGACATCTCATTGTGGTTCTGATAGGGTTAACTAGAGTAACATTGGCTTAAGACCCTCCTAGAGAAGGGATAGTTAGCCAGATGTTTTACTCCTTCCCTTGGCAGGCCTACATCCTGTCTCAGCAGGGGTCACGGCCCAATACCCGCCTTGAAGCATAAAGGGGTAAAACACCCAAAGCAGGAGTTGATAGGGATAGAGTGAGATAGTTACATGGGGTAGTCGTAGAAGTCCCAGTAGGGGGCCATATATAGAGAGGAAAACCTAGGGAATTTTGGGAGACCACTGTAATAGTCGCTCAGGAAAGCCATCAGAACCTCATGGAATGATGCTGGCTTGCTTAACTATAAAACCATAAATAAAAGCACGAGATATGCCTCAGGTCATTATGTGAAAGATAGAATGGTGCCTGCTTTCGAGTTCAGCAAGATAATGATCCTTAAAACCAAAGGCAATAATTTAAGGGAAGGATGACATTCCAAAGTAGGAGACATTCATTATAGGGAAACCTGAGATGAGTCAACGTATTTTAGCACATTACCACCCTTCTGCTAATTTGAATAAGCACCATGACAGTCCTGGTTTGACCACTTAGGGTCAAATACTGTCTTACCCAATATGAGGGAGTGTTTCAGATACTCAGCCGAATAGAAATGCAGAGACAAGAGTTTTGGGTGGGAGTTCCCTTCATGGCTCAGTGGTTAACGGATCCGACTAAGAACCATGAGGTTGCGGGTTCGATCCCTGGCCTTGCTCAGTGGGTTAAGGATCCAGTGTTGCTGTGAGCTGTGCTGTAGACTGCAGACGTGGCTCGGGTCCCGCGTTGCTGTGGCTGTGGTGAAGGCCGGCAGCTACAGCGCCTGTTAGACCCCTAGCCTGGGAACCTCCATATGCTGCGGGTGCAACTCTACATAAAAAAGGCAAAAAGACAAAAAAAAAAAGAGTTTTGGGTGAAGGAGAAAACAGTCTTTATTGGTTTGTGAGGAAAAGGAGGCCACAGCAGGCTAATACCCTAAAGACCGTGCCTTTTTGGGGGAGAAATTAAGAAGTGGTTTACAGGTTGAGAGTAGAAAATAGGGCCACAGAAAAAGATCAGGTTAGATGCAAGCTTTCATTCTTCTTCAAAGTTGGTGTTTAGTGGCCCCAAGACGTATATTCCTTGAAGAGGAACCAGGATCCTGCCCCAAGGCTGCACTGTGGTTTCCTGACTGTTCCCCACCTTGTCTCAGCGTCTCCTCCCTTCCCTGATTAGCAACTGTTTGAACCTGACCTTTCAGACGAGGGAAGGTCATGGAGCCACAACGGGAACTCTCTACCTGTTGATTTTTAAGAATTTTTAAAATATATTCTCTAAACCTTTATTGGATTGTAGTTTATAAATATTTTCTCCCACTCTGTAGCTTGTTTTTTAATTTTCTTCACAGGGGTTTTCACAGAACAAAAGTTTGTCATTTTGGTTAAGTCACATTTATCAGTTTCTTTCTTTCTTTCATGGATGGTGCTTTTGGTGTCAAGTTTAAGAACTCCTTGCCTAGCTCTTGATCCCAAAGATTTCCCCTATGACTTTCTGTTTTTGATTTATTTTGGCATAATTTTCGTATCAGATGTGAGGTTGTGGTTGAGTTTTTGTTTGCTTTTTTTTTAACCCCCCAATGGATGTTCATTTGCTTCAGCACCATTTGTTGAAGGGTGTCCTTCCTCAGCTGATTTTGAACCTTTGTCAGATATCAGTTGTGCAAACTCAACAACAACAACAACAAAACCCACCAATTCAAAAATAGGCAGAATGGAGTTCCCATCGTGGCTCAGTGGAAACGAATCTGACTAGCATTCTTCAGGACCCAGGTTCGATCCCTGGCCTTGCTCAGTTGGTTAAGGATTCGGTGTTGCAGTAAGCTGTGATGTAGGTCGCAGATGCGGCTCAGATCTAGTGTTGCTGTGGCTGTTGTGTAGGCCAGCGGCTACAGCTCCAATTCAACCCCTAGCCTGGGAACCTTCATATGCCATGGGTGCGGCCCTAAAAATATCAAAAAAAAAAAAAAAATGGAAAAAGACTTGAAGAGACGTTCCTCCAAAGATATACAGATGGCTAATAAGCAAGTGTACAGATGCTAACCATTACTAGCCATTATTAAGGAAATGCAAAGCAAAACCACAGCAGGATGCTACTCCATACCTATTAGAAATGGATTTTGGGGGGTGGGGTGGGGAGGGAGGGAAAATAACAAGCATGGTCCAGGATGTCGAAAAATCGGAACTCTTTTGCATTGCTGGTGGAAGTGTAAAATGTTGCAGCTGTTGTAGAAAAGTTTGGCAGTTCCTCAAAATTTAAACATAGAATTATAATATGATCAAGCAAGGCACTTCTGAATATATGCCCAAAATTTGAAAGCAGGGACTCCAACAGATCCTTGTACACCAATGTCCATGGTAGCATAATTCAAAATAGTCAAAAGGAGAATTCCCGTCGTGGCTCAGTGGTTAATGAACCCGACTAGTATCCATGAGGACACAGGTTTGATCCCTGGCCTGGCTCAGTGGGTTAGGGATCTAGCGTTGCCATGAGCCCTGGTGGAGGTCGCAGATGTGGCTCGGATCCTGAGTTGCTGTGGCTGTGGTGTAGACTGGCACCTCCATCTCCCATTCGACCCCTTGCCTGGGAACTTCCGTATGCTGCAGATATGGCCCTAAAAAGACCAAAAAAAAAAAAAAAGTCAAAAGGTGGAAACAATCCAATTGTCTATCAACAGGTGGATGGATAAACAAAATGTGGTATTATCCATACAATGGAATATTTTAGGAATGAAGTACTAGTACATACTACAGCATGGATGAATGTTGACAATATTATGCTAAGTGAAATAAGCCAGACACAAAAGGACAACTGTTGTATGATTCCACTTATATTAGGTGCCTACAATAAGAGACAGATAGTAGAATAGAGATTGCAAGGGGGGAAAGGGAAGAGGGAAATGGGGAGTTACTATTAAAGTGTATGAACTTTCTGTTTGGAATGATGAAAGGGCTCTGAAGGCAGATGATGGTAATGGTTGCATAGCGTTTTAAGTATACTTCAGTAGTGCCACTGAACTGTATACTTAAAAATGCTCAAAGTAGTATTGCTATGTGTATTTTCCAGTAATTTTTTTTTGTCTTTTTGCTTTATCTGGGGCTGCACCCGCGGCATATGGAGGTTCCCAGGCTAGGGGTCTAATTGGAGCTGTAGCCACCAGCCTGCACCAGAGCCACAGCAACGCCAGATCCGAGCCACGTCTGCAACCTTCACCACAGCTCACGGCAACGCCGGATCCTTAACCCACTGAGCAAGGCCAGGGATCGAACCCGCAACCTCATGGTTTCTAGTCGGAATCATTAACCACTGAGCCATGACGGGAACTCCCCAGTAATTTTTTTACTGCTTTTTTTCTAATCCCTAAATTAGGTCCTTCCCACAGTTCAGTGTAGCCCCGACTTTAAACTGGGACCTTTATCCATGCTGATTTATCTTTTTTAAGATGATGAGATCATCTGATAGAGTTCCCTTCATTGAAATAATATTCTTTCTCCCACAAATAAGTAAATAGAGTATAAACAGTTAGTAATCATACTCTTACTATGAGAAGCAAAATTGAATTGAGTAAACTCTGTCAGAAGAATACCTAGGTTTTAACTCTTTGACCTCAGTCAAGTCACAAACCTCAACTTTCTTTTTTTTTTTCTTTTTTTGTCTTTTTAGGGCCACACCTGCAGCATATGGAGGTTCCTAGCTAGGGGTCTAATCAGAGCTGTAGCTGCCGGCCTACGCCACAGCAGCGTGGGATCCCAGCTGCATCTGCGACCTACAACACCAGACCCTTAACCCACTGAGTGAGGCCAGGGATTGAACCTGCATCCTCATGGTTACTAGTCAGATTCGTTTCTGTTGAGCCATGACAGGAAACTCAGCTTTCTTCTTAAAATAACAATAATAAACTATTCCCATGATAAAGAAGTTACGAACTTCCTTTGTAAACTGAAATGCTCTTCAACTGTCATGCATTAGCTGTTTTGTCTCAAAATGGAAGTAAGTTTTTCTTCAGCTTGAAACCAAGGCTCTCTTTGGCTCTCTGCATTTCAGAGCTCTCCTCTTAATGGACCTCAGCTTTGCACGTCCAAAATCTAATTTGGTCATTAAAGCAGGAGTGTCTTTTGGGACCATACTTACTCCAGCTGTGGTATTAAGTGACTGACATAAACAAAAACCCTAAGGCGCTAGTTTACACCAGGGGATTGTGACCCATGTTCAGAGCTTCTCCCTTCCCAGAATCATACACTCATGAAGCCAAGAGTCATCAGAGAGATACTGTAAGTGATTGAGAGAAGAGACAAACTGCGTTGAGATTTTTTGATGCAGGATTAAGCCTTATTAAATATTATGCTTCACAGTTGCAAGCTCCATAGAAAAATTTGTCCATCATCTCCAGCTCCTTCTCACAAAACGGTGCTGGCTTTACACTGCCAGTTCTGACTCTTGACCTCTCCATGGATTCGGGCTTTCTTTGTTGGCCTCAAGCCTCTCATAGATCCCCCCAGCACACTTCTGTGTTTTAGCTTAACACCATTTTGGCTATAGTCAAGTCCTGTTTTATCCATGGAGCTATTTTGTTTAAGATATGTTTGTATATATGATGATCTCATACATCATATGTTGATTTTATTAGAAAACTCAATGTTCTGCCAAAATTCATTAGTCTTTAGTTCCAAGGGACTTTTCTGATGGATGAGATCTGACCTGGCTCTCCCCCAAGCATAATGGATTGGTAATATATTTTCTATTCCCACCCCCACCCCCAAGTTCCACTCTTGACTCGTATAATGGTCTTTTAAAACGCTTGAATAGGAGTTCCTGCTGTGGCACAGTGGGTTAAGAATCTGACTGCAGCAGCTTGACCAGCTGCCAAGGTACAGGTTTGACCCCTGGCCTGGTGCAGTGGGTTAAAGGACCTGGCGTCGCAGCTGTGGATCAGACTCTGGCCAGGAGACTTGCATATGCTGGAACTTCCATATGCTGTTAGTGCGGCCATAAAAAATAAATAAGAGGTAAATGCAAAACAAACAAAAAAATACTTGGATGAAAGTCAGTTTGTCTCAGTGATAATTGATTTCTCCCCTGTTGATTAGGTTCCCAATGTCTCATATACTTACTAGTTTTTTAACAGTCTTTTATATATACACACATTTATTTTTCTTTTTAGGGCTGCTCTTGTGGTATATGGAGGAGTGACCTTAAGAACCTTCAAAATTAGAACCATAGAACTCTCTCAGACTCTTTGTGGATGATGGAGATTATTAGCTATTCCTTTTATTTTGGTACTTTCCCTCTCAGATTATAAAAATAATGTGGACTTCAACTCTGTAAATGTACTAAAACCACTGAATCATCCAGCTTACAGGGTGAATTTTATGGGATGTAAATTATATCTTGATAAAGTAGTTTAAAATCAGTCTTTTTTTTGTCTTTTTAGGCATTTGGAGGTTCCCAGGCTAGGGGTCCAATCAGAGCTGTAGCCGCTGGCCTACACCACAGCCACAGCAATGTGGGATCCAAGCCGCGTCTGCGACCTACACCACAGCTCACGGCAATGCCAGATCCTTAACCCACTGAGCTGAGGCCAGGGATCAAACCTGCAACCTCATGGTTCCTAGTCGCATTCGTTTCCACTGCGCCACGACAGGAACTCCAACAGTCTTTTTTTTTAATTGAAATATAGTTGATTTGTACTTAACTAGTTTTTACTTTACTGTCCCCAAAGTAAGATCACATATATGTGGGAATCTCCTCAGCTGAGAAAATATTGACAGGATTTGGATATATGAAAAAAATATGAGGATAAAGGCGCTATGGTATATTGGAAAAAGTATTGGACTTGGGACCTAAATGGGGAGTGTGCATGTATGTGCTGTGGAAGGTGGAGATGAAGGGAAGGGAAGAACAAATGTTTCTTGAGCAGACATTGCTTTATGTGCCTGCCTTCCCTTCCATCATTCAGTCTTTCTATGAGACCAGGGATCTCAAGTTCTGGGTTTGGGTCCCAGCTCTGTCACTTTTCAATTGTATGGCCTTAAATAAATTGCAACTTTCCACATTGAAAGGATAATACATACTTCAGTTTTTATGAGGAACTAATCGAAAGAATATTAAAGCATTTTATATACAGAAAGCGCTGTAAAGTATTACCATGGTGGAACATGTATTGTGTGTTTTAAATTCAAATATAGCAAGATTTGAAAAAAGATTAAGTTTACTGTGGCCTGGAGGAGTACAGAGAAGCTTTACCAAAAGCAGAATTTGGTTTGAGTCTTTAAGGAGCTTACTGAATTGACTGGGAGTGGGGACGGGGACATTCAGGAAAGGACTAGAGTCCAAGCAGAGGCGGTGTGAGGGGGGGCAGTGGTGAGCACGGAAAAGAACAAATCTGAGTGATGAAGGACTCTGCTTATGAAAACTGGTAGGACTTGGTGACTGCTTTAATAGTGATAAATGAACAGGAGGAAGGAAAGACACTTCCAAAAGTTTGAGCCCAGGGTGTGACAGTGGGAGATGGAGATCTCTGACAAATGAGTAAGTTAGGAAGGAACACCAGTGGGGAAAACAGTAAATATGGCTGCAGACAAGCTGAGTTTAAATAACAGGGCGTTAGATGAAAGGTATGATGCTATTTTACCTCTCTATACAATTTTAATCACTCTATGATACTTTGGAGTTACACTGGGGACAGAAAAAAATCCAACACCAGTTTTATAAGCAGCTCAGGATACTACGGAGGGCATCTGTTCCTGGCTCCTCTGAGAAGACTAACAGGACACTGGTTGTCCTCCACTCTGGAACTATTTATCACTACAAAATTTAGGAGAAATTTTCTCAACTTTTGTCTTGCTAAAAACAATGTTTTTGCCTAATTTCAGTGACTAAGGGTAAGGTAGGCTCTCTTTATCTAAGAATAAAGCCAGGATGCTTGAGTAGTACTGACTCTTCCATGAAATTATAGCAGATGAATTATTCACTAAGAAAGTAGCAGTCCCGTTAAGGCTAGGGCATGTTTGGTTTCCTTTCTCAGATTTCATGTTCTATGGAAGAGCTTTCATACATGATTAAGCAGATAAATAATAGTTGGCAAATACCTGACACGTGAGAATTTAAAAATAGCTTATGTTCATTCAGCTTTGTTCTGGCTTTTGTGTCAATGGGCTGTAGATTTATCTGAGGATAGCACCTAAATTTAAAGTTTCTGAAACTCTGAGCAGCATTTCCTCATCTTTGAGGTAAGAGGCATGTCCTACCTGTCCAAGCCTCTCCTGAAGAATTCTGACCCAGTGATACAAAAGCAAAGTGTGCTTAGAGGATTTATGTTAAGTGTGGAGTCAAATTCCCAATCCTACCACCAGATGTCACTGTTGCTCATTAACTAGAAACAGACTGGTAACTTTCTGGGGACAGCAGTATCCTAAATATGAAAAACCAGAATTTACTTATTCTTTAATTCTAAAAACACTTATTGAACATTTTTATGGGCCAGGCACTAAGATTAGGTGCTTGGGATGAAAAATATCATGCCCTCAGACTAGTAGAGAGGCATGGAAGCAACCATATACCAATGCTCCAATAACGTGTAACAGTAAGCCAAGACATCTAAGTTAGAACATTGCTTCCTCAGGGATATCTTCCCAGATTCCAGCCCAGGGTTAGGTTTCCCAGCCTGCTGCATCATATACCTAGTATTCATCATGCCTCTCTTTTTTTTTTTTTTTTTTTTTTTTTTTATGGCTGCACTCGTGGCACATGGAGGTTCCCAGGCTAGGGGTCTAATGGGAGCTGTAGCCACCGGCCTACGCCACAGCCACATCAACGTAGGATCCGAGCTACGTCTGCGACCTACACCACAGCTCATGGCAATGCCGGATCCTCAAGCCACTGAGCGAGGACAGGGCTCAAACCCGCCACCACATGGTTCCTAGTCGGATTCGTTTCTGCTGCGCTACGACGGGAACTCATGCTTTTTGAAATCACTGATTTAACGCCAGGCTTCCCTGCTAGGCTCTACGTAGAGAGGAGGGCTGGCGCACCTCCTGTACTGCCACATTCCCAAACAACCCAGTAATAATGGTAACAGCAATCATTCAGAGTTTAATGATCAGGTGCTACGCTAAGCCCTTTACATTCACCATTGCATTTAATCTTTCCAGCAACCCTAGGCCACTGATATTGTCCCCTTTTTTATAGATGAGGAAACCATGGAAACTCAGCTAGTAAGTGACAAAACCTTGAGTCCAGGTCTGATCCAATTTAAAAAATAGTAACTTCCATAATCTCATGCCAGCCCATACGCCTACCCTAATCATTCTTCAGGCAAGCAACCTTACTCATTTTCTCCCCATTACCTAATGCTCACTACAATCTCAACATTTCACTGTTCTTCCATCCCCTAGCTGTCTAGACCAATTTCTCTCAAATTAGTATTCATTTAGCGAAATCAATAATATACTCACCAGAAAAGTTTTCTGAAACCTATTCAATTTTTTCTCCTACAGTAGGCTTATCCGTTGTGACAAAAGTTAGGATTGCCTGTAAGCGTCTCCTATGGTGTCTCCCGGAGGCCCTTATAAGCTATGTAGGACCATAGAAACTACCTAGTTCCATCTCACTTTTTTTTTTTTTTTTTGCTTTTCAGGGCCGCACCTGTGGCATAAGGACGTTCCCAGGCTTGGGGCTGAATTGGAGCTACAGCTAGCTGCTAGCCTAAACCACAGCCACAGCAACGCGGGATCCTAGCATTGTTTGTGACCTACCCGACAGCTCACAGCAATGCTGGATCCTTAAGCCACTGAGCAAGGCCAGGGATCGAACCCGCATCCTCACGGATCCTAGTCGGGCTCGTTAACCACTGAGCCACAAAGGGAACTCCCCATCTCACATTTCTAACTAGGAAAAAATTGAGAAAACCCTAACTTGGTCCAGGTTACAGTCAGTAGAGTGGTGAGTCAAGACCATGATGTACCCTCTTGCCTGAGTATACGAATTTATAACTGTTGCCACTATACCATTGATTTCAAATGCCAACATTTCAACTCCTTTTGGCATCTACCACTTGACTACCCAGGTTCTAGTCCCAAACCTATAACCTTCTCTAGCTATGTGACCTTGAGTTAATTACTTAAACCATTCATACCTCACTCAGTCTCCTCCTGTGAAATGAGGATCTTAGTTCCTACTTTTTAGGACTGTTAGGAACCTTAAGTGACATTATACATGAAAAGTGCTAGGAGCAGTGTGTGGCACACAGTAAATGCTCAATAAATGTTAGCTATTATTTCTATTTGGTAAAAACTCTTTAATCATGGCTACTACGAAACGCACAAAATGTTTCTTTTCTTGGAAGCACTTGTGAAGAGTGATTTTTTTTTTTCCAAATTGAAATAAATACAAGACATTTGATGTGTTCACTTACTTTATTAACACATTTACCATGTTACCACCATGGAATGTAAATTCAGGTTAGACAAGAGAACTTCACAGGTGCAACAAAGCATTCTACAGTCTAGCAAAGTTTGTGTATAATGTCTGACCAAACCAGCCCGCTCATGAATCAATCACTTCCATTATAATTTATTTAGTTGAACATTTATGGTTCTTACAAAGAAAATAAACTTACTGCACACCTTTAAAAAGCATTTTTCATTTACCTTTGCATTAACACTTAAAATACTTCTATATAGGGATGACATTTAAATATTATTCTAACAAACACAGCAGCAGCAAAACATAACTCTGCAATTATAAAAGAACTAAATGGGGATCCATAAATTATCCTCATGTTTACAAGGATGATTCTGAAATAAATACTACTTCTAAGGTGCTCTGTTACCAGCTTTTTATGTTTGGTTTAAAAACACACCAAACAATACTGTCAGTTGTGGAAGGCTTATGTTATATTCCATCCACTGTCCTGAAAGGGTTCCTCAAGAACCAACCAGCCCTTAAAACTGAATACTCAGTCCACAGGGCAGTCAGAAACAGAGTAAACTAACTGGGGTAAATAGGATTTCTACATTATATCAAAAGCAATTGATATTCTGCTGCAGCTGGGAGTATTTCAGGATTGGTATGTTGTCTTCTTTAGAATTAATGTCAACAGAAAAGTTTAGGAAGGTGGACATTTTACCACAACCAAATGCATTTAAAGGTGACATGTTTCTTTTATGCTAATGCGACTCCCCTGAATAACCTAGCTACTAAACTGGTCACCAGGCAAATCAAGCCAAGAAAGGAAGCCAGTATTCAAATTACTGTGTTAATGTCTGACCCATTTAAATAATTTATTTTCAACATAAACATATAACCTCAATATGAGATGTCTAACTAAAGCAAGCACCACCAAGACCAAGACGGCATATCTTCTTCTAAGGTTTACGTTTTGCCCAGAATTCCTGATACATGGAGTAACCCATACCTAAAGAAAAAGAATGGTAGTTAAGCATTTAAATATTTTCTTCAATATTAAGAAAATTAAAAACAGCTCATAAAATAGCTAGAAGTAGCACTCTTGCTAGCAGACAATATTTACAAGAGGAACAAGACCCTAGGCTGCTTACATTCTTATCTTCTTTAACAATTCAAATTTCTAAAATTCTTTTAACAGTTTTTTTTTTTTGTCCTTTTAGGGCCGCACCCGTGGCATATGGAGGTTCCAAGAGGGGTCGAATCAGAGCTGTTGCTACCAACCTACGCCAGAGCCACAGCAACGCCAGATCCAAGCTGTGTCTGCTACCCACACCACAGCTCAAGGCAACGCCGGATCGTTAACCCACTGAGCGAGGCCAGGGATCGAACCCACAACCTCACGGTTCCTAGTCAGATTCGTTAACTACTGCGCCACGATGGGAACTCCAACATTAGTTTTCCAAGTAACTCAAGACTAGTATGACTAGCTGAGGCTGTTAAAATAAAATCGATATTTATCTGGCAACTTTAAACAGTCACTCCTGCTACATAATACCAGATAAAGTGGACCTGAAAAACTCAACAGAATAGTAGTCATGTCTTTCCCAGATAATATTACTACCAAGGTAACAGACACTTCAAATGTTAGCTATTATTCCTTCAAATGTTAGCTATTATAATTTCCAGGAAATTATAAACTCAGTAATGGCCAGGACTGTCTTCTCTTTCTTTAAAATCTAAGATTGCCATAGACAGTACGACTGTGGCACTATTTGAAATACTTTTATCTTTTAAAAAATTATCTTTTTTACTGCATGAAAATGAATATGTGACATTTGCAAACTGCTTCAAAGTCAGCTAAAACAATCTATGTTGTTTTATTTACAAAGAAATCCATTAACAGGGAACCACAAATTTGAAAATGTCCTATAGGAACCTACCAAGCGTCATTGCTCCCACAACAAAGCCTTGGGCTGCCACACGCATGTGGATCAGATGAACGGACATTTTAGTATTTCCCCTGCTCTTCAGTTTATATAATCCGTATGCAACGACTGCAGCAAAACCTGCCATTCCTATAAAACAAAGAGTCACAGGTCATGTCAGGTGCGTGAAGGCCAAGAACCAAGATGATTTTTACCAGTAATCAATGATTTTTATAAAGATGCTTTGAGTATTACTTCACTAACATACAAATTGAGTTTTTTAATTTTCCTGCCTCAGATCTAAAAATCCCTAATTGGTAGCAAACAGTAACAGATCCAGAAAGTCAAGATCCAGATCTTTAAAATGTTAGCTTGTGGAGCCAGGAAATAAATTTCTTCATAGGAGTGCCAGGGAACCCTTCCTCTCTGTCCCACCTCCACCCCTGAAGGGATCAGTTGATACAGCAGAGACTGTAATAAGCCATAATTGTATGCATAACAACTTTTTTTTTGTCTTTTTGCCTTATCTAGGGCCGCACCCGCGGCATATGGAGGTTCCCAGGCTAGGGGTCTAACAGGAGCTGCAGCTGCCGGCCTTCGCCACAGCCACAGCAACGCGGGATCCGAGCCGCATCTGCAACCTACACCACAGTTGTGAGTCCTTCCTTTTGAGACAGGGTAGTCTTGGGGTCCCAACGCACAGGATAGTTTTGTTCTTTTTTCTTTTTTAGGGCCGCATATATGGCATAGGGAAATTCCCAGGCTAGGGGTCAAATTGGAATTGCAGCTGCCAGTCTATGCCTCAGCCACAGCAATGCCAGATCTGAGCTGTGTCTGCAACCTACGGCACAGCTCGTGGCAACACCGGATCCTTAACTCACTGAGCGAGGCCAGGGGTCGAACCCACAACCTCATAGATACTAGTTGGGTTCTTAACCCACTAAGCCACAATGGGAACTCCCAGAAGAATCTTTATAAAGAAAGTTTTATCATGCCAACCCCAGCATATTTTAACATATGAAAAGATATTTGAATATAAATGCTTTCAGGAAATGCTTGATGAACGAGTTGAGTATAATTCTATTATGTTAAAGTTTACAAGAGACTGTTCAAGTCAAACTTACCAATGGGGACAAATGGTGCCTCTCTTGCTTTTCGGATAAGTTTAGACCCCTGATCCTCATCATATGAAGAAAGAGAGACATCTGTGTTGGTTGACATAGTGATTGAAGAATCTTCCTAAAAGAGAATGTTCATGAGGTTCTGCAATTAAAAACATTCCTTCTTGGAGTTCCCGTTGTGGCTCAGTGGTTGGCGAATCTGACTGGGAACCATGAGGTTGCGGGTTCGTTCCCTCACCTTGTTCAGTGGGTTAAGGATCCGGCGTTGCCATGAGCTGTGGTGTAGGTTGCAGACGCGGCTTGGATCCCGCGTGGCTGTGGCTGTGGCGAAGGCCGGCAGCTACAGCTCCTGATGGACCCCTAGCTTGGGAACCTATATATGCTGCGGGTGTGGTCCTAGATAAGGCAAAAGACCAAAAAAAAAAAAAATTCCTTCCTTTATTAAAAAAAAAAA
>PVHT021183699.1:26890471-26917028 GCA_004024745.2 Catagonus wagneri
GCTTTTTAGGGCTGCACCTGTGGCATATGGAAGTTCCCAGGCTAGGGGTCGAATTGGATCTGTAACTGCGGGCCACAGCAACGGGGGATCCAAGCCGAGTCTGCAACCTACAGCACAGCTCACCACAAGGCCCGATCCTTAACCCACTGAGTGAGGCCAGGGATCGAACCCACATCCTCATGGATACTAGTCGGATTCCTTTCCGCTGAGCCATGATGGGAACTCTCAGACTTTCTTTTTTTGGCTCCATTACCTGCTAACTGAGTAAAGCTCTATGCCCTGAGCTTTTATTATATACAAGATTCAGGATGTTCACTATGTATTTGAAGAGATAAAATAAAAACACTGAAATAACAGTTCATAAACTAGATTAAAAAGAGAGCGACACACACAACAGAGTGAGGTCACTTGCCAATAACATAACAGACAATGACAACCGAATGTAGAGAGTGATATTTTTTAGCTAAAGTAGGTTTGGGAAGTTTCATAGAGACATGAGATTGCCCTCCAAGAACCTGCATAAATAAAGTAGATGTAGAGATTAAAAGTTATATTTATTTTAGGCCAATATGTTTGTTAATTTCCTTCATAACTAATCATAAACTTCTTAAAGGCAAAAGCTCTCAAAAACACTTGGTTATGTAGTTCCCATGGGAGTCCATGCTTTCTCTACAAAACTTTTTTTATGAATATCAGTTTAACTGTTTCTCTTGCTAGAATCCTTGAAGTCAGTAGGCTACTGTATCTCCATTGCTTATTAGCACAGTGCTCTGCTTGCAGTAAGTACACAACAAAATGTTTGAATAATTTTAGAAGTAGTACTTTTCAACAGTTAAAATTATTCTCAGGTCATTTATTTTGGAATATTTGGTGAAAATAATAACAATTACACACATTTTTGTAGTTTAATCAGTGAGAAAAAGGCCAAGCTGGAGTTCCCATTGTGGCTCAGTGATAATGATCCCAACTAATATCTATGAGGATGTGGGTTCGACTCCTGGCTTTGCTCAGTGAGTTAACAATCTGGCATTGCTGTGAGCTATGGTGTAGGTTGCAGACGTGACTTGGATCTGGTGTTCCTGTGCCTGTGGCTTAGGCTGGCAGCTGCATCTCTGATTCAACCCCTAGCCTAGGAACTTCCATATGCTGTGGGTGCAGCCCTAAAAAAAAAAAAAAATGAAAAATGCCAAGCTGTGGGTACCTAAGTGCTTATTTCTTTTTTAATTCTTATATTGTATCTATGAAAGAAGAAACATAACCTGAGTAGGTCTTGGATCCTTGCAACAAGAAACAAAAGCATTATATATCACAGTCTACTTTTAAAAACTAATACCTTCTTTTGCAGATAGAAAAGCATATTTTCTTTTGCTTCAATTATTCCTAAACTACAATGTCATTTGGGAACTGTCTTTATTTGTTTTTGTTTTGTCTTTTTTGCCTTTATCTAGAGCGGCACCTGCAGCATATGGAGGTTCCCAGGATAGGGGTGTAACAGGAGCTGTAGCTGCTGGCCTTCGCCGCAGCCACAGCAACGCAGGATCCGAGCTGCGTCTGCAACCTACACCACAGCTCACGGCAATGCCAGATCCTTAACCCACTGAGCAAGGCCAGGGATCGAACCCGCAACCTCATGGTTCCTAGTCGGATTCGTTAACCACTGAGCCACGAAGGGAACTCCCAAGGGTACTCTCTTTAAAGTTGGTAGTTTTCCTTTAATTTCTCACATCTGGATCACTATAATTGTTCAACAGGTCAACGAAGCAAAAGTCCCCTCCCCCACCGCCCTTTCAGAAGGGAGGAGGATGACCATTTACTGAATGTGTATAAATGCAAAAGAAAATCTGTGGATCTCCATTCCTTACCTATGATACACTCTGAAGTTTGTATGGGGAGGACTTTTGATGTGGCTTTTGGAAAGTGGTCCCTGGAATAAGAATCATGGTGTGATGGAACCATGTGGTCATTTACTCTTTAAATAATTAATGATAATCTATGATCCAGAACACCTTATATGTACATTTCAGGATGAAATCAATAAATAGGAATGTTAAAAATCCAACACCCAGAGTTCCTATTGTGGTGCAGCAGAAACGAATCCAACTAGGAACCATGAGGTTACAGGTTTTATCCCTGGTTTCACTTAGCGGGTTAAGGATCCAGTGTTGCCATGAGCTGTGCTATAGGTCGCAGACGTGGCTCAGATCTGATGTTGCTGTTGCTGTGGCTGGCAGCTGTAGCTCCAATTGGACCCCTAGCCTGGGAACCTCCATATGCCGAGGGGGAGGCACTTAAAAAAAAAAAAAAGCAAAGCAAAAAAAAAAAAAAATCCAACACACAAGTCGCTTGTTTTTCTATAGTTCAATTATATTTTATACAATCTTATAAATTCTAACAGTATTTATCTGTAACACTCCCCAAATATAAGATTTTGACAATTCTCTTCCTAATTACAACTTACAAGTTTCCCAAGTTTCATGATTTACAGCCACCTAAATTGAGAATGGTTAAAAGTATCAGGGTCAATAACTACAAATCATAGAACTTTAGAGTAATAACCCAGATGATTAACCCATGCCAACAGCTTTATTTTACAGGTGAAAAAAGGGTTATAAAGGGTTATGTGAACTGCTCAACAGTAATACATCTCTAGCAGAGCAGGATTAGAGCCCAGCTCTATGATACACAGTCCAGGGTTCTTTTGATTGACAATGTATCACCAAATCCTTAGCCTTAGAATACTGGTATATATTTAATCTTAAAAACATTAAAATCCATTCCTTTACAGAAGCCCCCATCTCTTTCTTTGACTTGTAAAGAAATATATCAGTCATGCCTAAAATTGGATGGAACCTTCTTCCCTGTAACTTAACTCAGGTAACAATTTCAATTGTGATTTCAAGATTTTTTTCACTAGCACCACTTCTAGATTTTCATTTATTGTTTTCTCATTCACCCACAGCAGTTGACCCAGATCTCTGTCAGAAAGCTAGATGAACAGATACAAAAAGAGGCACCATTAACTAGATACTGAAAGATTGAAAAACAGGAATTAGTCTGTAAACGTAATAAGAAACTACTGAAGACCTTTCTAAATGCATGGGAACCCAAAAAAGGCACCTTTAGGAAGGTGAGCTGCCCAGCATCAGGTGATCTGATCTAACAGCTTAAAGGATCTTCACAACCTGTCATTTTGGTCACAAGAACTAGTACAACGGTGGTTTCAAATTTTGATTTTGCACCAGTCATCTGTCAGCTTATTTAAAATGGCCGCAAAGGCCCTACCCTGGAGATTCTGATTCAGATGGTCTGGGGCAGGGTCCAAGAAATCTATTTTAAGAGGGCCCCTTCAAGTTATTCTGATACACAGGGAAGCAAGAGAACCCCTGGTACACAGAACCCAAACACAATTGTCACGCTGGGGCCTAGTACCACTTCAATCCGTCAGAACTTTTCATCCAAACCTGGCGCACTCAAGAACGCCTCAGTACTTCCGGAAGCATAGATGCCTTCCGTAGGGATTAACCCGAAGAGGGAAAGAGCCGCTTCTAGCACCGGTAACATAAAAAAAGACAAGTGAATAAACCCGCCGAATCATTTTGGCTGCTCCCAGTTCTAATCCTGTGCTAAATTTTGTAATTTCTAATTTGACAGGCTTACTTTTTCAGGAAGAAATGTAAATCCCGCCACAGATGCGCTCAATACAAGCCCGGGGCTTTCTTACTTTCCTACAGCGGGAGAGGGTCGCCAGGGTGGGAAGGAACACGGAAGAAGAGGGAGAAGAGGAAGTCGATGGCAGGAAGGTCTTGTGCTTTTACGCCCTCCCCTCAATCCTTCAACCCTCCTCCCCATCTCTTTCTGTGACCTTGTCAGGACTCCAATGCCGGAGCGCTCTTCCTCTTAATCCCTCCTCACCACAGTTCCGCTCCGCTTTCAAGAAGCTGCAGGTATGCTCAGGGCTCCCCACAGTCGGCCCCAGCCCATTCCCTCTCCAGCCTCATCCTTGAGCTTCTCAGCCTTTGCTCCATCCCCTTGTAGGCTCCGTGTGCCCTCATTCGACAGGGCGTCAGGCCTTGTCTTTGCACCCCCAACCCCCACTGAACCGCGAGGTCGGGCCTGAGCCCAGCCAATTTAGACATCGCACCCTTCATTCCCGAATCACCCCCTATTCTCAGTTCCTCGGCCCCCAAGGTACTCTCAGCTCTGCCCAGCGTGGTCTCACTTCTTCACATCCTATGGCCTGACGTTCCCGGCTCCCAATAACCCCCCTAAACCTCACTTACCAACTACAACAAGGCCTCGCAAGCGACAAACTGCTTTTGGTCCCACGCCAGTGCTCGCAGTCCCGCCGGCTTCTCACAATCCCGCCCACGGCCAGCCTCAGCCAATCAGAAGCCGACTCCTGGCACGCGGAGGAGGGGCGAGTGGGCGCGCGCCTGTGCGCGGTGGGTGGGGCGGCCCGAAGCAGGGCTTGGATTGGCTGGGATGACGTGCATGGGCTGTGGCTCTGCGTTTGGGGTTCTCACTCAAGGAAAGCGTCAGAGGTTAGAGTTCGGTGTCCCGGGCTTCGGCCGAGGACGGTCAAGGGTCCGTGGCCCCCACCCGGGCAGTACTTGAGGTTACTCTTGCCCTTTTCCCCTCGGGCAGCGGGAAAGGCGAGCACCTTGAACGCCGTGTCCTGAGCGCCGGCTTGGCGGGTCTGGTTATGAGGGGGTTCGACCCAAGTTCACGGGGGGCACCGAAGGAGGTGAGAGCCGGTTCCTGCTCTCGGTGCTGGGGCAGCCCGGCGCTCGTTCTATTCCCACGCCTGGCAGTCATGCTTAGGGAACGTGTGTTGTGGGGCTCGGGTCATGGCGCTTACACTTTAGTGGGAGGCGGCCATTAATTGCACGCACAGTGAGTGTCGCTAGAGCTGTGACCTTACCCAGACCGGGTTGTCTTAACCTAAGTAAAGAAGTGTCAGAGGCTCTTTGTGACTGAAAACTTCCGGGGGCAGTGCCTCTAATTTGATTGTAGAGTAATTAGTAGCTGACGAATTCGTGCAAAGTTTCAAGCACTGTACTATGGAGACTGTATCTGTGACCAAATTAGAATCTCTGAACCAAACCAGGTGGACTGCCAAGTGCTCTGTCCTACAGGTAGGAGCTCAGTGTCATGTGTTAAGAATTTTGAAAATCTCTTGTCTCATAATTGAGTTAGGGCATATGTAGGAAGCTTTCATACTATATATGATAAATTATAAACTCCATACCTTGGTTGTGTGGTGTGCTTTCAGCCCCTGAGGGCACTTATTTTATTTTTGTCTAGTTCATGCCCTTATCTCCTTGAACACAGATCAGTTAGGGCCTTAGTATTTTTGTTTGTTTGTTTTGGCTTTTTAGGGTCACACTTGATGCATATGGAGGTTCCCAGGCTAGGGGTCAAATCGGAGCTACAGCTGCTGGCCTATGCCACAACAACATCAGATCCAGGCAGCTTCTTCCACCTACACCACAGCTCAAGGCAACGCCAGATCCTTAACCCACTGAGCGAGGCCAGGGTTTGAACCCACAACCTCATGGTTCCTAGCTGATTTGTTTCCAGTGCGCTGCAAGGGGAACTCCAGGACCTTAGTATTGTTAAGTGAAGAAAGGACTTAACCCCAGTAGCTGGAGGGCTTAAGAGATAAGTTGGATGATTGGGGACACTCAGGATAATTAAAAAAGCCTGATATATCAGAGCAAATATAAGAATCCAGTCATCTTTTAGCATTAAGGAGATTTGCAAAAACATTAAAACCATGTCACTTTTCAATTTTCTTTTGGTAAATACTTTTAATAAAAAGGGTATTTATGTTTAAATAAAAGAGCATAACAACTTTGAATATGAAAGTAAAGCAGAAGTCAGAAAATGGGATGTGAAGTCAGGAAGACCGGTGCTCATTCCATCTTGGCCACACAATAGCCATGACCTTAGGCTTAACTTCCTAACTTTGTAAAATGGGGATAACAGTTGTGGTGGTAAATGAGGAAATAGATGTATAGTGTGTTACTGTTACTTTAAAAATTCCTGTGCCCTGCATGATTCTCACCTTACCCTATGTGAGAAATGATCTCTTTCTGATCAGTATGTGGAAACCAAAAGCTTGGTAAATGGTAATGATAAGTATCTGAATGAGATGATGCAGAAAAATTTTTAATGATTGTTCTGTACTTTATTCAGTATCATGTTACAAGAAAATAGCAGTGACAGCTGATAAACTTGCATTTTTCATAATAAGACATTATTATTGGTAACAAATGTACAACATGTATTATTCCATCCTCCTTATTCCATCTGTGTCATTTCAAAGTATAATTGATGAAGAAGACTTTAAAAAATTATTTGGGTTCTCTTGTGTTAAATTAACCCAGTTGTAATTTATAGAAAGAGAGGCAGCTCAAGAAGTGTCTGCCGGCTTTGCTAATTTCCCTTCTTTAGAGAGCCTCTGTATACGCCAAGTAGCTACCCACAACCAATCGTATCTACCATAATTGGCTTCTAAACTCAGGTGTCTATTTAGGCTGAAGCTCTTTGTGGAATTTTGTAAACCTTTTGAGAACATTGGTCATATCTTTGGGTATTTAAAAACTGAGCTGGGAGTTACCATCAGCAATTATTGAGCATGTATATTGTGCCAGGTATTGTACTGGACTCAAAAGTTGAAGACTCAGCCCTTTCCCTGAAATAATTTGTAATCTGATTAGGTCAAAGGAATAAGTATAGAAGAATATAAAAAACAGGCTGTGATAAGTGCTCTGAATGGAAATCCAGGTATATTTCAGTGTGAATGAGTGGTTTCAAAGGTGGCTTCTTGGGGCTTGAGTGAGTGGGCTTAGAAGGGTGACTAGCATGTAAATAAATTGTGAGAATATTCTAAAAAAAGGAAACAGTGGGCAGAAGGTGGATCATGCGATTGTAACTCTGGCGTGGAGGACAATGAGTGGGGAAAAGGCAGAAATTTATGACTAAAGCGGAGTCAGAGAGTAATGAAAAGAAGGCCTAAGCTACTCTGGGGGAAGACCTTAAGTGCTAATCAGAGAACTTAGTATTGCATCAGGTGACCTTTGAAGGATTTTGGATCAGGGTGTTGACAAGAGCTGACTGCATTTGAGGTACTTGATAGTTAAACAGAATGAATTTTAAAAAAGGACTATCTGTTCCAAACACTAAAGAGAAAACTTTGACTTAGACCAGTGTTTTGTCTAGTGCCAAACTTAAAATGGAATTCAAATCCACATAGTAAGAAATTTATTCATAGTGGCTATCCTAATAGAGTAATCCTTCACTTTGCTCTGTTCAACTGTCTTAAAATTTCCTGTTTTAAACAGCTGTTACTTGATTAAAACAATGTTAAAATAAAATTTAAAAAAAGGACTATCTGCATTTACTTAGCCAGAACTAAAGACTATTTAGGATGTGGCTCGTTATATTCTTGTATTGAGGCCATATCCTTGGTCTTAGGATATGGAAGGCTACTGCATGCCATAGGCTAAGCAGATATGGTAGGGAGTCCCTGGAGAAAGAGAACTAGATACAGCTTTTTGATAAGAAAAGCCATTTTAGGATGAAGCCATTTTGTAATCTAGACCTAGCCACAATGCTTGCCCTTGAACAGGTCTCAGTAAAATGATCTCAAGACGGGAGTTCCCATCGTGGCTCAGTGGTTAACAAATCCGACTAGGAACCTTGAGGATAAGAATCCGGTCTCGCTGGCCTCGCTCAATGGGTTAAGGATCCGGCCTTGCTGTGGGCTGTGGTGTAGGTTGCTGACGCGGCTCGGATCCAGTGTTGCTGTGGCTGTGGTATAGGCCGGCGGCTACAGCTCCGATTAGACCCCTAGCCTGGGAACCTCTATATTCAGCAAGTGTGGCCCTACAAAAAGGCAAAAAGACAAAAAAAAAAAAAGATCTCAAGGGAGCAAAAGTTACTAGTCTAGGCATAACAGTAACAAAGATAATAAATCAGTTGTGAAGACTCCCAGTTTTGTTTCAATGGTAAAGATTAGCCTGAAGCACTTTCTTGAGCAGCTTTACGGAATTTAAGCCCCCCTCAAACACTTAGCTACCAGATCAGCTAGAATCTAAGGAATGTGGGATGTTGACCTTTTCTGAATCTTTTAACTTCAATCAACTAAATCTTGGACTCTGTTGACTTTTGCCCCAATTTTATGCTGAAGTCTCCTCTGCTCAAGCCTCTGCATGAATATGCATACGATGTCCAACCCCCTTCATAAATATGCATGGACCTTAGCTTAAACCGTGTCGGTGCTGCTATTCAGGGGAGACGTTGCTTTAGGAAAGATCCCCAGTGTTCTCCTTACTTGCTGCAAGTAATAAATTCTTCCTTTTCCCGATACTTGGCTTGGTTGTGTCTTTTGGCTGGACACTTACTAAGCACCAAACCCAGTTTTCAGGTAACAGCAGTGTCATCCCTGTAACACCTTGGTGAGGATAATCCATACAGACCAGTCCCCAGGGAGAACTGACGAGGGTCCAGGCCATCATCAGATCCCAGACTCTGTAACATGTCCACAACTGAACTGAATTCCCTCTCTCTTCTTCCCCCTGCTCTGGACACCCCTTCCTCTTGAGCATGCACTTTCTCCTAAATTCCCTAACTTGGTTGGTGAAACTGTTCTCTATCTCATTAATGAAACATGGAACTTTTGTGCACGTGTAGCCAGTAAGATAAATGAATGACAAAGTGCCAGCCCTGTGAAGATCTTTGGCAGAGATGAGACTGTGCTTTAGCTGTCACAGTACTGTGCTCTGACCATACTGGCCCTGATTTGCCTGATTCCTGTATGCAGAGATGTTGAGAGCCTCATTTACGAAGGAGAGCATCACATAGGAAATACGTTCGCTCCATTTTAAGCTTGACTAAGACGGTTTTCACTGACAGTATATCCCAACAAAAAGCTGTGAGGTTTTTACTAAAAAAAATGGATCTTGGGATGTACTGCAGCTCCTCAAAATTCTTTTTCTTCTTCTTCTTAGTTATTTGGAGGGTGGAGTGGGTAGAGAGATGGGTAGGGGGTGGTAGACCCAGAACTTCTCTAACTTAGCTGAAGCCCTCCTGCCTCTTTCCTTTGTTTTGGAAACAGCGGGATTGGGGATTAACGATAGCAACACAGCCATCTCATCTTAAAATTTTATATAATTTTATACCTCATATAATTTATTAAATATATCTTTTAGTAGAGAATGAGTAGGCAATTTGATCTTTTTAATATTCTGTTTTATGTGGTTTATATCCTGACTTTAAAAATAAGAAAATTTGTGGAGTTCCCGTCATGGCTCAGTGGTTAACGAATCCGACTAAGAACCATGAGGTTGCGGGTTCAATCCCTGGCCTTGCTCAGTGGGTTAAGGATCCGGCATTGCCGTGAGCTGTGGTGTAGGTCGCAGACGCGGCTTGGATCCCGCGTTGCTGTGGCTGTGGCAAAGGCCGGCGGCTACAGCTCCTGTTAGACCCCTAGCCTGGGAACCTCCATATGCCGCGGTTGCGGCTCTAGATAAAGGCAAAAAGACAAAAAAAAAAAGAAGAAGAAAATTTGTAATCTTCTATAATCTATATAACTGAAAAGACTGACTTATTTTTATAACCTGTATCCATACAGGTGATTTGACTAGATTATGCCAAAACAGAATTGATCTCTGGAAATAAAGGCTTTCTGTTTACCACAGGTGAACGACTCTTTCCACCAGCATGGAAAAACGTGATTTTCTACCTGCGCTCCCCAGCAGGCTTCTGGTACTTAGTATGATGGAGAGTACCCCATGGTTATGCATGAACAGGGAGTAACAGACACCTCCCAGCGGAAGCTCTGTTACATTTTCACCCACAGCACCTGGTCATGTCCTGCACGTCGTAAATACTGGTTGAATGACTCAAGACTCTTGGCAGAGGTGAGTACGTGAGTTCAGTGGCACTGACTGTGTTTCAGCTGCTGGGGCTGCTGTAGCTGGGCAGGGGGTGTGGGCTCCTGTGGCTTCTTAATTCTCTTGATTACCCACCATTCACAGTCTCCCTTTGCGAACCCTCCTCCCATCCCCCCCACTGCCTTGGATACTGACTGCCTTTCTACTTTCCCCACTCTGTCTCACCCACCAGCGACTTAGGGCTATTTTCACAGTCTGCTAATTCTCTGAGAATGAGGTGCCTCTTCTGGGAGGCACTGCCATACTCGGTGGCACTGCAAATAGGTTTTTATTGACTGATCTCCAGGATCGCCAAGTCATTTTGCCTGCACACGGATCGCGAGGTGCCATCTGTTTGGCTTGATGGTTTAATGAACTGAGGGCTCATAAATGTAGCTGACATCTAAATTAGATCCAGATCTCAGTAAGGCAGGATAATGTCTCCTGTGCAAGAGATGGATTACTTTAATAATTCAGAGAGCACAATGGATTATGCAAACAGACACTTCACCCAAATTGCAGGCCCTGAATTACTTTCCCTACACTGATGCTTTTGCTCAGGGGCAGGAACCTCCCTGCCCTGTTTCAGGAAAAACTGGAAAGGAAAGATTATCTGTCTGACCCAAGTTCACTCAGTGAATCAGCAGACAAGTGCTAGCCTTCAAAGTCTTTCTGCTTTCTGAAAGAAGAGTTTTTGAGAGTGAAGAGTATTAGAATACCTGTAGGAAAAGTGAGCTTGTAACCTTGGTCTGCTGCCTAATGCTGTGTGGCTGATTAGGGGGAAATCATAGGCGGTGAGAAAGCTGAGTATGAAGTGTACTGCACAGATTGTGATTTCTCTAGAAACTGCATGGGCTGCTGCTTAAGGGCGGTTCACCAACAGTTTTAAAAGACCTAGGACCACTTCTGGCTAATTTGCTCTTTCAGTTAGCTGGAGTCTAGAATCCTGGTGATCCATGGGCTATAGTGGGTGAGTGTCCCTGGCTTCCCTCTTAGCCGTGGGTATCTTACACGAGAAGCAGGCAGAACCAATGCAGCCCTAGCACACACTCAGCAGCTCCCATTCCCTTGGCACGTTGCTGTGTACTTGACATATTCAAGTGTCTGAGCATTAAAGCAGCTCAATCATGTAATGTCAGCTCCATTTTACACGAGGAAACTGAGGTTCAGTATGGTTAAGTAACTTGCTTATGTTTCTACAAAAGTAGAGGCAGGATTTGAATCCAGTCGTATTTAGCTCACATTTTTTCTGGAAGGTTGCATTGCCTCTCTGTGCTTTCTTTTCCCTACCTGTGCCTGGTCTCGTACCTTCTATTCTCCCTATTAGAATTCTTAGCAATCACAGCTTTTGTTTTGAGATACATATGAGTGTGTGTGTGTGTGTGTGTATGTTGATGTATATATGTATGTATATATTCACAAACATGTGCATTTTCATATTTACATATTTATATTTATAGATAGACATAGACTTAAATAAATAAAATGAGGAAAAATATACTCCTCAAATGTTAATGGTGGTTTTGTCTGAATAGTAGAATAATAACTTGTGATTGTCATTTTTTCTTTGTTTTTCTGTATTTATCAAACTAAATTTATATTATGATAAAACAATTTTTTAAATCTTTCACATCCTCTTAAATTCCTTAAATGCCACTACCTTTGTGAGTAAAGTCTTTCTAGTTCTTCAAGCTTTTTCTTTTAAAACACACTCCCTTTCCCTAGTACATTATATTTTCCTGGGTCATTTCTAGCACTTCGCTTTGTATTCTATGTAACCTCAGTTTCCCAAGGCCCACACTCAAAATAACAATGAGATACCACTCTACACCCACTGGGATAGCTACAATCAAAAAGACAGACAATAATGTGTTGGAAAGGGATTTATTAAGGCATCAGAGGGGCACGGGTTGAGCTTGAGATGGCGCCAGCTCTGACTGTGAAGAGGTGCTAAGCTTATAAAGGATCTGTGGCGGGAACCTGTGGCTGGAGCTCATGGCAGAAACATGTGGCAGGATCTTCGAAGAAGGAGGAGGGGAAGGCCAAGGGAGGGGTAGGTGGTCGAGTCCTGTGACAGAGGGCAGTTAATTCTGGTAGGTGATTAATTGAGGCTCCACATTCCAGGAAAAGGCGTAGATCTTGTGCTGGGCTGTACCCGTGTCCGCAGCGTGCTGGGCTGTACCCGTGTCCGCAGCAGGTCTCCAAGGTGAACAGCTGCATTGTAGGGGCGGGGGTGTATGTCTTCATCCTCCTGGGAGCCTATCAACATCCATTCTCTTTCAGATTCTTTTCTGACATAGATTATCACAGAACCTTGGACAGAGTTCCCTGTGCTATGCAGCAGGCTGAGGGTATGAGATCTGAAGAGGTGAATTCATCCCACCGGCAATTTAGACATTTTATTCGTCTAATTCAGGATAAAGACTGCTGATTTCTGGGGCTACTCAGGGTATTTCTGGGGGTTTCTTTTTAGGAACACTATGTGCTTAAGGAGCTTTTCAAAGCAGAAAATGAACTCTTTTTTCCCTAGAAATCTCTGAAAATAGAATTTTATTTGAAAATGAAATTATTGGAGTTTGCGTCGTGGCACAGCGGAAACAAATCCGACTAGGAATCATGAGGTTGCGGGTTTGATCCCTGGCCTCGCTCAATGGGTTAAGGATCCGGCATTGCTCTGAGCTGTGGTGTAGGTCGCAGACGTGTCTCAGATCTGGCGTTGCTGTGGCTGTGACTGTGGCTGGCAGCTGTAGCTCCGATTCGACCCCTAGCCTGGGAACCTCCATGTTGCCACAGGTGCGGCCCTAAAAAGACAAAAAATAACAATCATAAAGAAAAGAAAATTAAATTATTTTATCAAGTACCTATAATTTTGATGGTGCACTTTAAATAAAGCAGGAGGATAATACAAGAGCTGCCCCTAGTTGACTAAATGGGTAGTATCTTTGTTACAGTATGCCTGGTCACATTTATTGAAAGCCAATCAGGACACTCTTGGGAGAGGCGAACATCAAGCCTCCTGAAATTGGGGAATTAGAGAAGGGAACGAGCAGGTCTGGTGGGTACAGACTTGAGCAGGGTGGAAGAATGGGTGATCTTTGGATGGAGAGAAGAGAAGAGATGAGGGTCAGTGAGAGGACCACAGAGCTTGGATGTGTAAGACACACAATTTGATCAAGGCAGAGTACCTAGATGGCTGTAAACCTTGGCTTTGGTAGAGACAAGCCACAGGAAAATTGCTGTTGGTGTGTCTATAGGTGTGTCAGGACTCTTACAGCTTTTGAACAAGATTAGCTCACTAGATGCAAATAAATCATCCATGTGACTCTGTGCTCTAGGCAACAGCTCCTATTGAGTTGATGACTAAGGCATTTTATCCATGACTTATCAGAAATTCTCTTCCCAGGAGGTCAGGGGAGAAGATGGGAGTGGCGGGCCGGGAATAATGGGCCATTCTGGGTGGACCAGCATGAGTCACCTTCCCCAGTGCTAATACCAGGACGTAGGCCAAGGTCTTTTCCCCCTGCCTTTATCCTCTTCACCTATTTCCCCATTCCTGGCTCTGTCAGCTCTTTCATCCTTTGACTTTTCTGATTGGGCTCAGGAGGTGGAGCAGCTCTAACTTTACAGATGGGGACTCTGTGGTGCACAGAGGCCTTATTCGTACAACAAATCAATTTCAGAGTTGGGGAGTTCCCGTCGTGGCTCAGTGGTAACAAATCCGACTAGGAACCATGAGGTTGCGGGTTCGATCCTTGGCCTTGCTCAGTGGGTTAAGGATCTGGCGTTGCCGTGAGCTGCGGTGTAGTTTGCAGATACGGCTTGGATCCCCCGTTGCTGTGGCTGTGTTGTAGGCTGGCAGCCTCAGCTCCTATTAGATCCCTAGCCTGGGAACCTCCATATGCTGCGGGTGTGGCCCTAGAAAAGGCAAAAAGACCAAAAAAAAAAAAAAGAATTCAGAGTCGGGACTAGAAAGGCCTCTTGACTACCAGCCCCTTGTCCGCTCTCCTCTGTCATGTGGCTCCCCTCTTTGCATTGCCTCCTCATTGTGCCAACTGAGAGGCAGAAGGAACCCAGAACATGGCAGAAACTTGGAGTGGTTACCCCTCAACTATGTAGTGCCCTAGGGAACAAACCGAGAGGCAGGGGGAGTCTGGGGGCAGAGGTCCATCTTCCATGACCATGTTCTCTCTCTTTCTTGTGCAGTGCAGTCCCTACAAGTGACAACAACTTGGGTTAAAATTTTGTGTGTAACTCTTCCATGTCTGACAATGTGACATAGCCAACAAGATATGGAACACGAAAACTCTAAGAAGAGCGGAATGTAGAATGAAAAAATGCTAGGCTTGGAGTTCCCACTGTGGTGCAAGGGGATGGGCAGCCTCTCTGAAGCACTGGGACACCAGTTCGATCCCCAGCCCGGCACAGTGGGTTGAGGATCCAGAAATGTGGCAGTTGTGCGTAGGCCACAGCTGTGGCTCCAATTTGATCTGTGGCCCAGGAACTCCATATGCCATGATGTGGCCAAAAGCGGGGGGTAAAAAAATACTAGACTTGACCTGGGTTTTCAAATTAAATTTTTTTTTTTTTTGCTTTTTAGGGCCCAGGCTAGGGGTCCAATCGGAGCCACAGCTGCCAGCCTGTGCCACAGCCACAGCAACGTGGGATCCTAGCCGTGTCTGTGACCTACACCACAGCTCATGGCAATGCCGGATCCTTAACCCACTGAGCGAGGCCAGGGATCAAACCCACCATCTCATAGTTCCTAGTCGGATTTATTTCCACTGTGCCCTAACAGGAACTCCTATTTTTTTTTTCTTTCTTATGTACACTGCCTTTATTCTCTTACTGGTAATGTAGGGAAGCACCAAAAAAAGATGATCTAAGTATTAGGAGTTATCTACTGGATGTGAGTTGTTGTGCTTATTCTCTGGGTAGTCTGAGGTGACCCCTACTGGAGGCAAATGCTACCACAGTCAGAAGAACTGCTCCAAAATGCATTCCTCTCTGGAAAAGATAAACTCATATAAACTCAGACTAATGTTCTCATTTTATGGGACAACTTTTCAAATGTGTATAAACTACAAACTACATGTCCCTTCCAAATTCCAAAGCTCTTATGAGCTAGAAGCAAAACCATTGGTACCAAGCAAAACTGAATAAAACTTTGCAACATGCAGGCTTTACATGGCCTGAAGCCCTTCCAAGGATCAAGATAAACTCTTAACTCTGAATTTCTTCAATCTACCAGATTTTGAGACTGAAGTCATGTCAACATCCTTATCTAGCTGCTTTTCCAATAGTGTCACTCCAACCCTGACTGCTTGCTTACTTGTCCATTGCTTTCTTATTATCAAGTACTCTTTATGTCCTGGGTTTCTTTGTAGCCTGGGTCACCCTCAGACATCACGCAGCAGCACATAGGTACCAGAGTCTGTGAAAAGGAATTTCAGGAGTTCCCATTGTGGTGCATCGGAAACGAATCTGACCAGGAAACATGAGTGAGATCCCTGGCCTCGCTCAGTGGTTTAAAGGTCTGGTGTTGCTGTGAGCTATGGTGTAGGTTGCAGATGTGGCTTGGATCTGGCATTGCTGTAGCTCTGGCGTAGGCTGGCAGCTACAGCTCCAATTAGACCCCTAGCCTGGGAACCTCCATATGCCGTAGGTGCAGCACTAAGAAGACAAAAGCCAAAAAAAAAAAAAAAAAAAAAAAAAAAAAAAAAAAAAAAAAAAAAAAAAAAAAGGAAAGAAAAAGAAAAGGAATTTCAATACAGAACATAGAAGGAAAGAGCCCTGTGATGTTTTCTTGGCCATCCCTATGACCCTGGGGCTTTAGACCATACTCAAGGTTGCAAGGGTGACAAGCCACTACTATCAAAGCTGAGAGCAAACAAAGTAGATCTGGGTACAATTCATAGAGACCACCAAAGTCCTTGGAAATCTTCAGCCTCGAAAGGAAAGGGGGTTACTCTGTGGCATTGAAGAAGAGTGCAGTTTGGTGTAGAGATGTCAGATAAATACCCTTAGGCCTAGTGTGTGAGATGGAAGCCCGCTGGGCTAATGCTCTAGGATTCTGAAGGCTTCAGCTCGCTTACAGCTTATCGCTGTGGTTTACTGCTGCGCCTCAGGAGGGTCCTTCTTCCCTGCCTCTTTCGCTCACAGCTCTCTCCTTCAAATGCCTTTTGCAGTGGTGACCCCTGACTGCCCAGTAGCTTGGGCACAACAGACTTTAGCACCATCTCTAAAGTTCTTTGATTGCTGCTTACTCCACCTTTGGGACGCAGTGTGCTAAATGCTCTAAAAACGTCTCCCATCTAAAGACGACCTGACTAAGACGCGAGTCTTCCCTGGCCTGGCGTGCTTGCTGGTCAGCTGCTTTGGACTGTAGAGAACGTCTCACCTTTAGGAACCTTTGGTTTTATGTCCTTTTTCCAGCGCTAATCCTTAGAACTGGGATTTTTGAACTTTAAAACCTGTGGGGATCCTAGAACAAGGCCTAAGTCAGGTAGGGAGGCCCTTGGGGCTTCACAAACAACAACAAAAAAGAGTTGCCTTTTGTGTCTGTAAAGGAAGAATGAAATAGCTCATGAAACTTTTTTTTTTTTTTTTTTTTTGCTTTTTAGTGCCACACCCGCAGCATATGGAAGTTCCCAGGCTAGGTGTCCAATCGGAGCTGTCGTGGCTGGCCTACACCACAGCTCACGGCAATGCCGGATCCTTAACCCACTGAGCAAGGCCAGGGATCGAACCCACATCCTCATGGATACTAGTCAGGTTCGTTAACCACTGAGCCAGGACAGGAACTCTAATAGCTTGTGAACTTTAAGTGTGGCTCAAGGTAGAGAGAAAAAGATAACCCATAAAATTACAGATGTATCCCAGGTTCTTTACTCCATAAGAGGAATAATCCTTCTGTTGGTTCTGGTTGATCCTGGACATTGGTAGACAATTTTTTTTTTTTTTTTGCTTTTTAGGGTTGCACCCATGCATATGGAGGTTCCCAGGCTAGGGGTCCAATTGGAGCTACAGCTGCCAGCCCCAGCCAAGCCACGCCAGATCCGAGCCATGTCTGTGACCTGCACCACAGCTCATGGCAACAGCGGGTCCTTAACCCTCTGAGCGAGGCCAGGGATCGAACCTTCAAGCTCATGGTTCCTAGTTGGATTCATTTCCACTGTGCTACGATGGGAACTCTGATAATTGTTAAAAGTTATTAATTACAGGGAGTTTCCGTCTTGGCTACTGAGAAACAAATCGACTAGCATCCATGAGGACGAAGGTTCAATGATCTGGCATTGCTGGGGCTGTGGTGTAGGCCGGCAGCTACAGCTCTGATTCCACCCCTAGCCTGGGAACCTCCATATGTTGCAGGTGTGGCCCTAAAAAGACAAGAAAAAAAGTTATTAATTAGAGGAAGTTCCCATTGTGGCTCAGTGCAAAGGAATCCAACCAGTATCTATGAGGATGCGAGTTCAGTCCCTGGCCTTGCTCAGTGGGTTGAGGATCCAGTATTGCTGTGAGCTGTGGTGTAGGTTGCAGATGTAGGTGGGCAATGGCAGCTCCGATTCACCCCTAGTTGGAAACTTCTGTATGCTGCTAGTGCGTCCCTAACAAATCCAAAAAAAAAAAAAGTTGTTACAAATTATCCTGGTTGCAAGATGAAATCTCTTTGTATTTGTTATGCTACTTAGGGTTTGCTTGTCATGTTACATTAAACAAGCCTCCCACCCAACTCTGTGATTTTTGAAAGGCCAAACAAATGGGCCTCTGAGAAGCAGAGAAACAAAGTCAAGGCTATGTGAAATTATTTATAGCTTGAAAGGGCATATTTGTAGCATGCCACAATATATATACCGTGTAGATGGTACGTCTATCGAAGGGACGATACAGAGGAAAGCAGCCTCCGTCATCCCTAGAACGTCATGTCATTTTTTTCCCTGAAAGATAAACTCTGAATTAGCAGAAATTCTTAACTTTTGACTCTATGCACAGAATTTATGACCCTCCTTGTATATCCTCATTGTTTTACTGGATGTCAACTCTGACCTCTTTCAGTATGTCCATTATCAGAACCCCCTTTCAAATACCTTCTGAAGTTTGCTAATGTAGTCAATCAGTCACAGGCCTAAATGTAAAACCTAAAATTATAAAATTTCTGGAAGAAAGCATAGGAGAAAATCTTTGTGATCCGAGGCTAAACAAAGCTATTTTAGATAAGACACAAAAAGCACAATCCATAAAAGAAAAAAATTGTTTGAACTCCACCAAAATAATGAACTACTGCTTCGGAGTGCCCATCGTGACGCAGCGGAAACGAATCTGACTAGGAACCATGAGGTTGCGGGTTCCATCCCTGGCCTGGCTCAGTGGATTAAGGATCCGGCGTTGCCATGAGCTGTGGTGTAGGTTGCAGATGCGGCTTGGATCTGGCGTTGCTGTGGCTGTGGTGTAGGCCGGCAGCTGAGGCTCCGATTAGACCCCTAGCCTAGGAATCTCCACATCTTGTGGATACGGCCCTAAAAAAAAAAAAAAAAAAAAAAAAAAAAGAGAAAGAAAGAAAAGAAAAGAAGTACTGCTTCAAAAGACACTATTACAACAATGACAACACAACACACAAAGTAGGAGAAAATATTGGCAGATCATATGCCTGATAAAGGACTTGTATCCAAGACGTGTAGGAGCCCTCTATACACAAGAGTAAGAAAGCAAACAGCCCAATTTTTTTTTAATGGGCAAAAGATTTGAAAAGACATTTCACTGAAGAAGATATATGGATGGCAAGTAAGCATTTGAAAATATGCTCAATAACTTTAGTTCTTAAGGAAACGCAAATTAGTACCGCAATGAAATACTACTTCGCACTTAGTAGAATGGCTAAAAGTAAAGACTTGACCAGTCCAAGAACTTAGGAGGATGTGGAGCAGTTAGAATTGGCATATTTTGCTGGTGGAGATGCAGAATGGTACAGCTACTTTGGAAAACAGTTTGCCTGGTTTCTTTTCTTTTCTTTTTTTTTGTTTTTATCATTTTAGGGCCGCACCAGGGGCATGTGGATGTTCCCAGGCTAGAGGTCTAATCAGAGCTACAGCTACTGGCCCGTGCCACAGCAACGCGGGATCTGAGCTGCTTCTGCAACCTACACCACAGCTCGCAGCAACGCCAGATCCTTAACCCACTGAGCAAGGCCAGGGATCGAACCCGCAACCTCATGGTTCCTAGTCGGATTCGTTTCCGCTGCACCACGACGGGAACTCCAGTTTGGCTGGTTTCTTACATGGCTTAGCATACACTTCCCATGCAACCCAGCTCTTCCACTCCTAGTTTTTACCCAAGAGAAATGAAAAACTATTCCTCCCAAAAACCCACACATGCATGTTTATAGCAGCTTTATTTGTAATCATAAAAAACTGGGGACAAACCAAATGTCCCTCAACTGCAGAGTGGATAAACAAACTGGTACGACTCTAAATGTTGTTGAAGGGAATGTGATTTGGTACAACCGCTCTGAAAAACTGGCAGTATTTACTCAAGACAAACATATTTCCCAGCAATTATACTCTAGGAAATGTACCCTAGAAATATGTAATATGTTTGCCAAAAGACTTATAGAGGAATAGTCATGACAGTAATACTTGCAATAACCCTGTAACAAAAGAGTTTGACTCTGTTTTTGATGTTTGACCACAACTGCCTTCAAGCCCCATTACACCCCTTTGCCTTTTTGCCCCTCTCCTGGACATGCCAATAAGAAAACCAGGAACTCCCTTCCTTTGAGTGGGAAGTTAAGACCACTCAAACACCAGCCAGTGGGAGAGGGAGACTTCATCTTGGACCCCTCTCCTCCAGCCACTGTAAAAACTAGTGCCAATTGCCCCTTCTGCTTATGCCGGATTGCCTTGAGTGTGGACCCTGCTCTCCCCGGAAAGCTTTACTATGTGACTAATCTTTCAAATCCACTTTGTGGGTGTACTGTACATTAGTCTCCAGCTCCAAACCAATTTTGGATGGGTGGAGGCATGGATACCACCCTTCACCGGGAAGCCACAAACAAACCCCAAGCTGGACACTATTTAAATGCTGTCAACAGATAAATGGGCAAATAAATTATTGAATGGAACCTATAGGGCAATGACAATGAACTACCACTACATGTAATCTCACAGTCAAACAAACAAACACAAAAGAACATATTCTGGGCGTTCCTGTCGTGGCTCAACGGAAACGAATCCGACTAGGAACCACGAGGTTGGGGGTTCCATCCCTGGCCTCGCTCAGTGGGTTAAGGATCTGGCGTTGCCGTGAGCTGTGGTGTAGGTTGCAGACACGGCTTGGATCTGGCGTGGCAGTGGCTGTGGCATAGGCCAGCAGCTGTAGCTCCGATTAGACCCCTAGCCTGGGAACCTCCATACGTCGCGGGTGCGGCCATAAAAAGGACAAAAAAACAAAAAAGTATATTCTATATGACATTTACATTAAGTTTAAAGACAGGCAAAGCTACTCTATGATATTAGCAGGATAATCACCACCACTCTTAGAGTAATAGGTTACTAGAAAGGAGCACGGAGGGGGCACTTTTCTTTATGTCAGGCTCAATTTGGGCTGGGAGAAGGGGGTGGGAAGCAGGGGCTGGGTTGGGGGATGATCCCAACTCAGAACCGAGTGTTCTGGCTCTGCTCCTGGTCTTGTCGCCCTGATTAAGTGTTTGCACCAGCCCCGCCCAGTGGGCAAATGTGGAAATGCATGCCAGTGCTTAACGGGCCCGCTGCCAGATTAAGCGTGTGCACCAGCCCCTCCCAGTGGGCGAATGTGGAAATGCATGCCAGTGTTTAAAGGAGGGAGGTGACTGGTTCCTCCTCAGAGCATAAAAATGTCAGCCAGTTTGAGAAGTGCGGTGCGATTCAGGACTCAGAAATGGGATAGAGTATCTAAGAAGGGTCTGAAGTTAGCCTTTCTGTCCTATCACAGGGATATGGTCTCAGCCGGACTGGGAAGGACAAATAACTCACCTGGTAGGAGAGGTGAGGAAGCTGAGGGCTCCACTATCCCCAGCTTTATGTGCCTCACCAGGCAGATTAGGCCAGGTTTCGTATCATCTTTATTCAGATGCTAGATGCTGATCCAGTAAGGCAGGTAGTAATCCCCATTCTACAGATGAGGGAACTGATGCCCAGGTAACTTGCTTTGTAAATGGCAGAATTAAGGTTTAAACTCAGGTCTCTCGAGTCCCAAACCCAGTTCTTAACCTTTTCTGTGCCATGGCTCCCACTGTCATTCTGGTGAAGCCTATGGGCACATCTCAGAATAATGACTTAAAAAGCATAAAATAAAACATGTAAGACTACTGATGCTATTGAAATGGCCAGGAAATGCCAATCCTATTAAAATACAAATACTGGAGTTCCCATCGTGGCACAGCGGAAACGAATCCGACTAGGAACCATGAGGTTGTGGGTTCGATCCCTGGCCTTGCTCAGTAGGTTAACGATCTGGCGTTGCTGTGAGCTGTGGTGTAGGCTGCAGACGCGGCTCGGATCTGGCATAGCGTGGCTGTGGCATAGGTCAGCAGCTGTAGCTCCGATTAGACCCCTAGCCTGGGAACCTCCGTATGCCGCAGGTGCGTCCCTGAAAAAGACAAGACGCCAAAAAAAAAAAAAAAATTACAAATACCAAAGTATTTTTTTCTTCTTATGGCATGATATATGCTATATATGTGTTTCTTTATTGATGCCTTAAATACAAGATATGGCAGTGGGTCTGAAATCAACACAGTTTTCCAGAGAGTGATGAGTGTAAATATTTGAGATGTCTGCTACAATGATGATGTGAAAGGAAACTGTCAGTAACTTTACTAGTGACAAAGTCATGGGGTGAATTCCATTTGAAGGAAATGTTGACTTTCCATCAGAGGCCAGTGAAAATAAAGGTGTAATCTTGTCCTCATTTCACAGACTTCCTGCATACAAGTGGATCCACCGGGGACGTGGACCCCAGGTTAAGACCCCTTGATTTTGTTTTCTCTGACTCACCTCTGTGTCCCCCCCTTGTTCCCAGGACTTCACTGGAAACCGGCCTGTGAGCTGGTAACTTGCAAAGAGTGCTGGGTGTTTGTTAAACATAGGGAGAGACCATAGGGCCCAGGAGACAGGCCTGCAGTGCCTCAGACAGGCTGTTGGACCCAGAGATAGACAGAGGAGTAAGACGTTGTCATCCTTCCACGAAGCTCCCAGCCTGGTGGAGGCAGTTTCTCCAAGTAGTTTATGATTAACTTTCAAGTGAATTAAACAGGCAAGAATGGAGGGCTCTGGGAATAGAGGAAGAACAATCTCACGGGTTGGTTGTCCAGGAAGGTGCCCTGTAAGAGGCAACACTAGGGCTGAGGCTGGGGATGGGCAACTTCAGAGAGGGACAGTACAACATAGCAGTCGGGCACACAGGTTCTGCTGTCAGATAATCTGGGTTCAAAACCTGGCGCCAGGAGTTCCCATCGTGGCTCAGCAGAAATGAATCTGACTAGCATCTGTGAGGAAGCAGGTTCGATCCCTGGCCTTGCTCAGTGAGTTAAGGATCTGGCATTGCTGTGAGCTAAGGTGTAGGTTGCAGACGGAGCTTTGATCTGGTGTTGCTGTGGCTGTGGTGTAGGCCGGCAGCTACAGCTCCAATTCGACCCCTAGCCTGGGAATTTCCATATGCTTCGGGTATGGCCCTAAAAAGACAAAAAAATAAAAACAAAACAAGAAACAAAACTTGTCTCCTTCTCTTCCTAGCTGTGGGCAAGTCTGCCTGATCTGTCCATACCTGCTTTCTCATCTGTACAGTGGAGTGACCTGAACATTTATAGGGCTGGTATGGAGATTAAATGAGTTGAAATGCTATTAACCATGGTAACGATGCTGCTTATCAGGAGAGATGGACAGACAGTAAGGACAGCTTGAGCTATACAGAGGCAGTATCATTTTCCTGTGAAAGGAGCAGGGCAGGGAGGGCCACTAGCTCTAAGATTTAAGGTGAAACACGGAAGGTATGTTTTATGCTCATAGTTGTGTTTTTGTTTTATTTTGCATTGGGAATAACTTCAAACATTTGATTTTTGTCAATAGACAGGGATTGTGTGAGTATTTAAGTTTTAAAAAGTGATTTAGAATATTTATAAATAATACATTGTACAAATGGTATAGAATGTGGCAAAGAAAGTGAAAGTAGTGGCAGTCACTGAATTAGGACACAGGAGCCACTTTCACTTTACAGAATTTTAGAAGGTTTCCTGGCACAGCCCAGCATGCCCTGCAACTCTGAATAGGACATAGAGGCTGATGGTAAATACTTTTCCCGGTATTTGGGAAGAGCCCAGAAATACTGTCCCCATTGTTTCATTTCTGGATACATCCGAGGTCAGTATTGCAAACTGTGGGTCACCACCCAGAAGCGATTTGTGAGATCAGTTAATGTGTCATGTTCAGCATTTAAGAAACATGACACAGAATAGAATTGAAAATATCAAAGCACATTGGAGGTAGTCGGGGTAATTATTATTCTGTGAAACTTGTACAAGAGACTGCCAGGGGAAATGCTTTCCTACCATGGGTTATGGGCAAAAGCATCTGCTCAGGTGGAAACAGGCCTGACATTCAGTTGAAGTTCTGCTCCTGCCCTGCTGTCTAGCGGGGTGGTCTCCACTCCCTCTGAACCGTGGAGGCATATTCATTTTGCTGGGCGGCTAATGTGCTGTGTTTATATGCATGGTTCTGATTTAGCCAGAGTGGTCTTGAGCTCATTTATATGCCTAAAGCCCTCCACCTCCATGAGACTGACTTCTCTAAAAGGGAGGCCTGGAATTAGGCCAAATAAGGGCCCTTGAAATTTTCTCAGACACCTTCCTAAAATCATACAAATGTTCCTTTTTGCAGATTTTAAGCCCACACCCAGGGCTTCTGCTTCCAAACATTTCATCACATTTCCAATAACTGGATTTTTTTTTTTTTTTTTTTTTTACTTATCTAGGGCCGCACCCACGGCATATGGAGGTTCTCAGGCTAGGGGTCTAACAGGAGTTGTAGCTGCCGGCTTTCGCCACAGCCACAGCAATGCGGGATCTGAGCCGCGTCTGCGACCTACACCACAGCTCATGGCAACGCCGGATCCTTAACCCACTGAGCAAGGCCAGGGATCGAACCCGCAACCTCATGGTTCTTAGTTGGATTCGTTAACCACTGAGCCATGACGGGAACTCCTAGATTTTCTTTTTTTTAAATTTTTTTTATTTTTTTGCTTTTTAGGCCCACACCCATGGCATGTGGAGGTTCCCAGGCTAGGGGTCTGGTTGGAGCTAATGCTGCTGGCCTACACTAGAGCCACAGCCACACCAGAACCTAGCCATGTCTGCGATCTACACCACAGTTCACAGCAATGCCAGATCCTTGACCCACTGAGCAAGGCCAGGGATCCAACCTGCAACCTCATGGTTCCTAGTCAGATTCATTTCCACGGTGCCACGAGAGGAACTCCTTACCGGATTTTCTTATCTCATGGTTTCCTCATTTTGTGGCCACACTTCCCACTGTGATATGTAATATCTGGGTGGGGCTCTGTGTTGTTCCACTTCACTTCCCCTGGGACCCACTGTCCTATGGAACCTGAGGAGGCAGCGCGGTCCTCTCTAGGCAGGAGGAATTTGTACCCTTGGATTTGGTTCAGCAGTTTCCTCCCACTGACCTACTGCAGGGTGGCTGAATGACAACACAAAGGGATAGTCCTTGGATAGAGTAAATATATGAGTGTTTTAACAGACCCAGAGACAGAGATTTGAGTGTATATTTTAGTTTGACCTGTAAGAAGTTGCCTTTTTTTATAGGGGAAGAAGTTCATCCATCAGCAATGTCGCGTGGTACAAGTAGTTATTTAGGAGATGGAGACACAAGATAGTGGGGAAGTCAGGCTGCGAAAAGTAAAGGCTGTGTTATCAATGTGTAGGTAGCTGGAGTGTAATTGGATTGGAGAAACTTGGGAAAGCAGTATAGAAAACATACACCTCAGAGTTATTTCCCCCAAAGGGCAAGAAGTGGGCAAGAAGCATTGTTTCCTTGGTACTTCTGGCCCAGTCATTGGTTGAGGGCTTGTGAGGAGGCAGGAATCATTAGTTTTCATGACCTTCAGGCTACTCATTGGCTGAGGTCTCCTGAAGGGGTGGGGAAATTATTTCCTTGGCACTTCTGACCCAGCCATTGGTTGAGGGCTCTTGGGGGGTGGGAAATATTTTCCTAGAATTTCTGGCCAGCCACTGATTGAGGACTTGTAAGGGGGTGGAAAATATTATTTTCCTGGAATTTCTGGCCCAGCCATTGGTTCAGGGCTCATGATGAGTTGGGAAGTATTGGTTCCCTGGGACATCTGGCCAGCCATTGGTTGAGAGCTGACGAAGGCATGGGAAATATTATTTCCCTGGCATAGCTGGCCCAGCCATTGGTTGAGGGCATATGAGGGGGCAGGAAATATTAGCTTCCTGACAGTTCTGGTCAGCCATTGGTTGAGGGCTGGTAAGGGGGTGCGAAAGATGATTTCCCTGGCACTTCTGGCCCAGCTATTGGTTTAAGGCTCGAGAGGGGGCAGGAAGTATTTTCTTAGAACTTCTGATCAGCCATTGGTTGAGGAATGGAGGGGGCCAGAAGTAGTATTTCCCTAACAGTTCTGGCCAGTGGTGGTTGAAGGGTCAAGAGGGGGTGGGAAGTGTCAGTTCCCTGGTACTTCTGGCCAGCCATTGGTTGAGGGCTCATGGGGGGTGGGGAGTACTAGTTCCCTGGCCTCCTATTGGTTGGGGGCTGGTGAGAGGGCAGAAGTTATTATTTTCCTGGCACTTCTGGTCAGCCATTGAGGGCTTATGAGGTGGCATGAAGCATTCATTCTCAGCTACTTCTTTTTTTTTTTTTTTTTAATTAACAATGAATTTTATTTCAGTTATAGGTGTACAAAGATCATAAGTCAATACAATAGATTTTGTGTTCCAAACCCACAGTGCATCCCCCCACCCCCCAGATTGTCTTATTTGAAAAACCAAGGTTTTCCAAAATCTGTGAGTCATTGTCTGTTCTTCAAAGAAGTTCATTGTGTCTCTTTAGTTTCCACATGTAAGCGGTAGCATTGGGTGTTGCTGTCTAATTGTCTGACTGGTTCCACTTCGTATGATAGTTTTTAGGTTCCTCCATGTTGCTATAAATGTTATTCCGTTCCTTTTAATGGCTGAGTAATATTCCATTATGTGTATGTACCATATCTTCCCTATCCACTCCTCTGTCGGTGGGCATTTAGGTTGTTTCCATGACCTGGCTTCTTCCCTCTCTAGCTGCTTTGGATGTAAAATTAGGTTGTTTGTTTGAGCTTTTTCTTGTTTCCTGAGGTTGGCTTGTATTGCTATATACTTTCCTCTTAGCGGTGCTTTTGCTGAATCCCAGAGGTTTTGGAGTGTCGTGTCTTTGTTGTCATTTGCTTCTAGGTATTTTTTAATTTCCTCTTTGATTTCTTCAGTGATCCATTGGTTGTTTTCTTGTTTTTGTATCCATTCAGCTAGTCTATGTCTTTTGGTTGGGGCATTCAGTCCATTAACATTTCAGGTAATTACTGATATATATGTT